>JAQISU010000020.1:5397500-6597500 GCA_029339505.1 Unio delphinus | reverse complement strand
CTATTGAGTTACTCTTTGAAGATATACATGTACTCTACATAAATTTCTCCATAGTCAACTGTTTTTTCCCTCCAAAGTATTAAGGGAACACTGTTATGCTGTTTGTAATATTTAAGTGATGTCACGTGTATACTGTACACAACACATCTAGGGTGTAGTCGATCAATACATGGCAAGATGAATATTGTGGGTATATTTATATCGAGCCCGTTTGGATCTTAACTTCAGCCTCAAATATATCCCATCTCTTTGTCTTAAGATTGTTCTTGGATGCCTTTCAATATTGTCTTTTAACAGGATTGCATAACGGAGTTTAGGTTAGATTATCAACTTTATCTGGTGGCCTTTTGTACTGAACTAAATATGCACACGTTATATAAATATTTATGAGATACATTTCTCCATCATGCTAGTATCGTAAGTGGTTATTCTGTCACCAATATCAATCGATTTCGTACCGCACTTATACAGTAAAGGTCATTCTTCAAGAATCATTCATTGCCTTTTCCCCCATATCAATTTAATAAATAGAGAATGATTTTCATTTATGATTTTTTCATTATTAAAATCGAAATAATTCGGGTGTTCCTGATAGTAATCTAAATCATTAGGTGTTCGTGATAGTAATCTAAATCATTAGGTGTTCGTGATAGTAATCTAAATCATTAGGTGTTCGTGATAGTAATTGAAATGTATTTGAGGTGTGAGAGCATGAGATTGATACTAGATATCATTCACAATGACCAATTCACTATAAGCAGTGAAAAATCTTCTCTGGATTTGGAGTAAAATTTTCTCCCCAACGGTTCCTTTACCTCACTTTATTGGCATGACCCTCGGATTCTCAAGTGATCAAGAGAAGCTGAAGTATAAAAGTCTTGCCGATCAAAGAGATATGGTTTTGCATGTGCGAGATTGGCTATACCAAACTGTAAAATGATAAAACGGGAATACTGTTTTATGGATGGAAGATGGAGATATGTATTTAAATTAACATAATACATTCGTAATGATTATTTAAATTCATACGTTTATAGAACAGAATTGTTAAGAAACATTGTTTCTTTTTCTAAGGATTTTTTTGGAAAATGTGCCATTTGTTTTTAATTGCAGTGATTGGCTATTTGATGCAGTTCCTAAATAAAAATCTAATCATTCATTCATTCATGTGATTGGCTAGACCATTTAATTCTGTTGAAAAGTGTCACCTTTGCATTCCTAGACAGGACAATATTACATTAATGTATGTTTCTGACTAACTCAAATACAAAAGTGACGAACTTAATTCCTTAAGGACACTTCACACGAAGATAACATGATAGCATATTTCGTGTGGCTATCAAGACATTCAATTTTTATTCCAATTTAAGTGTCCGTTCGTGAGTTTCACATGTCATCCTAATCCGCTGAGTGGAAATTCTACAAGCTTTATTGTTTTATACTCCAGTGGTGACCATCTGCTAGAGGGATGTGGTATCATTGACTCCCAAGCCTGGGGTCACCGTTAGAGGCACTTTCTGCATCTTGTCCTCTGGGGGAGATGGGAAGGGCAGCCAGATAAATATTAATTGAAACAACAGCGTGTTTGTGCATATTTGCGGAAAATTATATTATGAGGCAAATAGTAATTGTCCTTCTCGTGTATAATGTACACGGCTGCAAACAGCATACCACCAAAATCAAGGTCAAGGCCGTCGCTGATCATTTTCGACGGCTTTTTGTTCTTCCATTATCCATAGTGTTATAGCGCCCAAGCCGGCAGAGTAGGCATATTAAAACTCTAAGCTGAGTATGTACACATCTCGTGCATTACATATTGTTGCTACGCAAATAAACCATTCCTACAGTTAATTCCTTACCCCCCGTGAAAGTGGATTTTAATATAGTTGACTTGTACAATCTATCAGATTTGTGAAAATCTATTATGTATAACTACAAATATAACGAAGAACAGACAGTTCATATAAGTTGCAGTCATGAGTAAATTCTGAATGGCAATTTTTTATTAAATAATATGCAAACTAATATAAACTATTGAACCAAAACTGTTTCAATAGCCATCACCATTTTAGATTGAGATATGATATCGTCTGTCTGTTCCTCTTTGCATCTTTAATGAGATATTGTACGAGTCAGCGACGAAAGACTCAAAGTTAACGGAAGTGAGAAACTGCGGTGCCAATGAGATTTATTTGCATAGTGGCTATATGTAGTGTTAGTCCTACAATGTAAGCCCCGACGCTGATATTTATGTTTGCTCGCGTCTGGGTCTTACTGCCTAAAGAGCAGCGCTGTGTAGTGTTTTTAAATATACTGAACAGAGAATAAGAGGTGAAATTTTCATGTTTATCACATACTTGGCAATAAGTAGCAACATTTATCCACATATTTAAGAGTTATTGATATACTTACTTTGCTGTCTTGATCGTGATCGATTCTAACTCTGACACTAGGAAATGAACGCATTTTTCATGTTCCTTTGAAACACGTTTCAATGCCATAGTGGCTGAGGAATGCCGAAGTAAGTTTCAATGAAGCTGTTTTATTTTCACGAAACGAAATTATCAAATGGGTATTTCTATATTGCCTATTTGAACAGCAAGCAATATTTCGTTTCGTTCAAGAAATATTTTCCGATTAGAACCTAACTTAAACATACTTCGGCATACCTCGACAACTGTCGCATTTCAGCAAATTCAAATGTATGTCAACTGAACAAAAAATGCGTCCGTTTGCAAGTGTCAACTATTGATTCCATTTGGATAAAAACAGCGCAGTAAGCATAATTAATTAAACATATATTAGTGGAAGAGTGTCTATATAAGTTGCCAAGTATGTTCGATATTCCTGAAACTTTGATTTATCGTTCCGATGTCGACGACATCGGAACTAACTACACTATGGCGTCATTCGGCTCGTAAGACGTAGCACTAAAATCAAGATCAACATGTGATACGTCTTACGGGTAGGACTATATGTAGTGTATGAGATTCAGCGGATTCCCTGTTGCCGACATAATACAAATACTACTACCAATAATAATAATAATAATAATAATAATAATAATAATAATAATAATAATGAGGAATTTGTATAGCGCCGAATTTCTAGAAGCTCTCAGCGCTTTACAACATTAGAAAACACATTAACATAAAACACATATATAGTAATATGAATACAAAAAGCGAACACCATGAAATTAGAAAACATAAAACATGCTGATAATACTCTATTTAGGAAAATTTATCCGGTCTGTAAGTTTGTTCTTGCAGTCGGAAAAGGTAAGTTTTAATAGTGCTCTTGAATGGGATCACTGTCTTTTTGTCTAAGTTTCAGTGGGCAATTCGTTCCACGTTGCTGGGCCTGGTGTGCAAAAGAAAGTTTTCGTTATGACTTCGTTTTCATAGTGGAAATACTTAGTGCACGATTGTCATCATACGGCAAGATTGCTGAATAATGTCAGTTAGGTAAAAGAAAGTGATGACATCAGAAGTTATTGTGACTAATGATCTTTACACCCATTTTTTAATGTATATAACTTCCTAAGTGGAAGAATTAAGTTTCATACAATTAATTATGAACCAGATCTGCTGGTAAATGAATTTAATTATACGTGCCTTCAAAAGTGGTCGACATTGCATGTTTTGTGAAATATGCTAAAACGAGCTGTGTTTTTTTTTTCGTTAGTACTGTTGGTGGTGATAACATTGCAGTTCACAATACAACTTAATAGCTGAACTTTTTTTTGAACAAGAGGTGAGGAAAGACATGTTAATCCACCTTTTTTTGTTTGTTTTGTTGTTGTAAGCTCTTTTTCACTCAGTTTTAGCAAATAATAGAACTTCACAAACCGTATGTGATGGTCATTCCTAAGTAAGTAGTTTCATTTACATTTACTGGAAACGAATAACACACACACACACACACACACACACACACGCGCGCGCGCGCGCACACACACACACACTGGAACATGTTAACAAACGCAGTGGAGTTTAAGTCAGCTGGAATAGGTGATGGAGATTTGCTTTAGTGATCATATTTAGAATCCAGCTTTATCTAGATTTGCCAGCTGCTTAAATAACAAGTCCTTAAACGAGTTCTTGTAAATCGATAAAGTTGCGTGCATTTAGTTAGATTTCACGTTTGTGTTATGAAGGACACGTTTCATATTTGCGTCAATCAAAGTCGTTATAACACGTTTTCGTTATCTCTGCAAGATGGCTTTTAAATGTTTTTGTACTAACCATATCGAAGTTATGAAAATTTTAATGGTCAATTCAGGTATTATCAGAATTACTATATTTTCACGAGTCAACACGTGAAATATATCGAAGAAGGAATCTTGATCATGTCCGATAAATAAGATGGCTTTTAAATGTTTTTGTACTAACCATATCGAAGTTATGAAAATTTTAATGGTCAATTCAGGTATTATCAGAATTACTATATTTTCACGAGTCAACACGTGAAATATATCGAAGAAGGAATCTTGATCATGTCCGATAAATAATCAGCATTGATAAATTTGGTCTTCGTGTCCAATATTCAGCATTGACAGTTTTGATCTTCATGTTCAATAATCGGCATTGTCAATTTTGGTCCTCATTTCTTGTACTCAATACTTTTAAATGTCCATCTTAACATTCCTTGGTAAAAAAAGACAGGATATTGTAGTTCAGGCTGACTTTCAGTAATTTTTAAAATGTTCGGTTACTCTAAAGAAGAGTTCTTAAAGACCCTTTCTCTGTCAGACTAAAAGACTGTCCAATCATATTATTATTATTATTATTATTATTATTATTATTATTATTATTATTATTCATGCATTCATTCATTGTTTTTGACTCAGCGCATCATGAAAACAGTTTTCGATGCCTTATCTAGACTAATTATATTTCTTTAGCGTCGTTTTAATCCCTCAGAGCGTTTTAAAGCGAATGGTGTCCGTATTCTACAGTCTCAGCCCAGCAAGACAATGCCTTTACTAAAGTGGTTGTTAAAAGTTAACAAGTTGTTAATACTATTTTCGTTTGTAGGATAAATGTGGACATTATATGAAAAACCCATTCAATTTTAAAGTAACTCCAAGAAACCCCAATAGCGTTAAGTCTTGACACTAGACATACTGAGCCAAAACGTGTATGAATACTGAATAATAGTTGATGTTACCCTTGAGATGTATAAATAACACGTTCTTATCTCAGCATGAAATCTGTTGTATTGTTCAATATTCACTTTAGACAAAATCTACATTGGCGTTGAGCCTAAATTATCTCCCAGTATTTTTCAGTTTGGTACGGTTTCTGGATTCTTGCCATCTGGTCCTGCCAATGTGGTATCAGTAATATATATCAAAGCATTTGTCAAAATTATTTAATTCCGCGTTCATCAAAATTTATCATCATTCCCGTTCAGTGTTTCAATAACAACATAGGCCACCGGTCTATTTACTTATGAAGAAGAAAGTATCTTGGTAATATTTAGTTACTCATAACCGAAATTTGTCCTCAAATCCTTAATATATTTTTCTTAGTTTAACCTAGCATTTTGGAGTTGGTTCCAATTAACGTAAAATGGCCTCATTGGTTTTTGTTATTGTGGTAACAGAGGCTTCTAAAGGAATTAACAATATCGATCACATGCTATATAAATTAAGAATACGGAATTGCATAAAAGAAACCGGAACCGCAACTCAGTTACTCAAGCGTTCCCGATGCCGTTAATTGCAATATGAGAGTTCGATGCAGATTACTTTCAACTTGAGTTAATCTGTCCACTGATATTCTCTTGAGTTAATCTGTTAACTTATATGCCCCTGAGTTAATCTCTCTATAGATATGCTCATGAGTTCGTCTGTCTACAGATGTGCCCCGTGGCTTGCATCACCGTATTAAATGTAAAACGGTGTGAAATTAAGCACGCGATAAACCAATATTGATAATTTAAGATGGTGTCTTAGAACGAGAATGTAGAAATTATACTATGTATTTATGTGTTGGCCTACGCACTTTTTAAATACTATACATATGATGTATTTTATTATGAAATATGACATTAAAATAATCTATATCCCGATTGAATTTTTCCAGGAAGAAATGCTATATTTGTTAGCAACATTCTTTAGCTGAGTTGAAGGAAAAGAGATAGAAAAGATTACATAATTGTTGATGATTCGCTTGCTTTCTATTAAACCATACGAATGTTAAAATAATACAGACTGGCTTATGAAATATTTAGTTAAACTATGCTATGTTGAGCGCATATAATTTTTGTGGCTCTTCTTTTTCTTTTTAAGTATGTTAAAGTGTATGTGTGTGTTTTGGATTTGAATGTAGCCTGAACAATTTTTGTTTCATATCGCAGTGTGGCAGTTTGTAGTTATGTCTAGCACTGGGGAATCATGCCGAAGACCTGTAGCATGATGTCTCATTCAGTCACATTATCCTGATACCAGATTGACCAGTCCAAACACTAACCTTTTTATGTTCTATTTGGTATATTTTGATTCAACCTCATCTTATTTGTTTATATATTTTTGAAGATCCCCAACATCGCATTTTTTTCTAAACTATCACAGTTTGGTGAACAAGTTATACATTTCGCCTAGTTCTTGTACGGAATACAGTATCATTACAAATATTTCAAAAGTCAAGTTATTCTTCGATGCGTCTTTGTTCTCCAAATTGTTTTAACGGTAAATGGGCGGAACGTTTCGTCATAACCAAGTTTATGTCTTGCGTTTATATCACTGCTGCATATTATTTCTATGTTTAAACCCTCCGTTATTTTAAACGGAAGTTCCGCATTCCATATTTAAGTTTAAATGTATCCGTCCCTGTCTTCAAAACTATAGGGGAAAACGACACTGTAAACCTTTAATGTCCTTGACGGTTTTCGCTGATCGATAAACCATCATTTCAGCACAGTTAGAGAATGACATGAAAGTGTATTTTTCATATAGAGGTCGTCCTGTCAGATGTTATGCGTACACGAGTAATTACCATTTATTACCACTTCCAAGTGCTGAGAGCTGGAGAAAACTCCTCTCTCACAATTTCTTTTCTAGACTTAAATAAGAATGGTTATATTATTTGTCTTACTGATGCTGTGATCGGCTATCTATCTTAAAGGGTTTGAGAAATATTGAACTCTAAGCCCAGGTGATACAAAACCCCTGGTTTATGCTGTCCGTCCATCACCATCCGTAGTCTGTCGTCCATCTCTCCGTTAGCACATTTTTTATTATCGCTACTTTTCCTAAACTGCTTAGAGTATTCCGATGAAATTTGTCACAAACCTTAATCACATGGCTCAGTTGGTCTTCAATGAAAATGATGCTACTTAGACATTCAATAAGACCTCCACAGCAGCCATCTTGAAAATATTGTTCTCGCTACTGATCATGAAAGGATGATCATATTAACATATGTTTTCGTTAAAAGACTTCGTATGTTTTTTAGTTGCTTCTAAATGGTAGCAATCCAACGGCTAATACGGTCTCCACGGCAACCATCTTGGATGGATGTTCATATCACTCAAGGATTTCTTATATTGTATAGTTGTGTTTAAATGAAAATAATGCCGACCTTGGATCCAATATATATGCCACTGCGGGCATCTTTAAAATCTTGCTATTGCTACTATTGAATCGAAATTATATTTGAAATATAGTATTGCTTTTGCTCCCAAATGGATGGCTATATCAACATGGAATTTTCACCATTAGACTTCTTATGATACCTAGTATGTTCTAAATGAAAATGGTATCGGTCGTACATTCAATATGGCTATCATAAAGGCTGTTGTGAAAATCTTGTCACAATTCACCTTGAACTGATTATCATTATGAGATTGGTTTTCACCAAAAGACACCCGTTAATGTCGACTTTGTACTAAATGAAAATGGTGCAATTATGACATCCGATATATGCAGCACAGCAGCTAATTAGAACGTCTTGTTCTAGCTGAAGATTATTAGAGATGCTTAGCAGTTCAAAGCAAGATTGCTCTTATCTTGAATTCACTGACATTCTTTTCACACAGGTAGAACGCCAGTCCCTTAAAAATATATATTTAGAGTATTAACTGTTGTCTCGAGTTAATTGACGTAATATATCAGAAGCAGCGGCCGTCGTCTTCCATGTTGAAACGTTCTTTTTCCTTTAGTTCTGTGTATATAGACTGGTTATCACATATTGCAACAAAAATATCTGCCGTTTTGCCTGCGTGCTGTACGATCCTAAGATGACGTAGCAGAGTATATCACAATATTACATGTGAGGTCAAGTCATCAATATATTGTTGCTTACAGTTCTTATTTAAAAACTCCGGTCCCTGCACAGGCTTTTGAATTTGTGTATATATGTTTCATTATCACGTACTTTAAATTTACGTTTCCTTGCATTCTATGATGTAATATCATGTGGCGATCACTTTTCGAGATTAGCAACAGAAATTAAGTTTGGATTTAAATTTAAGTCCTAAAAACTCAGCAGCGACCTGATTGAATGAACTACACGTCTGATCTAAGGTTGACCAAAACAAATCTCTTAGGTACATACGTAATTAAAAGACTTGTGTTGATGTACCTGGGGTTCTCGAAGTGCATACATCATTATAAGATTTGTGTTGATGTAATTGGGGTTCTTAATTTGCAGACCTAATTATGAGACGTATGTTGGTAAAATTGGGGTTCTCGAAGATGTATTTTCTCGGCGTGTTATGGGGACTTACAACATTCTTTCAATCATGGCTGAAGTGGCTTTCGGCCGCATCCGAAAATACACCAATGAGTTCAGAATTCTACTTTCTGGTCCTTATATTTAGGACTTGGTTCATCTTGAATTCATTGCATTTACGTCCATGCTATAACTGTAAGTTTCATGTATCAATTGATTAGAGCCCAATTACACTCTTGTTAAAAACATTTTGCGAGTTTTGCGTTTCTGTATTTGATGAAGATCGACAACTGTAGATAATTAATTGTTCAAACCATGATATACTCAGAGGTAGAAAACACAGGAACTGTAGTCACCAAATGTATCGAGCGTAAAACTAAAATATGTCAAATTTTAATGTTTGAACTCAGAATGATGTTTGAACTGTAGAAACATCAGTATTATTATAAGTTTACAACATAAATACCAATGATATTTCAGTAAGAATTGAAAACTTTTGTCATGGTTTCTAAATATGAGCTTATGATTAAGAGATTAAATGTTGTGCTAGGAGCCGGATGTCGAATTTGCAAGAGTAGGTAACGTATGCGTGTTTATTTTATTATATACAATATCAGAGAGAACGTCTGACTTTCCAAGACAACGATGATGCAGTTACTACTTTAATGATTGATACGTGTAACTCGTACATGAATTACCGTATTTTCGCGCATATATCCCGCACACGCAGATAATCCGCACCCTCATATAGCCCGCGGGTTTTGGGGTTTTGTGTAAAAAATCGTTGGCATAACCCGCACCTTTGTATAACCCGCAACCATAGATATATTTATACAGCTACAATCGGAAATGAAATCAATTACAGGATCACGGGGCTTCGCTGATGTAGCAAACTGCGATTCTGTTTTCCGTTTTGGTGACAAAATATACCATCTGGTGATATTTGTGGCGACACCAATTTTTGCTGATAAAAACCGTATATACAGTCTTGCGTTTGGAGTAGAGAAAATCAAAGGCACCATGACAGGAAACAATGTACTGGAATATATTGTTAAAATAACAAGTCCTTGTCTCATACTGGCAAACCACACTAACAGTGCACTGTTATATCATAATCCGCTAATGATGATATCTGGCCTTATTACTTTATGCAACTGACTAGTCAAAATCCAAATCCGCAGAAGGCGAAAACGTAAAATGAGTACAGTCAAGCAGATGACACTAATTTAAAAACAAATACCAGATGGAAGAAGAAAAAATACGTTTGCTGACACTTCAAAGAGAACTGATTACCTTTGAAGCACTGATATATACTAAACAAATAAAACAAATCTGTTTCAATGTTCTACAATTATCTGAAGTTGCCGCAGCAATAACAAACAGGTATTTGTTTCACCCTTCAACTGGAGCCTTTAGCGGCGCCATCATCAAAGTAAGCCGACGACCTTTGCTCAATAAAAGTCAGGAAAAACACGGTACACAGTGTTTGTGTGCGTAGGAGCTGTGCCTCAACTACAGGCTACATAAACACGGACATTTTTAAATAATCTTGTCTTCTTGTGAAGTGTAGATTCGAGTTTAAATAATTTCTTTCTGTTTAATTTAAAAAATACCGAAACGAAAGTCTTACACAGCCGACTTCAAGCTAACTGCCATTGCGTATGATGAAGTGCATGGCAATAGAGCCACAGGCACAAAATTTGATATTGATGAGAGTGTAATCCGAGGTTGGAGAAAAGAAAAAGGAACGTTGGAGAAGATGAATCCACGAAAACGTGCTCGCCACGGACCTAAAGCAAAGTGGCCTCACCTTGAAGCTGACCTGAAGCAGTGGATCGTGGCCCAGCGGTAAAATTAGGTACCGTAGTTATTTCGATTGAAAACAGAAAATATTGATTATGAAAACGTGACGGATACGAAATTTTAAGTTTTTATCCCGAAATGTTGATTTGGTCCCGATACCGTAAGTTGTAAAGTCATCGTAGTAGCCATAATATCCAACCCTAGCAAAACAAAACTAGAACAATATATGTTATGTAGTTACGTTTTTCAAACAATATGTTGAAATATCATTATGTTTAAAAAAATTGTGATATAGCCCGCACCCTTATATAACCCGCACCCCCCCCCCCCCCCTGCGGGGTTTGTAAAATCTGGTATAACCCGCGGGATATATGCGCGAAAATACGGTATACATTACCAATGCATCTTCTATGATCACAAAAGGAAATAAAAATTGTAAAATAAAATTTAAAGACATAAGAAAACAGCCTTACACATCAGGTCATCAATGATAATTTGTTAAAAGAGGGTAACACAATTAGCTAAGACCTAATCTACCTTAAGGCCCTCATACAAGGAATTTATTTCATTCAGCAGCATCTCAGAAGCCACTGGATATATTGGGTTTGGAAGATGGAAATAGAGTGGGCATTTCTAATCTCAACTGGAATACTATTCCAGAGCAAAGTTCCAAAGTATTGGAAACTTTTCTTGAATAATTCCTAATTTGGTTTGGGAATTTTATACTGTTTTGTAGATATTGATCGCAGGTGGGGTGTATTACCAGGTAGCCTATACTGGAATATGGATTGTAAACACTCAGGAGCACTATTATTGGATATCCTGTACATTAATTTGGCTTTTCTTAAACATATTCGGTCTTTAATAGGTGATATTTTTAACTTACCAGCTAAATTATCCTTGCTTTCTTTCTGGTTTGATATTAGCCTTCTGAAGATTTTCCAACTTTGATATGTTTTTATCATTTGAATTACCCCATACTGTATTACTGTAGTCTAAATACGGTTGTATGTAACTGTTATAAAATAATTTCTGTGCCTTTCAGGGAGAAAATGTCTTATCCTACTGAGAAGCCATAAACTTGAATTGACCTTTTTACTGATATGTTTGATATGATCAGTCCATGATAGATTATTATCTACCAAAACACCAAGTAGTCTGTCGTGACAGACCATTTGCAAATTTTTATCCTTGCATGTCAGACATAGTTCATTGCTATCAAGATTTTCCCTTTTTTTTCCTTGTTGAGATAAGTAATATTTTAGTTTTACCAGTATTTACTACCATGCCATTGCATGTGCACCAGTTTTCCAGCTTGTTTAATGCATTCTGTAAAGAAATTTCGAGTTCATGCTTTGTGTTTTGGATGTCTGATAATGTTGTATCATCTGCATAGAGATCTGTAGATGATATCGAGTTCTCTTAGTAAAAGTGGTAGGTCGTTAATAAATAAAATAAATAGTAATGGACCTAGAATTGAGCCTTGTGGCACTCCATATCTAATTGTTTCAGGTTCGGACAGAACGTTATTTATATAAACATGTTGTGTTCTCTCACTTAAGTATGAAGTAAACCATCTAACTGTTTTTTCATCACATTGGTAGATTTTTAGTTTTTTCAAAAGGATTTCATGATCCACCATGTCAAACGCTTTCCTGAAATCTACAAATACCGATCCTATTATTTTACCTTGGTCAAGTGCTTGAAGCCATTTATCAGTTAGGGAGATCAAGGCAGTCTCACATGAATGTTTCTGTCTGAAGCCTGATTGATTAGGGTGTAACAGCAAGTGTTTGGTTAAATATGACATGAATGAGTCATGGACATGTTTTTCAATCAATTTTGACAAGTTTAGTAGTATTGAGATTGATCGGTAGTTATCAGCATCATTCTTATATCCAGATGTGCAAATAGGAGTTTCTTTTGCAGTTTTCCATATTTTGGGGACAACACTTGGTCTGTTGCCCTGACTCCTCTCTATACACGGATCTGGTTTTCATTTCAGTCAATCCAGTAGTTCCAATATGTTTTGCTGCGACCCTAAACTGGCCACCCAGAGTATCCCCCGACCCTCAGGCAAATAAAATATTTTTATGATGACCCTTTACGACCTAAGGACTAAACCTGCTTCCCTCCCCCTCCCCCCCCCCGCTAGTGACTTGGGTCATGACCTAAGGCTAAGAGCCGCTGAATTAATCAGATCCATCTCAATTCCATCATCATCATCATCATCATCATCATCATCAGTCTCTTGGCTTAGTGTGGTCATCGAGGCATTGTGCTGCTGAACATCTGACCAGTTCTCTCCACTTGTCTCCAGCATGTGCCAATGCCTGTGTGCCGCAAATCGTTTCCTGGTCCATTCTGTGATGATGTAAGTCCACTTTTTTTCTGTCCTGCATTACTGATGTGGATAAACAGTTGGCTCTAGTGACATAGCCGTATCATTTCAGCTGTCTCTTTTTGACGGTGGTGAGGAGGTCTTCATATTGGCCTACTTTGTGCCTGATGGTGCTACGCACTTCATCATTTGTGATGTGGTCCATGTAAGAGATGATAAGGATGGTTATGTAGCATCTCATTTCTAATGCCTGGATTCTTCGTTGTAACTCTGCTGTCAGGGTCCAGGCCTCACATGAATACAGAAAGATTGAGATGACTAGTGCTCTCAATAGTCTGATTTTAGTTTTCAGACAGATATTCTTGTCTCTCAAGATGGGTCTTAGCTTTGACATAGCTGTCGTTGTTTGAACTGCTAGTGAGAAACAACATTTCTGCTATTGATCCTTCTTCGGTAATTATTGAACCAAGATATCTGAAGTGGATCACTGTTTAAAGTTCCTTTCCTCTGACTTTAATCTTTTCTGAGATTTGTTTGCCACTATTTGTCATCAATTTTGTCTTCTCGGCACTTATTTACATGTCAAATCTGGAAAAATGTTTCATCCTGGTACTCCACTAAGGTCGCAAGCTCATCTTCGCTGCATGGCATGCCAGCCTATCAATGTCGTCTGTAAAGCGGAGCCTGGAGATGTTATGCCCTCCAATGCTGACTGTCCCACAGTATTTTTCCAGGGCTTCACTCATGATGCTCTCTAAGTAGATGTTTATAAAGCGTGGGTGACAGGAGACAGCCTTGACGTACTCCAACTGTTGTCTTGCACTAGCCCCCCCCCCCCCCCACCACCACCACCACATAACCTTGAACAATTATTGCACTCGTAGCCTCGGCGTACAGCTGCATGATGGTATTGTTGATGTTGCCAGTACTTTTCCCACAGAACCCTGAGATTGAATATTTGTTATGTTGTGCCTCTTCCACTCCGGAACCATGCATTTTCTTTCATCGATACTTTTTTCCCTGCGGTTTCATAGTCTGTTCAAGATGATCTTTAGTATCACCTTACTAGCATGGTTGATAAAACTGATACTTCTGTAATTTTGGCACAGCTGAAGATTGCCTTTTATTGGCAGTGTTATAATCAGTGACTAGGTCTACTGTGTTGGCCTTCACCTGTCTGTCAGATCTGCATATTTTGTTAGTAGCTCTATCACTGATTCCCCTCCTCCCCCCAAACATTCTTTATAAGTTCAGCTGGGATGTTGTCTACTTTTGCTGCCTTACCATTCTTCAGTGCTCTTATTGATAACTCCACCTGTTCTGTGAGAATGGGAAAATCATCATCATTTGTTCTGGATCTCATTCACTCCTTTTAGTGATTGAATCCATTTGTAAATATTTATTAAATACCTTGTTTATTTTACCATTTTACAACCTAAATCAGTTTCCGGATTTGACTCCGTATTCCGCTTCCGCGTTTACATTTAACTTTACTTTGGGCTACTTAACACCTGATTTTCCTGAAAATCGTGCATAACCTACAGTCTTATCGACAGGACAGGACAAACTACTGTCAAGTAAGTTTTTATATATTTTCCCTTGTTCAATTACACATTTATAGTTCTTGTTCATACACGTTTGTGAGCCGGTGTGTATGAATTTGGTTCATTTCAGCGTTTGTAGAGAAAATATTTGCATATATTTGTAATCCGCGTTTGTACGGTTGTTTATGGTCCTGTATCATATACAGTTGTTGGTGAAAAGGGTGTGTGTGGCCCTGGTTCGTAGGTGAGTTAGTAATGTTCATTCATTTTGCGTGTTTGAAGTTCGTGTTCGTATTTTAGCCCTTATTAATACACATGATTAGTCCTTATTCTTATGCATGCTGATTAATCGTATTGATTGATACATGTATTTAAATGTCATGCCACTATGCATATTGTAATAGCCCCTTATTTTTTTTTTTTTTTTAGTTTACCATATAAACATACTTCCATAGACCTACCTATGAAAAGTATTGGGTTATACTGTCTGGTCCGGCCAGAACAGTAAATTGACAACAACAGTCAACGTCCCGTCGACCAGTGACACTGAAGCACGTTCCATCCGGTAGGCAACGCGCTCTCAACGTTGGAGTCGAGGTAAGAACGCTCCTCACTAAAAGTGGTAGAAGTTCAGGGCACTTTTATTCACCTAAAAACATGGACAACTTCGAGTCTTTACGCTCAGAAGAATTGGGTCCAAGGAACCGTACTCTGTCAGAAAAGGGGAGAGAATCCTACATAGAAAGGAGAGACAAATATTCCCAGAACGTGGAATACCTATGGTCCATGCTGGATTCATATTTGAAAATTGCAGACAGCCCACCTGAAAGGGTCCAAGACTGTCTTGCTCTGGAGCAAAACATCATACAGGAAAATGCCAAATATCTGGGTCAGGTCAACGCCTTTACGAGCTTTCTGAAAGGAACCAGGTCAGATGAAAGTACCCAAGATTTAGATACTTTATTCAAGCTAGTGGACTTTCGGAAACGTGCTGTCGATAGGGCGCTAAACCTTCTCAAGAACAAAAGTCAATATGACGACAAGAGGTCCGTGAAATCTCATCATTCTGGGAGCAAAGCTTGTTCCCAGTCGTCAAAACATTCTGACGCCCCAAGCGTTGCCAGACGAAAACGGGCAAAAGCGGAAGCCGCTAGGGCCGCCATTCTCTTTGCAGAAAAACAGGCTGCACTTGAACGAATGGAGGCTCGACAAAAAGCAGTCATGGACGAGGAAGCAGCCATATTTAAGACTGAAATGATCCTCCTTCAAACCAAGAAAGAGTTGGCCATTGCTGAGGCAGAAGCTCGTGTCTACGAAATGGACGAGGCCGGAAGTCAAGTCATTGAGGATGGTCCTCCGCAACAAACGGCGGATTACTCTGACCGGATTAAAGAATACATAAGCCAACAAAGTCAGCTCATAGATAAAGGAAACATTGGCGATGTGGAGCCTGATAAGGTATCGTCTGGTACGATGACCAGTGAACCGCTACTTTACGTACAGAGACCAACAAGCGAGGATAAGAACCTTGATTTTCCTTATGGAGTCCGAGAACATCGTTCTGTTCATTTTGGGACGTCCTTTGATGATTATCAGCCGATTACATCTACTCTTACCAGATTACGTCCCAGCGAGGAGCCAAAAATATCTAAACTCTCCGCAGGCGCACCGGAATTTGTCCCTACTTCACACGACGCAAGACAAAGGGACTTAGTCCTCTCTCAAAATCATAGCTTAAATCAGGACATACAGATGGGAACGCAGCATTCAACCCTGCCGAATGCCTCAGCTATGACCGATAATGGGGCATCGGAAATGACAAAGTTCTTGTTACGGAAAGATTTGCTTTTCTCCCAGCTCACGCAATATAACGACAAACCTGGATGTTATCATGCTTGGAAAGACAGTTTTCAATGTGTAACCAAAGAACTGAGACTATCAGACTCAGAACAAATCAACTTGTTGGTTAAATGGCTAGGCCCAAAATCCTCAGAACAAGCCCTAAGCATAAGATCGTCTAATGCAGGGGATCCATCTAATGAATTAAACGAACTTTGGAAACGCCTAGATCGGAGGTATGGTTCGCCAGAGATGGTAGAAGCTTCCATAAAGAAAAAACTTGAGTCTTTTCCCAAACTCACCAACCGGGACAACGAGAAGTTATATGATTTTTTGGATCTACTGTCAGAGGTGAAATTCCTCAAGAAAAAGGATGAATTTAAGACTCTCCTTGCTTACTTTGATTCGTCTACTGGGGTAAGACCTCTCGTATCTAAACTTCCTTACGGATTGCAAGAAAAATGGTCAAGCAGAGCAGCCAACTATGCTTCGAAGCATTCCATCGCTTTCCCACCATTCGAGGAATTCCATGCCTTTCTTGAGCACACATGCGATCTGAGAAATAACCCTGGTTTCCGACCCGTAGATTTGGACAATCCCACTCAAAAAGGTGATTCTGCAAAAAACACTGATGGAACCAAACCTAAAGTGAATGTCCGAAGAACAGAGTTGACAAATCAAAAGGACGATCAGCCAAAAAGTCAACCATTAAAGTAACTGCATTCTACACAATACGAAACATACACTCGATGAATGTAGGGGCTTTAAGTTCAAATCCATAGAAGAGAGGAAAGAACTCCTAAGACAACACAACATTTGTTTTAAGTGTTGTTCATCGGATAAGCATGTCAGTCGCGATCGCAAGGCTAAGATTTGTTGTAAGGATTGCGGCAGCAAACAGCATACTACGGCTTTACACGTCAATAGGCCTTTTCCATGTTTACCTCCTGAGGCTGCGGAAAATCATGGCGGGGAGTTCTCCAAAAACTCCAAGAAGCCATATGAGGAAGATATACGAGCTAAATGTACTGAAATCTGTAAAGGAGCTCATGGAAAGTCATGCGCCAAAATCTTACCTGTCAATGTTTACAACAAAGACAATCCAAATAAAATTCTTAGAATATATGCTATTATCGACGACCAAAGCAACAGATCCCTAGCCCTGCCAAGTTTATTTGATTTCTTTGATGTCAGATCAGAACCTGAGAGTTACACCCTCAACACTTGTTCCGGTCAAGTCATCACTTCCGGCCGAAGAGGAAGTGATTTCATCGTAGAATCCATCAATGGAGACGTAGAATTGGAACTTCCGACACTCATCGAGTGTGGCAACATACCTGATGATAAAAACGAGATCGCAACTCCAGAAGTTGTAAAGTTCCATGAACACTTAAACGATCTTATTGGGTCTATCAAACCAATAGACAGAAGAAAAGAGATTATGCTACTGATCGGAAGAGATTTGGCAGAAGCTCATTACGTTCTAGAACAACGAATAGGTCATCGAGGAGCACCATACGCCCAGCGACTCAAGCTAGGATGGGTCGTCATAGGAGAAGCATGTTTAGATAAACAACATGCGCCCGATAATGTCAACGTCAGCCGAACTCATGTTTCACCTTCGGGTCAGCCGACAGCCCTAGTGCCATGTCACAACTATTTGGAAGTACGGGAGCAACTTTCTAATCACGCACTACATCGCAAAGATAGCGAATTTGGTTCCTCAGTTTTCGAGAGGACAAAGGACGACGACATAACTGGTATGTCGCACGAGGACAGAATATTCATGCAACAAATGGATAATGAGTTTCAAATAGACTCAACTGGGCACTGGGTAGCTCCATTACCTTTCAAGTCACCTAGGCCGCCATTGCCGAACAACAAGACCCAGGCAAAACATAGGGCACAACTTCTTGACGCCAATCTGAAGAAAAATACAAGGAAACGTGAACACTTCCTTGAATTTATGGCTAAAATCTTGGACAATCATCATGCCGAGGTAGCTCCACCGCTAGCGGCAAACGAAGAATGCTGGTATTTACCATTGTTTGGTGTTTACCACCCGAGAAAACCCGATCAAATACGAGGCGTATTCGATTCATCTGCAAAACACCAAGGAGTGTCATTGAATGACGTACTGCTTACAGGACCAGACTTAATCAACAATCTTATTGGTGTACTTCTTCGCTTTAGAAGGGAAATGGTAGCTGTTACTGCAGACGTGCAGCACATGTTTCACTGCTTCATCGTCCGAGAGGACCACCTAAACTATTTGCGTTTCTTTTGGTATGAGAACAATGACATCAATAAGAAACTCATTGAGTACAGGATGAAAGTACATGTTTTTGGAAACAGTCCATCGCCAGCCGTCGCAACTCTGGGATTACGTAAGGCCGCTTTGAAAGCTGAACCTGAGTACGGAAGCCAGGTTACATCGTTCGCCTCCAGGGACTTCTATGTCGACGATGGGTTAACTTCTTGCTCAACACCCGAAGAAGCTGTTAAGCTCTTAGTGGACACTCAAAGTGCATTAAAAGACTATGGCAATCTTCGACTTCACAAAATTGCATCGAATAGCACTGAAGTAATGGCTGCTTTTCCAACAACTGATCTGGCATCTAATTTGAAAGATCTAGATTTAGACTCGGAAGAAAAACCGCTCCAACGGAGTCTTGGCCTAATATGGGATGTCAACGCGGACAAATTTCTGTTTGAACTGTCTTCCGATAAAAAACCAATTACCCGTAGAGGAATCTTATCAACGATTAACAGCATTTTTGATCCGCTTGGATTTCTGTCTCCCGTTATCATATATGGGAAACTCATCCTTCGAGACAATGTCTTAGAGACCATAGATTGGGACGAGCCCGTATCCGATGAATTTGCCTCTAAATGGGAGTCTTGGAAAAACACCCTTGAACCACTTAAAAACTTGAGAATATCAAGGACATATGTGCCCGAACTTAGCAAATGCATCACCAGGGAACTCCATGTCTACTCGGACGCTTCAGATAAAGCTATTGCCGCCGTCGTTTATCTTCGAACGAAAGACGTCAGTAACCATTATTACGTAGGATTTGTTATTGGAAAGGCTAAAGTAGCCCCCAAAACTGGAACCACGATTCCAAGAGAGGAACTATGTGCCGCGGTCCTAGCTGTGGAGATAGCTCATTGTCACAAGGGCAATAAAAGGATCCGATAATCACGTCTGAAAGGCGGACGTCCGGATCGTTGTTGGTGATAAATGCGAACCTAAAATTTACACCCGTCCGATTACTGAACTTATACTTCTGATTGACTAAAGACATTCATTGGATTATCTTTCATTCGTTATTGACATTCAGACAATTACCGTTTTTCCATTTACATAACTGTTGGATAGGAATTCATTCATGTGACATTCGTTGGGCTTACGTTATATTTTTCATATATAATAATTTGGATTACTGTGTATCAAGAATATCGTTATATATTCTATAATAGAATAAGTGGTAGTGGTATCTCAATAGATACCAGGCGGGGAGTGTTCTGGATCTCATTCACTCCTTTTAGTGATTGAATCCATTTGTAAATATTTATTAAATACCTTGTTTATTTTACCATTTTACAACCTAAATCAGTTTCCGGATTTGACTCCGTATTCCGCTTCCGCGTTTACATTTAACTTTACTTTGGGCTACTTAACACCTGATTTTCCTGAAAATCGTGCATAACCTACAGTCTTATCGACAGGACAGGGCAAACTACTGTCAAGTAAGTTTTTATATATTTTCCCTTGTTCAATTACACATTTATAGTTCTTGTTCATACACGTTTGTGAGCCGGTGTGTATGAATTTGGTTCATTTCAGCGTTTGTAGAGAAAATATTTACATATATTTGTAATCCGCGTTTGTACGGTTGTTTATGGTCCTGTATCATATACAGTTGTTGTTGAAAAGGGTGTGTGTGGCCCTGGTTCGTAGGTGAGTTAGTAATGTTCATTCATTTTGCGTGTTTGAAGTTCGTGTTCGTATTTTAGCCCTTATTAATACACATGATTAGTCCTTATTCTTATGCATGCTGATTAATCGTATTGATTGATACATGTATTTAAATGTCATGCCACTATGCATATTGTAATAGCCCCTTATTTTTTTTTTTTTTTTAGTTTACCATATAAACATACTTCCATAGACCTACCTATGAAAAGTATTGGGTTATACTGTCTGGTCCGGCCAGAACATCATTTGTGAAGTTTGGAACTTCAAGCACCTCTGGGTCTCCTGTGGACTGATGGTTGTAGAATTCATTACACTACTCAGCCCATCTTTATGCAATGTCACTCGTGTCTTTGAGTCATTTTCCATGTTTGTCTTGAATGTTACTGACTCTTGGTTGCTTCTGTCTGGTGATGTCTTTCACAATCTGGAATATATTTATGTTGTTTTTCTTTATCAGATTTCTCTCTATTTCTATTCACGTTCGTGCAATCCAATTTTCTTTGTGTCTGGTGTTTTAAGGTCTCTTCGGGTATCCCACACATTCAGAATCTCTTATGTAACCCAGTGTTCTTTCTATGGGCAATGGATGCCAATGATGCCCTTGGCATCTGTTGTCATGACTGTGTTTAAGGTGTCTGTCATCACTTGAACATCAATATCCATCACAAGAAGTGAAGCAAATTTTATTCTAATTGTGGCTTGGAATGACTTGCAGATGTTAGGGTCCTTCAGTTGTTGAATTTGAACCTATTGTTCGTTGTTTTTCTTTTCAGCCTCACTCGGAAGTTCATAATCACGAGGTCGTGATCACTCTCAACATCATCATCTGGGAACGTACTTGTTTTTGCTCTATTGATGCCAGATCGGTAACGGTTTTGAACCAGTATGTAGTCCATCTGATTATGATGGGCTCCATTTGGTGCGTGCCATGTCTAGCATCGTGAAGCTTTATGTTGGCTCAGAGTATTTGATAGTACCAAATTGTTGTAGCTTGCGAACTCGAGAAGCCATCTCTCTCTCTCTCTCTCTCTCTCTCTCTCTCTCTCTCTCTCTCTCTCTCTCTCTCTCTCTCTCTCTCTCTCTCTCTCGGAAGCTCAATCGTTGAACGTCCACAATGATCACTCCAGTCTTTTAGAGCATGGTTGGCAACTTTGGCATTCCAGTGTTCGCGGAGATGAAGATGTATTTTACTGACCATGTTTAGAATACCTTGGAGTTTATTGTAACACGCCTCTATTTCTTCATCATCATGATTGGTAGTTGGATCATAGACTTGGATAATTGTGATGTGAAAGGGAGATGCTTTTATAGGAATGGAGACGATTCTGCTAGATATGGAGCGACATTCAAACACAGATCCCATGATGACTTTGTTTACAAAGGAAGCCTACTCCATGTATGGACTTGTCCAATTCTCCACTATAGTAGCATATATGCCCATCTTCAGTTTGGTGTTCTCCTAGGGATTTCTATCAGACTTCACAGAGTCCTGGAATGTGCCATGTGTAGTGTTTCAGCTCATGTGTCAACTCTTGGAGTCTTTCAATTTGCGCCAGAGTTCTAATGTTCCAGGTGGTGATGGCGATGCTGTCACTCCGATTTCATGCAATGTACCAGTAGCATACCTGTCATCTCCGTCCTGCTGGACAATCGCAGGCGCGGACTTTGTTGACTGGGAGATCACCAATCCGGTATGGTAACTTCAGATTTATCCAGCAGTATCAGTGTGTCTTGGGCAAATGTTGTCTGGCTTAACCCATCCCACTCCACACCAAGGAGTTGCCAGAAGGGGATGTATTACATCGTCCAGCTGCCTTCTGGTTTCTAAACCAGATTTTCTTATAGGGCTTACTCCCTTAGCCTTTGGCTAACCAAAGCTGACCTGCAAGGCAGTAGGAGACTCGTGTATTGGCAGGTGCGTCCATTTCTCGAGCGGATAAAGCATCTGCCACTGTCACCAATTCCATGATACATGCCCAGAATTTTCATAGATAAACCATTTATACGTAATCCTGCTGGTTTATTCAGTCGATCATTTTGGGAAAAAGTTTCACTTTTATGGCATCAACGCCATCTTAGCAATACAAACAAAGCGGGTCAGCATGACACAGACCGAACCTGCTTTCATTTAATTTATATTCTTCCAGGTAAACATGATATGTATGTAAAACATTTATTGGTATTTGCATGTTTGGTAGAATTGTCAATAAAAGTAAGGCTTACCTTACCAGTACTTTCACACTTCCATTGACACTAAAAGTGAAATTCAAAAATTGCAAATGAACATCGACAAATTTATTAAAGACTTGTTCTTGATGATGTAACCAGTCCTTGTTTGTTTTTCTAGACCGATAATTGTTAAAAAAGAATGTTTTTTTTATCATTGACAAAATCTTTAATTTAAACTTAACCAACTATCGTTCGCAAAGTACATCTTTACTAACTCTTGAAACCAAACAACCGTCCTCAATATATCTTTTAAATAAATATTAAAACGAAACAATCGACCGCAATGAATCCTTTCTTAACTATTCAAACCAAAAAAAACCCGTCATCATGGCATCCATTTCTAACAATACAAACCAATCAACTGTCCTCAGATCATCCATTTCTAACAGTACAAATCAAATAACTGTCCTCATAACATCCATTTTTAACAATACAAACTACACAACTGTCCTCAGATCATCCATTTCTAACAATACAAACCAAATTTCTAACATTACAAACTAAACAACTGTTCTCAAATCATCCATTTCTAACATTACAAATCAAACAACTGTCCTCATAACATCCATGTCTAACATTATAAACCAAACAATAGTCCTCAGATCATCCATTGCTAACAATACAAACTAACCAACTGTCCTCAGATCATCCATTTATAACATTACAAATCAAACAACTGTTTTCATATCATTCATTTCTAACAATGCAAACCAAACAACAGTCCTCAGATCATCCATGTTTTACAATACAAACTAAACAACTGTCCTCAAATCATCCATTTCTAACAATGCAAACCGAACAACAGTCCTCAGATCATCCATGTCTAACAAAATAAACCAAACAATTGTCCTCAGATCATCCATTTCTAACAATACAAATCAAACAATTGTCCTCATAACATCCATATCTAACAATACAAACCAAACAACAGTCCTCAGATCATCCATTTCTAACAATGTAAACCAAACAACTGTCCAAAGATCATCAATTTCTAACAATGCAAACCAAACAATTGTCCTCAGATCATATATTTCGAATATTACAAATCAAACAACTGTCCTCAGAACATCCATTTCTAACAATGCAAAACAAACAACTGTCCTCAGATCATCCATTTCTGACTATATAAACTAAACATTTGTCCTCATATCATCCATTTCTAACATTACAAATCAAACAAATGTCCTCAGAACATCCATTTCTAACTATAAAACCAAACAACTGTCCTCAGATCACCCATTTTTAACAATACAAACTAAACAATTGTCCCCAAATCATCGATGTATAATATTAATAATCAAACAACTGTCCTCAGAACATCCATTTCTAGCAATGCAAACCAAACAACTGTATTCAGAACATCCATTTCTAGCAATGGAAATCAAACAACTGTCCTCAGAACATCCATTTCTAGCAATGCAAACCAAACAACTGCCCTCAGAACATCCATTTCTAGCAATGCAAATCAAACAACTGTCCTCAGATCATCAATTTCTAGCAATGCAAACCAAACAACTGTCCTCAGAACATCCATTTCTAGCCATGCAAACCAAACAACTGTCCTCAGAACATCCATTTCTAGCAATGCAAACCAAACAACTGTCCTCAGAACATCAATTTCTAACTATTCAAAACAAAGAATGTCATCATAACACATATTTTTAACTATTCAAACCAAAAACCGCAAGCACAGCATTTTATAACTATTCATACCAAACTTTCCACAAATTATACTTTTCTAACAGTTCGCATAACATCCCATTTTAACAGTTGATTGCAAGCAGCCATCCTCAAAATATGCTTTTCTAATTATTCAAGCCAAACAACCGTCTGCAAAGGACCTTTTTTTCTAACCATTCATTAATTTCCTAGCGAAGATAATCAGAATTACTTTGCCTAAATGCCAATTAGTTAATAAGTATAGAGCATTCATAAAAGACTGGTCATATTAATTACAAATTGTTTTTTTATGTTAGCTGAAATTCAAGAATTCTCTGCATTTCTCGTTGCATAGGTTTTTCAGTAATATCCGCGTTTATTATGAAGTTTGTGGTCTAGATAAAAGACAGTATTAATATTGATTGACATGTTTATCCCTCAACACGAACACGTTAAACAAATTAATTAGTAGTTGTGCCCTTAAGCTTTTTTTCTTATGTGTCACTCTTTGTTTTTATTTGAAAGTTAATAGTTAATTTGATTTCTGAGACTCATTTGTGTGTCAAGAACTGCGCAGAGAATATTTTGCATTATTTATCTTTTGTGGTATTTACTGTTCCGATTATAAAAAAATCTCGTACGGTATTCAATATAATATTCGCTTCTTACATAATTATTATAAATGAAACTGTCTTTCATTTATTTGTTATCATGAAAAACTTAGAAAGAACAGTATGTAGTTCTTCACTTTATTGTCAGCATAATACTAATTCAATTGACCTGGTTAATACATTGCTCTGTATAATTCAACTTATTTAGTGAATGCCAGTATAAATCACAAAATTTGTTAAATATAAGAAAATATATAATAAAAAATAAAACTGAAAGATCAATAAAATTTGTGACACGCGTTTGTCAAAATTCAGAAGCTAAAGTGAGAAAATGGTAATTAACTAGCTTAATTTACGTATATAGTTTTTAAAATATGAAACTAAGTATTATAAGCGAATGTTGGGGACAAAGAGGAAATGCTTAGTAATATACCAGGACAGCGATCTGAAAACACTATATTATTCAAAACCTAACATTAAATTAAGGCTATTTGGTACATAGACACTAACAATCGCTTTGGTGTTAATGAAATATCTGGCACGCTATCTCACTTATTATTGAACCTATCGAAGAATATGAGATAAGATTGCTTTAAAAATTTGATCAAATTCCGATTGAAGATCTATCTCCGAAATGGTATGAATTTCAGCCAATCAGTAGCAGTATTGCCTTATAAATATGGATAGAGATTTTTCGCAATTAAACTTTTCCAACATCTTGTATGATGTAAGGCTATTTAATACACTGGACCAAAATATGATAAGAATATTATTTCTTAAAGTGTAGACAAGCTTAGCCAATCATATTCAAGAACACGTTATTTATATGCGTGAATCTCGCTCTTGCATATATAATTTGATCGAAATCTGAATGTTAAGGTATGCCTATTTAGCAAATTTGATAAAAGTTCTTGCCTTATATGCACGGATCCAGTTAATATACACGCTCTCATTAAATTCGATGGATCTCGTTAATATGCACGGATCCCGTTAATATACACGGATCTTGTTAATATACACAGATTTCGTTAATATGCATGGATCTCATTATGCACGGATCATTTTAACATGTACGGATCTCATTATATTCGATGGATTTCGTTAATATGCACGGATTTAGTTAATATGCACGGATTTTGTTAATATACACGAATCTCATTTACAGCTCTGATTATATCCATTAAAACTTCGTACGGTAATCAGCATATTACTAGCTGTTTACTTAATTATTCTAAATGAATTTGATTTTCATTTATTTGTAAACATGAAAAACAGATCAAAAATATTTCAGTATGTAGTTCTTTTACTTTATTGCCTGTATAGGAAAGATCAATACAATTTGAGACAAGCAACCACTTTATAGCTTATGTTAGCAAGATGTCTCAAGATTCAGAAGCTTAAATGGGAAAATGGTTATTAGCTTGCTTAATTCATGTGTCTAGCTGATAAAATATGGAAATAAGTATTTTAGGCGCATTTTGGGAACAAAGAGGAAATGCTTAGTAATGTATGAGGACAGTGATTCATAAACTTTAGGACTATATTATTTAAACCATAACATAAAATTAAATAGTAATAAGTGCATAGATACAAACTGCACTTTGGTGCTAATGAAGTATCTGGGACAATGGTCTACTTATAACCAAGCTGGAGTAAATTTCGATTGAAGATCTGTCTCGAAAATGGTAATAAATACAGCCGGTCAGATAAAGTATTGCCTAATAACTATGGATTGAATTTGTTCACAATTAAACGATTCCAACATCGTGTATGATGTAAGACTATTTGACATCTTTTTGAACAAAATATGATAAGAATCATTGTTTCTACAGTATAGCCAATCATATTCAAGATCACGTTATTTATAAGCGTCTATCTCGCTCTTGTAAATAAAATTCTATCAAGATCTTGATGTTAACGTATGCCTATTTACCAAGTTTGATAAATATCATATCAAAATTACGGTCTCAAAAGCGGTAAAACCTCATGAAAGCGGATGCAATATAACCTTATAAATATGAATTTGTCTTGTTTTTAAAACAAAAAATCGACATATTGTTTAAATACTGCCTCTCGAGTGGCAAGAATCTCCGTAATTCGATGCAATATCACCTCGTAAATATTACTATGAGTAATCCCATTCATTATATAAATCATTGGATATCATATAAGATTACTATAAATCATTGGATATCATATAAGATTGCTATAAATCATTGGATATCATATAAGATTACTATAAATCATTGGATATCATATAAGATTACTATAAACCATTGGATATCATATAAGGTTGCTATAAACCATTGGATATCATATAAGGTTACTATAAACCATTGGATATCATATAAGGTTACTATAAACCATTGGATATCATATAAGGTTACTATAAACCATTGGATATCATATAAGGTTACTATAAACCATTGGATATCATATAAGGTTACTATAAACCATTGGATATCATATAAGGTTACTATAAACCATTGGATATCATATAAGATTACTATAAACCATTGGATATCATATAAGGTTACTATAAACCATTGGATATCATATAAGGTTACTATAAACCATTGGATATCATATAAGATTACTATAAACTATTGGATATCATATAAGGTTACTATAAACCATTGGATATCATATAAGGTTACTATAAACCATTGGATATCATATAAGGTTACTATAAACCATTGGATATCATATAAGGTTACTATAAACCATTGGATATCATATAAGGTTACTATAAACCATTGGATATCATATAAGGTTACTATAAACCATTGGATATCATATAAGGTTACTATAAACCATTGGATATCATATAAGGCTACTATAAACCATTGGATATCATATAAGGCTACTATAAACCATTGGATATCATATAAGGTTACTATAAACCATTGGATATCATATAAGGTTACTATAAACCATTGGATATCATATAAGGTTACTATAAACCATTGGATATCATATAAGGTTACTATAAACCATTGGATATCATATAAGATTACTATAAACCATTGGATATCATATAAGGTTGCTTGCAGCAATCGATACAAATCGGATCTGAAATAGAATTGCTTAAATTTCTACAACCTCAGCCAATCAGATGCAGTATCCAATATGTGTGGATTTCACTTACATATGTACTTACTTGAGATATTTATGATAAAATAGCGTACTCAAAATCGGATTAGAGATACAGTTTCTATAGTGGTAACAAAACTCAGGCAGTCAGATGCTAATCACCTCGTTATATGCATGGATCTCGTTCATATGCACGGATCTCGTTAATGTGCATGGATCTCGTTCATATGCACGGATCTCGTTAATATGCATGGATCTCGCGTAAAACACAGGGATCTAGTTAATATGCATGGATCTTGTTCATATGCACGGATCTCGTTAATATGCATCGATCTCGTTCATGTGAACGGATCTTGTTAATATGCATGGGTCTCACCTAAAACGCTAGGGTCTCGTTAATATGCATTGATCTCGTTCATATGCACGGGTCTCGTTAATATGCATGAATCTCGCCTAAAAAGGGTCGCTCACCAGTTATTATGTACTTTTGAGAGAGTGACCTATGTAAGGTGAAGTTGTTTGCATTAAAAACGTGCTCAGTGGAGCGAGTATTGGCAAACCTTTACGCTACTTTAATGTAATGTGGCTGACATTTCTTTGAATGTTGTACTTACGGAAATTGAACATGGTCTGAGCACACTGCTAACTAAAATTACTGCCCCTTTGTAGTAATAAAATCATCGTGAATTAGTCTACAGTTCAATATCCCTAGCATCTATTAATGTAGGGGTATGAAGTTTTCCAGACATGACAATACCAGCTTCTGAAATTACAATAATAAATTGCTAAATATATCAAATGTAAAAAATGTTATCGGCTCTTTTTAAAAAATACAATTTACCTCTGAAGTTCAGGAAGTGAAAATGACAAGTAGAGCTAGCAGGTTTTGAAAGGTGCACATCTGAGTAAGGCCAAGCTGTATACTCTATAACACATATAGATGTGCACCTTTCAAAAACTGCCAGCTCTACTTAGTATTAAAGTTAAAGAACCGCCTGCAAAGGAGCTATTCCTTAGTATGAAAGTGAAAAAAACAGTCTCCAAAGGAGCTTTTTCTTTGTATAAAGTTAAACAAACGTTTGTAAAGAAGCTTTTTCTAACTATATAATAATGAACTCAACCTAGATAATCATAATTACAATCAATTATGATGTGCATTGCATTCATAAAATATATGTTTATTCAAATCCAAGAATTCTCTGCATTTCTCATTGTTTAGCTTCTTCATTAATAATCGCGTTTTTTTACGAAGTTTTTGGTCCCGATACAAGACAGTAATAATTGACATGTTTATCCCCTAACCCGGAAATGTTAAACAAATTAATCATTGGGAATTGTGCCTGTAAGCTTTCATTTATCATTTGACACCCTTTGTTCCCTTTGGAAGCTAATAGTTAATTTGATTTCTGAGACTCATGTGAATGCCACGAACTGCGCAGAGAATATTATCCATTATTTATCTTTTATGGCATTTACTGCTCCAATTATACCAATTTAAAACCTAGTACGGTAATCAATATAATATTCGCTGCTTGGTTTAATTATTCTAAATAAAACTGAATTTCATTTGTTTGTAATCATGAAAACAAAGAAAAATATTTCAGTATATTGTCAGCATAACATCAATTCAATCGATCTTGTTTGTACATTGGTCTAAATATTTCTACAGCGTTAGCGATTGCCAGTACGAGACAAATTGTTTTGTTAAATGTTAGGAACAATGCAAATACATCATTAATAGTGATGGATCAATAAAATATCATACCGCCTGAATCAAAGAGAGCTGACGTTATCATTAAAAATTAAGAAGCTAATTAGATGTATTTAGCTGATAAATATGAAACTCAGCATTTTAGGTAAGTTAGGAACGAAGAGGAAATGCTTTAAAATGTGCCAGGAAAGTAATCTATAAACACTATATTATTCAAAACCTAACATTAAATTGAAGATTGAAGGGTAATTATTGGAAAGATGCAAACAACGCTTTGGTGTTAATGAAATATCTGGCATGATATCTCAGTTATTAAATAACTTATCTAAGACGATCTGATATGATATTTAAAACATTAGAGCTAAGTCCAATAAAAATCTGTTTCCAAAGTGCTAATAAATTCAGTAGATCTCATTCATAATATAAAATGATCAAATATCTAAATCAAAAAGTCCACTTACAAACTTCTATACGAATCTGATAAAATAAAGAGTTGCTTAAATTTCGCTAAGCTTAGCCAATCAAATGCAATATCAAATATCTGATAAAATATAGAGTTGCTTAAATGTCGCTAAGCTTAGCCAATCAAATGCAATATCAAATATCTGATAAAATATAGAGTTGCTTAAATGTCGCTAAGCTTAGCCAATCAAATGCAATATCAAATATCTGGATCTGACTAGTATTCTACTAACTTGAGATCCTGACGATAAAACATATTCATAAAATGTAATTAGATAAGTCTTTAGAGTGAAACATGACTCCTCAATCGGATGCTGACCACCTCCTACATATGCACGGATCTCAATAATATGCGTGAATCTCGTTAATATGCGTGGATCTCATTAATATGCGTGAATCTCGTTAATATGCATGGATCTCGTTAATATGCCTGGATTTCAATGATATGCACGATCTCATTAATATCCACACATCTCGCTTATTATCGCAATTATGCAAATTACAAGTGTTATCAAAACATGACTAGAAATGTGGCTTCCAGAGTTCTAACAAGCGCAGCCTTTCAAATACAATATCACTTCATTAATGTGATGATTTTATTCGTTACCGAATTCATCTGAAACTTTAGCAATCTAAACCCACATTCTAAGTTTGAGAAATATTCTCAGAAATATGGCCTCCAGAGAGATAACAATCTCATCCTATCAGTGACAGGATCATCTAATTAATACGCATAAGTCCTGCCCATAATTGATTCGTCTGAGATCTTTATGACATTGTCCCTTTGCCAAGTTTGACCAAAATATGCACTCCATAGTGGTGATATCCTCCTTAAATCGGATGCGATATCACCACATTAAAATGCATGGATTCTGCTCACTATCGAACTGTTGTGACACCTATATGATAGTCCCTTTACTAAGTTTGATTGAATCGGAATAGAAATATGGCTTCCAGAACGTTCACGAACTCCAGTTATCAGATGCACGATCACCTCAGTAATATGCATGAATCTCCTTAATTAATTATCGCAGATCTTGATTATATAAGCCCACATTCCAAATCTAATTTAAATTGGATCAGAGATATGGCCTCCAGGGTGGTAACAAGTAATCATTGAGCAGCTCAAGCCACACGATAAAACGCAGGGCCTTTCCAATAAGATTTCTTGCCTTGGAGTCAAAAACAAAACAGTAACAGTTATTAAAAACAATAAAAACAGTACACGTTGTCACTAAATTAACCGAATATAATTGTACAGACACTTTAAAATGAAGGTCATACGAATGATTTTCATACCCTCTATAAGACTGATACGTCTTCATGTTTTTCCCCCCAAAAATAGGAATGTTTAATTTAATTAAATCTCTGGATTAATGTTTTTTCTTCTCTTTATACTTTCCAACTGTTGATCCACACAGTAGAAACACAAGACAGATTCTAAAAGACTTCTAGATATTACACAAGAGTTTTGTGAATCTCGACAAACCAAGTCCTTCACAGTTTACATCGAGTACAGAATGTTCACCTGCGTTAGTGGGAAGGGCGTTCAAATTACATCCGTGACTTTTTCATTCTTACTTTCTCTTGTGTAGTCATGGATACTTGGTCATGTTGTCCCATCAACCAATAATCTAAATAATTTTGTTTATGATAATCAATGCGTATATCAAAGCTAGAATTGTCCATTATCTTTCAATGTAAGTAATTAGATACAATTTAAAATCATAATATTTATCTAGCATCACACTAAAAGGAATTGCTCATATTTGTTTCATAATTGTGATGTGAATTAAACCAGATGCATCCATATTGTTTCTAGCAGTATGGATAAATGTTTGAAGATTTTTTTAAAAATGCAGAGTGATATTATTAGAAGCGTTTCTTCGTTTTATATTACGGTATTTTTGGAGAGAAACAAATTTCCTTCTATAGCTAGAAATGGTTGATATATTTATTACGTCAGTCTGGAAAGTGATGTAGTTAAAACTAGTAACTGTAATGAAATTTTATAAACATGTACCATATATGTTCGTATATAAGTATGATCGAACTGAAAACTAGACCCATATATGCCGTCGTATGATGCACTTACAGATCCGGGTCTATGCAGCTTGTGAGGAGTAATCAGTAAAATAAATAAAATAGACTATAACTACAGATGCATCACGTGACGGCAAATCAGAGTCCTTGTTCGTTTTAATTGGATTCGACTTGTATGCAAATTTGAACGGTATTTGTCGAGGTAACCAGATGACAATCAATAAATTATCTTTATTAATGACTTAGATTGCACAGTCCATTTTCGATGTTACAAAGTGTCAGTGTCAAGAAACAGTTCAAAATGCTCATGTTTGAATAAATGCAATAATTTATACTCATAATCTGAAGCAACGTTTATTTTATGCATAAGAAGTCTAATGTAATTAGTTTAACAACAATGTTTTTGTTTTGGGTTTAACGTCATTTCTTATCGACAGTCTTTGTACATCGTGGCCAGTATAATTGATAGACTATAACTACAGAAAACCCTGGGTGAGAACCACCGAGCCACTGTTAGCCAATGACAGGCTTTCTCATACACCGACATTGGCTAAGTCCGAGAATCGATTAAGATTAAAACAGCAACATCAACAATAATACCCCACCCCATTCGATTTTAGATCAAAATTTGCATTCCCAGAAACAGTCTCTAATTAAAGTTGACAGCACAGTCCTTCTTTAGACATTCTTGTTGAAAAAGCATATTGTAGGTTTTACTAGCAACTTCACCTTATAATGAATTCATTTTCTTTTTTAATAGCGTTATTCGAAGTAATGGTCGTCTGACATAATAGCAGCATATGTCAATAAAAATGGACACGCCATTGGTCTTGCAAGATCGAAATCTACAATGTGTGGTCCCAACCAATACTATACATGTAAATTATAATTACTCAATAAAGACATCATGGTCGCCATCATCAGCTATGTATTGTGATTCTGTATGAGTTAGGTCCCTTGAGTTTAGTTCCACGATCGACCAGGAAGGTGGATCGACGACTCATGGCTGGCGAAAATGGGGCTAGATAGTCTAGCGCCATATATAGAGGATAAAAAAATAAAACTACCTGATTAAATCTACATTTATTGATGAATTCCGCCAATTTGACGACAGAAGGGAATTATAAGGATTGTGTGATTATAGTTTTGTAATAACATAAGAGTAAATTCTACCTAATCACTAACAAATCTGCTCTATATACTCTGTGAGCGATTAGGTAAAAGTTTCACTTTGATAATTATCCAACCTTGATCCTTTAATAAGTAATTCTCCATATTCCATAATCAAATCCTAACGTTCCATCAGTTCTTGTTGATTTGCATATGTCTAACTTCTCTATGCCATACTCGTTTTGACCATTGAATTTGTGAGGGACGTTACAGAGTAACGAAAATACATGTAACATATTCATCCGATGTTCTTCTTTATTTGTAGCAGTACATAAATAGTTCTGATAAAGCCTTGCAGGCCACGAACTCAACCATGGAGATCCCCTTTAATTAAAAAATCGCCCTGCTGACAAATATGAGTAACTTCTTTCTGCATTAAAGCTATATACAGAAATTATTGACATTTTATTTGGGCGACGCCTCGGGTCAAATATAAACTATACTAACAAGCAAGTCTTATGAAGAGAAACAATATCAAAACCAAAGAATAAAATCAAAGAAATTCGATTCAATATATAAACCTTCAGCTAAAGGAATCGCAAGACTATTCACTTTTGCACGCTTTTTCCAATATCTCCTGTAAAAGTGAAATGCTTTATAAAGATCAATAAGACAATTCTGTGTACGAGCACATTGATTTCATTACCATTCATTTGGTAATCAATCTGCTCCAGGTCATGGTGTAAATTATACCCAGTAGACTTCCACGTTCTTATTCATAACATGAACTGTTTCCATAATATCCAATGTTTTCGTATTTATTCTTCGATTGCCACACTTACTATCCAAACATTCTTTAAACAAATTCATGGCAACGGTCATAAATATCATGGAGGTTTGGAAATTACAAGATAATGAAACAAATATAGGAAAAAATTGTTACCTTTTTGCCGGATGTGTAAATTTACACCTACATCAAAGCGTACGAAGAAACTAGAGGTAATAATATCTCTTAAAAGAGTAACATTCGTCAAAGATGAGTTCATTTATTATTTCAGTCAGCTTAACCCGATATTTAGATTATGTTCGTACTTCGTGGTTGTCTTATTATTATTTCTTTAAAATGTTGAGGGGCGGGGGAGGAGGCTGTTTAGTTAGTTCATAAAGTGGTTTTATTTATATCAAGACCGGTTTTTTTTAATGAATTTTCATAGACGGTAGTTGAGTATATTTGATATACGGTACATCCACATTAATCGATAAATTAATGAGTATGTAGTAAACATTAAGTTGGCTACTGTGTACCAGAAAATTCATGCGTTCGATGTTTGTTTTCTGTGGTTTTAACGCCATTTTAGTACATGGTAGGTTACGCATGGCATCTAGTATATGTTGTGGAGGAAGAACCCGGGAAAACCCTCAGGAATAAGCACTAACCGCAAGAAGCTAGTGGTAAGCTTTCTTATATACCCATATTGGCCGAACCAGAGGCACGAACCCACGCGGACAGAGATGAGTTGTGTGAGTGATATGTAAAGGTGAGCGCCTTTGACCACTCGGACACCATGGAAGGTGAGCGCCTTGGTCCACTCGGACACCATGAAAGAAACGGATGTCTTGTTGCAGCATATAAGGAGCGCCTTTGACCACTCGGACACCACGAAGGAAACAGATGTCTTGCAGGAGCATATGAGGGAAAATATGATAACAGCAACAAGTAAAATATAAAGTATGAATGTATTCTATGCTAATCATGTTTCTTATTATAAGTGTCATATTTTCTGACGGAACGGATGATTAATTAACACATGTGTATTTATGTTATATTCTCGCTTGCTGATCCCAGCTTTAATGTTCTCTGGTGCCAACATTAGTGTAAGCTAGGTTTGTTCAGTGATTGATTATCAAGACAAACAACCGCTGACATCCCAAGCAGTTTTAAGTCCGGTACATCTGATTTCAAGTTTAATGCGCTGATTTTTAACATGCAAGGATCCAATTTCCGTTTAGAGTTTATTAAGAAATCAATTATCAAGCAGATCAAACTGAATTGTAGTGGGTGTACACACTATGGTGGCCAATGCAATTCTTATATAATCGTGTGGATTCATCTGGCATGCGTTCGCATGATTGTTGTTTAAGCTGTTTTCGAACAGCAAAACGTTTCAAGAAACTTTTTCACAGTATTTGTTGTTTTTTCTTATTCTACCTAAGATGCAGTTAGATTGGAAGTCTGAAGTCTCCGACTTGCTTCCCATGAGTTCTGCTAGAAATTGCGATATAACAAAAATGTGCTGGGTTTGTAATTCTTGCGCAATGACTCACATTTTAATTGCGATTTGAAGAAAAAAATAAACAACAAAAAAACAGCACGACGTTTTGTTGTAATGCTAATGCTTAGAGTAGATGAACAGAATTCCGCAAATACAATGTACGGGGACGTGCACTAGGTGTTCTCTTACGTTTTAACCTGTTGTCTTACGTCTTTACCTCGCTTTGTCAACTGCTTGCTTGTAAGAGCTACAGACTAAAACGTACACTGAGAATCAAGTCACGTAAAACCTACATTGTACAGTTCTGCATCCATTTATGTGTGAACTAGAACGTACATTGTGATTCCAGTCAAATGAGAGATAGAAAGCACTTTGTGAATCCAATCATGTGGGAAGTAGAATGCGCATTGTGAATGCAGTCAAGTGAGAACTAGAAAGCGCATTGTGAATCCAATAATGTGGGAACTAGAAAGTAGATTGTGAATCCAATCATGTGGGATCTAGAAGTCGCATTGTGAATCCAGTCATGTGGGATCTAGAACCCACCTTATAAATCTAATCAAGTGAGACAAAATTACTTCGATATATATTGCTATCATCATATATAATTTTTCTTAGATTTTGTCCAAAGTTCAAACGAAAATAACTCGTTTCCATTTTTCTGTCTGACGTAATAACGATTGATTTTGGATGTACAATATCGTGAATCAAAGGCTAAACGATACTTTACAAATTATTTTCAATAATTATATTAACAAACATGTGATTCACGTAAAGATAGTTTCCAATGTCACTTAGTCTATTAATATGTTTAAAAGATGTCCTGTCAGTCTTAAACCTCAGAATGTGTTAGTCATACGTGTATCTTATACTAATTGATGAGTCTTAGGGCCAATCCATCTGTGTGTGTGTGTGTGTGTGTGTGTGTGTGTGTCTGTATGTGTGTGCGCGCGTGTGCGTGTGCGTAGATATTTTGAAAGTAAACTGACATTGTTATCTCATGCCTAACATTGGGAACCAGAAAAAATATAAACGCAGCTCCACAAATTATGTGCTCAGTAAATTTAACTATAAGGATATACATTAATTCACTCAAATAATTTAAATTTGTAGTTTATGTGGCTGAAGGGCGTTGATAAATCGGATCAGGTTTTTTCTTTTTGTTGAGAAATTAAACATTTCAGACTTGTTTCGGCAAATCAGTGTGACTGAAACAAAGTGGGCATGTACTTTGTAAATTGACATATTTGGTTTCATAGATGTTCTGACACTATGCATCTCGTGCCAAACGGCTTATTAACTGGACGTAGATCTCATCGTTAATTGTATCAACATTCTTATCTTCGACGTGTCAGCATCTTTACTCTCCAGGTCAAATCGTTATGTAATATGTCTTAGTTACATTGTTTTTCTATTCATTCCATCCTTTTTCATGTTTAACTGTTGATAATTACTATTTATGATATAAATATTACAAGTTAACCTGTTTTTCTTGCAGCTTTGACCGTTCGTGTGGAACGAAAACCAGTTGTTAATCGCTTAGTACAGGTAATGTGGCGCTTTTTTCACGTAGTATTTGCACGTTTACTTCTATTCGTATTAGCCTGTAAGTTTCTGCTCATCCTTCTATCTTATAATGATCCTCAGTTTAAATATATGTTATATATTTGGTTCTTATTGTTTGGAAAATATACCTTTTAAATTAATTACACAAGTAGATGACATTATTGCATTTGTAAATTAACCTTATGCATCACCACCGTTGGTGTTAAATGAAAAAAACAGTGTCCATTAACATTTGTGAATGAATTCCTCTCTTTTTGAGAGGGTTAGTATGGCGGCCTAGTGTATACATCTTAAATTATGCCTTTGTAGAACCAATGTAAAAAACCAAGAATTAGTATGTGCTACATTCTGCTACATACATCATAATAAAAACTTCCACAGTGTCTGCCCACGTGCATATTCAATATTAATTTATTCGATAGAAAGGTTAAGACGTTTTTAAAAAATTTTGGTTTCACGACTCCTGAACGTCAAGATCATCGATCATCGTATTGTTCAATGAGGAACGACTAATTAACGGATAGATGGCTGCTGTTTCTAATCAATGAGGACATCGGTCAACGATAAATGAAATGTTATGTGATTGATTTTCAACTAATCACGACACAAACGATGAAGTCTTTAATTTAAATGAATGTTTAAAGAACGCTCAACGCCGAATCAATGTCTGAAGCGTCTAATGGTGAAATACCTGGGTGAACGATAAATGATTTGCTATCATTAAAAGATGTATAAAGTTGCCATTTTAACTGGGTAGTGAAAAAGGTAAGCAGGAGATACCCTGATTCAAGGGTAATTTCCGTATAAAGAAAATAACTTTTTTGTAAATTGGAGGAAAATAAATAATTTGCTTCTGTTCACCAGGCTAATTTAGGGAGGTAGATAATAGTTTTGTATATTGATAGTCTACAATATCAAGTTCTATGGTGAATGAGAAGTATCAGGTTTTAACATTACGAATGTCTATGACTTTGATGTGCTTTCGCTGTTTGCATTGACTGTGAGAGTTACGGTTCAGATCCGTGTAATTTATGGAGGAATAAAATAATTTTCATTCAATATGGTGCATTGTGCTTTAATATAATCAAATTTAGCAACGATATTAAAAACTCAAACATCTAAATCTTGTAAAAATAACTCTGTTTGACCTAAAGTTACTCTATGAATATTTACAATTATTTTTTCTAGGAGAAAGACAGTCTAGAAGATGAACTTCGTCTGCAGTCATCTGATACAGAAACACCAGCAGAAGTTGATAGCGCTATTACGAAAAGTAAGGAAGACAAACTTTCGGAACAGTTGGAGGGAATGTCTGACGCTAAGCTGGATGAGGATGATATCTACGACCTGACAGTCGGTGACGTCATCAGGGACGTGCTTTTCACTCTTCGGGAGCATCCAGAAATTGTGAAGGAGTTAATAGAAAGTACGAAAAAAGTATCTTTTTGTTCTTCTAAATACTTTAATTTGAACTATTTCATTCAGAAATGTTTAATATAAATACACTCTTTTGAAACAGTAAATATAAATTTCGGATAGCACTTTGCCGAAGCTCAATTCCTTTCAATTCAAGCCATAAGACTTTTGATCATTTGATTCTTTTTTATAACATGCGCTTGCATGTGCTGCAAAGGCAGGTATTTTTAATTTCATTCATAAATCATGTGGTGGAATCACGGATGAAATACCTCAAAACAATGTATATTAAAACTAATGTATTGATTCATAAAAAGATCAAAATGATAATTTTAGTTAACAATATATTTATTAGCATGAATATCCTTAATTTATTTTGTCCACATAAGTTCAGGAAGCATCTAGTAGGCTGAGAACTAATTCTTTACGCAAGAATTATGTGCTGGTTTTCCTTGTTACCTCCTCCACCCTGATACATCTGGGGCTTTTTATGAATTGATAGAAAAGACCAAGGTTGCTCCGATTGATGAGATTCTTAAAGTAACATTAGTCTTCACACACTCTGTAATATAACGCATGATGTTATGTTTTTTACTGTGTTGAAGAAAATGTAAGAAAATTATAACTGAGATTTCAAGAAGTTCGCTCTTTAGCTTGTATAGTCAACATTCTAATAAGCATTAAAGTATATTAATAAATGAATGATATTGTGTTTACTGCTAAAAAGCATCGCGTTTTCTTCAGGCGAGAGAAGGAAGCTGATGGAAAAGATGGCATCTGAGACGACAGATGTAAAGGCCGAGTCGGAGCAGGAATTTGAGCCGGGACAAGTCTCTTCGCCCAAGAGTATGGCATCACCCCAGGATACGGCCTTAGACTTCGAGTTACCTCCTGAGCAGTTGACTTCTGTAAGTCTCTATCAGTTACATTGTACAAATTGAACACATAATATCGTAGATTATAACACTTTGAAAAAAATCAGATCTATACTGTGTCACGTGAAGATCTAACAACAACCGCTTAGGGTTCTTGTTCTAGTGACATTTGAATTAGATAGTGGAAATGCATCTTTCATCAACTTGAAAGTGAATAAAGTCGTTCAGCACAAATTGATGCTGTTTTCAGCCATATTGTATACTCTCTCAAATGCGAAAGTATACGGTATCTGATTGACTGATCAATTAGTGATTACGGTAATAAAAAAGGTCACCAAAACATACCTCAACGCGGTCTCTGTTAGATCTTTAAATAGGATGGTGGTCTGATTTTAATCAGATTAGATAACACTTAGACCCAAGAGGGTGGAGGGTGGCAGAAGGACCCTTAAGAGGGGAATAAAATAACCGAACAGAAAAGGATAAACGAATCTGAATTTTACGGAAGAATTGTGGGCATAGTGTAATATTCTCACACGATAATGTTTTTAATAGAAAATCACATTCGGCTATTGTTTTACTGCCAAATCACTAAGACAGAAGAATACTTTATCAGTTATAAGCTATATTCATTTGCATCGGTTTTTCGGATCGATGTTGCCCTTTTAAGTTAATTACATGTTGATCATCTGCAGTTTATTTTACATGCAAAAGGTGTTCCTTCGTACAAAATATATTCAAGTGCTTGGTATTACCGGTATATCTGTTTACGATGGTAATACACCAATAAACAGTTCATCAGCACCGCCATTTCGCTTAGTGGAGCCGGGATGTACGAGTAACCTTTCCAGCGGTTAGTTCTCCATCATTGTTATCGTTACAACTAAGTTCTATCGCCTCCAACAACAATAAATATTTTGTAACTTCAGGACCTTAGGATATTTTTTTGTGATAAATTGATATTTGATAGGAATCATCGGCACAAAAAGGAGCCCATGAATTAATTACAAAGGAAGGTTGAGGGCCATGTCACAAGGAGAAGCACGATAAAGAAATAAAGACAGTGTGGTTCCCTAGTGAGAAAACAACCTTTATGGCTTTGGAAACATGTCTGGTTATCTTCTAGCGAAAATGAGAAACGTCTCACAAAATTGCACGCATAACAAACTGGGATATTTCTTTTATTTTGTACTAAGCATCCGTTTCCCATTCAAAATTCAAAATCCGATTTCAAAGTCCACATAAGAAAATGTAAAAATTCATCCAACAAAATTAATTTGTTTCCTTTTCTTAAAAATTGACTGTAAATGATAAGACAGATCTATAGCACACAAAAAATATAGAAAATATACACATAGCATACACAAATCTATAGCACACAAACAATATAGAAAATATACACATAGCATACACAAATCTATAGCACACAAACAATGTAGCAAATATACACATAGCATACGTAAATCTATAGCACACAAACAATATAGCAAATATGCACATTGCATACCCATGACATAGGACACTCCTAGCAAGGATCACTTGAATATACAGAGAGAAGGGATTCCGTTCTTGGAGATTGAAGCCAGAATCGATGAACAACCGTTTAACATACACTAGAGACATAAATAACACATCAAAAATGTTTGTTTGGAACTCAATTTTTTTTATCAAACATCTTTTTGCATAAAACATATAACACACACACACACACACACACACACACACACACACACACACACACACACACACAACTTAGGGAATATATGAACATATAAAACACTTACAGTTTCTTGAAAATGGGAGGCGATCTGTCTGGTGCCGCCCCCACCCCCTCCACAAAAAAAGAAAAAAGACAACTGTCGTATTGAAATGGCATATTAGAATGATATGACGTTGGAAAATTTTAAATTATGGTCGACACATGCCTTGAAGCTGTATTTATCACTTAGAAAGAAGAAGAGAAAAAAAAACGATTATTAGGAATTTGGACGAGCTCGCTGCAAATTAAGATAAATGACAGGGGGGAAAAGTCAGCCGGTGGGAATATATGTATGAATGTATATTTGTTATGATGGTTGTCGGTTGATGAAATTGTGGGCTACATGTGGCCATTGTTAATATTTATGAATTTATTTACAATTAAACACCTACCTAACAAATGTGATGAAAAACCGGGCCTGCAAAGTACTGTCTTCTCCACCTTTGATACAGGTCTGATTTATCAATAAAAAACGGCGAAAATTTGTGAAAACACAAAATAACCATTATATATATATATATATATAATTATAATTATGCACTTTCACCCACAAACCCTTAACGAAATCCAATCATATTTCTTTCGTAAATTACCATGGTTTGCAAATATTTTAATTTTAAGAATTCATTAAATGGTGTTGTTAATTAGTTAATAAGTCAACAGTCTTGTAGTAATATATGAGTTGATGCTATCATCCAAGATATTGAGACGTGCGTTTCTCTGAAATCATGGACGGTATGTAACAAGTTGCAGATGAATGATGATAAAACTGAGGCCATTCTGATCACAACACAAAGACTTTCTCATTAATATCCTTTAATATCCTTTACCTTAAACAATAAATATCAGCAACATCAACATTAAATTAATATATATATATATATATATATATATATGTGAATTCAGTATTACCGATCCTATTAATATGACCTCAAAAAACCCGTAAATTGTATATATATATATATATATATATATATATATATATATATATATATATATATATATATATATATATATATATATATAATCATGGAAATCAGCTGGTCTCAATCGAAAATGCAAATTACAACTAGCTAGATATTGATTGACACTTGTTTCGAATAAATGCTAACTTTGACAAAATGAGAATTCACAACTTATAATTAATGCCCGGCAGATTGCACGTACTTTCTCAAATCAGAAAGCATGTATTCAATGTGGCCAATAACCTAAACGTTCGCTACAGGAAAACTTGTCATAGCGGTTACTTCGATATATCCACAATCCTATTACTGCCAGGTTAGCAAAATCTCTTTGAGCATGTTGTAATTACAACGAATAATAAGTCATCTCAAAATATAAGTTAACCCAGCAAAACAAAAGGACTGAAATGAAGTTAGGAACGAATAATTATTTATTTCTTCCTTTTGTATAGACTGTCACCTGCTTTATGAAAACAAAATTGTCCTCATCGCAGGTCATTTCCAATGGAAATTTCCATCAAATTTGTCAACAAGGTCAGGTCTGTTTACTTAAACTTTATCTAATAATCTGACAAACATCAGGTAGACCTTGGTTTCTATCCAAGGTAAAAACCAATGTCCTGAACTCAGATCCAGGTAAACATTTGCTTAGAAATGATTATTATCTTAAAATATAATCTGTAATAATGGACAAATATTATCTATATATGTTGTTTACAAATGTTCATTGCAAAAAACAATCATTGACAAAAGTTAAACGCACAGTGTAGATATACATAACATAATAAACGGTGGATGTGATAATGTTCGTGTTTTTGTATACTTCGGATTGAGTTTTAGAACACAGAAAGTAAGAAATAAAAGCCAAGATGCTGTACACAGGCGATTATATTCTTCGGTTTGTTTTTCCCCCATGAATGTGTTTTCTTCATGACTCGTTAATTTGTTGCCGTAAAATCTAGAAATTGTCATGCAGAGTAGTGTTTGTTATCTGGCACGTGAAGAAGGTAAATAAATCAAATGTATACTGTCTGAATACAGATACGGAATAAAGTGACGTATAAAGTTAAAGTCTAACGCAAATCATTGGTTATGAGGAGAATTTATTAAAAGCATTTAAATAATTGTATTGGAAAGGAAAACTTAATAGAAAGTCCAACGATACAAAAATATTTTTAAAGTAATGTGATATATTATAATCACATGTGATAGTAGCGGTTAATTCTACCGTGTGAACAAATAAATGGTGTCAGAAATTGTTAATTAATTAACGAGTGCTAATCTCAAATCGAATTTAGGACATGGGGTACAAAGTTTGGGAGTTTATAGAGCCCTGGTAAGCAAAATCTGAAATTATTTGACAAGCTTAATTAAACATTTTGATATTGAAATCATAAACTATATTTCTTTTTTGTAATTCTATTTTAGAACGCGATAAGTTTGCAGAAGATGGGATTGAATAATGACACTGAATGTTGAATTAGAAATTTTGCAAAAATGTTCAAGAGCACTCATCTATCAGTATTACCGATCCTATTAATATGACCTCAAAAAACCCGTAAATTATCAACGTTAAAGCAACAGATGGAAGCAATCACAAATATCCAGCTTGGCCCCATGCCCCACATCCCAAGAACCCTAGCTATGCTCCATTTAAGATTCTAAAACTTTGTTGTGATCAGCTCATCCGCATGCAAGAAACAACATAACAATTACGATAATGTTCCTACAGTTGGTGTAGACTGCTTTCCGGTTACCAGACAGAATCCATATTTCCTCAGGAAAATGTAACCCTATGATCAAACCCATCATCAGCGCGTATAAATGAAGCTAAGACGTACAGGAATAATGGCCGTAAGGAAACCCTGATAATCAGATGGATGACTGGCTTACACGAAGCGTAACATAATATGTCCGCATTAATGCTTAAATGATCTTTACTGCGATGGCTTCAAACAACAAACTCTGCTTTTGTTCAGCAATGTGCGAAAATAATATCGAAGAGTTTGGTGGTTAGAAAGATTTGTACCAATTTTATTTAATTATTACTCTGGCTAGGATACATTTCAACTCTAACACTGGAATCATGAAAACGATTGAGTAAAAGGGCACCCCGTATAAATACTGGAATATTTATTTAACGTTTGGAGAAAATAGATGTAAATATAAGTACATGAATTGGAACCTATACACCAGTCACCTAACTATTAAATGTTTGGAAGTAAACCCACAATGCTTTCCATAAAATTTAAAACGAAATTGTATTTAGAAAAGGTGAAAATATATCACTTGCTTTAGACGTACGCTATATTTTAAAATTTAAAACGAAATTGTATTTAGAAAAGGTGAAAATATATCATTTGCTTTAGACGCACGCTATATTTTATGAATAAATGACAGACCAAAAACAATATCCATAAAATCAACAGCATTGTGAACACTTTGAATCGTGTCCTTACTTTTAGTTTACCTATAAATAATACACGCGATGTATATGTAAGGAAGATGATTTTCCTGCTATTTGTTTAAGAATCGACACAAACATATCAAGTGGCAGTTCGCGTAACGCAAAAACTTTAGCACCGCTGTTTAGCTCAGGGATTTGACTTTTCAATAATTTATTGCCTTTGAGATCGAAAGCGGTGAATCTAATAATTCAGCGACACTTCCCATTCGCAGGGTAACATTAATAACCCAAATTAATTATTTAACACTTGTCTCTACCTCACTGAACTAATCATCCAATAATTCACAGGCTGACGTCAGAAGACAGGTTCACAAAGTCAACACGTTAATTTTATGTTTGTTGAGAACTTACAAAAGGAAGTTTTGTTGAGGAATTAAAATGTACAATAATTATTATTATTATTATTATTATTATTATTATTATTATTATTATTATTATTATTATTATGATTATTATTATTATTATTATTATTAAATTGAGAGAGAGAGAGAGAGAGAGAGAGAGAGAGAGAGAGAGAGAGAGAGAGAGAGAGAGAGAGAGAGAGAGAGGGGGGGGGGGGGGACGGACGGAGCAAACACAGAGAGCGAGCGATTTTATTATCACATTAAGGTTATGGTTCAGGTAAAGATACGATGATTTTGTAAAGAACTATAACGAAGCTTATCAAATCAATAGGTTCCTAAAAGTTAAAATGTTTCAAATGAATATGATAACTAGACACATAATGAGAACTTTTACTTTACTTAGTGATAATATCCATAGATGTCTAACCTCTTCCATCTTGCCGGTGAAAACTTCCACGTGACATCGAGAAGTTAAACTATACGAAGCAAAATGAACCAAAAATAAATAAATAAATAAATACAAATAAAAGTTGAATGACTCTCTGGTGATAATGAAGAATGACCAAATTGTCAATGAATATTAAGAAGAAAGTCGTGAATGAAACAAAAACACAACATACTCGCAGCGATGAAATTTCCAATGATATCCATTTACACATTTTGTTACTGTTTTTTGATGCTTTAGTCGGAATGTACAGCTCATTTACTCGCTTATTTCATGAACTATTTTTCAGATTCCAAGGAAAGACGAAAAGAAAGCTGTACATTCTGGAAGTATGAACGGAGACGACGTTCTCTCTCTCTCTCTCTCTCTCTCTCTCTCTCTCTCTCTCTCTCTCTCTCTCTCTCTCTCTCTCTCTCTCTCTCTCTCTACTTGTACGACTTCATGGTCTTCAATTAAATGACAGAAAGGAGTGACAAGCATCAATTATGTAAGCTTCAACAAATAATTTACAAAGTGAAAATTTAAAAAGAACTTGCAGTACTGCGAATTAAATCTCAGTCCAACTAAAAGTTCTATCACACATCCAAATTTGTAGAGTATTCCAAATGAAATCCACTTGTGTTCCAAATGAATTTATTCTTGAATGTGTTGGTGAGTCAATATTTTAACAGTCTTGATGTATCTCAATAATATAATCCAGAATGTCCTTGCATGAATTCAAATTAAGCATAAAAAGGTGACTTTGTGCATCTTGAAATTCTAATTTATAATTTAAATAAGCAAGTCAAAATAATTTAAATACATAAGTCATCACAAATATTGACTAAACCCAACTAAAGACTAGATTAACTTCATATGTTATTATAGAAATGTGTAATTCTGAAGTAAAAAACATTTATATGAAAAGTTAAGACACAATAACAGAACCAGGATGAGGGTAATTTTTCCTTCCAAATTGTAAACAACTTGCTTTCGAAACATTCTTAACTTCTGGAGAAAAAACTTTTAAACTGAGCACCATACACACGTACATACATAAATGCATGCATACATGCATGCATGCACACACACACACACACACACACACACACACACACACACACACACACACACACACACACACACACATATTTGTCTATCCCTCTATTTGAATTTTTCCAGTGTCAGAGTCGGCATCCCCGTTGGTAAATGGTCGTGAACGTGTAGGCGGAACTACTATTACAAAGAACGACAATTCTGTTGAGACTAATGTTCCAGATATATCTGTTCTGCACCTATTACCTAAGGAGGGTGGCCAAGAAGACCCTATGTTTGACTATGAAAGGAAACAGAAGTCCTTTTCAGAACCTGAGATAGCTGGAAAGAATGACGATGTGAAGAGCAATGACTCGTATAATATGCAGACGAATGAGGACCCTGAGCAAGGAGTAGATAATTCTGCTAATAGTGAAGCCAATGCAAAAGTAATTTGTTTTCTCAATTCAGTAGGAAATTTTATCTGTTTATTACCGTCTGGTTGATTGGCACATTCAATTATGCTATCTTATGATGGTTGTTGTCAACAATCACGTACTAACAGAACACAGTTTTATTTCCCAATGAAGGTTACTGTTATCCGATTATAGGGTAAGGGCGATGATTCATCATATTTATTTTTCTACAAGGATATGAAAGGGGGTAGATCTGAGAGAGAGAGAGAGAGAGAGAGAGAGAGAGAGAGAGAGAGAGAGAGAGAGAGAGAGAGAGAGAGAGAGAAAGAGAGAGAGAGAGAGAGAGAGAGAGAGAGAGAGAGATATGCGGCTCTCAATAATTTTAATTAATTTCCCCACATCGTTCAAAAGATGTACAAATTGAAACTTCAGTGTATTCTGAATGTGTGTATGTGTATGTGTGTGTCTGAGTAATTTGGATTTTTAAGGTAGCTTTAACAATATTTTAGTCATATCGCTACAATGTCTGCATGTGGCAGTTTATAGTTATGTCTAGCAATGAGACATCATGCCGCAAACATGCAGCATCATGTCCCACTCAGTTACACTATCCTGACACCAAACCGACCAGTCCTAACAATAACATCTTTATGCTGAACATGTAACGAGTCAGCTGTTTGTACCATTTTTATTTCTTTGGTATAACTTGGCTGTACTTCGCACCAGCAGCCTCCTGCATCAGAGGAGGACGCTGTAATCGCTAGGCCACCGGAGCGGTCGTAGTGCATTCTATATTTGAATTAGATGTTAACATATTTCCAATTCCTGCTTTTTTTGTTACCTTTCTTCACTTTGCTCTCGAGCGCATGTATAATATATAGTTTTATCCTTTGGCAGAACAAGAATATTGTCAACCTTAAATTGCCCTACATCAACCCGCTACCATTCTTCCCAGCCTCCTATTTTTCGAACAAAATTAATAGACAGACAGACAGAACACAGCCAGCTCCACATGCAAAAGGTATTCAATCGGAGATCGACGAAACGCGGGAGAAATATTTTGGTCAGTCTATAAAACCTGAAACAGCCGATAGTACGCATGCTCAGACGGGGAAGCAAGAACATATTCTTGACACTTCTGCGAAACCGGGTATAGATGAATCAATGTCCAAGGAAAAGCAAGTTGCAACAAACGAGGTTTCGTCTTCTGAGAACCTTGAGAACAAAGCAGCTTCATTGAACGGTCTTGACGACAAAGCCGAAGTAAGTATCTTTTATAATAAAGAACTATTTTGGTCCGAGAAATGTCCGTGGAATAAGCTGTCAAACGATTTGAAGACTGTAGGAATCCTCGATAAAGGTGAGATAGCAGTGATCAGTAAAGGCGAGTGCTTTAGACCACTCCTGTTTTCCCGGGGTTACCAGTTTAGATATGCTTAAAATGTAAAGAGAATAGCTTTGTAAACTATCAGTTTGAAGACACGTAAGGCTGTAACCGACGATATTTGTTTATAATCCGAGTACAACTGTAAACATCTTGGACCACGAACAGCCTTTGCTTAATGAGATCAGGGTCTGTATTGCTAGTTCTATTGATTACTTTCAGCAAAACTGCAGATCTTTGTCTGTACAGTGTACAGTTGGACTAGATTTGTACGCTAGCAGTACACACACACACACACACACACACACACACACACACACATATATATATATATATATATATATATATATATATATATATATATATATATATATAAGATAAATTTTTCGTTTTTACATAAAATTCAGCGTAAATATGGCGGTGATATTGCTACATTAATATCAAAATTTCCAGGACTCCATGGGTTAAATACCCAGGAGAAAACCATTTACCTGGATATAATTATTGCGGTTCTGGAACTCGACTTGATATTTGACTTGATAAACAAAATCAACCAAAACTTGGCGAATATCCAATAAATGAAATTGATAATGCATGTCACGTTCATTATGTAGCTTATAAAAGCAAAGATCAGAACAACGACATTATGCAGTTGTAAAATTGATTCATGCATTAAATTCTATAAAAGATAAATCTCTTAAAGAAAAACCTGCTGTTAGTTTTCTAGTGAAATCTGCGATGAAATGTAAACTAGCATTAGGGTCTGGTAATTAATTAACCAAGTATTATTATACAATGGAATCGATTTATTATAGCCCAAAGTGATATAGGAAAGGATGAGCAGCAATTAATAAACTTGTTGATGCAGCAGGTGTTCAAAGTGCTGTGGCTGCAAAATGGTTAGCACGACAGGCAATATGGCAAATTTGTATACCACCAACTTAACGAATTCAGCAAGCAAATTTTGATGTTAGCACTTCTAATGAAGTTCATCAAGCGGATTATTTGCTTTTATGAACGATACTATCAAAATTGGTAAACGTCAAATAACGTACAAGTACGTATTAACTGTCGTTGACGTTGCAAATAGATATAAAGAAGCAGAGCCGTTGTCAACAAAGACAGCAACACGTTATATTAGCTTTTGAATGAATTTGTTTACGCGACCCGTGTGATGGCCATAACTATTTCAGGTTGATCTTGGTAAGGAATTTCTTGCTGTAGTATCATCTCTTACGAAAATCAGGCGTGGACATACCGCGATTCATCATGATCAGACAATTGTTGAACGATTTAATCGAACACTTGCTGAGAAATTATTCGGATATCAATACGCGAAGGAAATAGTTCAGAAACTTACAAGATCTCCCGAATGGGTTGCAAGATTACCAAGTGCGACAAATGTATTAAATAATGAAATTACTCAAACAACTTCTATGAAACCTACCAATGCAATTACCAGAAAATATATACCAATGCCCGGCGTGGTAAGCTCTACAGGTAGACCTGCAATATATAGATTAGGTTCAACTGCTCCTCAACGTGGATTTTTACGTGAACGATTACAAGTAAATCCTGAAGATATACACTTACCACCGTCTTCACTTTTGTAAACTATCATCTTGACATCGATTACATTCAAGACAGCTCAACATCACATTTTGACGTGTATGACTATAAATTTATTGGATTATTATTTGAATACTGACAGAACATTACTGCGTTACAGCTCGCACAATGATTGTTTTTTTTTGTTGTTGTTTTAATATCATAAAAAATAACCGTCAAGATCAAAATCGCGTTTTTTATCGCATTGTTTATAGCTAACAGTTTTGTTTCTTACTTTATCATCGCTAACAACTTCTTTGTTGGTGCCAGTAGTTTATGTAAAATTTATAATAATTATCTGAGATGTTCTTTTTAACTCAAGACACTGCGAGGTAAACTAGGTTTGACCATTAGATACATTCATCGACGATCCAAACAACTGTATCCGAAATACTTAATTATTGTGACGAATGTGTTGACATTGCGTATCCTAGCGTTCATGCGTCATTGGAATATTCTCTATTAACGTATCCTCAACAACAATAACATCAATTAAAATAATATCATTTAATACAAGATTTTGTTTTGTCAAAGGTCCTGGTATATCAACATCAATATTTTGTCGTCTTGTATCTGCTGGACGATAACATAATGGTACGGGATAATTTGAAATATTTTCTTTATGTAACAAACATAATTGTTGTTGAAGTGTGTCTCTAACTATCTTTCTACTTGCAACTAGCAAATCGTTTAGTTTCCACAAATTCCAAAAGTTGTTTATAGGAGTTTCTGAAATTACTTCACACATTAGTTCACATTGAATTTTATTTGGTTGTAGTCTGGTTAATTTTTTTAACTCTCTTAATTCTGGTTCAAGTGCTCTTTGATCATCAGTTATTTCCTCATAATAACGTTTTCAGACATTCGTGTGAAGACATTCAAACAAAAGGCGGTGACTGACCATGATCACCAGTATATTTTGTGAATGACCAATCAAAAAATATTTGTAATTTTTCTAATGTTACTGCATATATTTCATGCCAAACGATAATCTTTTGAATATATTTCTCGCCCATTCGATCATGAGTCAATGAGTCTCCTTTCCATCGAAAGAATTTGTAATAATTACATGATTTTATATTTCTTTCTCTCATTTCTCTTGCGAGTCTATGCGTAGGAGTTATAACAGTCATATCAAAATTGTTGTTTTACTAGAACCTTCAGGTCCATTATGATAAACTGGTATATGTCTAGCTACGGGATCATACACTGATGCTGAAGACGATAGTTTTAATGTCTGATATTTTCTGCAATAAATATATTTGATTTCAACGTCGGCGGATTCCGAATAATTAAGTATATTTTCTTGTTTTATTCTCCATTCGCCCCATGATGCATAAGTGCCGATATGTAGTTGTTCTAACAATCCTGAATATTTGTACTGATATAAAACGAATCCATAGCGACTCTTAACAGCAAACCTAGAAACTCTATTTATCATCGATATTAGATTTATCGAAACGTACACGAGCAATCATGATAAATGATTAAATGTGGTGACTCATCATCAATATAACCACAACTGTACGAATTTAGATCCGTCTGTTAAATTAACATTACTTCTACTTATAAACTTATTTTTTCATTGTATCAGCAAGTATAAAATTTAACTTAGCATCATCTATAATCTTGTACAATGTCGTTTGATGTTAGTACTTCTGATTTATCATATGATCCTTCTTGGTTAAACTTACCGATTATTTTTCTGACTATATATTTTGCGATTTTATTTTCAAAATCGGTTATATTAGGATTTTCATTATCAGAATATTTCTTTTGTTTTGGTAACGAGACTTCTTTCTGCGGACAATATGATATAAATGCTTCAATGACAATCAAAGATATCAGTATTTGTACATCAATCATATATCGTAATGATACTGTAGGTGCCCATATTTACTTCTGAAAAATGTTTGCCAAACCAAACATAACACATTGGGTGAAGATTTTCGGCAAACTCGAATGAGCGGATACAAGCGAATCTAGTCAGGTCACAATCTGGAATTTCTACTCAGTGTAGCAATTCTTTCACCATGAAGCTCAGAATCATGTTTGTCACGGATAATCTAACTGTCTATTTCTGCCAATGCAACAAATTTTACTTGTCAAGATTATTAATAACATTTGCCACTCGTTTGTCGTTTATTTTACCATGGACAACATAGGAAACTTTAAACGCTGACCACACATGAGGTGCGCAATCTTTCTTAAATTCTCCCCTGGCCGGATGCATTTATTAATCAAAGTTGTTCGTTGGATCAATCAGAGCTTTCATCGGTAATTTAAGGGATATTCTGCCAAGATTTTAAAAAAAAATATCATTTAAAGGCTTGCTCTTAGATTCGTTCATATTATAATGAAGCCAAAAATTTAAATGCAATAAATGGCTCAACGACTCCTTATAACAAAGCGTACGTAAAAGAATTCTGTGGAATCCTTTTTGCAAAGCATTCGTAATGGAAGTTAAGGACTAAAATAGTGTTTAGGATGTGGTGTTGGAATTAGAGGAGAAACGCGGTTGTGTGTGCAATGTTGAGGTAATAAATACAGATAGCGAAAACGATAGTATGATTAAAATATAATGACAGTTAGTTTAGTTAGTTTTGCTCGTCACCCCTGCCAGGGTAAAGGCCGCCCACAAAAGATCGCCAGATTCTTCTGTCCTGTGCCATCCTCTCAAGCTGACTCCAGGTGTAACCCATCTTAGTGATGTCTGCCTCAAGGTCGCATCGCCAGGTGTTTCTTGGTCGTCCCCATCTCCTCTTGCCTTGAGGGTTCCACCTCAATGCCTGTCTGGTAATGTTAGTTCGCGGCTTACGTAGGGTATGTCCTATCCAACCCCACCTTCTCTTCTTTATTTCATCCTCTATTGGAAGCTGGGAGGTTCATAATGATAGTGACAAGGTAATAAAAAGTGCAAAGGATTATGTTGCAAGATTTTCAAAGTAAAGATTGAGAAAAAATAATTAATTAAACAAAATATATTATTGTATAATGGAGCAAAATGAATTTGTTAAATATCCTATCATAAAAAATTACGAAGCATCACGTGATGGTGTAATCAAAAATTGTCGACTAAAAAGACCAATCGGTCGTGTTAATAATCATGGTTATTTTATATTTAATACCGTGGAAAATAAACATATCTCTGTCATAGGTTCATCTTCGAGTATTTCAATGGATTAATCAAAGAAAAGCGATAATAATTTATCCAATTTACGAGCTATCACACAAAGCCAGAATGATGAATGTGGTGGTACTGGCAAATATTAAAAAATTGCTAGATCAGTTGTATCAACAAATTTAAATACTGGCGAAGAAATATTATATTTATGTCAATGACCGCAGCTGGTAGACATATTGATACTAACCCGCGTTCGGCACAATATGTCGTCGAAAATATAACCAAATCTGCACTCTCATAAAATATAAACAAAAACTTATTGTTCATTATTGTTAAAGATATTTGTGAAGCTAAGCTAAGGGTAGAGTAATTAAGTAGTTACCTCGATTATATTTACTAAATTAAAAAAGAAACTTTTTGTCATCATTCAGTATTAATTAATTAATTAATTAATTAATTAATTAATTAATTAATTACGATACAACTGTTTCTATGAGACCTTTAGTATGAAAAATGCGCTCAAAATTCCCGCTTATATACCACTCTTTTCTTAAAGTTAACGACCTGAGGGAAGGGAGGTAACTGTAATATGTATTTCACCGTAGATCTAAAATTATGTTGGTCGTCGTAATTAGTTATTTAACAATCTTACCTCGTATTTAAAATCAATGAAGTAACATAATAGTATAACAATTCAAATTAGTAGAAGGATTATTTGTGGATCTAACTTACAAATGAAATCAAGGAAGGAACATCTAAGCTGTTTTTAGGATTTGCAACATCAGTTACATGTACAATAATTTTCGATCTGTAAATATGTAACTATCTGCGTATGAATTAACACACGTGGTTTACCTTATTCATCAATAACAATATGCACATTAAATTGTTAGGTGTTGACTAGAGACTGTGTCATTATTCTTCTGATTGTAGTTTCAAGTACCCTTTTTGTCATGTATGAAAACTCTCACGTGTTTGGTACATTATATGATATATCATTTTGAATAATTTGTAAAATCAATAACTCTGATAAAGATCTTACGTAGATATTTATGCTCAGAATTTCATTCCGTAATCAAGAAGGTATCCACTATGGTCAGTAAGTTTGAAATTTATTCTTCATAGAAACGGATCATGACAACATAGATAAACTGGTTTGATTGATTCTTGTACGACTAAATATTTAGGAGGTACTAGCAAAGTAAATGTATATAAGATATATCCTTGATGAGCTTAATTTGATTTTTCCAAATCTATTTGATAACGGCCATCAATTATGTCACATACAAGATTAACTTCAATAATTCACTTTATGTTAACGAAACCTAGTGAAATTTGTCTGCCGGTGCCATATGGATCATTATTACATTTAAGAATAGTTTTAGACGGAGCCAATTTTCTCCACGACTCAACGATTTTATAAAAGTGTTCATTAATAAGATGGCTAAGTGATTTTTTTAGTTCGTCGGTTTTAAATTCTGGTATTGCAAATATTGGTAACTGTTCTTCGATTATATTAAAACGTACGAGAAATAACCGTTTAAATACGTTTTTGTGTATATAAACATTTTTCACACGGAATTCTTCCTTACCTGGGTCAATCACTGTTTTCATCATATTTGTATTGATATTATCAATATCTGATCTGATTTGGTTTAAAATGTTTTATTGTTTCAATGATCTGTTGTTTTATTCCAGAAAATAAATTTCGTAAATTACATTGTACACTTGCGTGTTCAGATTTAATATCGGTAGAAACTGCGTTAACATATACTTAACTTCTCTAGTTCTTGTTACAAAAGCATTCAGTAGTCTTTTTAACACAAGAGGGATCTAACTATACACATTAAAAAAAATGTTCTCTCATATCGGGTATAACATATTTCCATAGAAAATTCGTTAATATAAAATTCTGGTTGTAGTTTTGGTTGTCCTTGATATTTTGGCGGGATTTCAGGCCATTCTATCACGGATCTGATCGATGACTGATAGATATTAACGACATAATCCGGTGATTTTATTTCTATCGCAGCTTACAAGGTTGGTTCGTGAAAATAATAGCTATTATTTTTATTCTTTTCCTGTAATAGATTTAATTCTGCGCTGAAATTCATCATTTATTCGATTTTATAACTTCCTGTCGGTAACAAAACAATATTCCAGTCGGGTCGCTATCTGGATTGTTTTTAGTTGCAAGTACAAGCGAATTATTCACCTATAATCCACCGAATGATTTTGATCTAATATTAAGCCAACTCTGATAAACTCATAATTGTGCATGCGCAGTTTCTTTTACTCGAAATGCAGTTGGAAGTATTAAATTCAGGATTGTTTGAGCTTACTGATATCGTTGTTTTTGACGGAGTTGTATGAACGACGATCTGTTGTATTAGTTCTTGCGTCGATGACATTCTTCTTCTTCTTTTTTTTTTTTCTTCTTCTTCTTCTTCTTCTTCTTCTTCTTCTTCTTCTTATTATTATTATTGAAATCAGACGTGGTCATTGCCTCATCGTAAATCTTAACTATTTCCGCAAACTCATTATTCGATTTACAAAGGCGCTTACATGAACGTCATAATCTGCCCGAAACGTTGATAATTTAATCTTTACGGTGCCCGTGTTAACGTCTACATACTTTTTTGTTTCCGCGCCCTTGTCGGATGCTGTATCTCCAATTACGGTTCTTGTATTCCGTTCACGTTGAGTTCGCCTCTCATTATATCACCTTATGTTTGTACTCGCGTGCGAATATTATCCGATATCGTTGATATAAGAACACTGAGTTTAAGTTTTCCGTCATTATCAAGCATGGCTATACTGTTTTCGGTTACTCCATTAATTATGACAATATTATCCTGCTATGAAAATTTACTCGTTTTAATTTTCCTTGCTTATCCTGAAATACAACCACTTCGTCATGATCTACATTTACAAGATTTAATAATTCGGATATTTCATCGTTAATTTTTTTTAAACCCTCTTGTGCTATTCGGTCAGTTGGCTTTTGTTTCGAGAAAGGTCACCCGTAAATATCTAAATATCTACCATTATAATCTAGGACCTGTTGAAAACGAAGCGATTACTTGTGTACTCGTGTACAACTTTATGGGATGGTTTGGTTCATTTTGATACAGCGTTGTATACAGCAATTGATTTACGGCCAAATATTGGTGGATCTGTCATTGTTTGTGTTGGTAATGTTGAATACCAAATCAGAGCTTGCATTTTGCTGATATACTTTAGAAATTCAACTGGTGGAGCTAACCTATACGAATTACAACAAACAATTCCATGTGGATCAATTGCGTACGCAACCCAGTAAGTTCCTGTACCAAAATTAGTATCAAGATTAATTATACCGGTTTCAACATCATTGGAATGGTTAGGTAATTGGTTACGCATAAAAATCCTCTATATATATAATTTTTCAACAGTATTTATTAAATCGATGAAGGGTTCCTGGTAATCTCAGACCGCTTCCCTTTTTTAAACCTATCTGCAAGACATGGAAATATACCGCCTATTATAACAATATCTTTAACGGAGCTCGATGAAAAGATGAAGTTGAACTCCAACGCTTTATTAAAATGTTTAAGTTGAGTCCTGGTCAATGCCAATCTGTTTGGACCCCCAATAGAAATTTGATATTTTGTAATGATATTTTTTTGTTCCGCACTTTACTTGCAAGTTTTGATTACAATTTGTTTACTTGACCGGAAGACAGTGACATTAACATGACTATACTGCATTTTTATTATATCATGAACTATTTAATTACATATTTTTTACTGGTGATGCTCCAGTGAAAAGTAATAGATTGGATACAATCTTGTAAAATCGTACTGTGATATTTGTAAACCAGTATCTACATTTTGATCAAGTCCCATTTATGTCATCAAACAATGATATACACGCGCTACATGATTTGGATTAAAATTAATTTATTAATATAACTTTCAGATTGTTCTTGATGTCCGTTTATCCTGAAGAAAACTTCAGAGACACCAAATCTAGCAAATATTATATGACTACGTAATTGTGAGTTTAGTCGTGCAGTATCTTGTAAAGCAGAGTGGTGCAGAAACACCTTATTGTGATGTAATATTCCACGTAAATGAACCAGTGACATCACATTGAACGCTATCTATGGTCATCGTCAACCATGATAAGAATGATTTACCACCTTGATCCATGAATAATGTAGTTTTTGTTCTTCAGAGATTGTCGAAGTGATTACAGGCATTCACAATGAAAGTTTTGTTAGTATTACTTTACCATGGAGTGCAGTGGTTGCAGCAACATCGGCTCCTGCAGCGAGCCAGATAGCATATTTATCAGTGGCTTTTCTTAGAAACACAACGGTATTTGTAGCTCCAAAAATAACGTTTCTAACAACCCTACAGAATCCCAAAATATGAGATAATAAAATTATACACGAAACATTTCTACGGTTATCTCCCAGCTATGATCGACATGTGAAAAATCCTAAGTTGAATTCTGAATTAACAACATGAACCACCGGCTTTTTGTCAGCATCAGCGTTGTTAGCGTTGTTTCTTGCTAGTCTTATATTATATTAATTGTGTTCTAGATGATCAGTTGTATCTTTAGTAAACATCATTAACGGACCATTTGATCTTATAACATCATGGGAATATCTTGCTAAACCTATTATTGTTGTAGCAATATCAACGTCTTTTTTACTCGTTTCAATATTTTTCCATCAATTATATATGTAGCGCTGTCAAACAACGTCATAATTCTGTTATTAACAAAAGAAATGTTATCACCAGCCGCATATTCAGCATCAGTGGTTCTTATAATTTCACCTTCCACTTCAATAAATGCTTCAGCGGGTAAGTAATATCTACTTGTATCTTGAACATGTAATTCGATTCTTTCCTGACGATTTGGTTCTCGTGCTTCATAAGAATGAAATTGATAATCATGTATCGTTTTATCTTGGAGAATCGGTGCGTCCATATCGAATGCTATATCAGATATACGCTTGAACATTTTATTAAAACTGTTATCGTCTAACACGAAGACCACTTCCTATCAGACTAGAAGCTATATTTCGTTCTGCTTCACCAGCCAACTCTGCTAGTTTTCTGTACTGCTTCACTAGACAACTCTACTAGTTAATGATTTGCAGCTTGATTTATTATTTTACTGACATTCGTCGCAGGCATAACTTGAGTGGGCAATTTTACTGGTGGTTGAGATTTTTGCTGTAATAATCGTATTAGCCTAACCTAGATTGCCAAAAATGACTTGCTGGCAAGAAGGCCAACTGCGTTAGGAGCTTTATCACGAACAAAATCAATAGCTTTGATTCCTATTTGTCTGCAATTGGTATTGTTTTTTTTAGATATCCTTCTAAACAAACCATAAACAACATTGCCAAGTCCATCTCCTTACGTTACTCTATGGACTGGTAATCGTGTTTACTACTCTGACCATGATTGGTCCACGTTCAGAATGATGTATTATCATTTTATTTATTACTCATTTATCTAATCGCAGTGATTTAGTCACTATGATAATCATCAACACTTTCATCAGTGAGATATCGATAAATATTGCGGTCCATAATACCGCCAGTAAATAATCTTTGACAAATAACAGATCTTTCATTAACGTTTTCTAGAGAATGATTTCCAGCACATTTTCCTCCAATCATAATTTATAATCTACCTACGTCAAAAAGAATGTTGTTAGGACAAGCAATAAGACTGCTTCCTTGAATAGTAATACCGCTTCCGATTACTCCATCGTCCTCACCACTTAATTCCGCTTTACTCTCGAAGAGTCTTAAATGTGATCTTTCTACGCTTAATTTTTAATATGCAACACGAGAACATTTTTTTCTTTTTAACTTCTTTAAGTTTTTCAACAACACCCTGTCTAAATTTATAAATTAGTTCTATATTTGATTTTCTTAATTCAGGTTTATTTTTTTAAATTTTTTTACGTTGGCTATTTCAATAAAAAATCTTTGCCAATACCTTCAAGTATTTTTCATCTACAGAAGGAAGATGTTCGGCACCGATCTCAGTTGGAATATCTCGTAAAATATTGTTTGCTTTTCCAGTTCTTTTTGCTATTTTTGCAGTTTGCTGAAAAATGTGTTTTACTGCTGAAAGAATACCTTCAGTAGCTTCTGGAACTCTTTCAGTAACTTTTCTAAGAGGCTTAAATAATTGTTCTTAACCTTCTGCAAATTGAATTTGTGTTTCTTGACGTTCTTGCATTTTTTTGTCTGACAGAATCGCGAAACAGGCAAAAACTTCTTGATTGCTTCTAAGATTCAGCATTAGGTGCCATATTATTGCTATAATAACGATCTAATTATAGTAGCAGAAACGGTGCGACCTCAGTGAGACGTCAATAGGTAAACGTAAAACGATCGTTCAACATTTGTAGAAGAAGAAAAAAAGATTAAAAATAAATTAGAAACATTAACTAACCCATTTATAGAAATTCTCGGTAGGTTAGAGGCTTCATTTGGCGTTATTGACCTTATATTTTTCATTTCGTAGGAAAATTGGCTGACATTGTTTTCTGGGGTCATGCGGTAATCCTATGTTTAAATTATCCATATGTTTAATATGGGGATAGTATTACGGGGTCAAGGTGCCTATGCACCATGCATATTAATCGGCAATCGAACATGTGACACATTTTAAGAAAATGACCGCTCCCTTGTGTTATAAAATCAGCCTGAATTGGACTAAAGTACACAAACTTTAACAAGTATCAGAATAGAGAATACATTTTTGCAGTTTTGCTTTTACTAATTCAAATAGTGCCAATCTATGGGCACTATAGAAGCCATATTGAATACTGTTAGTGATATTCCTCTAAAATGCAAAGTCATCTATCAACATGGAGTTTCACCATAAGATTAATGATGATATATAGTTCATTCGGGATGAAAATGGTACCGATTTCCCCTTCTTGTCGCTATTTATCCTAAATAAAAAGGAAAATCATCATCGAGGTTTTAAAACAATACTTCTTATGATGTCGGTTTGGTCTATTTGGTCATGAATTTCAAATGATAGAAACCTGACATTCAATATGGTTAGCATGGCGGCCATTTTGAAACTATTGCTAACGTTACTCCTCCAGAATTGATGGTCGTAGTTTTTTTTGCTCGAAAGGCACCTTATAATTCGTATTTGTTCAGATATTCAAAAGGTGCCCAGCATACATCAAATGGCTGCCACATGGCACATGGCTTTCATCAAAGCATTTTAATGATATTTACTTTATTACTAATTAAAAGAGTGCCGATTTTAATTTAAATATGGCGGTCACAGAGCCCAGTCTGACACCTGATAGATAAAAAGAAGCAACCGTCTTATCTTGAATTCTATAAAAATTCTTTTCGAACAGTATGACTCTCTCTAACTTCAGCTAGAGTCATTCCAGGGCATGCGTTCTAAGGATACTTATATTTCATATGTATGCAGTGTTAAAAGTAGGTCACACGGGTGGTGATTGGTCACTACTATGTTTCGTCCGTGCTTTAAGACTCTATAATGTCTTTTTTCCACGCTGTGAGCGTTAAACAAGTTAAATCCTAGCCTCTAAAATTGCAAATCCATGTACTAAGGCAAAAAATACTCGATATTAGCTGAAGGAACAACAAGTCGATATTTCATAACATTTCCGTTCTGTCTGTAACATATGTTCGGAGAGTAATGGACAATGCCATTGGAAAATGTTAGCTACATTGCAACAGCTTAGACGTAGGACGCAGACTGATATGGAGTATTAATACAGAGCATTTAGACATTTTGCTTACCTGAATACAAACTAAAATGACGAATGAAATATGGATCAAATTAAATCAAATATATTGGGGGACATCCTGTAAAATAACATTATTTTAATGTTAGTTCACATCTTACATTTTGAGTTGTGAACAGAAGTTTCTCCAAAATCGATCTAGACGTTGCAGTTGTTCACAAAAACATTCCGTTCACAAAGCAAGTTCGTATATATTCCTATTGCAGTTTTTAAATGTGCTGTACATAGTTCATCTCATTCTCATCCTAATTAATTTTGAATAAGCAATTAAAATAAATCATTCTTTTTATGTCATTGTTTAAAATCATTTCGTTTATATTCCTTTACCCATTGGGATCGACATTGAACTTTCCTATTTTGTTTCTGCTTGAAAAACTTGCATAATTAACAGGATTAGCATGTTCTTTAATTAAAAAATACTTGAGTATAATTTGTCTCCAATGATTAGAAAATTTCTAATTAAGTCATCAAATGATATTATATTGGATTCTGTATGACGTTGTCCGTCATTAGTACACACAAGTGATATTACAATACCAATTTTTAAACTATTTTTGTAAAAATGATGACGTAGATAAGTCGCTACGTACTGAAACTTATGCTTTGATGCACACGATGGTAACACTATAAACAATATCAATACATTAGGGAATAACATCTCTTTTAAGCTAACCATGTATATTAAGTTGGTGTTAGAAAAACCAGTCTATCAAATTGATAAAACTGAACGTACGAGTTTACTCCAGAACTGGCGGATTTCTACATACCAACAAAACTTAAGAATGATGCATGGAAAATGACCATCATGTTGAACTGGAGCGGCCTGGTTATGCCATTGTAAGTAACCACGAGCACATCTGCAACTTGGCTTATCAGTTCACAAGACGAGTACGACTGATAACATGAAACTCGACGTGGAAATGTCTGAACAGTGCAAAATATTACGTTTAGTCAGTAGAAAAACGTTCATAACACTCAAGTTGGCGTCATGCACGACGTTGCCTCACCGAGCGTAACACAATTTCTGTAGCGTTTAAAGTGCGAACGACAATTGTGAATATGAATGTTTGGGATATTATTTCGTAAGAAGTATTCGGACATGTTTTAATAGTTTTCTATCGCCTAGTTTGTACATTTTACAAACAGTGTTCGCGGTTTATTTTTTTTCATATGTCAACTTGTTAATGTGAGTCTGATTGGTTCAAAAAAGCCCACGTCATCCTTTAGTATTCTCATTATTGATTGGGTGCCTTCTGGAACCACTTTACCGTATTATTACTAAAACAATATGGCGGACGTGTTTCCAATCGGTAGCCGAATAAACATTGGGAAAAACAACAAAAACAACGGCGGGCTATAAAAAAAGACGCATTGTACCGATTACTAATGCCAGACTAAAAAATTAGTACATGAATAAACCCTTTGGACGTTTGCCTGATTAAACTAAAAAATTATAGAATAGAGAAATATATTATGCTATCCAATTCGAATATATTGAGTCGTCCCAAAGAAACGCCTTCAAATTGGTATTATCTAGCAGTATGACTTGCATCCCACCCACCGGATAAACATGGTTTAAATGTCAACCTTAAGATTCACCTATCTACTTCTCTAATGATGTAATATTAACAATTCCAGGCAAAATATGTCGACCTTCACTGTATGGATCATTATTATGTCTGAGAATACTTGTAAGTTGTGTTTCTTTCTTTCTCCACGACTCTATAATTTTAGGAAATTTATTGATAATATCGTTGAATGATTTCGTCTATTTAAAACAATGGTATTTCAAATGTTGGTAAATGTTCCAATATTTTTAATGGTAAAGATATTTTCAATGATATTTTGATTGACAAATATTACCCGATTTAAATGTATCTATGCGATGATTTGCTGCTTTGCATCGTCACTGTAATATTGTATGACCCTTAAAAATAAATTTTTGCAATTGATTGAATATACGTTTTTATTCCGACTTAATGCTGTCATAATATGTATAAAACCGTCCTTCGACGGGTCCCCTTCTAACGTAAAAGTCATGTTACATTAGATGAAAACTATCATCATCATCATCATCATCATCATCATCATCATCATCATCATCATATTAATAAACAAAAGATTTTGTAAAATCCCATGGATAACTATCTCGATATTTTGGAGGATTTATAATTTTTTTCTCTATAAGATATTCAGCCAGTTGTGGTTCTGTCTGTTTATGATCCTTTGACGGCTCATTAAATTATGGCAAAACTTCAGGTTATCATAATACTGATCTGTTCGATGAAGAATAAATATCTACAACATAATCTAGAGAGTTTATTTATATTGCAACTGATAATTGTGGTTCGTGAACAATAAGCGTTTTCTTGGATTCTTTTCCTGTGATATATTCTATTTGCTTTGGAATTCATTTATTGTTCAGTTTGAAAATTACCCGTGGGAATACAAACAATTATCCAGTCGAGAGTTCCATCTTGCTTTCTTTAATTTGCAAGGACGAGTGAAGTATTTGCTTGTAATCCACCGAATGATGTTGATTAAATATTTGGCCAGCTATGATATACATATACTTGTGCAAGTGCTATTTCTTTAACTGAAATTACAGTTGTAAAATTAACGCTAATTTCAGGATTAGTTGAGCTTGCTGATATCATCGTTGTTTTTTTTTTTTATGGAGTTTTATTAACGACCATCTGTTGTAGTAGTTCTTGCGATGACGACATTTTTATTTAAATCCCGATTTTCTAACTCGGACGTAGATTCTGATATAGCCATTGCTCGTTGTAAATTTTAATCATTTCTGTGAACTCTGTATCTGATATTATTTTATCACTAAGGTATAATGATATCAACGAAGATAATGTGTAGTATGCTAACGTAACTGTATGTAACTTTATTATATACTCATGCAATTTTGCATTTGTGCACTTAAACATTAAAAACACAGGCAATTGTTGTTCCCGCTGAAACAAATTGTTGAAATTGCTGGCAATATCATTTTTAATGTTGATAGCAATACAACGGTTCCAGCGATTACAGCGGACGCTGAATATAAAATTATGTCAACGGCAACTACACGTCTACGATATTTTTAAAAATACTTGTATTGCATACTCGTCAATGATACTTTACAGTTTGGTTTGCCACTCAAGTACTTGATTATATCTACAACATTGATTTTGATTGGGGAGTTAACTATATTTTAAGTAGGTGGTATACATGGTTAGAATATTCAGACATGAATGTTGTATTTCCATCATTAATTGCAGTTAACGAGTTCATCATTCTATCATCGACTTATTTCTTCGTTACAGCGTTTTCGTTTTATTCTAGTTCTCCAAGACCATTTTATTTATTATTTTTCATGTTAATAATATCTGACATTGTATCACTAGGCTTTTGTGCTCGAGCACGAATATTATCTGATATCGTTGTCATAGTAACACCTGGTTTAATCTTTCAACTACTATCAAACACATCCATACTGTTTTCGGTTACTTCATTAATTCTAACGATATCATCTTGCAATGAAAGATTACTCGTTTTTAATTTTTCTTGCATATCTTGAAACATAATCAATTCATTTGGATCTACATTAGCAAAATTTAATAATTCGGATATTTCATCGATAGTATATTTACTTTTCTTTCATGGTTAATTTCGTCAAATTTTTGTTTTTTCTGGTATATCTTCCGTAAATATCTACCATTATAATTTTTAATACCTGTTGAATGTGTATTAATGTACAACTTTATGTGGTGGTTTGATTGATTTTGACACAGCGTTGAGTACTTCAATTACTTAACGGCCACATATCAATGGATCGGTTATTGTCTGTGTTGGTAGAGTTGAATACCAGACGGGAATGTTTTGACGGCGCCAGTCCATATGAATCAAAATAAACTATTCCACGTGGATCAAAGGCGTATGCAATCCAATGAGTACCTGGACCAGAACTTTTATCGAGATTAATGATACCGGTTTCACCACGATTTCGTTGTTTTGGTAATTGATAAAAACACCTATAAAATGTTTATTTTTAATTGTTCAGCAGCATCAATCAAAACAAAATTAGACATTGGAAAGAAACTTTTTGCGGCCAACGAGGTATTGTCCTGGGAAGTCTCAGACGTTTCCGTACCACGAGTGGGGAGTTCCTGGAAGTTTAAGACCCTTTCCCTTTTTAGAAGTCTATTCCTTTTAAAGTTACTTTCTTTAATGGCATTCCAGCAGCAGTTCCAACAGCATCAAGTGCAGCTGCTAATGCAACATCTGGAGTGACAGCAGCTATTGACGCTGGTATAGCAGCAAGAAGTAAAAATATACCACCCATCTTGATTGCATCCGCAGAAAAATTAAATCTAACGCCGGTCTTTGAATGTTAGGCTTTATTAAAATGTTTCAGTTGACGTTCTGACAATGGTAATTTCTTTTGGACCACCTGCGATCTGTTCTTTTCTTAGTGATATTTTTCCACGGTTGTGACTGACACTAATATGATGATACGATATTTTACATTATCATGAGCTATTTAATTACGTGCTTGGAAAAAACTCCATATTTTCTACTGTAGCATCAATGACGCTTATTCGTCCACCAATGCCTTGAAGTAACACTGTTTTGTCTGAAAGTATAACAGCGATTGCTCTGCAACCACCAACGGGTAGTCGAGCTACACGAACTCGGAATTGTATATCAACGACTGATTGCTGAACAAATCTAAATGTTCCAGTGAGAAATAATAGATAGGATACAGTGTTGTGAAATACCGCTGAGATATCTGCAGAACACAATCTGATCACGCCCCATTAATGTTATCAACCAATGATAAGCAACATGATTTTGATAAAAAGTTAGCAAAATTGCTTTAGAATATTCTTGATGTCCAATTATCATTAATAAGAAACCTCAGAAACTCTAAGTGTGATGAACACCTTTGAATTTCTTTCATGCGAATCAATTCTGCTTTTTTTTCTTCCTGAAACACGATACATGATGCATATATTTCGCGGTGAAGAAACACCTTGCTGTGATGCTATATATCATGTAAATAACCGATCAGCATTACTTTGACTACTATCTGTGGTCATCGTTAACCCTGATAATATTGATTTACCGCCATGATCCATGAACAAAATTAACTTTTGTTTTTGACGAACGATGAAGTCATTACTGGCATTCACAACGAAAGTTTTGTTAATCTTATTTGACCTGCATCAAACCCATCAGCACGGCAGATTGCATCATTCTCGGTTGCTTTTCTTACAAGTACCATGGTGTGTTTAGCGCCAAATATAACTGTTCTAACATTTCAAATGAATCCAAAGATATGGGATAGTTGAATTGCACATGAAAAAGTTTCTTCACTATTTGACATTAATTTGCTTTCTGCGAATTCAAAGCTGAAATTTTCATTCATCAATGCAACGTCAGTTCTGGCTGCGTTAATTGTCGTGTTATTGTCTCGGGCTGATCAGTTTTATCTTTTGCAAACATAACTGACGGACTAATTGATCTCGAGTAATCATTGGAATATTTTGCCAAACCCAGTATCTTCGTAGCAATATCAATATTTTCCAGATACGATTCAATAAATTTTCCGTCAATAATGTATATGTATCTGTTAAATAACGCGATAACACCATTGTTAACAAAACCAAGTCGATCACCAATTCCGTATGCTGTATCATCTGCTTTAAAAAGTCTACCTTCGATCTCAATAAATGCCTCGGTGGACAAGACATATATACTTGTATTCTGAAATTGTAATTGTAACTCAAATCTTCCTCGTGTGTTAGGTACACGTGCGTTTAAAGAATAATATTGATAATCGTGCACAGATCCATCTTTGAGAACTGGCGCATCCATGTCGATTTCTGGATCGGATATACGTTCGAACATTTTTATTATAATTGTTATCTTCTAACACGAGGACCACTTCCTGCTATCAGACTAGCAGTTATTTTGTTTTCTTTTCCTGATATGGGTACACCAGCCAAATTTGCTAGTTTCTTTATTTGCAGTTTGATTTATTATGTTACTAACATTCACGTGCATCATTTCAGTGCTGGATAATTATACTGGTTGAGGCTTTTTGTATTAATCGTGCTAGTATATCCTTGATTGCTACGAACGCTTTACCGGCAACATTACCAATATCACCAATACGATTACACGAATTTCGATAGCTTTCATTAATATTTGTTTTGCAATAGGTATTGCTTTGGGGGCAATAATATAAATAGACCCTGAACAACATCACCGATTCCATTACAGTAGAATACTTCATAAGTAGGTAATCATGCATTTATTACTACCCTGAACATGATCGGTCCACCTGAGCATTATGTTTAATCATTTTATTTTATTGTCACTGATTTTAATTACTTTCAATTGCTGTGACAATCATCCACGGTTTCATCAGTGAGAGAGTGATACACATTAATATCCATGATATCGCCTGTACATAATCGTTGTCAAATATTCGCTGCTTCATTAATGGTTTTTTTTGCGGAATTATTACCGGATCGTTTTCCGCTAATCAAAACGTCTAGTCGTTCAACGTCGGCAAGGATGTTATTGGGGCATGGAGTGAGAAGGTCGCTTCTTTGAGTGACAATACCACTGTAAATGGACAAAAATAAGTGGAAATATGTAAAAGTGAGAGAACAATATGAAATATAGCCGGATGAAGTCCTTGTATTTAAAAGTACAACAAATAACCTACAAGAACATGGGTCGTTGTAATAGTATATGTACATTATGTATTGAATTTATTCACAATTTTCACCTTTGATACAAAGCTGCAATATTCTATCGACACATTGCATTAAATGTCTTGGTCAGGAGGACACATACGGTAATCTATGTAATGCTTGCCAGAAAAAGATACATTTTAAATGTTATTAAAATGTATGAAGACCGCTCTCTCTCTCTCTCTCTCTCTCTCTCTCTCTCTCTCTCTCTCTCTCTCTCTCTCTCTGTTGCTTGTTCTGGCAGCAGACTTAACAAAACCAAGATATGTTCACAAGGTACAAGCGATAGTCCTTGACAACAAATAGCGGAACAAACTGAGCTTAACGGATTTTGGCCCGTGACATGCAACGAGAGAGTGAGAGAGAGAGAGAGAGAGAGAGAGAGAGAGAGAGAGAGAGATGCGAATATGGTCGGAATCAATATTAATTAAAGCATACTAATTATTTAGATAAACTGTACATACATATTTGAAATACCTATTGTTGGTTGTTGTTGGTTTTTTCATCTTCTGCTTAGTTTATATTCCTCATTCGTTTCAATATATTCGCGAGGCCCCGAGTTGCCGAGTGGTCTAAAGCGGATCATTACGAATCACTGTCATCTCACCTCTGTCTGCGTGAATTCGAGTCTCAAATTCGGCTAATGTGGATATGTGAGAAAGCTTGCCAGTAGCTTCTCGTGGGTCGGTGGTTCTTTCCTTGAGTTTACCCGGGTTCTTACTCCACCACTAATATTGGCCGCCATGTACAGCCTATCGTGTGCTGAAAAATGGCGTTAAACCCTACAACAACAACAACAACAACAACATCAATATATTAGACATTGCCTGACTGGCTGTGCTTCAGTGTTCAAGAAGAAAAACATGCAGTGTTTTGTTTTTCTTTTTTCATTGAAAAAAACTAATACTTAAATCATAAGGGTGTTTTATTTATTAATATGAATTCAAAATGCAAGCTCAGAAAAGAAAGAAAAGAAGTTACTTATCAATCTATGAAAAAGATTCTGAATAGATGGCACAAAACTAATTTTAAAGCAGACACAGTGGGCAAGATTGCGAAGAGTTCCCTCATTCTGTCAATACACAGTTTCCTATAGTCAATCTTAACTACAGTGAAAATGCAAGTATGTGTATTTGTATGTGATATAACTCAAACGTGTGTATATCATGTATGCTATATCATTGATATACCGCACGTTGTATAAGCTTTTAATTAAATGGAAACTTGGCAAGCTTCGTTTACTTAATTAAACATATTTGCATATCGTGCTGTATCAGTGATACAGTGTACATACTACTTAAGAGAATCCAGTCGAGGTGCCCCAAGTGGCTGAGTATTCTAAGTCCCCGTGTGGCCTATTGGTCTTAGACGTTCGCCTTAACAGATCACTGACATCTCACCTCTGTCCGCATGTATTCGAGTCTCCGGCTCGACCGACTGTGGGAATGTGAGAAAGCTTTACAGTCGAGTCCCGTGGGTCTGTGGTTCATCCTGGGACTTTTCAGAGTTCTTCCTCCATCAAATATACTGGTTGTCATGTAAAGCCTACCATATTCTGAAAAAGGGCATTAAATCTGTAACAACAACAGCACTGTTTCTGCTGCGCAACCAGAGCCCGAATAGTGTGGCATGTTCATAGTACAGTCAAACTCGAGCTACACAAAATACACAAAGGTATGCACATACATCTGTGTGAGGTCACATTTCGCTGTGCTAGGAAGCTCTTTTGACGTTTACAAGGATCACTTTTTAACAATTTAGATATAGGTGAAAAAAAATGCCAAAGTGGTGTCGAAACTAAGCAAACCTAGCGAATTTAAGAAAAAGTGAAACATTTAGTTATAACAGTATTGAAAGACACTATACATCTATGTTTGTACCACTCCTCGACGCATTTGAATAAAGACACAATATTTGCTCTATCATACAAGCAGCGATTACAAGACCCGATAAAATCCACAAGGTTTTGGATATGGCCCTCGGGTTATTATTGATTAGGCTTCTTTATGACGCAACAAACTCTCATTCCCTCCGGTACGGCTCTCGTATGTCTCCATGCGACATTCATAAATTGATTAAATTCTATCGGTTTTCTTCCAGCTAAAGACAGCTCCAGTTCTAATTACTCATTGCTGTTAGGGCCATTTAAATATTTATATACATATACCGTATATATATATATATATATATATATATATATATATATATATATATATATATATATATATATATATATATATATACTTTATTGTGTCAAGATGTAAAATTATCAGCCTGAATTCTAAATTATTTTTTCAGATGGAACTTTTTTCTTTGCTCCAGAAAGTGGCCTCTCGCCAAAAGGCCAAGCTGCAAACGGAAAGTGTGATGTAACTGTTCTTCAAGTGATGGTCGTCTAATTCGCTGTTACGCTGCTACTACTTTATTTTGTATAAGGCGCACATCAAAGAGCTTTAACTACGATTTAATTTTATCAAGCCTGCTTCAGAAGAAGGTTCACACAGCAATCATTTTGGACTGTCCGTCTGTCCTTCCGTCCATACCTTTGATTAATGTGAATGTTCATGTTTTAAAGCTTCAACTAAAGTTCAATTTTATTTTACTTTCTAGCTAAATGAATTGTTGTTGCAGAGAAAAGGAGTCTCATGTTTTTTATGTGTAAAAACTTCATAGACATATAATGTTTATGATTGACAAATTTCTCAGATGTGTCTAAATATTCGCACAAAGTACATGAATTTAGGAATACACAATATAAATGAATAAAGTAAACGATGGTTCTCTATAGCATACACATAGTGTTGATTTTTGTGTTTATTTAAAAAAAAGTTTTAATCAATTTTCGATTCAGGAAGAATTTTCAATTAGATAAACGTTTCATTGTGTGTGTTAATTTGATGTTCCTACACAATATTTGATCATAAAATGTTATAATTTGGAATTTCTCTAAAATACTTGTTTTGTTGTTTGAAGTTCTTACGGCCCTCCCTGGTATCCCACGAACTTGCATAAGATCACCTCTACATTATATGCTATCTTGACGTATCAGTCCCTAACCGTCCACCTTTATTTTCTACTAAGAGAAACTTCAATATAATAAATAGAACCAAACTAAGGCATGACATCCAAACAAACCTAACAACATGCTTACCTCCTACAGCAGAACAACTCGATAACTACCTATGTTCATTGCTTGAAAAACACGCCAAGCTGCCAAACACAGAGTATCAATTCAAAAGTGTTCTCCGTGGTATAGCAGTGTAAGGGACCAGCTACCCAGTGCTAAAATAGACCGCCGTATAGCCGAGAGACTTTGGTTTTCATCCAGACTAACTATTTATCAGCAAATCTATGAAGCTGCTAAGAAGAACGTCACATAGTCCATGCAGAGAAATCAGCCCAGTACAGTACAAGGATCACGAAAAGTTTCAGCTGCAAAGAGCTCTTCGAGATTACTAACAAACTAATGACAAGGAACAAAAGTACACCACTTCCAACTACTTTCTCTCTAGTAGACATTCCGGACCTGTTTGCAAATTTCTTTGTTGACAAAGTACAAACCATTACAGATAAGTTTGACACCAAAATGTAAATTGATTCTTCGTAACCATACTGTTGCGATGCAGAATTTCAGCGGCAACTGTTAGCAGCATTTTAACCTATCTTTATGGATTTAGTACTTACAATCGTGATGAAGAGCGTACCAAAGTCAAGTAAACTTGATCCAATTACAACATCACTGCTGCTTGAGTCCTTAGATCCAATATTGCCTTCACTAACTGATGTTATTAATACCGTTTTCTCATCCGAGGAATTTCCATCATTTTTCAAAACTACCATTATAAAGCCTGTGTTGAAGATATCTACACTCGACCATAAAGATTTAAAGAACTAAAACACAGTTTCTTATCTCCCATTCATATAAAAAATATCTAAGCAAATGTTCAAACCCACTTTTATCTAATCTGATTTCAGTCTTTTTAGCAAGGTATAGTCTGCATATCGCCCTTGCCACAGTACTGACAATACTCTTCTAAACGTATTTCATGGCATTCTCTCTGCTATGGATAGTGGAAAGATTCCAGTCATCAACCTCCTTGATTTGTCTGCAGCATTTGACACAATAGACTATGATATATTTCTTTACCGTCTCTAGCATGTATTTGGCATTCATGATACAGCCTTACAGTGGTTCAGTTTCTACTTGGTCAACAGAACACATATTATGTTCGCAAATTTGTATACACTCCAGACCAGTTGATCTATGTTTTGGTGTTCCACAGGGACTTGTTCTCATTATATACACCCAGCCGCTCTCAAGTGTTATATATCATCATCCATTGTCTCACGCGGATGACACCCAAATATACAAATCTAGCCACCCAACTAAAGTTGATGCTACCATCTAAGCTGTAGAGAGGTGCATTCTGATGTGAAATCATGGATGACATGTAACAAACTGCAGATGAATGGTGATAAAACTGAGGCCATTCTGATCACAACACAAAGACGTTTCCATTCACATATTGTAACTCAAACAATAAATATCAGCAACACCAACATGAAACTCACAAATTCAGTACGAAACCTAGCTGTTAATCTGGATAGTAATCTCATATCGCACCAACATGTCTTGAACATATGCAAGGCTGCATATCTTGAGCTGAGACGCATCAGCTCCATTCGCAAATATCTTTCAGTTGATACTAATAAAACACTTATGTCTTCATTAGTACTTTCTCACATCTGTCTGGTTGGTCTCAATATCTACTCCAGAAACTTAAAAAAGTTCAAAACACAATTGCTCTGAACATCCTTAGAGTACCACGGTCAGAGCATACCTCCCCGCTGCTCTGTACCCTACACTGGCTATCCATTCAATCCAGAATCAAACACAGAATTTGTTCTCTGTGCTACGTTTCACTGTCGGACTCAAGTCCAACATACCTATCCGACCTCACCCATGTGTATACACCAGCAAGATACTTACGCTCCTCTTTTGACACTCATTATTCCCACTATGAAAATGAAGTTATATGGACAACGTTCTTTTGCATACCAGGGACCAGCAACGTGGAAAGAATTGCCCACTGAACTTAGACACAAAGACACAGTGATTCCATTCAAGAGTGCACTTAAAGCTCACATATGTTGACTGCAAGAACAAACTTAAAGACCTAATACTGTTTCCTGCCTTAAAAAGTTTCAGCATGTTTTATGTTTTCTAATTTCAGGGGAGGGGGGGGGGCTAATCATATCGTTTTATATGTTGTATCTATTGTATAGGTGTTTTCTAATATTGTAAAGCGCTCAGACATTCTAGAGTTTAAGCGCTATACAAGTACCTAATTATTATTATTATTATTATTATTATTATTATTATTATTATTATTATTATTATTAAAAACTTATATATTTTATCCTTAAATGACTTCTAAATTATGTTTGTTTTTAACACTGCGCACATATTTGGAAATAAAAGTGTTTGAACTTTACGTTGTAGTTAACATTAAGTCAGCAATGACTTTACTTTACATGTATCAATGGCTGAAAAGTACGAAATTAATTATCATGTTTATTATCGCATTATTTTACGCGTGTACTAGTCGTTTAAGTCTTCAAACTACTAGTAATTCTCACCCGTCTTTTGTCTTTATTTTATTAACGTACCTCTACAAAGTAAAGGTAGGCAACTGTACTTTCCCTGGCATTGGCGTCAACGTCTGAACAGGTGATAGTTATGCACATATGCATTCTCATTGAATGTAAACAATTCTCTCTTATATGGCCACAGGTAATGGTGTGGACTGGGTTTCATAGTACATTTGTACTGAGGAGTCTGATGGGGATAACTTTGTACTCATTTGTAAACATTAGTTTAAATTCATCGTTAAAGTTTTGAATTTATCTCGCGTTGTTTGCATATTGTATTAATATTGCTATACCTGCAACCATGAAATATGGTGAGTGGATATACCCTCATTACAAAAGTAGGTCACTTTGACCTATGTTTTCGACTTCACCAACTTTGATCAAAGTTGTTTTGTTTTTTCTTGACCTCCGTTCATGCTAAAATCATCAAACTAAACGATATGTATTTTTTAAGTAGACATTTTTATCACAAAAGAAAGTGATTATGACCTACATTTAGAATTTTACTGCCTTTTGTTACCTTTTGGCTATTTTATACTGTTATGCCAAGATTCATGAAGATTGTCGAGGGAATGCTCTTGATCTACACTGTAATAACAAAATCAGGTCAATATAACCTTATTTCGCGTTTCACTAACTACTGTTTAATATCGTGTTTTTAATTTATTTCGCAAGCTTTTTTATATGGTAGGATCATCGAAATAGACGATTTCATCCATTTCTGTTCACACAACATCCTTAACAGAAAGTACGTCATTGTGACATGATTTTGACATTTTATGTTACATTTAAGTCATGACCACATTCGTCTTTTATTCTACTGTTTACTACAGCTATGACTGGAATTACTTGGTGTACTAAACCTTCATGTTGAAAGTATGTCACTGTAACACATATTCCATGACTAAGAGAATTTCGTTAAATTTAGTCTTTAGAGTGTATTTCTTAAGATTAGTCGATGATAGAATCGTCAAACTAGACGAATGTATTCATTTTTATTAGTAACACATCCTTACACCAAAATATCACGATGACCTACATTTCACATTTTACTGGCTTAGATTAAGTTCTGCATTTAATTATTGACCAGAGAGGTCGTTAGCACCATATATTCTTACTGTTATGTCAAGATTCATTCAACTTAGAGGATAAATCTGGATGAGTACTACGCCATTGTTACAAACGTTGGTCACTGTGCCACACATAATGCATGTTTCACCGACTTGGGTTGATGTATATATATATATATATATATATATATATATATATATATATATATATATATATATATATATATATATATATATATATATATATATATATATATATATATATCACACACCCCTGAACAAAATAAATTCATTTTGACTTCCATTTTACTGGCTTATTTTTTTAAAAAGTGCATTTAGCTCATGATACCATTAGTTTTTATATCTTCTTTAAAAAATGTTAAACCTCAAATCAATGATGCAACTTGATTAGTACTGCTCTTAAAGGTAGATTACTGTGACCCACATTTTAAATTTCACTGATTGTTCAATTTTATGTTTTTACTGTTCGTGTTATAATCATGAAACTAGATAATTATATTTATTTCTCTTGGTAGTTACCTATGCAAAGAAAGGCAATGTTACATATACTTCCCTTTCACTGCAGCATATTACATGTTTGCATTTAGTTTATGACTACATAGATTTCTGGCTAGCTACATACATACTTATCTGTCTAGAATCATAAAGCTTGTTGATGTATCCTGATGAGCATTACTTTCTCATTTTAATAGTAGGTCATTATGACCCATGCTTCACACTTCACTGTTTTGGGTTAATATGTGCTAATTCTCATTCACTGGTCATGGTAAAATCATAAAATTGATGATGATATGCGTCTCAGTTTCTACTAAACCCTTATTACAAAAGATGCGCTTAATGATCTATATTCCATCTTTTACATGTGCCACTTTGCAGACATTGTAGCGATATAACTGAAAAGTGTTATAGCTACGTTAAAATCTAAATCACACACACAAGTAATAAACCTCATTAATTTAAATTACATGATGCAGTGGCTTTGTTGAAATTTTGTTTGTCTAGTATTTTTTTTTGGGGGGGGTGGCATTGTGATCAGAGCGTCCGCCTCTGATGTGGGGAGGTATGGGTTCGAATCCTGGCCGAGTCAAATCAAAGACTTTTTTGAAAAAAATGGTACTAACAGCTACCTCGCTTGGTGCTCAGCATTAAAGGAGACCAGAAAAAAAAACATTAGTGTTAAGACTGGTCGGCCCGGTGTCAGGATAATTTGACTGGGTGTGACATCATGATACATGTCTGCGACATGATGCCCCAGAGCTTAACATGACTATACACTGTTAAAATTCTCTCTCTCTCTCTCTCTCTCTCTCTCTCTCTCTCTCTCTCTCTCTCTCTCTCTCAGAAGGCCGTTTCTGAGGCTTTACCTCTACTACTGATCACAGTAATTATTCACGCATGAACTACGTACTGCTCGCTGTCACTCCAAGAATAATCAGAGCCCATGCCGTAGATCTCATATGCCCTGTCACAGTAGATAGGTTCTTTGGTGGCTGTGTAGGTAACTATGTAGCTGGCCTCCTAGTATATCAGCACGATATTTGAAATATATTAAAAGATTAAATGGTAAAATGAGTAAAACTTGCGATGCCAGGATAAGATTTTGCAAAAGTAATTATTTTGAAAGGGGAACCAGGATTACTTTAATATTAATTTATTGTGTGCATGATAATGTTCACAATGACTATCGGAGGCTATACATAATGAAGCTTAGGCATGTAATAGTTGATTACACTCTGGATTTTGTTTTCTTTCCATAAGTGTGAAAAGACAGATTTCCATACCTCAGTCCTTAACGTTATGTAATTTGCGTTTTGTAATCTAATCACTTGAGAACTGCCTATCTGGTACTTCCGACTGCCATAATGCCATTCTTAGATCTCAGAATTGTGGTAGAAAAACAACACAAACACCGAAAAATTCTGTGCAACTAGGCACGAAATGATTTTAAAGTAAATGTAATAAAAAATGTAAATGTAATAATAATAAAAATAGTGATAACACTATCTCTACAAATATTCATATCAAGGAAACTAATATCCACCAATATATTGAATATTCTTCATGTCATTCCGTGTCATGTATAAATGGTATACTATATAGCCAGGCCAAAATATACAGACATATTATTTCAGACGATTGTCAATTATAAAATTCTTTGAATAAATTACGAACTTATTTCCAAAATAAAAATTGTCCTACATACATAATTAATTCTGCGCTGAACAAAGCTCGAAATCGTACTCAAGATGAGGCTTTAAAAATAGCAGAATGTAAAATCGAGAAAAATGTAATTCTTTTCACAATACAATATAATCCTTCATTGCCTAATATAGGTCCTATAATTAATAAATATTATAGTCTCCTAAATTCATCCAATAAAACTAGCGTTAAATCACTTTACAAAACTAAACCAATTCTCGCTTTTAGAAGACCCAAGAACTTGCAAGATTTTTTAATTAGATCTAAACAGACAGAAAAAAATACACTTTTCGTAATCGAAATGTAACAGAAGCCGGTGCTCTCAATGTGCAAACATAAAAGAAAGTACTTCTTTCAGTAGTGCTAATTTAAAAGAGGTATTTTCTCTACGTGTTAACACATACTGCATATCAACTGATGTAATTTGTTTCATCATCATCAGTCTCTTGACCTAGTGTAGTCGTTGAAGCATTGTGCTACTGAACATCTGACCAGTTCCCTCCACTTGTCTCCAGCATGTGCCAATGCCTGTGTCTCTGGAAAACTTTTTTTGTTTGTCCCTTATGTGGTGTTGTCAGTCGACTTTTTTTCTCTGTCTACCTCTCCTTCTACCACCTTGGACACTACCCTGCAGTACTGTTGTGGATAGACTGTTGCCTCTAGTGACATGGCCATACCATTTCAGCTTTATCTATTTGACACTGGTGAGGAGGTCTTCATAATCGCCTACTTTGTGCCTGATGGTGTTACACACTTCTTCATTTGTGATGTAGTCCATGTAAGAGATGCCAAGGATGGTTCTGTAGCATCTCATTTCAAGTGTCTGGATCCTTCGTTGTAATTCTGCTGTCAGGGTCCAGGCCTCACTTGAATACAGAAAGATTGAGATGACTAGTGCTCTCAATAGTCTGATTCGATTTGTAATTTAATTTTTTTAATAACCTGTAAAAAAATGTAGCATGCAATATGTTGGACAAATACTTCAACAAGTTTATAAGAGAATGAATATTCATCGCTTTTGATTTAAGAAATTATAGAGATCCTCTAATATTTCAACACACTTTAACACCAATTATCACTCTTTACTCGATTTTTCTTTCATGCCAATAGATATTGTACATGGTGGCATGAACAGACTCATAAAAGAAACTTATTGGATTCATAAGTTAGATACTTTGTATCCTAATGAACTTAACGCTAGTGCATTATATAAAATTGTATAATTTAAATTGGTATATTGTATATCCTTCATAGCAATATAATTATATGCATTGCTGTTTGTCTCCAGTTTATTTTATTAATTTATTAATTCTTAGATCTCGAGACTTTCTACTTCCTGTGTTGTTATTTATACTCACGAATTCAGACTTCCCTTCTGATTCTTTGACTTAAAGACTTCATGTTTCCGATATCGTTCTTCCAACTCTGTAATTCATTAGACAGAGGATTTCATTGTTTGGACGTCATTTGTTATACTTCAGACTTTAAGCTTTGTGTTCCATGGAATGAAATATAAAATCGTAAGTTCCGAAGTTCTTACATTGCTTCCAGATTTGTTCAAACTATGAAGCTTGAAGTCCCTAGAAATATTTTGCATGTCAGTAGTCTAAGACTTGAAGTAGGAAATACCTCTAGATATCTGGTAATAAATAAACAAAGAAATAATAATAATAATAATAATAATAATAATAATAATAATAATAATAATAACATTAACGTGGACTTAATACAGCTCTTATCTTTAGAATCCCTAAGAGCTTTAAAATATTAGATCACATAAAAACACATACACAACGACAAGATTACAAAAACAAATACCATACAATTACAAAACAAATTCATGCTGACGGTATTTCAGGAAGTAAACCTTAACAATTCTGTACATCTGTTCTTGTAGTCGAAATATGTGAATTTTGAGAGGACCGTTGAATGAGATCACAGTTTCTTTGTGTCTGAGATCAGTGGGCAATGTGTCCTAGCTGGGACTTGGTACTCAAAAGAACTTTGTCCGTATTACGTTGTTTTAACATTGAGAACAATGATAATATGAATATCGAAAGCATAGCCTAGGTTTCTAGATGGGGTATACACATGGATGAGGTATGTTATGTATATGGGACTGAAGCCAGTCAACAAAATCTAAAATAGTGATCTGAAAACGTTTTATTTTTTATTGAACGGGTAGCCAGTGGAGCTAACAGAGCAGCTGGAAATGTGGTTAGTTTTTTCGTATTCTATGATAATCAGGACAGCTTTATTTTTTTTTAACTTTTTGAAGTTTCTGGAATAGCTACTGTGACGAACCTGATAGAAGTGAACTACAATAGTCCAGGTTTTAAATTACTGAGGAACACACAAGTGATGAACCAGATAGCTTCGTTTTTATCAGCATTCGTCTGCAGCTTGCATGTTGCATGTCATCCATGACTTCACATCGGAAATGTACCTCTCTGCGCCTTAGATGGCATCCACAACTTCAGTTGGGCATCTAGATTTGTATATATGAGTATCATCAGTTTAAAATTTGTGAGACACCGGATGTCGATCTATGACACCTGATAACGGTGAAGTGAATATAATAAAGAGAACGGGGCCGAGAATATAGCCTTGTCGAACACCAACACATGGATTAGCTTGGCTGGAATGTTTTCCATTTACGGACACAAGTTGTGTCCTGTTGATAAAAACTGACTTGAATAATCATAGTAAGGCTGTATCGTGAATACTAATTGCATACTGGAGACGGTGAAGAAATATATCATATTCTATTTTGTCAAATGAAGCAAACAAGTCAAGGAAAGATTGAGGTTTGTAATCTTTTCACTTTCCAAAGCAGAGAGAAGAGCTCGTTAATTATTCTCATAGAAGCAGTTTGTAGATTGTAGATTTTTCGTGCTGTTTTCATGTGATACATGGGTTTAAATCTTCAAGAGAAAATTATAAATAGCATATTTCATTCCATTTGTAAAAATTGCCAATTCACCAGTAAGATAAATACGCGTTTCTAAAAATCATTTTTCTAGACTATGTTTAATCAATCACATTTGTGAGAGACGCTAACAATGCAAACACTTTTTGAGTTTGACCATCAATCGCTCATAATGTCCAGAGCAAAACTTACTAAACGTTTTTGGGTAAAATTGCTGTTTACTCACCAGGTAATTAACACAGACATATATCCTAGTTACTGTTTGTTACGAAAGACTTAACCAAACAAATGCACGAATATTATATTTCAGTTTTTATTTTTAAAGTTTATGTTATTTTATTACGATGCATATGGCCCTTAGACCTTTGTGATTTGAGTGAAATAAAGTTTAGTTCATTTTTGGAAAATATATTTACTCTCCATCACGAAAATTTTGTTCATACTTAGGCACTGAATAACGCTAGAAAGTTAGACGCATTTCACGCATCATCACCAATACACTCCATCGCCCCGTAAGTACATAGCTGAAATGAGTACATTTGTCTTCAATGCACGAATTTGCATTAATACAATATGAATATTGTATTTTTTAAACACAAGACAACAATGAATACAAAGCCAAAGTAGAAAGAAATGAGCGACAAGGATAGGTTACATTACCTTAATTCTCTCTCTCTCTCTCTCTCTCTCTCTCTCTCTCTCTCTCTCTCTCTCTCTCTCTCTCTCTCCCCTCGAGTTACGCGATCGAATAGATTGTTGAACAAGACTAAAGTCCTTTCTAAATGAGGCAGTGTCGTTTTTCAATTGAACAAACATACTTGAAAAAGTTTAATATTAGTAATAAATAACTACGTATGCATCACGCGCTGATTTGAATTATATTCCTACCGGGTTTAATGGTAAAATAATTATGTCTTTGACCACGTAGTTATGTCTGATTCAAAATAAACATACTGTTAGCTGTAAGAATACACTGACTGCACATAACCCTAGAAAACGTTGATTGAAAACGACCATAGAAACCGTTGATTGCACATGACCCTAGATAATACTGATTTAGTCAGAGTTTAAAATGCCTAGTATAAAACAGAAAACATGTCTGACCTCTAGGAAACTACAAAATAAAAAATAATTACTGGATATTCCATTGAGTATTCGATAATGATGTTAAATGATTAATGAATCAAATGTAATGGAGTCTTACTCTCAGGTTAGCAACTTATAAGGATAAAACAGTATAGTCCAATGACATCTCAGATCCTTTCCAAGGAAAATAGAGTTTCAAACCGATGCATGAAAAATATTAGATTACTGCACATTACTGAATTGCCTTTATATCTTTGACATCGAAGTTAACATTGAACTTTGACACTATTTAAGAGAATTGTAGACCTTTGATCCCAATTTCACTCAGTTTCTCAAATTTGTTCTGAAACTATTTTTGTCACGATCCTGCTTGTGAGACTTCTGTTTAACCAAAAAGCGTTCCTTTTTATAAACATAAAGAAAATTCAAAACCCCAGATTTGAGGAAATCCTCTGATTTTCCCCCCAAAGATAATACCAAATTCATTTCAGAAGAATTTGAAATATTATGACTGTATTTTAGATCTTTATACATGCTGAGAGCTCGATGAATAAAGATTTAGTAGACACCCTAATAGTAGACACAAATATATATCAATCCCAGTTTGAGGAAGGAATTTTATTATGTATAATGCTTTGTCATCATCACACTGGTCTGATTCAAAATCAAACGTAAAACACGGTTTTGCAATATCAAGTCGGTTCAATCTGGTTCAAAACCGGTCGTAAAACATAAAATGTTTTCATCCTTTTCAGAACCGATCATAAAACACGGTTTTGCAAAGTCGGGTCGGTTCCGTCTGGTCAACAGTGTGCGACTTAGTGAAGCGACCCTCTTTTAGGCATCTTAACTTCACTTCTGACGCAGAATAATAGTTTTTTTGGATAAAGGTAAAACATTAATCTGTAGAAAGTATTAAATAATGTTTGTGACACTCCATAGAACGCTTAAACTTATAACATCATAGTATGCTTATATTTGTATAAATATGGTAGTTGTAGATTGTGATCAGACTCTATCCAGTAATGAGAGTAATTAAATTAACGACATTTCAATCGACTAATATGATTAAGTGATACATGTAAGACAAAAATCTAGTATGTTGTACTTCATCGCATTGCAATAAATAGCAAATAATTCCTTCGAGGACCATATCAGTTTTTAATAGCGAAGCTGAATTAGTGCAGTCCTGTAACGAGTTAGTCACATTTCTGACATATTGAAAATTTGGTCGATGAAAGGCTTTCTTTGAGGAACTTAATACAGAGAGAATTTTCCAGGCAAATAAGTATAAATGCTTTGAAACCAATGCGCGATAAAAATTTCAGTCAATTGGCACATTCATTTCTTGTGAACAAGTCAAATTCGAAGCATATTTTTCGCAATTTCATTCGTACTTTTAAACATCCACCCTGAAAAGCAATGTTTACTTGAATTAATCTAAAAACTAGTTTTTCAGAAAAGACAATAATACCTTTTCATGATGTCTGTATATTAATTCAATTAATAATTGTAATAACTGATGATTAATTATTTGCCAATCTATGTATATATACATTCATTCATTTATGTCAGTCTGCTTGCAAAATGTACAAGTTATAGAACCGAACCATCTCTCTCTCTCTCTCTCTCTCTCTCTCTCTCTCTCTCTCTCTCTCTCTCTGTGCAAGCGAATCTGCTAAATACCACAACAAGGGCGGAATTCTGGAGGCAACAACCTTTGACAACAAAGTAAAAAGGTTAAAGAAATCGGAGATAAAAAGTATTTTGAATCGTGCAACAGTTTGGTGTCGTTCGTTGCTTCAGCAGTGATGACACAGAGAAGAAACACCTCAAAATTACTCAGAGAAAAAACACCTCAAAATACACTGTAAGTATGTTGCAGAAAGAAATCGTCATTTTCTGGTCCAAAACAATGGTTCCATTACACTAAAGAAAAATTCACTTGCCTATGCAATTTAAATCCATTCGTATGTCCCATAGAACACTTTTGAAACGTTCAAACCTTAAGAGAAAATCATCATCTGAACAAAGCAGAGAGACTAATGACACAACTGCACAATATAGCTAGGACTAGTTCTGGTTACGTAAGTCGCATTGATATTTTTCAGAGCTTTTACAGTATCTATCATAAAACCCCAAAACGCCTAATTCTTTTTATTCAAAGTTTACATTACGAAAATCGAAGACTATTTTACTAAAGTGGGAATATGCAATATTTACAAAACCACACGAGTATTTTTGTTTTGCTGAATCGGGGAAAGAACTCGTGCGATATGGCACAGGAACATATGTAAGCCCGACAACTTCGGCATGTTCCTAAGCTTCATCAAGCACGTTTCGTTCCGCGCACTTGTAATTAAACACGTTTAGTTTTGTATATATATATATATATATATATATATATATATATATATATATATATATATAATCCTTTAATCACATGTTTGACACTTATCACGTATGCCAACGTAGTTGCCAAATGCAATGATGTGAAACATATTTACGCCAAAACCAACTTTCGTAAACAAAATATCAGATTAAAACGCCTTCTCCCACAAACATTCCCCAAAATAATTACGTGTCATGTTTTATTTATATACTAGCTTATCTGAGTGTGTTAAGTAAATGTATTCCTTTGTAATACTACGAATCAGTGTACTCTTTTAAGGAGTGCACTTGTTTCCTGTCTGAACATTACGTAAGTTTGACAAGTAAATGCAATATGTTCTCGTTTGCTGAGCCAGTGTGTTTTACGTTTTTATCTTATTGCTTTTTCCCTACTACAAAAATAGTATGGCTTGCAGAATTGTTGGCTTCAGTATCAGATCAACGCTTTCAAATTATTATCAATAGGATGATGAGAATGTCAGCATGACGTCTTTAACAGTACCAGCTATTATGTAAATAATTTTTCAACTCATGACAGGCAGAAATTAAACAAAAAACAAAACAGTCAAACTCCTACTTCAGAATATTGAATTGTTGGTCCTTAATACAATCGTGGTATATCGTGGTACGCATTAGGTTAAAAAAATAACGTGGCGCAAAATTTTGCGTGGTAACGAAATTTAATATATGTAAAATATGGAACTATCAATACTCAAAACATGTTTTAATAGTAATATAAACTTGTTCAAAAAGATTTGAAGAGTACTTGCAATGTTGCACGATTCGCAATCAATAGTATTGGATAGGTTTCATGCCATCTTGGCTCATATGGATTAGATAAGACAATGAAACCAAAACAGTGGTTCCTCTTGATGTATAGTTACATGATTAGGTGGAAGCATAATTCAAATTGGATTTGAATTTGATTCTTCAGATATATTACTTTTTAAATTACAAATTGTATTGATCTTCATTCGGTGACTGGATAACACAATTTGTTTTTAAAACAAACAAAAAAAATATTTCAGCAAATTATCATGCTCTGTGAAAAGCAATCAAAGCACACGTTTACTGGACGCTTTTAACTCATCCAGTCTGACCTTACATACACAGGTTTGGCTACAGCAGTTCTCATACACTCTAGACTCTCCACTACATTGAATACATTGGCTTGCACAGTATCTAGTAACTCGTTTCCTACCCAAGACATGAGATTTATCCGTTGTTCACTCAGAACACTCAAATTTTCTTTCTCTTTTAAGCTCGACCGTTTCGGTGTCCGAAATAGTATATTAGATTGATGCAGCAGATTCCTTACGGTAATGTCTGCTGTTTATCGTGGTATGTTTTGCTCTGTTTGGAATACATTCTCATCGAAACTATGCGTAGTAACGTAATTCTCTTTTCCAATTCAAGGCAAGAAAGAGTAACAAAATTGAAAACAAAACTTAAGTTCATAACGGTATTCGAACATTGCTCTCCTGCTTGTCAGATCGTCACGATACCGATGCACCAAGAGATTTACAACATGGCGGATGATATTGGTTTGGTCATGTTATCGATGTCTATTAATAAATCATAAATCATGAAATATTCATAAAGAAGAAATAAATCTAAACTAACTTTATTGGGGTTTTTAAGTAAAAAAAAATAATTATTGTATAACAGCTGACATATATTTACTCTTCTAAAATAACACGGTGAACAGTCAATAAAATAACCAAGCTGAAAATTAACACACACAAAATACAATTCATCAGTGACACCCCGTTGTGAAAATATCTGGACACATTACCTTGGATATCAACTTTCTAAACTTTTACAGCTTAGGATCTCAACTTCTGAAAAGTATACGGCTCTTCTTCAATACCTTAGGTATGACATGATCTGATGTATTATGACTATTGTCACTATTGACATGATGTCAAATATAATACAAGCCTGTCTGATTACAATAGTCACTTTACAAATGACTATCATATAGATCACAAACATGTCTGATGACTAAAGTCACTTTACATATGACTGTCAAATATAACACAAGCCTGTCTGACAAGAATATTCACTTTACATATGACTATCAAATATAACACAAGCATGTCTGATAAAATAAATATTCACTATATATACGACTGTAATACATAACTATCATATATAACACAAACATGTCTGATGATTATAGTGACAATACGTATGACTGTCTTATATAACATAAAAATCTGTTTTCACAATCCTGTATATATGTGTTATAAGTTACATTTACATGTATATCTGTAAATCTCTATACGTGATTTGATTGTCTTTGGCAGTCGCGCTGTCACTGTTTCATTGCATTCATCGTCAAGAAAAGATTTCATCTCAGTTTTCATACTTTAATTATAAATTTTATGGCTTCGTACTAAAGATGAATCTATACAAGATGACGTTTTCCAAAATCATTTTATTCATTCTGCATGTCTGGTATTCCTATTGATTTTAACATTAAATACATTCACTTGGATGGAATTAAAAATCGAAATGTTCAAAGTAGATTATAGGCGACTCAGCAAGGCTACGAGATTTTCAGTTAACACAAGGAAGATATATACGTCGACCGTATGTATGTATGTATGTATGTATGTTTGTATGTATGTATGTATGTATGTATGTATGTATGTATGTATGTATGTATGTATGTATGTATGTATGTATGTATGTATGTATGTATGTATGTATGTATGTATGTATGTATGTATGTATGTATGTTATGTATGTATTTATGTATGTATGTATGTATGTATGTATGTATGTATGTATGTATGTATGTATGTATGTATGTAAGGTGATTAACGGTACACCATCACAATCCAGACTATTTTATGCGGATGAGTACCAATGAGCATGGGCAATTTTTCATTTTGCAAAAATCACATGTTAACACATTTTGTTTAATGAAATTACAATCACGACACGCATTACACTGATTATAGTGTGTCATCACAATACTTAAACAAGGGGTCAAAAATTTGCAGATATTTTTGTAATCTTAACATATCTAAGTATCCGCCAAGCTGGTCAGCATTGGGCTATCATATAAAAAAATCGCCACACAGCAGAAACGCACACGTAGCGGTGGTGGTGAAGACAGGTGACATTCATGAGGACGCAATGGGCCTATTCAACACATTCAGTATGACTACAGAGAAGTGGAACTACTGTTAAGCCTTGCAGAAAACAATTTGTCTGATATTAGGAAATCACAGGTGCACAACTGTCAACGAATAATTTAGACTAGGGTTTTTTTTACGTATATTTCTGATAGATTAGCCTTCAGTTCTCTTGCACGGATTGCAAATTCAATGCGAGTTTATTAGACGTGTCATGCTGGGTTTAAGCATTATAAGCATAGTGATCAGTGACCGGGGGGGGGGGGGAGGGGAATCCCCGAAGACAAAACGTATACACATCGCTTGTTACTTGATATTTGACCAAACTTGTATTATTGCACACGTTTATTGGGTATTATGAACACTTGATTAAATATACATACCGAGTTTTGATGGTGCTCTTTCTAGGAAAGTCGGGGCACAAATAGCAGGCTATAATCCTTTATTGGCACATACACACACTATATAATATAATTATGAAATATAATAAGTAAGTACTGTACATATCACACACATTCTTAAAGTGAATGTATAAAACAACTTATCTCCATAGGTATGAAAGAACCTGATTTTTTTCAGTTTTTTTTTCTTCGCTTAATGCTAACTTCTGAGCATGCAAAACGCTGTATCTAGTGAGCTGTGGTGTTTCGTTCATAATAAAAGTAAAACTATACCCACTAATGGAAGCGGTGCAGATATATACACGTTCTTGTGTATTGGTACTTTTCGTCCTCTTTTGGTACCTTTTTAAAGTACTGAATATATTTCTTTACTTTGTGTTTGTCTACAACAATGTGATTAGTATCATTTCTAAAAAAAAATAAACTGCATCACTCGTGGAAATATTTCAAAAATTGTTTTACAACCCAAGATCTCATCTCATTTCAAAGTTCCTCTAAACACTAGCTCAAATAAAAAGGAAGTCTGTAATAATATTTTGTTTTGGATTTGATTTTCTGTTCAATGATGACTTTTATGTGACACGCACTGAGTTGGAGCTTAGATTCTTTATGGTCGTGTAATCTAAGCCGAGACGTTCTTAAAAGTCATTTTGTCTCTGATCCTTTCGTAATATTTTACAAATATGTTCCTTTCCGTGCAGAAGCTTGCATTGAATTAAAGTTCATTTAGTTCACTGCTTTCAAACACAAGTTTTACATGAATAAATTAGCGAAAGGCATATAAAATCCGAACCTTTTGCATTTAATCCACTGCCATTTAACCTTTTCATTAGAATTGATCGGAACATGATTCTAAATCTTCGATTTTATAGTTATACAAATTTCAAAAGGGTAAGTTGCAGAAGTTCATCATAAAATGGGGTAACAAAGATATTGTCTATATGTTTCAGGTAGCAGCTAATAATCCTTCAAGATACAATCCTTCACCACATTATATTCAGCACTTCCTGTTAACGACAGGAAAGTGTACACTTTGTTATAATAAAGTCCAGTCCCCTATTGGTCATTTTAAATTTTCATGAATTATCTCTAGGTGAAGAAAATCTGTATCCTTTTCATTTCTTGAAAAGCGGGCAGTGGCCTAGTATATACGGTCATATTAAAACCTGTACATGGGAATGGAAGTGTGTTGCGGCTGTCAGTTTTTTTTTGTTTCATCTATATTGCATTTACATGTATGTTTTGTTTGTCTCTCTACATTTCCCTCTCATCTCTTTGCAGCTGCATTTATATTTCCCTTTCTTTTTTTTCTCTGCATTTGTATCTCTCTCTCTCTCTCTCTCTCTCTCTCTCTCTCTCTCTCTCTCTCTCTCTCTCTCTCTCTCTCTCTCTCTCTCATTGCAATTGCTCTCCTTTAATTGTTTCTGAATTGCAGTTTCATAATTTTCTAACGAACCTGAAGCTTTGGCACTTAATTTTTCAGAATCAGACTTACCAATGAAACCCAAAGAACTTTTATCGAAACTTTTCTTTCCCACCAGATACCTAACCAAACTAATCATTATTTCCTTTTGTTAAAAATGTTCTCAGTTTGAAAGATCATAATGTCTGGCAAGCTCAAGCAACTCTCGACTTTTCTAGCAGTCTATAATCCTTTATTGGTAGCGCTTGAAACAATTTTCGCGTCATGATGAATGCTTGCTTGCTTCCCAATCATTTCCACATATATAAACATGAAACGTTTACCAGGGACAATAAAAATTAAGAGAGAAATTCAGTTAAAATTTGAAAACAAAAACAATTCTTATTATCTTTGAAATGTTTCAAAGAGTTTCAGATCCCGGAAGAGCCCCCAATTTTCTTTTTACTCTACGGTATCAGAATTGGTAATAGAAGAAAAGTGAAACCAACAAGGTGAGTAAAATTCAACAAGCAAAGTAGTTATTTAAGTTAAGTAAACTTCAACAAGCAAAAGTTCTTTAAGTTACAAAATAAAATTTACGAGGAATTGTTTCGGCATTGTGAATTAAATTTGAAATTATTCTAAATATTCCATCACAAGTCAAGAAATATAGATCGTTCTGAATGAAATGCAAGAGTCTTGAATGTCTTGATATATTACAATAGTATAATCCAAAATATCTTTGAATGAGTCCTCCATAATTACAATGTATTTTATCCAAATGTCAATTAGTTCTTTGTAATTTCAATGAAAAAAAAACAATTTCACTCAAATTATATCTAAACATAACTAAAAATGATTCCACAGACCGTTCTTAAATAAGAAGGAATACTTGGTATGTATGTATGTATGTATGTATGTATGTATGTATGTATATATATATATATATATATATATATATATATATATATATATATATATATATATATATATATATATATATATATATATATATATATATATATATATATATATATATATATATATATGTCACTTGACCGAAACAATCAATGGAATCTTTTGGAAAACTGATCATTTCTAATAGAACATTCCATCAAACTCATAAACAAGATCAAACCTTGGCCTCAAGTTTTAACAAACATCTTCTTATTTCTTATTTTTTTGACCAACATCAGTTAGGTACAACTCTCGATCATGACAAAGGTCAGGTACAAAATAAAAATTAAATATACGTAACAAACCCAACAATACGTTTAATCTTTTCTCGTGATTTTTTAAAGTTGTTAATTGCAAGCCATGTGGATAGTTGTTTTGTATGCCATTAACAAAATGATCCGCAACCTAATTGTAATCACCTAGCATGGACAATAGTTGCATTTTCAAAGTTATTACTGTCATGATATGTAATTCTCTGGACTTTTTAAATTAAAAGAAGCCATATGTTTTCCATTTTATTATTTAAACTGCTATGGAGTTAATTGACGGCATTATCTGGTATGATACTATGATATGGAGTTTATTGACGGCATTATCTGGTATGATACTATGTTATGGAGTTTATTGACGGCATTATTTGGTATGATACTATGATATGGAGTTTATTGACGGCATTATCTGGTATGATACTATGATATGGAGTTTATTGACGGCATTATCTGGTATGATACTATGTTATGGAGTTTATTGACGGCATTATTTGGTATGATACTATGATATGGAGTTTATTGACGGCATTATCTGGTATGATACTATGATATGGAGTTTATTGACGGCATTATCTGGTATGATACTATGATATGGAGTTTATTGACGGCATTATCTGGTATGATACTATGATATGGAGTTTATTGACGGCATTATCTGGTATGATACTATGATATGGAGTTTATTGACGGCATTATCTGGTATGATACTATGATATGGAGTTTATTGACGGCATTATCTGGTATGATACTATGATATGGAGTTTATTGACGGCATTATCTGGTATGATAATATGTTCATTATGGTATCATATAACAAGAATACGTGACAAACTAAATGAATTACTTCCTCAGCTACTTGCTCTGTATTATCACCTTTAGAAAGTTAACTTTAATGTTTCAAAGTCCATTTATATTATTAAAATTATTGAAACGTTAGAACACTTATGCCTTCTATTGCATGTGTTCCTTTTGAGTCATTATCTTCACAATCAACATCAATGTTTTTGTTACGAGTTCGCACTACTAAAACTGTGCACAGATCTTTTACACATGTATGTATGAAAATGCGCGTTACTACTTCACGGTAATCTCTCAATATTTTTTGTTCAAAATGTAATGATGTGGTTTTTTCTGATATAAAGGACAGGTTGTTTTTAATGTGTTCCTTTATCCTATGAATTTTTTGTGTTGGTATAATCTATTTTCATAATCACGAATATTAATATAATTTTCATTACTTAAACTTTCAAAAATGTAGAAACATCTCGCAATTAAACATCACACTATTAGCATCCAAACTACATTAAGTGGATTTTGTTTCGACGCGGTATCTCTCGAGAGAATTATCAAACTTTTTTTACTTACAAAAACCCGTCAACGCTGTATTCTTAATATGGCTGTTCAATCGTTCAATTTCATGAAGCGCTCCAGTATATTATTTTTTTCTACTCTGTATTCTCTATCATATTTGAATATGAATTCAGTTTTTCAATATTTATAGTGGCAAGGATACATGACATATTAGAACTTGATTTATTGTATCAAATTAGTAAACGTTTAGTAAGCTTGCTCATCATTTTACTATTGAGAAAAATCTTAAATTTAATTACTTTTTTTCGTGCATATTTCTTTCAATTTCCATTAACTTTAATTAGTGAGATCAAATTGAATGTTTTGCTTCAAAAAATGTATACAATATTAAATGTTAGATATAAAGACTATTATATAGAATGCAGAATATAAACTATCTGACGTAAAATTGGAAAATGTAATAACGATGGTATAGATGTTTCAAGACTAATTTATTCATGTGAAGAGTATAGCGACACATTCTTATACAATTTTGAGAAACTGTGTAACTAATGTGAATTATTTACATACGGGAACATAATTTAAAAAAAAATAAGATAACACTTTATTGAAGGGAAAATACAATATTATACGGACCCAAATCAGTTAGTTAAGAGACTGGAATATTATGTGACTGAAATTCGAAATAAGCTGCTTAGCGATAAATATACTGAGACTGAATATGAACGTAGTTTGGACAACTCTTGACGATCCTGTAAAATTGTATTAGACACTGTATAAAAATGGTATTTATAACAATTCCATTTTTAGGTTATTGAAATTAAATTAATGTGACACACACGTACTGCACAGTTTAGCACAATGATATTATTTGATATGAATAAAACAAAATATTAATTAGCGCTGATAAACTCTTTAGCATGTCATACGTTGTTTAATATGATATCAGCAATTTATGCTTTCCCGTTAGATAATGATTTAAAATGGCTTCAACTAATAGTCTCACATACAATAATTTCTAAAATTAATATAACAGAATTTAAAAAGAAAAATAATATAAAAAGAAACAAATATAGGGAGTGACAAATTAAACCAAATGTTACACACTAAGACCCAGAATATTAAATTTATAAAACAAAATCCCTTTGAAAATTGATATTGAAAATAAGAAAGCATTCGAAACGTATTAGACTTTGTATAAAGAATAATAGGAGAGGAAGAACATGAAGGAAATAAAATATTCAGCATAACGAATTAAGACGTTGTTAATATAGTACGTGATTACAAAATAAAAAGAACAACAAATAAAGGTCGTAATATACTTGGAAACATGTTTCATGCGATATACACGTTTCTTTTCTTTTCAAGTGATAGTAAAATAATATAAGTATGTTGCTTGAAACGGAAAAATTAGCAAGGAACATTGCAACAAGCGCTTTTAAAGGAGCAACAAGTCAAGTTTAACAAGAAGCAAATTAAACAGTTTAGTGCTTTGGAACAATTTATTTAAACCATTACAACACCATACCTAGAGTTGGGATATAGACACCAATTTATTCGCCAAATCGAGGTGTGTGAAACTTTCGTTTATATTCGGTCGAGCTAAGAGATGTAAATGTGTATGGAAAACTGCAAATATGACAACTGTAGCAAGAAATTATATTTTGAAAACATGAACACATTATAATGCCGATATTTTATCAAATACATGGAGGATAAATACGAATGTTTTCGATCAGTTACCAAAACATTGATTATCTTTTAGTCTAGTGTGTGTTTGTAGAAGCTGGCGCACATTTGCAAAATAATATGATTTTTGATAATTCCAATGTTAAACAAATATTTGTACGTGTCGGTTTAGTTTAATATCCTGAAAGTTCATTAAATTACATCAACAAACTAAAAAATTATTCATTCATATAGGATCTTTCTGGATGCAATGAATAAATATAACGATACTAAAACCGGAGTTTCTATTTCATTAGCCGATTTCAAAAACGTTATGTACTGTTTTTTTATTTTGATGCTTCACATCATTGCGTACAATTTTTCATTATGCACCTGATAATGGCAAGTTGGATAAAGCTTTCAGTTTGTTGAAACTGATGATAAATATTACGCATGGCTGATATACATGTTACGTATATTTGATAAAAGTCATTTATTTTTTTTTTGTTTGTTTGTTAGATTTAAATTTGGCACTTTAAGTTTTAAGATTCGTTCATTGAAAGGGGGGTGGGGTGACCTGTACTTTTACATAGTAAACACCAGGTGTTCATCTCATTTTCCGACCTTGCTTCAGAGTGTAAACAAGCTTCTAAAATGATTGGTTGATTCCAAGGACATTAGAGCTTTACTTTTAAAATGATTGGTTGGTTCCAAGGACAAAATGAAGTAAAGTATAAACATCTTTCTAATTGTAGTTGGGTCATATGGTATTTACGTGACTTCTTGAACGTAGGCTTGTTCTGATAGTTTCTAGAATATCATGTGACCCCTTGTTTACGTAAAAAACAGAGATATAAACAATGTTTTTTAGGAGAGAGCTATTCAGTAGATGTTGGGATTTTATAATATCAAGTTGTGTCTTCTTTTTGAGTTATTTTTTAATTACCGTGTACTGGAAATTGTGTCGATTCGGTTGGAGCAAGAGGAATTATTTTATTATTTATCTGGATAAGAGTATGTGCTCATAGATTTTCATTAACAAGAACTGACTAAATCAAGTGACATCATCGTCCATATTGGATTACATCGTCAAGATTCGAACCGGGAACTATTAGGATATTTATTTATCAGGACTCTTGCAATTCCACTAGTGGATTATATTGTGAATATTCTTTTTGGATTAATTTTTGGACTTGATTCTCTAAAACCGTAAGTTTATTTATTTCTTTTATGAAAATATTTGTACTTAATAAATTGTTTGTTAAATTTTATAAGCTTGTTATTTTCACTTCTTTCTATGTTGCTGCTTATTCGAGCCTAAGCGCGTAACATACATATAACACTAAATGCAATCAATAAAAAGGTGAATATCATTATTCAATGATATATTACATAATCATAATTAAAGTAACAAGTAATATTAAAAAACAAAATTTATACCATCCAAGAAGCAGTAAACTGGACACACATAACGCAATCATGACATTTTTGCCACATGATTAATGACACCCCATTCTAGGAGATACTGTGTTCATGGAATCGTCTTGATGTCATAACTACTATTAGAACGAAACATATAAAAATACATTCAACGCGCTAAAAGCGGTTGGATGTATTAAGTGTAAATCAAAGTAGAGCAGTGTTGAATGAATTAAATATTAATTAAGGTAAAGCATTGTTGGATGAATTAAACATAAATAAGTTCGAGCATTTCTGGATGTATTAAATGTAAATTAAGGTAGAGCATTGTTGGACGCATTAAATGTAAATTAAGGTAAAGCATTGTTGGACGAATTAAATGTAAATTAAGTTAGAGCATTGTTGGATGTGTTAAATGTAAATTAAGGTAGAGCATTGCTGGATGTATTAAATGTAAGTTAAGGTAGAGAATTGTTGGATGAATTAAATGTAAATTAAGGTAGAGAATTGTTGGATGAATTAAATGTAATCAAGGTAGAGAATTGTTGGATGAATTAAATGTAAATTAAGGTAGAGCATTGTTTGATGAATTAAATGTAAATTAAGGTAGAGAATTGAGACTTGTAGCGCAGGACTAGACACTTACGATTAACATAGCTAAAGCGCTGCACAAAATGTTGACTTGCCAACATCGTGCAGACTGTGGAGAACAGAAATGAAACAGTAAATCACCTGATCAGTGAGTACAAAGGTTAGCCCAGAGTGAATACCAATTCAGCACGACAAATTGACCGTAATCTTTCACTGGCAGCTGTCTCCGAAAAAATAGGCTTAACTGCACAAACAAGACTGAGAAAGTGACTGAGAACAGTAAGACGGAATTCGTGTGGAATTTCAACGTCAATGTCGACCACAGAACATAAAGCTAAACATGAATCCGAAAATTCTGAAGAAAAAACTACTCAACTGTAATCAGTCTGTCAAAGACAGTTTGTCAGTATATGTTTATACGATTAATTCCGGTTAAAAATCAATACGTAACGGTGGTGTCTTTTCAGTTCAGTAATTGATGACAATAAGCTCGTGCTGTGTATGCTTTCAGCAGATTTGATAAAGAAGTATACTATAATTATATACTAGGCATCAGAATATGAAATGTCAGGTCTTGAGTCACATTTAGAGCCTTAAGGAAAACAAATTACACCGTAATTGAACGGAAGAAACTGGTTTGGTAAATATGGTATATTTTTTTTAAAGAATCCCCTACACTGCTTGGACAAACTTGTGTGGAATAAAAGAGACCAGACGTTATCATTAGTCAAGCATGAATAAGTTAACGAACCACACTTTGTGTTACTAAAATAAAATCCTGGGTTTGGATCAATGTTTACGACCAAAGTACAAATTTTAAAATGAAAGTAGAAACGAACTTCAAAGGACTCATTATCTTTAATCTAATATAGTGCACAAACTAATTTAGACTACTCAGAAATGCCTAGATTTAAGTTCCCGTCATCATGACTATTATGCCGTATTCTGTTTGGAAGGAGTGCACCGGGAGATAAATTATATCCAGATAGAAAGTATTGTTATTATTATTATTATTATTATTATTATTATTATTATTATTACGAGATACGAAAATATCTAGAAGTGTCCCTTGCATATCAGTACGTTATAATTTCCACTCTATGTAAACTTCTGGGAGAAAGCTGGCTCCGAGTTCATAGTGAATAAATTAGTAAGAAAGAAAACCATGAATAAATACATAAAACTAATATGTACACTATAAATAAATTCCTTATGGAATCTGTTCATTTGCTAGATGGCAGATGTCAAGGCATGGATGCTGACATGCTTTCACTTCCTTACATTATATTTAAAGAATCATAGCACACATTAATCTGTGTTGGTGATGCAGTCAATATGGAGTTTATTTAGGTAAACTGCTGTTAGGATATTCTAAGAAAAGAGACATGGAGGGTAGCACATTAATTGAGATTAAACTTCGTCTGCCTTGTGTGACTCCATTTAGCAAACGTGTCGAAAACGTTCTGTACCAGAAGGTAGCTAGTTGTTGATTGGTCGGTACACTACTCTGTCATCAGCGACGACAATGGGAACAACCGTAGTCTTTTCATGTCAAGCTGAAAAAGAAACCTGGGATGTGACATTTTAAAAATATTTATATTCCGAACTACTTTAGTTCACGTGGAACAATCAGGCTGAAGGAGACAAAGTCATAATTGGAACAATCTTGGCCTTTGCCGTTGTAACATATGTGGTGCACATCTCCAGAGACGAATCGCCAAACATATATTATTGATGTTTTACAATGTCAACTACTGAGCTTATTTCACGACCTGACGGAAATGGCCTAGCGATGTTCCAACCGCAGCGACGAGGTGGGTAGTTGCCTGCCGATCGTTGGCAATATAATTTATGTAAATCAGGATCAGAGTATTGTTCTCATGGGAAGGCCATATGTTACGGAAGTAGTGTTTGGTGCATCACAATCCAGTACAATGGATTGCTTTCGGCCTTGCAGGAATGAATTAATCCACTCTAGGTTTCTCTTGAGATTTACGTTCCAATCTTCGGTATGGAACTTTGTCAAAAGCTTTGGTTAAATTTATTATAGCCATCTCGATTTGAGTGCATTTGATTAGGTGCCTGACAAAGAAATTACAACATCTGATAACCACAGTTACAACAGCACATGTGTAAAAACCACTACATTTCTGAAGGTTGAATTATTTCCGTAGCTGACGTGGTGGCAGAATTTGTTCGAACAACAGAAACAAGATCAAACTATTTCTGGATAAAGAGAATGCACTCCACACAAACCCGCAATATTATCGGCCTTGTTTGAAACATTGTGTCGAGATTTTCTTTTGGACGCGTTCGCTTAACGACCTGTTAAAAATGTTGATGAACAAATGAACTGCTGTAGTAAAGTACTATTGGACATCTATTGACGTTTATAATTTAAAGGACAAAAAAAATCATAATTTTCTTAAATATACATACATATCTACACATTTAATCTTAGTATCAATTTAAAACTAGTCTATGGCGCACCAGAAAGTAAGGTAATCCCAATTATATATACTATTAATACTACGATAAAGTTACTGTTCATGGAAATGTTTTATTTTTGGTGTATCAGATTATAAGAAAAAAATTAGTTTGGTTTTGTTTTACACTGGATGATTACTAAAAGAAAGAAATATAAAGTACCAAACATATTTAGCTAAAATTTATTATATCAAGAAAATATTTCACATTTGTACTATGTTTCATTTATTTCCTAATGTCAGGATCAAAATTTCCGTCATATGGGGTCAGTACGCTGCATAAGAAGAAGCGAATTGTGACTATATAATGTAATATACAGAAATAATTCCATCAATCCTATTCATTCGTTATAAAATCCATCCACCCAACCATTTTTGTATCCTTCTATAAATATATTTTTAATCAATATAGTTTAAAAAATAATAATATACTGACGGTATTTAAAAATGAAACGTCACTATTCTTCTCTATTGCACCACAAAAGTTATGAAGATATTTTTTTCCAAAGTGACGTGAACATAAAGTACTTAGAAGATAACAAATAAAAGGTTAAGATGTTTAATTCTGCTGAAGGCTTTAAAATAAGATAAAAGTTTTAAAAAGTACCCTCAAAAATTCTATTGTGAGGAGTTAAGTACCTCAAGATATTTGATAATTGAGAATCAGTCACACTAGCTCATCATGTAGTCTGCAAAAACAGTAAAAAAAAATCTCTATTTTTTATATTCATTACAGCACAAGAATATTCAACTTTAATCTCCTGCTGGCAAAACTAGATTTCGTAGCGTTTACGATGTCCCACAGTAATAGTGTTTTGGAAATGTTTTACGACCAACCATTTCAGAAATTACCATTGTATATGTTTACCTCCTGCTTGCCTAATATTCACGTTTTAGAAATCTTTATTGATTTAGACCATATTCAGTGGTAATAAAGAAATAAAAATTAAATTATTGATACGCCTGACATCGAAATATGGGATATCTGGTTTTGCAAACTATAATATATGAACTAATGATGGGCACGACATAATTAAATATTAGGAAAATATATTTTTGGCATTAACTATGACATATTTGTGGTATCAGTCAGCTTTGACATCATTCGCAGATTTAAAAGTGACATTTAAGAAGAAATTTAAAACATAAGGCTATGCGATTAAAAGAAACCAGACCTTTCAAACCACCATTTTCGTATTAGAATGAAGATCAAAAATCACTTATACGTAATTACAAATGACATATTTTCTAACATTTGGTAAATACTGAGCAAAACCATTATGACATGCCGAAATGAAAACTTGACAAATTTTACAGGCTTATCAAATGCGCCATAATCACTATTTACATACCAGGTGGTGTATTGAAACGAGTGGGGAAATTAAACTAAGCGGACAGAGCAACGAGGGGAAATTCAAACATGTATTTTTATTAGATCTAACTCGTTATTATGCTTTAATGTACATTGCTACCGACCACGCAATTGTTTTTTTTTTTATCTTCAATCTCTTTTTTTTTAAATTCGGTCAGTTATTTTGTAAATTTACTGCAAGTCATAGGTTAAGATACATGAGGTTTTTCTGAACTTACCTTTCGATCAACTGTTCGAATGCTAACGGCCAGCAACTTCCAGTACTAGTCTATTCTTCCAAATTAGCCAATAAGTTTCCCTTGTTTTATAGTTTTACAGGATGCACCAACTACCCTCTAGCCATTGACGGATATTCCTAAAACATTTTGTACAAAGCCCACGCGCTCGACAGTAAGTGAATGGCTGCACGTTTATTGTTCACGAAAAAATATCCGAGTTTGTTGTGTTCTGTCTTCTTCATTTAAATAATTTTTCATCTTTTAATCATCGATATGTATTTAATCAACATGACTGAAATTCAAATAACAAAAATGAAAGGAAGCAACTGGTCAATTTGGAAAGTGTGTGTGTGTGTGTGTGTGTGTGTGTGTGTGTGTGTGTGTGTGTGTGTCAAATCCTCGAGGAAAGAATTCGGTGTGGAAAACGCACAATCATGGTGTTCATTGATTTCTCAGCAGCGTTCGACAGCGTCCATCGCCCGGCCTTGTGGAAAACCCTGGAAGCGGAAGGATACCCGCCAAAATACATTCGGCTAGTTACCAACACCTATGACGGGTCAACCAGTCAAGTTCGAATCCATGGGGCAAACACGAAGGATTTCTCGGTGAAAACGGGCGTCCGTCAGGGATGCGTGCTCTCACCTAGCCTCTTTAACATCGTGGTCGATTGTGTCATGCGCAAGGTATTCCAGGGACGTAGAGGGATCACGTTTGGGACAGGGTTCGATGAACATGCCACAGATCTAATGTTCGCGGACGATAGTGCATTTCTCACTGAGGACGAAGCCGAAGCAACAGAAATTCTGCAAGAAATCGCCGATAAAGCCGCCAGATTTGGGTTAAAGATCAACACCGCCAAAACAGTTGTCATGACATCGGACAACACCCCAGTGACCGTCTGCCTTAACGGAGTCTATCTGCAGCAAGTAGAGGAATTTAAATACCTGGGGTCCATAATCCGAAGCAGATCAATAGCGGCCTCCACCGACATCTCGCATCGCCTGGGACTGGCAACGTCTGCGTTCGGGTCACTAGCTTGGTGCATATGGAGAAAAAAGGCCCTCTCGGTGGTGACCAAAGTGCGTCTATACCGCACTCTCATCCTCCCAATACTCCTATATGGAGCAGAGACGTAGGTCCTCCTAGACGCGGACCTCAAGAAGCTGGAGGTATTTCAAATGCGCTGTCTCAGACAAATACTGGGAGTAAACCTTCTGGACAGAATTAGAAACGTGGAAATCCGGGCCCGATGCTCTCACCAACCGACAGTGGAATCACTGATTAGACGTGCTAGGCTTCGCTGGTTTGGCCATGTCTGCTGAATGGAAGAGAGGCGTCTACCGTATCGAGCCCTGTGGCGCACTAGACCGGAATCCTGGAAGGTCTCAAGAAATGCACCTAAGAAAACCTGGATCCAACAAGTGGAAAAAGACCTGGCGAATTATGGCATCACCTCGGCACATGACAGGGAAAATGCCACGCGGGACCGAAAATGGTGGAAAGAAATAATTGACTTCATCTGCACGGGCAATTTTCGAGCAACACCCACAGTCTCCTATCAACTGCGATCACGCTGATTGGATGGAAACTACGGGATCAAATTGAAATTGAATTTGAAGTGTGTGTGTGTGTGTGTGTGTGTGTGTGTGTGTGTGTGTGTGATATGAATTTTTCACGTAACTTTAACACTTTTTCAGTCATATCGCTACGATGTCTGCAGTGTGGCAGTTTATGGTGATGTCTAGCACTGGGATATCATGCCACAGACATGTAGTATCACGTCCCGCCCGGTCTCATTATCCTAACACCAGGCCCACCTGGTATGAACTGGTAACACTAACCTTTTAATGCTGAGCTCCAAGCGAGGCAGCTGTTACTACCGTTTTTATAAGTCTTTTATATGATTCAGCAAGTGTTCAAACCCGTACTTCCCGCATCCGTGGCGGACGTTCTAACCACTAGGTCACCGGTAAATAGGATTGTGAATGGCCGTAATGGTCACCTTCACACTGAATCAAGGGGGATTTCATTTCTAAACATGTTTGTCATGCATCCACAAAACTTATTAGCTGGCCACTGGATGTTTGTCCCCTTCCCACCGAAAATATATCTACTGGTTCCACTGATAGCCGGAAAACGTACATAACTACATTGTGTAGCTGACACAATGGGTAGAGATAATTAGAGTTCAAACAAGCCGTGAATACACAGTTGCATGAAATCAATTTTAATTCAGTTGGAGATGCTAGTATGTATATGTGTATGTTATTATTTGTAAGAGCACATGTTGTTATATAACCAAAGAATAACAATATTAATTACTCTTTTGTAAACACGAGTTTTGGATAAAACAGTTTTGAAAACAATTGTATGATTTTTGTTCAGTTTTTATGTAAGAAGAAACCAGTCCTAATACATTTTTCAAATCTTTGTTGAAACTAGGTTATAGCCTTATCTCAAAATAATTCAGTAAGAAGTTGCATGAGTATAGATTGATTTATAATTGATTTATAAATATTCCCTATAAATCGTTTACTTTCAAGCAACAGATATAAGCACTTTTTAACGTGTAAATTTAGAATAATAAATCGCGTCATGAAAACAAAAAAGTGGCATACTTCTACACACATCTGGCATCTGAATAACGACACCCCTATCTCGCGGATTAGCATTTATTAATTTGAACTAGCATGTAAACTACAATTACACACAACACTCAAGCTGCACGTATTGTTGTCAACACCTGTGAACTTGAAATAAGCATGTACTTAAAAAAATTAAAATAGCATGGCCTCGTCAGCGAATTAAGGTCAATGGTATAAATTACATAGCCTTATCATCAAATTATGGTCTATGGTAGAAATCAAACCTCGCAATCTCATATCTAAAATCACCTGCACGGTTTTCACCTTCCAAGATCAATTTTCTAGTGCTAATACGCGTGACCTATTTCAGCGTTATCTTCTTAGTCGCCGTCATCGTCATCATCATAACTCTGATCTTTGCTGATGCTGAGAAGACATTTTACAGTGTGAACGAATAGTTTATGAAATATACCATAGACACTAGTTTCCTAGTAATTTAATGGAAAAGGTCACCGCTGTCATAGTCAACGTCGTCGTACTTATTTTCGTCATCATAAAACAAAATGTTTGCAACTTTTCTCGGGAGATTTTAGGGAGCATACGGTAAAATAATAATAATAATAATAATAATAATAATAATAATAATAATAATACTTAGTATACATAAGTGTGATTTACGGACTTCATTAACCAAATTATTCATTTTTCATCATTTTGGTCATGATACCAATATTGCCAGGAAATGGTACCCTTGTATGCTGTCAAAAATTGTAAATGATTAACGACGCACGTCAAAACTACAAACTAGTAATGATTGTTCATTATCAAACAAGCGTAGGCTGTAACTGCGAAAAAAGTGTTTCGATGATATATTACTAAATACGATCTGTCCAACACTTTCATCATTTCAAATTAAAAATGTTGTGACATGGAATGAATGAAGTAAGTACCAATTGTTATGTATGTATGTATATATGTATGTATATGCATGCATGTATGTATGTATGTATGTATGTATGTATGTATGTATGTATGTATGTATGTATGTATGTATGTATGTATGTATGAATGAGCCATTCTAAACCAATATCTAAGCACAGTCGACATCTTGGTGAACGTATACTTGCAATTTGCTTGAGTGTCATTAATTAAAATCAATCTTTAAATACATCTAGAATTTTTAAGAATTTTACTTGTAAAAATTTCACACGCAAAGATATGTTTATGGCACTTCATTTCCTTTCCAATCAGTTTTTAAATTGTACTAAGCTTGATGTCTACATCAGCTGACGTTACTACAAAAGTATGCAGCCATAATGGTTGACTTAAGATCACCGACCGTTTCAACACACTAAACGTATCCAATTTTATAATTTTAAAAACTAAATTACACTTGTTCATTGTAAATGATGGCTTTATATTATACAATAATGAGTATGATTTAAGTTTTAATATTGTATATTTCAATGTGTATGCTTGTCAATGATTTTCAATGTTGCCAGCGTTCACAGGTACTTGAATGCTCTTCAACACATGCCCGACTGACCTTAGTTGCTACTTAAATGGTTTTGATGTTTGATTGACAAAACATATTATAAAATGTTGTGTTTTTTTTGCTTGTTGCTGTTTGAGTTTAAACGTACGTCTCTCGTGTAATGATCATTATTATCTGATTCCACGCACACAACAGTTTTACAGGGATGCCAAAAATCTTCCGATTTTGGGTTTAATGTTATATACAAGTGGTTTGTTTCATACAGGAATTAGGTGAGAAAATTTATTTTGTACACAAATTGATTTTAAAATATGTTTACATTATTCCTACCATCCTTTTGGATAAAACCGAAAACACTAATGGTACAGTTATCGAGGATATAGGCTAAACCGCCGCCGATTTTTCAATACAAGATATGTATAGTACTTCAGCACTTCATGTCTGAGAGCAAAAGAAAACTCATCATAACAACAATGACATCGTTTATAGCTTGTTGGCAAAAGATGGAAGGACCAACACTCATTCTGTTCCACTGTCTTAACATGCATAATTTCAATCACTTAAAATCTAAGTTATATTGAATGAATCAAGCAAAAAAAAAGTCCGCCCCCCCCCCCAAAAAAAAACCGAAACAAAACAGTCAAACAAACAAAAAATCACTAAAACAAACCGAACCTCAATAAATCAAGGATAAAAAGTTCTATCATTAGTTTGACATCTGAGGAATCCATAGTGCAACATCATCATCATCAAAGAAATTGGACGTTTTAACGGTACTTGCTATATGGTGCCGACTATGAATAAAGTTCTAATAATATAAATAATGTATATATGAAAAAAAGCCAAAAAGCTAGGGAAGATAAGGCCTTCCAAATCAACATAGACATCTTGTAATACACGATACAAAAAAAGTCTAAAATTATGAACATTCTGTAATAGATGTGATACATAAAACATGAAGATTCAGATGTACATTCCTAGAAACATTACGTCAAAATATGCTATATCAACACAATACCTTACAATGTCTAATATTTGTTTTGATGGTATATCGAGTTCAGGTCATCAAAATTATTGTCTCACGATACACTCGACAAGAATGTTTTCCGATTAAGCACCTTCCATAACTAGAAACCATAAGAAGAATTTAAGTAAAAATCCCATGTCGATAAGACCATTCGTTTAAGATGAATATCAAATCAAGATCTGGAGAAGAAGAAAAAAAACTGCCATGGCATTCATGTTGGATTCTATCGTATTCACACACCCTTGTGTTTGTTTGTACCCCTCTGCCAATTAATTTTTTGGGAAATCAAGGATATAAACAAAATGCACAGAAGATGGTCATTCCATTCACTGATATATCATTTCTAACCTGACTGTTGCCAAGTATCCCTAGCATTGTCGACTCACTGGCGTTTCGAAGCAAACGAAATCTCAAAATGTAAACAAATAGACAATCGCTGTCCTTTTTTGGTTCTTAAAACAGTTTACATCGGTAAATGCTGTGTTGTCTGCATTCCATATTTGCAATGACTAATTTTAAAGTTTCTAAAACAAACTGAACAGTTAAAAGGAGAAACTCTTTTATATATGTGTTCAAAGAGACGTAACTCCAAAATTCACAGAGTTTTTGAGATTATGAAAGACGAGGAACTACATCACATTTGCTGCTTGACAACAGACTCACACATGCAGATAGTGCGACCTTGTCTCTGAAAAATCACCTTTTGATTCGAAACGCCAACAAGCTGAGTGTCTGGGATCAAATGGCTGTATTCAGGTTAGAACTTAAAAATCAATGAATTAATGGACTAAATTTATTGCATTTTTATGTCCTTGATACATTTTGTTTTTTAAATCGGTAGGGGGTATACATAAACAAGAGGATGTGCGAATACTATAGAACATCATATCTTCAGTTAGGATTAGATTAGTGTCTTTGTGCTTTTAAGAAATTACCGGCTATAATTATGTAGAGGAAGTGGAAGCTACGTACCTTTCCCAAAAACACTGCGAACCAGCTGACCAGTGCTGGTCTGGACAAGTATTGATCCTGCACCCTTGGGCTAAGAGTCCGTCTCGCTACCAAGTGAGTATCGCGTCTCCTTCTTAATTTAGAACTAAGCAAACATCATAAGATGACTTTTATTAAAAACTCTTAGTTGACAGAATTGCAATAACAAAATTTTCAAGAAAATCCTTTAGCTAGTACGATGACGCAAATTTCGAACCATTTGATTTAGGACCAAACAGACAGTAAAAACACAAGTGAAATTACCGTTTTAGTAGAACCATTCATTTAGGACCAAACAGACAGTAAAAACACAAGTGAAATTACCGTTTTAGTAGAACCATTTCATTTAGGACCAAACAGACAGTAAAAACACAAGTGAAATTACCGTTTTAGTAGAACCATTTCATTTAAGACCAAACAGACAGTAAAAACACAAGTGAAATTACCGTTTTAGTAGAACCATTCATTTAGGACCAAACAGACAGTAAAAACACAAGTGAAATTACCGTTTTAGTAGAACCATTTGATTTAGGACCAAACAGACAGTAAAAACACAAGTGAAATTACCGTTTTAGTAGAACCATTAATATAGGACCAAACAGACAGTAAAAACACAAGTGAAATTACCGTTTTAGTAGAATCATTTCATTTAGGACCAAACAGACAGTAAAAACACAAGTGAAATTACCGTTTTAGTAGAACCATTCATTTAGGACCAAACAGACAGTAAAAACACAAGTGAAATTACCGTTTTAGTAGAACCATTTGATTTAGGACCAAACAGACAATAAAAACACAAGTGAAATTACCGTTTTAGTAGAACCATTCATTTAGGACCAAACAGACAGTAAAAACACAAGTGAAATTACCGTTTTAGTAGAACCATTCATTTAGGACCAAACAGACAGTAAAAACACAAGTGAAATTACCGTTTTAGTAGAACCATTTCATTTAAGACCAAACAGACAGTAAAAACACAAGTGAAATTACCGTTTTAGTAGAATCATTTCATTTAGGACCAAACAGACAGTAAAAACACAAGTGAAATTACCGTTTTAGTAGAACCATTCATTTAGGACCAAACAGACTGTAAAAACACAAGTGAAATTACCGTTTTAGTAGAACCATTTGATTTAGGACCAAACAGACAGTAAAAACACAAGTGAAATTACCGTTTTAGTAGAACCATTCATTTAGGACCAGACAGTAAAAACACAAGTGAAATTACCGTTTTAGTAGAACCATTTCATTTAGGCCCAAACAGACAGTAAAAACACAAGTGAAATTACCGTTTTAGTAGAACCATTTCATTTAGGACCAAACAGACAGTAAAAACACAAGTGAAATTACCGTTTTAGTAGAACCATTTCATTTAGGACCAAACAGACAGTAAAAACACAAGTGAAATTACCGTTTTAGTAGAACCATTTCATTTAGGACCAAACAGACAATAAAAACACAAGTGAAATTACCGTTTTAGTAGAATCATTTCATTTAGGACCAAACAGACAGTAAAAACACAAGTGAAATTACCGTTTTAGTAGAACCATTCATTTAGGACCAAACAGACAGTAAAAACACAAGTGAAATTACCGTTTTAGTAGAACCATTTCATTTAGGACCAAACAGACAGTAAAAACACAAGTGAAATTACCGTTTTAGTAGAACCATTTGATTTAGGACCAAACAGACAGTAAAAACACAAGTGAAATTACCGTTTTAGTAGAACCATTAATTTAGGACCAAACAGACAGTAAAAACACAAGTGAAATTACCGTTTTAGTAGAATCATTTCATTTAGGACCAAACAGACAGTAAAAACACAAGTGAAATTACCGTTTTAGTAGAACCATTCATTTAGGACCAAACAGACAGTAAAAACACAAGTGAAATTACCGTTTTAGTAGAACCATTTGATTTAGGACCAAACAGACAGTAAAAACACAAGTGAAATTACCGTTTTAGTAGAACCATTCATTTAGGACCAAACAGACAGTAAAAACACAAGTGAAATTACCGTTTTAGTAGAACCATTCATTTAGGACCAAACAGACAGTAAAAACACAAGTGAAATTACCGTTTTAGTAGAACCATTTCATTTAAGACCAAACAGACAGTAAAAACACAAGTGAAATTACCGTTTTAGTAGAACCATTTCATTTAGGACCAAACAGACAGTAAAAACACAAGTGAAATTACCGTTTTAGTAGAACCATTTAATTTAGGACCAAACAGACAGTAAAAACACAAGTGAAATTACCGTTTTAGTAGAATCATTTCATTTAGGACCAAACAGACAGTAACAACACAAGTGAAATTACCGTTTTAGTAGAACCATTCATTTAGGACCAAACAGACAGTAAAAACACAAGTGAAATTACCGTTTTAGTAGAACCATTTCATTTAGGACCAAACAGACAGTAAAAACACAAGTGAAATTACCGTTTTAGTAGAACCATTCATTTAGGACCAGACAGTAAAAACACAAGTGAAATTACCGTTTTAGTAGAACCATTTCATTTAGGCCCAAACAGACAGTAAAAACACAAGTGAAATTACCGTTTTAGTAGAACCATTCATTTAGGACCAAACAGACAGTAAAAACACAAGTGAAATTACCGTTTTAGTAGAACCATTTGATTTAGGACCAAACAGACAGTAAAAACACAAGTGAAATTACCGTTTTAGTAGAACCATTCATTTAGGACCAAACAGACAGTAAAAACACAAGTGAAATTACCGTTTTAGTAGAACCATTCATTTAGGACCAAACAGACAGTAAAAACACAAGTGAAATTACCGTTTTAGTAGAACCATTTCATTTAAGACCAAACAGACAGTAAAAACACAAGTGAAATTACCGTTTTAGTAGAACCATTTCATTTAGGACCAAACAGACAGTAAAAACACAAGTGAAATTACCGTTTTAGTAGAACCATTTAATTTAGGACCAAACAGACAGTAAAAACACAAGTGAAATTACCGTTTTAGTAGAATCATTTCATTTAGGACCAAACAGACAGTAAAAACACAAGTGAAATTACCGTTTAAGTAGAACCATTCATTTAGGACCAAACAGACAGTAAAAACACAAGTGAAATTACCGTTTTAGTAGAACCATTTGATTTAGGACCAAACAGACAGTAAAAACACAAGTGAAATTACCGTTTTAGTAGAACCATTCATTTAGGACCAGACAGTAAAAACACAAGTGAAATTACCGTTTTAGTAGAACCATTTCATTTAGGCCCAAACAGACAGTAAAAACACAAGTGAAATTACCGTTTTAGTAGAACCATTTCATTTAGGACCAAACAGACAGTAAAAACACAAGTGAAATTACCGTTTTAGTAGAACCATTTCATTTAGGACCAACAGACAGTAAAAACACAAGTGAAATTACCGTTTTAGTAGAACCATTTAATTTAGGACCAAACAGACAGTAAAAACACAAGTGAAATTACCGTTTTAGTAGAATCATTTCATTTAGGACCAAACAGACAGTAAAAACACAAGTGAAATTACCGTTTTAGTAGAACCATTCATTTAGGACCAAACAGACAGTAAAAACACAAGTGAAATTACCGTTTTAGTAGAACCATTTGATTTAGGACCAAACAGACAGTAAAAACACAAGTGAAATTACCGTTTTAGTAGAACCATTCATTCATGTTGTAATAAAAAGATTTGCAGGAAGGCAATAATATTCATTTTCAATTAGGAGAAAATATGCATCATAAAATGTAATTTAGTGAAAATTACATGTAAACATGACTATCTGCTATGATCAGTAATGATGGCAATATTACAAGATGGCTGCCGTTGTAGTAATATTGGATGTAAAATTAGCACAACTTTTTACGGATACACCATTTTCGTCTAGGACAAACTAAATATTATAATAAGCCTTTTTGAATACAAATAGCTTTTCTTTTATTATTTTCTTTTATTGACTCTAGAATAATGACTAACTGGTTTGAAAGCGTTGGAATCATAGAGTGCAAATGATTATACATAATCAATGTATCATTTAAAAGGTACAGTATTATAAGTGTTGTAATGAACTATCACATGTTGATAATTGCTAATATTACGGTATTTATCACTAGTAGGGATTTAGTAATTTCATTAATGTAGGAACATAATTTCTATTAACTTGATAATAACATCTTCATATGCTTGTCTTTTGTCGTAAATACAGATTACTTTTTAAAAAAAAAAAAAAAATTATCAAACTTTTAACATTATTGTGTTCGATATTAGAATTACATTTAAGTAGCTATATTAAAATACGACAAATTTGATCTGCCCATGAAATATTCAAATTTATCAATAAATTGTTTTGCTAAGCGGAGAAGTAAGCAAAGTACATAGAGTGAGTTCTCTTTTTCGATCCACTTATTACATTTTTCTTGGAGACAACTAAATGGGTGATGTGGCTGTATTTGTTCTTGGTCCATTGTAGTGTCATTTGAAAATGTCCGTGATGTGCCAAAATCCATTGTAGTGTCATTAAAAAATGTCCGTTATGAGTCACAATCAATTATATTATCATTTGAAAATGTCTGTGATGTGCCAAAGTCTATTGTAGTGTCATTAAAAATTGTCCGTTATGTGTCACAATCCATTGTATTATCATTTGAAAATGTCCGTGATGTGTCACAATCCCAGGACAAGTGGGACAATGCTTCATACGCAGAAAACAAAGATCATTTTTAACTTTTGTATGTTTGAATCAAAGAATATATGGCCAAACTTCTATGTAAAATATAGTCCCAAATGATAAGGCACATAGATTTATAATATAGTTAATGTAACAGTTTTTTTTTATTTATATGTATTCTGTATATTTCTCTCTGAAGTTTATGCTGATGTATTTTAATACCTTTAACGGTTGTCAATCTGTATATCCTTTTCTGAGGCTAGCATTCTGTCCATACGGTTGTCTGTCTGTCTGCTGTTTACATCTGCTCTACACACTGATTGTCTTGTTTTTAGGTTTATTTGATCCACTATTTCTCTGTACAGATAATTAATAAATGTAAGAGGTAGTAAGTCATTCATATTCAATGTACTTTAAACTGAATTAATGTATCATCGTATACATCCAGAACAATAATGCACTGATGATGGAATTGTTATGCATAGTTGTAGTAAATGTTTTCATTGTATGTGCAGGGTGTACGAAAATAGGAGAAATGCATTTCTCTCCATTTACCAATCTCATGCACGATAAACCTCTGATACGCTTACTTGAAGACTGGAGGAAGGATCTTACTGAAAACGCCAGAGGTACACTACTACTTGAGTGTTGTTTAAAGCTACCGTATCACAACGACCCCATTATTAGGAAGACACACCCATGTCGGGCCAAAAACTCTGCCGGAATTGCTGTTTCCTGTTCGAATGGTCGCTTATTCCTGGGAACAGAGTCTCTAAAGAACTATCAATCCCGCTCCAAATGAGCACATCTCCCGAACCTGACTCGTCTCTGTACAGTAGAAGGAGTCAAGACAGTGAATTGGCACTCTGCTCGGGCACCAATCGCGATATAACCAGCACCATACGTTGTGACAATAGTCGAACCCTAGAGAAAACCGAACCGATAGAGGGTCCATGTGCACATTCTTGTTTGCTAGAAGCAGACCATTTAGAAGGCGCACGTAAAGACTCCCTAGAGGAACTAGATCTGTATCCATTTTCAGAGTTCCAATGAGAAACAGTGAAGCAGACAATGAAGTTGTGGCCATTGCACCTGGAACGGTGCATACAATATAAGCAGTCATGTCTTGTAGAATGAGAACCCTAACTTGATTTGTGAGGAAATTAAATCCCATTTAAAAGGAGTGTTGAGAAGGGCTGAGATACGACTTTTCTAGGCTTGGTATTAGACCCAGGCTAGTCGCCGAGACGGTCGTCTCCAGGAATAATTCGTCGCAAAGAAATTCGTTTAACGAGAGATGGATGTCGAGTTAAAACGTCTCGCCTTTTATTAACAAAAAGATTCCTGAAGAGAAACTTCGAGTTCGGCCATTTTTCACTTGCTTGACTACTCCCTTATGCGGAAGGACGTACCTTTACCCTTAGCTGAACGAGTCTGAGCCGGTGAAAGAAAAATGGGTGTCCTTGGTAAAGAAGGCTCTTCCCCACAAAGTCGGTATCCCGCATTTTTATGAAGAATGGACTCACATGTTGCCTAACAAACTTCTAAAACGATGGCTAGTCAATAACCTAATACAGTACTGTAAAGAACATGATGCTACAGGAGAGGGAAAACTCTCTAGGGCCGCCTATCTTCCTTAGCGAAGCAGGAGGGATCTAACGATTTTCATCTTAATCTCTTCTAACGTCTCGTCTAGCAAAAGACAGGAAGTATGTTTGAACTGGATTTTCTTGTTTATATATCGAGGTTGACCCTAAAGGGAAAACTTGTGAGCTTCCCACGGCTGGTCAGGATGTGAGCAAGGACAGGCAAGGACTGGCGATGTTACTCCTCAAGCGTTACAATCTTCAAATGTTTCTTGCTGCGACCCAGCAAACCCTGGACATTTCAAAGGCAGCATTCCTACCGAGATAGAGAAGTTCAGCAGTGAGCGAAAATGACGTGCGAAGTGCGTGACTTGGCGTTTTCGCCACGACCTTCTTGAGACATCGATTTCTCGGCAAGAGACCATGAAGGCAGCCGAATAGATTGGCATGAGAGGCTTTTGTAGCCATAAGTTCCAAGGCTTTTACCAGGAGACGATCCCAGTTCATGGGCAATATTCCCACTTGGAATTCATTAGAGTGTAAGGGGGTTTGAGGGGTAGTTGTCCTTAAGTAGCCAATTGGGGAATAAAACAAACAGATGAAGGCAAAGATCAGTGGCTGGGTCATATATGTGGTGAGACCTCCATTTGTGCTTCCTGTCGGACTCTTGGCCCGAGGAAAACTTCTGCGCTAGCTATCAATCCATAGCAGAGTGCGGAAGCTGAATATCTGAACGTGTGCCTCAGAAAGCTTTTCTAAAATGGCGAATTATTGTCCTCAGTCCAAGAAGGCGTTGAACACAAGCCTGGGGTAAGGAGGCTGTATATGAAGTTGATCGCCATGTCAAACATCAAAACCACCTTCTCCAGCACCGAAGCTGAGATGTGGAAGAAACAGAGGATACAACTGGCAGTGAAGGACCTGCCGTGACTAGCTCTTATAGAACTCATTTACATTCACCAGAATGGAAAAGAATTGTCGTCCTGAACCAACTTCCAAAGTGAGACAGGAATGTCTTGATTAGCATCCCTCACCAAAGAGGAATTTGTCAAAAAGGGCTTTTGTCATCCTTAACTGTTCATGGAGGTGGAAGGTTAATGGAAGTAACTATACCAGGTACAGCTGCTGTCTCTGCGTACAATAATTTGGCTGTACAACTGAGCAAACCACTGACTCATGCCTCACATACCAACTCTAGCTTGATCAGGGGGAATTGTTTGGCAAAATTGGGGCAGTCCAATTATTATCCTTAATAGCTTCCATGTAGTGGGTGGGTGGAGGGGGAGTTCAAACAAAACCCTTATTTCACAACTTGAAGCAAAAGCCTTATTTTGCTTCTACTCCTCATGTTGATGTGATATTCCATTTAGGCGAAAGCGATAACAGTATTTTCAAGATGACCTTATGAGATGTCCAACTGACATCACTTTCATTTAGGACCAACTAAATCATGGGATGAATGTGTTTGCAAAGCATGGTAATCCTTAAAACAGTTTGGGAGGTGTAGTGATAACGAACTTGTGCTAACAGATGTACCACAGCTGATGTCAACAGAACATCCGAAAAGCTCTGCTCTTCAGAGCTAAAAACAACAATTTAAATTTTGAAAAGTCATTTTTGGTGACAGACATCCATGATAAACTAATCCTCTTATTTCAAAACATAACATGTCTTTGAAGCCCTCGGTAGGCTGCAATAATTACATGTATGTGCATTTAAGACATCTAGACTGCCATAATTACATGCATATGAGATGATGCCAGCTAGACTGCATTAATTACGTATATAAACCTTTCAGACAGCAATAACTATATCTATATGCATTCAAGCCAGCTAGACTAACAATAATTACATGTATTTGCATTTACACCTCCTAGATTGACATAATTACATGATATGCATTTAAGCCAACAATACTACAATAATTACATGTATATGCAATTCAGCCAACTAGACCACAATAATTACAAGTATATGCATTAACACCTCCTAGACTGCTATAATTACATGTACTGGTATATGTATTTAAGCCAGCTATACAACAATAATTACATGTATATGCATTTAAGCCAACCAGCCTAAAATAATTACATGTTTATGCATTAAAGTATTCTAGATTGCAATAATTACAGATATACTTGTATGCCAAATATTAAGCCAATATCTTGGCAGTTTATCTTTCTCAAATGTATGTGGTAGAACATTTCTTTTCATGGCATACAGTTTTATTGTTAGAAAATGCTGTTCAACAAACTCAACATAATGTGTAAGATGTGATTTTAGGATTTAGCAGGCTCCTTCCCAAAAGTCAAAAGGAAATAGGTATATTAAATATTAAAAAACACATCCGGTAAAGTAATAAAATAAAGAAATATGACAAACACAAATTCTTGTTCAATTATAGGAATTATTTAATTTTCAGGGGATATACACAACAATACATGAAATTAAGTTTAAAAAATATTGCACAATACAAATTTATGTTATTAAATTCAAACACAAAGAATCCAACAATAAAACAACAGTTATGTGTTTTGTTAATATTGACCATGCTTATTTACATGTATGAATTTTGTTTTGCCCATCTTTTTATTAGAAGATTCAGTCAAACATATCTGCATGGGTCACAAAAAGAGTTGACAGAAACTGGTGTTGATAAGCAAATAACTTATACAAAGTTAAATATGTTCTAATTCATGAATAAATCAGATCAATTGTAAATGACCTATACATGTAGTTGCTATAAAAAAGTGGCCATTTTGGCAGGTTTAAGGGAAAATATCTCTGCAGGGAAATGTGAAGAAAAAAACTAAAAGCTAATTACATGTACAGCAACTAAGTGATAATAGTTGTTATTAATGTGGTAAAATTACAGTGAAGCTTCTGATAAAGACCACATATCAACCCTGATGCAAAAAAGGTCTACATATGCAGGTAGATGAATATAACACTGCTCTCTCAAGAATTACACTACATAAGCAAATCTAATGCATTCCAATTATGGATTGACCAAATTAAGGGGTGGTTAAATGTGTAAAGTTGTACTGCATTTGAAATTGGTTTGACAAATGCAGTGGTCCCTCACTATTATGCAATGTGGTATAACACACTTCTGTGATATAACCATGAATCTCACAAAGTTTTTCACCCTTTACAACAATGTTCAAGGGAACCTTAACACTGAATTTTATTTACCGTACAAGCAAGGACAGCCTTCTTCTGAGACATATTAAAATATGGCTATGTCATATTTGTGCAAAAAATACACAAGTAAGGTACTTTAATATTGTGAGATTTAATAACTGGTTCTCATTAGCTATGTACTAAAATTAAAGAGGAAAGATGGTCATTAGTAGAATGATTGATTCCATTGACTGAGGCTACAAATGTAACATATAAATTTACTTGTAAAGACCTTTGCCTACAGTGTGTGTGTCTGTGTGTGTGTTGTTAAAAAAATTAAAAATGCCAGCAATTTTTACATCAGGCCTATCAGCCCCCCAGAAGTGATTAGGAGCTGTTACTGTCCAAGTGAGGTATATCTGTGAGGATTCAAGAAGATTTAGTCCATGTGAGTTTTTATACAAAAATCAAGAATGTAATTTCACATCCAGTGACCTTCCGCTTTCAACAGTTAATCACAGAGTCAACAGTGAGCAGCACTTAATCAACATTATGAAGCTCGTAAAGCTGAAGGAAGTGGAGTTATTATTATCTGAAATCCATCATTAAAATTTCAGCTCTATGACCATGAACTTTTTCCTATAAGCTCAAGAGCAGACAACATCCAGGAAACCTGACTTATTGGGCTGAAGTTAAAATAATTATGTCACCACTAGTGACCTTGACCTACATATATCTACCTCAAAATAGAAAGTGAGCTCCCCATCCAAGTGTAGGCTATGAGGCTTGATGAAAATTAGTCCATAGAAACTTGATTTTCAAGCAGATGGGAAAATCACATTTTCCACTCTACTGACCTGGAACCTACCATCCTAAAATCAACTGGTTCCCCATAGATAAGGCACATACAATACTTGAGAAAAACGATCACAGCGAAATAAACTGATGATGTGGAGCAATCTGAAAATAATTAAACTTGCCCCACCATTTTCAATGGATACAAGCACTCACATATAATTGCATTTATCACATCCAATACTCAAAACTTGCAAGTGAAGCTACATGAATAAACAATATCACATCAAATAAAATGCAACCATCTGAAAGTATCAGACCCAGATTTGCTGTTGCATATCAAGGTCTATGCCACCATACATAAATGTCTACTATGCTCACCTGAAATCATATAATAAACAACACAGACCCAGATCTGCCACCTATATCAATGTCTACAATGCTTTTGCTTATAATCACATTAGAAAGAACAGCATAGACCCTGATCTTCCAGCACATTATGATGACACTGTTCCCAGTAGAGAATGTCTTACACATAAATAACAATGGTGGCAATTACTTGTTTTTAAGTTACCCTGGACCTCAAATTACTGTCAACCTGTATGAAGCAGTCATCCAGATCAGAAGGCCACTCTTATGCACACTCACACACACAGAGAGGGAAAATTAAAATGGAAATATACAGGTAGGTAAAAAAAAAAGTACATACATGTACATGATAAAGACAGATATATTGATATTGTTGCTAAAGCTAAAGATGATCCAGAAAAATAACTAGAATTCGATAAAACTAATCAACTCTACTTTGCAAACCTAATCAAAGATGCATAGTGGATAACAAGATGTCTGTATCTGTGTATAAAGTCTCATGACATACATTACTCTATTTATGGACAGGTCCTTTCTCTTTCATAACACTAACTTGTCAATAAAATCTAAAAAATAATTGAGTTCAAGTTTCATTACTTGTAGGACTAAGCACTTTATTCTGAGCATGGCATAATGAGGACCTGGATCTGAACCCTTCATTCTAGGCATGGCATAAAGAGGACATGGATTTGACCCCTTCATTCAGGACATAAAAAATAATGAGGACCTGAACCTGAGCCCTTCATTCTGGACATGGCATAATGAGGACATGGATCTGAACCCTTCATTCTGGGCATGCCATAATGAAGACATGGATCTACCACTAAGGACAATCCTCAAAACTGTGCATACATGTTCTTCAAATATATATATCTATATATATATATATATATATATATATGTAGAAACATGGATTTCTTTAAAATCAACAATTAGTTTGTAAAACATTGCACTGTTAAGTACTTTTCAGCATTTTATAGAAAATTTAACTTAAACTGGCAAATGGGAAAAGTCACAGCAGTATGAATTTGTTTATATGTTATAACAAGATTGCCAGGGTCTGCATATTGAGCCAAAAAATTAATCATTTTTGTGAAATGTGACTTTGACACCCACCCCCCCAAGTCAAAAGGTTTAGCAAGAACATTGCAGAGTGATTTGCCATAGCATCATAATCATTCTTTGAAAATATACAGAAAAGCTATCAAGAGGTTTAGAAAATATAATTTTTTTTAAACATTTTAAACCAATACAGATTTTATATGATGGTCCTTGACCCCCAAGGTCAATGGACTAAGTGTGCATGACACTAAATAAAATGTAGTATGAGGACAGTATAAAGTGGGGTTCTGAAAATACAAGCAGTTTTAAAAAATACCTTAACCAAATGATGCTGCCACCATTAGCTGGAAAAGTAGCAGATACTGGTTTACACTAAAGTATGGTGAACAATAAAAGCTGCTGATATGGGTAAGTTGAATTAATCATACCTTGGGGTAAAAAAGTAAAGATACATTTTATTACCCAGTTATTCCAATGCAGCTTATGAAATGATTTGTCAGTAGTCTAACTGGATAATCAATAAGTGATATGCGATTGACAAGTTCTTGATAGATCAATCTGTTAGTAGTCAAATTGGATAATCAATAAGTGATAAATAATTGACAAGTTCTTGATAGGTCAATCTGTTAGTAGTCAAATTGGATAATCAATAAGTGAATAAGTGATTGACAAGTTCTTGGTAGGTCAGTTTGCCAGTAGTCCAATTGGATAATCAATAAGTTAATAAGTGATTGACAAGTTCTTGATAGGTCAATTTGCTAGTAATCCGATTGGATAATCAATAAGTGAATAAGTGATTGACAAGTTCTTGATAGGTCAATTTGCCAGTAGTCCAATTGGATAATCAATAAGTGAATAAGAGATTGACAAGTTCTTGATAGGTCAATTTGCCAGTAGTCCAATTGGATAATCAATAAGTGATAAGTGACTGATATGCTCTTGAATTGTTGATTTACCACTTGTCCAACAGTCAATCATGCCTGATTTATTTCCAATTTAATATGCGAATACATATGATCCTGACAAAGTTTAAGGAACAGCCACCAACACATATATTTTACACTTAGGAAAATGACATCTGCTCCTTCATTTCACAGCTTCCACAAATACTGTTTGAATACCATGATAAGTACAAAATAAGCCCGAAATATACTTAAGAGTATAGTTCCAAATGAGGTATTAAAGGATAAATTTAATTAATGATGAAAGTATCAATTTGTTTATAATCATTATAATATACCAACAATTATAAGATTTACTATATACATATTTTTTTTAATATAATAATTCGGATCTAACTACAAACTGCAGACTCAGATTTGCCATCACATAATGCCCTGGCAGATCTGGTCTGATGAAGTATGTTTGAACTAATAAGTAGAATAAATCACACAGATCCAAAATATACCAGTGCAATACACAAGGAAAATTATTGTTTATGTTGTCTGTAGTTGGACCCATCCTATATGCAAGTATATTTCTTCTACTCCATTTTTTTTCTTTTTCATTTTCTGAAAACATTAAATTAAAATAAAAATACCACATCATCTGGTATTTAATGCATTACGAAGCCTGATTTGAATTTTAGTGTTTGGACATCTTAATTACTGCAATGAAAGCAAGACTCGTACTAGTTACCATGGATTTTCCATGGTTAATATAACATACATCCATAAAGCACATGCTAAGAAGCTACACTTAAGGAATGTCCATATCTTTTTTTATTATTCATCAATAAACCTCAAAATTGTACCCATGGTAAATATCATAAAAACATACAAAAGAGGTCTGAAGTGCAGCTAAACTCATGTGACTCTTTGTTTATGCAAGTAAGTATGTGGAGAGTAGCAAACAGTCAGGATTGTGATTACATCATTTTGCTGCAGTTCTATCCATTTGCTGAAGTCCTTATTTCAGCACTGTAAGTCCTTATTTCAGTATTGTGGAAAGCTTAGCAGTCTTGTAATCTGCTCTAAGCTGAATAAATGACAACAAGACACTCTTGTCCAACCCAGCCTGGAAATAAAAGGAAATAATAAATTGTACTTCTGAACAAATTTGGTATAAATTGTATATACCCTATATACTCACTTATAAGAAGGGTCTCATTGCAAACATCACAGACCCAGATCTGCTATCGCATAATGCACTGGCAGGTCTGTGCAGTTTGTTAGGAGTAATAAGTAGAACAAACTAGATAGACTCTAATCTGTAGGCATATTATGCCATGATAGATCAGGATCTTTGCTGCAGTTCAACTTATAAGTGAGTATACACTGTAGGTCTGTATTAGATAAAGTTAAAGGCACAAGGAAAAACTGACCTTGAGATAGATACAAGTCTGACACAATGTTTTGCATTAATGATCTCTCTCTCTCTTTGTCTGTCTCTCTCTCTCTCTGTCTGTCTGTCTGTCTGTCTGTCTCTCTCTCTCATAAGATGAGTCTAATTGCAATCTGAAAGATCCTGATCTAGTATGGCATAATATGCCTACTGATTAGAGACTATCTAGTTTGTTCTACTTATAACTCATATATATATATATATATATATATATATATATATATATATATATATATATATATGTATGTATGTATGTATATCTTAGTTTAATTAAAATTAAATAAGTTACTTTCTTTAACTTAAGCCATAATGAAGCACCTGCCTCTAGATTGATATGGATGTAGGATTCATTCCCAGTTCAAGATACATTTACCTTGTCTCAAATTTGCAACATTTTCCCACAAATCAACAGTACCAACCTGTGACAGTTAAATATACATGATAGTCCTATCATCATATCAAGGCATATTTTTCATCCCAATCAAATAAATATCTTTGTTTCAGCTCACACTATGCTATGCAGTATGTTTATTACAGCATGATGAAAGGAAAGTGATAATTAAAAAGTTAAAAAACCCACCCCTCTACAACAGAACAAAACCATGGCTTTATAAAAACTTACTAGTAAACTTTCATGATAAGGATCATTCGGGTGAAACATTCAATAAATATTACTGTACAGTACTACCCATTTATCTTGACATCTTCTGGACCCATGTAATATTGTCAACATAAGTGGATGTGGAGGTAAGTGTTGGGTGGGGGTTCAGGAAAAAAAATCAAATTTTGCATTAAAGTGGAGTCTGCAAGAGGTGATTTGTCATCAGTGGATGGTATTTACACTGAGAGCAAACAACAAAATAGATTAAATACATTTAGTACTATATAGCAAATTTGTATAGTATAGGTCACATGTCAGAAACTTCTTGTACCAATCACATCCATACAAATAATAGATATATTAAAAATGATGTCCTCACAATATCCCACAGTCAATAAACAATTCACTATGATATTCACGGCTGTATAGTTTTTATTTACATGCTACATGCACATGTATAAATTGGCCTAGATTTTAGTCTGTGGAGATAACTATCATCTTGCTGAGGCTACCAAGGGTATGAGGCTATCCAAGGGGAACTGAAAACATGTTAACAAGCAAAAAACATTTTCATGAATAATCTTGTAAAATGTCCCATTAACTTGTCAGCCAGATATCTGTAGATTCAAAAGATTGGAAATTTAATTCCCATTTAACTGGTAGCAAACATGACCATAATTACTTTTTTCTGGTGCAGAAAGGAAACTTTCACATTACAATAGTCATGTTTTAATCATTTTGGAAATGCAACAATTGATCAGATTCCATTGCTTTTATTTAAGTTTGGTGCTGTCTTTGGAGGACCAAGAAAAGCAGCAACATCAAATAATTGCAGAACAAAGTTTATGTTGGAACTGGCAGCATGTGGACATGAATTATTAGAAAACAATGGATCTTTTAAAATCAAATTAGGACCTTGGACTTCTGTTGACATATATGTTTATTTAATCTTAATGCCAACATAAGCATTACAAATTTGGTAGTAACAATACACAATGGGCACAGTACTTTTTAGCTTTGTTTACACAGATGGCATGTTTACAAAAGTGATGTCAATATAAGTAGGTAGGTCTGTATGAGAAATTCAAATACAATTAAATTATGATTAGAATAGTACTTTTAATTTGATTCCTGTTACAGTCCAGATGCATAAAGTTAAAAGGATTACACACCTAGTTAACAATGTCTTGGATATTTTTATCTGTAGTAAAACAATGAAATCATAACAAGAACTCTATACTTCATCAATAATGATTATATAAATATATTCTGCTTAATAAATTTCTCAGTTCTGGACATTAAACTGGATTTAAATTTTTCAGATTTGTCACAAGTCATGAGAAGTGATGAATTCCAAAAAGAAAAAAATCTGTTTCTCACCAATTGTTCTCCACTGCAAACTTGCTTGAGATTTTCAGGAACAACAACTAACAGGTTGCACAAGGCATGAAGTTTCTCAAAAAGCTGGTAGACCAGAGGTATCTTAAAATCTTTCACACACTTCCTGTATTCATTTACATCACAGATAACTAGCATGGCCCCTGAAAGATAATAAATAAAAGACTTGTACTAATAACTTTTCCACTTCATAGTCTTGCTTTCTGCCTCTCTCATCCCCTAGCCATTTAAAGCTTGAACTCATGTCCTGATTGTTGTTCTTGTTGTGGGTTTAATTGCCATTCTTGTTGTGGGTTTCATTGTCATTCTTGTTGTGGGTTTAATTGCCATTCTTGTTGTGGTTTTAACTGCCATTCTTGTTGTGGGTTTAATTGCCATTCTTGTTATGGTTTTAACTGCCATTCTTGTTGTGGTTTTAACTGCCATTCTTGTGGGTTTAATTGTCAAAGGACATAATAGGTCTATATATAAAATTGGTGGAGTATGTATCAACGACCCACAGGTAGTTAACGGCATACCCACATTGGCTGTGCCATAGATTTGAACAAATGTTGATAGAGGTGAGATGGCAGCAATTAGTAAAGACAACACACTTTCAACCACTCGGCGAGCCAGGGCCCCTCCTGACGGTTAACACCTGTAACATATAACTGACACCATGCTGATCTTAAAAGAACAAATGAAGTCAGAACTGGATATCCATAGGATCTCAAATGGGTAATGAATTTCATAAATTTAATTATTAAATCATTACCCATTAAAGATTCTTTTTATCACAGTTTTTATTTTAGTGGAAATCATTTAGATAGAAAGAAGAACAAATAATTTTGTTCATTCTGACAGACAATGCACCTTTCATTTATTGTGGATAAAATATAGTCCCAAGCAAAGTTGAACTAGAAAAAGCAGATTGTACTTTTCTTTACAAACCAAACATCAAAGAAAAAGCTTCTATCCGAATAAACAGAACATTCTATAATGGCAAAATATTTTTCAAAATAGAATGATCAATGCAATGGGATGCCACATTGTTAGATACGGTAGATAAACAGTTGGCCTAGAGTACATGTTTACCCTAGAATGTCACTTTCAGAACAAAACATTACCTTGTGATTTTCATGTGAAATAGGATTTTACTGCAATGCATTAGTGACTGGATATTTGCACTATCTTACTGGAACAATAGACTGTAGAGAAGACATAAACAAATCTCTTTTTGACTTGGTTTTGCATCCTATATACACTGTGTAAAAATAACCTGTAGTTGGATAAAGTTCTGTCAGTTAAGAGACCCATTATGTCAAGATTCTTTGGTGAACAGAGGTGAGTTTATTTACTTCTGTAAGTCAGCATTTAAACCATGCTTATATATATGGTGGTTTCTATGTCTATGTTACAGATATACTGCCCCACCCTGCCATCATATAAGCAATACCCTTAGTTTTATTTCTTATTGTTATTCCTGTTTTCTTTTTATTTTACATTTTTCTCATTATGACATTGTTATACATGACATAACAAACCAATGTGGGAGTAACATATCTATATTCAAACAGCCGAAATGATTTTTCCTCAATTTCCTTTCGCAAATTAAAAAATGGATGCAATAAATGTTCATTCACAACCAAAATTTCAGAGGGCAGGTTTAAAAATGTTTTCCCACAATCCCAGCCAATCATTTTTATTTGTTTGTTTGATAAGGATTTTGATGTAGCTTTAACAATTTTTCTGTCATATAGTTACGATGTCTGCAGTGAGTCAGTTTATAGTGATGTATAGCACTGGGGCATCATGCTGCATGATGTCCTACCCAGTCACATTATCCTAACACCAGGCTGACCAGTCCTAACACTAACCTCTTAATGCTGAACATCAAGCGAGGCAGCTGTAAGTACCATTTTTTGTAAGTTTTTGGTTTGACTCAGCCGGGGATTGAACCCACAACCTCACGCTTCTGTGGCATACACTAACTACCAGGCCACTGGAGCGGTTACCAGCCAATCATTAAAGAGGATACTGCACAATAACTTCATGGGTTTATTTGGACCAATCATAATCACATAAAGTGATATTTTAACATGTGGTAATATAAAAAATATGGAAATACACATACTATAGGAAAGCTATACCTACTATGTGAAAAAAGACACATACTTCTGAACATTGTCATTACCAAGGCTGTATTTCTTGCATAGTCAATAGCAATGACTTACACCATTCATTGCCAAAATTTAGCTATATGTACTGGCATTACTGTTGTTCTGTAAAGTTGTAATCATTTTCATGCCCATTAGCAGAAATGCATTCATGAAACATTGATGGCCCACCAAAATGTCTAAAAACTGTTCAAAATGCAAAATATAACTGTGACAGGTGAATAAGGGGAAAAATGTATAATAATTGTGATGGATGGTGGGAAAAATGTATAATAATTGTGATGGATGGTGGGAAAAATGTATAACAATTGTGACGGATGTTGAGGAAAATGCTATAACAATTGTGATGGGATGTTGGGAAAAATGTATAACACTTGTGACAGATAGATGGTGGGGAAAATGTATAACAATTGTGATGGGATGTTGGAAAAATGTATAACACTTGTGACAGATAGATGGTGGTGAAAATGTATAACAATTGTGACAGATGGGTGATGGCAAAAATGTATAACAATTGTGACAGACGGGTGATGGCAAAAATGTATAACAATTGTGACAGATGGGTGATGGCAAAAATGTATAACAATTGTGACAGATGGGTGATGGCAAAAATGTATAACAATTGTGACAGATGGGTGATGGCAAAAATGTATAACAATTGTGATGGATGGTGGGAAAAATGTATACTTTCAAAACTTTAAACATAAAATCTAAAATCTAAATACTGACAACAATGCCTCAATTGCCAGAAAATGATGAATGTGTATCACTATCTTAAACCAAATGTGATACTATAAAGTGGTCTTATTTACAAGGTGATGCCAATCATAAAGTGGTCTAATTTAAAAGATGATACCAATCATAATGTGGTCTTATATAAAAGGTGATGCAAATCATAAAGTGATCTTATTTAAAAGGTGATGCCAATCATAAAGTGGTCTTCTTTAAAAGGTGATGCCAATCATAAGTGGTCTTATTTAAAAGGTGATGCCTACCAGAAATTGGTCTTACTTAAAAGGTGATGCCTAACAGAAAGTGGTCTTATTTAAAGGTGATGCCTACAGAAAGTGGTCTTATTTAAAGGTGATGCCTACCAGAAATTGGTTGTATTTAGGTGGCGCTCTACAGTTTCGTACTTTGCATAGGGTTAGAATTTTAAAGAAAAATAATTTTCTGGAATTTCTTCACTGGTTATACTGGCAATATAATAAAGACTTTGTATATCTTAGGTGTTGGGAGAAGAACTTTCAATTCCCTTTATTTTGATGTATGATTGATGGGTGTACTTTAGGTTCTAGAGTATACAGCTTGGGCTAACATAAGATGTGCTAATGTAAACAAACTGCTAACTCCGCATGGTCATTTTCACTCCCTGGACTTCAGAGGTAAATTGTAGAAAAATGGTACGATAACTTTTTTTTACTTTTCTGATATTTTGTAATTTGTTCATTGCACTTTCAGAAGCTGTTATTGCCTACTTCAGCAAAATTCGTTTTCCCTAGTTTAATATCTGCTAAAGTTAGTGTACTTTTGATTAATTCTGGCTAATTTTTCAAGCACATGGGAGCATCCATTTTGTTATACCATGCGCTTAGATCATTTACAATTTCCACAAGTGCAGTATCCAAAGAAATATCAGCCACATTACATCAAAGTAGCATTGAGATATGCCAACATTATCTCCATTGTGCATGTTACAAATGCAAACAACTTCACCTCACATACGTCACTATCTGAAAAGTACATATTAACTGGTGAGCATTCGGGTGTATACCCATGGAGTTATATTTATTGCTGTTTGTATTAATATTGGCTCATTTAGTTTAAATTCACTGCAGTTTAGAACTTAAATGTCTTTACATTCCAAATTCTGCTTTAATTAAGCGGCTGCAGGTGGGCTTGAGAAGAGTTATGTCCCTTGCTATTGTACACAATACGACATAGACTAGTGGCAATTAGAAACCTCTGTGTGTCATTGTTTTTAAAAATGTTTCATTAATTTCACATTTCTCAAGGAAGATGCCATCAGTTCTTCTTTGAACTGGTAATAATTTGGATATTTTTCCCTGTTTTTTTCATTGTCAAATGAAACTATTAACAAAATTTATTTTCTTGGTATTAAATAATTTTGTATTGACATATAAACAAAATTCTATAGTATCATATGGTCATGGTTTATTAAGCTAAGTCAGAAATATTTCAAACTAAATTAACAGTTCAAGATATAATGACATATAAAAGAGCTTTAACTCAACATACACAAGTCTGCAGCAAGTGTCACATTTGGACAGGCTCACATGAACAACATAGTTATGGAATAATTTATGTAACCTTTCGTGGGAAAAGAAAGATTGCTTTGGCTCACCGACTAAGGTTCTATGTTGAAACTATGGTAAATTCACTACCATATCAGTGTGACGTATCACATAGATGCCATACAAAAACATGATCATTTATCACTTGAACCAAAAAAAGAGAAAATTTGGCTAGAAAAATCATGTAAAGCCTATGGTATATGCCAAGGCAATATGGGCTAGGGGGAGTGGTGTATACTGTGATAGTCAGGTACATTTAATAATTGTTACATGCATTCATTTAAAGGATTTAAAGTGTATGGATGTTCATTGGGTACAAAATTATTTATTGAATTTGCAAACATTGAATTTTGTACAAGTTTTCTGTTGCTTTTTTGTTTGCGTTGGAAGTAGCATATGTACTTGTACTGAAGACTTGATTTCCTCTCCCTATCTTTTACTGTTATATGATCTCATTCTGCTATGAGCTGAAATACTGGATCAGACTGAGTAGAACAATTCCATGAGACTTGGTCAGTGGGAGTGTAAAGTTTCCTGTACCATACTCAGAGCTATGAGGCAATGAATGACATAATGCATCAAAATGTCTGCTCCATACTGATATTTTAGGTGCATAGGTAAAAATGATATTGTGCAAGCTCTCGCACTTATTTGTGTTTAGAAAGTGTGAAATTTTACTTAGCTTGACATCTAAGACAAAATTTCTTAGTAAATATTCAAGCTTTTTAATATAAGAAAGATTTAAATGCTTCCCATATGGCAGAAATTTTGAGTAATAGGATTCTAAATGGGCAAGTCAGTCACTCCAACTTTGGCCTTGTAGCAAGAAAGTGCCAACATCGCATTTAAATTTCCTGTGCCTGGGCCTCACTTTCTATGTCCTTGGCACTTTTCTGGACAGGCAGCCTGTTCTGCTTCCTGCAGATTTCAGTTTGTACATTTAACTGTTAAAAAGGCACACAGTCCTTGAGTTTTGCTTTTATACATCGGTGGATTATATCGCTTGCAATTTCCAGCTCAGTCATACATTATGCACAATGTTCCCAATATCCTAGTTAGTTTTGGTATGTTCATAATTACATTTCCATTGATGTTGACAACACGCTGCAACATGTGACCCAACAATTAAGTTTTCTTTATTTCTTTCTTTCTCCAATTCACGGCAAAGCTTAAGTGCACTTTATTTGGGCCACAGGAAGATAGTGATTCTTCATATACATCAATTATTGGGCGCTTTATTTGTGGAGATGTAGAACCAGATTGCAACCTGAATAGGTTGGTCACTCTTGGATACTCGTAATCCATAGTCCTATGGTTGACTGTGTTGTATGAACTCTTGTGGACAAATAGCTATTTTCTTAGCTCTTCCTTTAGCCATGTTTTCTTAAATAGTGGCTAATGTGGGTTGATGTAGTATTAGTGACATCATGGTTACCAGTTGTTCCTGGTTGTGATGTATCTTAGACAGTATGTAACATCATAATCAGGCTGGGGCTTGAAATTGTTGGGAAACACACCTACCCCCTTTTTGGCATACATGTCTGCATGTTTTGGTTTTATAATTAATTTTACCATATAAAGCAGTCAACATATTTGATTTTCATTGTAATCAATTATGTATGTAATCATCAATCACATTCCTGGTCCATGGAATGGTCTCACCAGGAGTTAATTCCCCTTGACTTTTCATTTCAATTCTTTGACATACAAGCATTAGTGCAGATTCAAATTAGATTACTAGTGCCGGGGAAAAAAGTAATTATTTACAAACAAAATATATATTTATGTCTACTGTTATGAATTTATAGCATCAAGGACTTTTTTTCTTAATCCAATGCTGGACAATTTTTGCACTATTACCTCAAACTTTATGGAATTTTTCTCACTTTTCTCACTTGATTTACATGTATACATGACCCAAGTATAGTTTGCAACTTTAGAAATGATCTAAATACATTATTTGATGTTTGGATTGAAAAATAAAACAAATACTTCATATGCATTTATTCTTGAATGTCTTTCTTTAATGTCAAAATAATAGCATTTCCCAGTGACGTTAAAATACAGTTTTGACGTCATGAAGCTACATTTAAGTTACTTCAGAGGGGTATAGTAAATTAACTATGTGTTTGTAATTTTGGAAGTAAATACCATGTATGATATATCAATGTGTTTGAAATTGACTGCAGAATATGACAAGTTTTTCAATAAGTTGAAAACACATCTTCAGTGGTTCTTTAAGGTGGCGCTCTACAGTTTCGTACTTTGCATAGGGTTAGAATTTTAAAGAAAAATAATTTTCTGGGATTTCTTCACTGGTTATACTGGCAATATAATAAAGACTTTGTATATCTTAGGTGTTGGGAGAAGAACTTTCAATTCCCTTTATTTTGATGTATGACTGATGGGTGTACTTTAGGTTCTAGAGTATACAGCTTGGGCTAACATAAGATGTGCTAATGTAAACAAACTGCTAGCTCCGCATGGTCATTTTCACTCCCTGGACTTCAGAGGTAAATTGTAGAAAAATGGTACGATAACTTTTTTTACTTTTCTGATATTTTGTAATTTGTTCATTGCACTTTCAGAAGCTGCTATTGCCTACTTCAGCAAAATTCGTTTTCCCTAGTTTAATATCTGCTAAAGTTAGTGTACTTTTGATTAATTCTGGCTAATTATTCAAGCACATGGGAGCATCCATTTTGTTATACCATGCGCTTAGATCATTTACAATTTCCACAAGTGCAGTATCCAAAGAAATATCAGCCACATTACATCAAAGTAGCATTGAGATATGCCAACATTATCTCCATTGTGCATGTTACAAATGCAAACAACTTCACCTCACATACGTCACTATCTGAAAAGTACATAATAACTGGTGAGCGCCCCCTTAAAAGGTGATGCCTACCAGAAATTGGTCTTACTTAAAAGGTGATGCCTAACAGAAAGTGGTCTTATTTAAAGGTGATGCCTAACAGAAATTGGTTGTATTTAAAGATAATGCCTATGTAACAGTGTCTAGTACAGAATGTGATCTTATCAAGCAGTCTTACATAATGGTGATTCTTATTGTTTTATCATCTGGTATGACAGGTGATACCATCAAAAGGTTTTATCTAAAACTGATGCCTGTTTATGAATACTGGATCAACATACCAAGAGAATTGTACACAAACTGCAAAAGATGTTCATAAATCACCCGGTGTAGCCGTGTCCCAATTTCAAACAGAACGACTTCCACATTTTTCCCATCAAGGTTAGTCCTGATTGACTGATGCTGTTCTGTCAGAAACTTCACCACCTTGGCACATGCCTGAAAAGTTTTCAGCTTAACTTTATCCATACTCGTATCAATATGAAATAGACATATGCAGTAAAATACAACAGTTATATGCATGTGAAAAGTTCATATAATTGTTAATTTATATAGGTATAGAGGCTGATGATGTATAAAGTTGATTGTGACATAGTAAAACTCGATGGATGCAAAACAATGATTGCAATTCTAACCGAATAATAGACACAGTCATATTTCTTAATCACTTAAATACCAAATCTTTTTCTGTCTATTGTTTTTAATGAAAGTCAAGAGACGTTACAAATTTTATTTTATTTTAGTGGTTGTTAATAGATCTATACATACGGAAGTTCCTGAAGGTATGAAGGAAGCATTTTCTTCTGGCTTAAAGTCAGTCTTCTTCTGTTCACTAGCTAGGATGTTCTTCACCCAGCCAGTTATGGAAGTTATTACTCTGAGGAGAAAAAGTGTAAAAACAAATAGAAATACAGTTCAAGGTTTATAACTGAATTACTGACCAGACTTGGGAACCAATGTAACTTAAAAAATTACAGTTAATTTTATAAATTTTTACTTATGATTACCTACTTTTGGGAAGAGTAATTAATTCAATTATATTGTAGAATGTAATAAATTAATTTTTGCTCACTATGGTTAATACACATAATCAAGAAGAGGAATAGTACTCATGCTGCACTCCATTCCTACCCAAAGATGGAGATGTGTCTGAAGTTTAAAAGTTTTAAAAGGACATAACTCTCAGCAATCCACAAAAAACTGCAAAAGTGGATGTTATAAAAAAAAATTGGTCTTACGCTGCAGACAGCAACAAGTCTAAAAAAGGCAATAACTCTTACCAAAAATACGAAGTAAAGAATATATCAATACATGCAGTTTTAAATAATGACCATAATATGTATGAAGTTTCACAACAATCCAATAAAAATTTTTAGGCAAGTTGTGTTCGCAAGATTCAAATGAAGGGCAAAATGGGCCATGACTTCAGCAATAATTGCAGGAGCAAAATCATTTGTTAAAATGCACATCTCCATGTAATGTCCATAATATTTACCTGTGTGAAGGTAAACCACATACCTCTCACCCAGGAGAGAATAACCACACACCTCTCACCCAGGAGAGAATAAGGATTCTTCCCTGTGTAAGGGTAAACCACACACCTCTCACTCAGGAGGAAATAAGGATTCCTTCCTGTGTGAAGGTAAACCACTCACCTCTCACCCAGGAGGAAATAAGGATTCCTTCCTGTGTGAAGGTAAACCACTCACCTCTCACCCAGGAGAGAATAACCACACACCTCTCACCCAGGAGAGAATAAGGATTCTTCCCTGTGTAAGGGTAAACCACACACCTCTCACTCAGGAGGAAATAAGGGTTCCTTCCTGTGTGAAGGTAAACCACTCACCTCTCACCCAGGAGGAAATAAGGATTCCTTCCTGTGTGAAGGTAAACCACACACCTCTCACTCAGGAGGAAATAAGGATTCCTTCCTGTGTGAAGGTAAACCACACACCTCACACTCAGGAGGAAATAAGGATTCCTTCCTGTGTGAAGGTAAACCACACACCTCTCACTCAGAAGGAAATAAGGATTCCTTCCTGTGTGAAGGTAAACCACACACCTCTCACCCAGGAGAGAATAAGGGTAAACTGCACTACTCATAACATAACAGCCCAAATGATGACTGGACCCGAGTAAAAGAAATGGATGCAAATTACTTTTTCTGATCAAGCATATCAATGGACAAATCCAGCAAAAGTGCTGTTGTATGCCCATGGAATGACTGAGTTGACATTAAACTGGTCCAGTGATAGTATGGGTTGACATTAAACTGGTCAGGTGATGGTCTGGGCTGCCATTAAACTGGTCCAGTGATGGTCTGGGCTGCCATTAAACTGGTCAGGTGATGATCTGGGCTGCAGCCACTGGACCTACCAGATTAAACTCTTGTCTTTGCAAAGCTAGATCATATATATAGATAGAAGCTTAAAAAGGTTGACTGTGTATGCCTCCCAACTGCATGTATTAAGTATATATTCAAATGCAAGGATTGTTGAGATGCCTACAATCTCATGAACTGAAACAATATGCATATCTTCAGGTAATGACCATAATATTTACCAACTTTGTTGCAATCCATCAAAGCCACAAGATTAGTGATAATGAAAATGTCTCAAACACTGCATTCCTTTTACACAATAAAAAACTAACAATTATGGCTAGATGGAGGTGATTTTGTTGATATGAGCATCTTTAGGTGATTACCATAATATTTACCAATTTTCACCACAGTCCAGCAAACCCCATGGGACAAGCTCTTCTAATAAGACTGTTTCAGAAGGAAGAATGGAAGGATGATTGGACATGACCAGTTAAGGATTACTGGGTTTGGAGTATACAAATGAATTTATGTGCACTACATACAGTAGTCCCCCTCTTATACGGCCACCCCTGCTGCACCGGGAAAGTGGCCTTATAAGGCGGGTGGCCTTTCCAGAGGGGGGCTAAATTTATTATGAGAAGTACATGTATATGTAATGTACGTAGTAAGACAGCTACATACTTCAAAACATTAAATATCTTCGTCTAAATGAAACATTATTCAATAAAAAAAATTTTTTTTATAATAACAAATTTATTTCAACTGAATATACGTTACTATTTTTGCTTTCTTGGCATAAGTGTGATATGAGAGCGGGTATTTTTGTCATGCACATTGCAAATGGATTCAAAAGCGTAATTTACATCTTGGTACATACATAGTTATCTTTCCATTTGCTCCATTTTCCTATTGCTGCTGAATAACCTTCTTATCGGTTATTACTTTGTTTATTCAAATTATTTCAACATAAGCTTCTTTTTACGAGTCATTTAAAAAATAAAATTGTTCGGCATGCCCCCCCTCCCCGATGTCATCGAGTAAAATAACAGACTTTCTTCGAAATTAATGTATCCGTTAACGTGATGACATTTTAATGTTTGGTAATGAGTTATTCGGTTATTGCTCACTGTATGCGATTTAATTATGCAGACAAAACTTGTGTCGAGTGTACGAAATACAGCCTTTGTAAACAAAGCCATAATGTGTGGTCACACGATTTTTCCGGTCTTTGTCTGGTACCATGTTGTTTTTTTTTAAGGTTGTCTGTGTGTGCCAATGTAAAAAATCTATTTTTAGCCTATGCTGACCTTGTTATGATTATAACAATTATGTCTGGTTATAATTATCAACGAGAAGAACTCGACATAGGTGTTAAACCCCGAACTCTATCATAGCATTATTGAGCCCATTTCCCCATTTCCTGTAAACATCGACTTTCATAGATAATGATATACTATAAATCTTTAGTCGACACTTTTAAAGGAATAAAAAATGCATAAAAATATACCCTTCAAGCTTATTTGCCTATTTGTTTATGATTATGTTTAGGAAAAGATTTTCAAATAAAGTTAATGTTTTAATTATGTAAGGATGTTTTTCCCAAAAAGTTAATTTGATCATAATTTTTTTCTCTCCATAATTACTTAAAGTACAATTTAATGATTCTGAAACAATGACTAATTCATAATTACTTGTGATTAACAATGATCAGCAATTAAATATTGCGGATTATTTTAATACTAATTATAATTATGCAATGACTGCTACTAGTGACTGTACAAAAAAATACGTAAAAAAAACAAGAGTGTGTGGTCTGGTAACCAATCATATTCCAGACATAAAAGAATCACAGCATAATCATAAATGCGTGAAAGATCCTTGATAAAATCAGATCAGACACCTAGATAGCTTTCACCTCACAAAATGGACAAATTCATATTCATGATAAGCTGTGGTAAAGTAGAACAAGGAAACAGTGTCTGAAAATTATGGCATAGACCAGTTAGTTTAAAAAAAATTCTTCAAGCTCATTTTTAGACTGTCCACATTTATGATGGATAATAGCTTGTAGATAAACAATGACACAAACAGAGCTACCAACATGGAGCTAGCAGTAGCAAATTACAAATGATATGTGAGACAAGCAATATATCAATTATGAATTAAAATTCCTATTAATTCACCTCTGTTCAAAGAGTTACCATTTTTTAATTTATTCCATGATTGCGATAAATCATGACCTGAAAAAAAATTCAATGTAAAATTTCTTGCCATAAATTCTGTTAGAGATATTAACAAATTCAAGTCGAATAAAAAAAAATATACCGTATTTTCCCGCATATATCCCGCGTGTTATACCAGATTTTACAAACCCCGCAGGGGGGGTGCGGATTATATAAGGGTGCGGGCTATATCACAATTTTTTTTACACATAATATTTCAATATATTGTTTGAAAAACATAACTACATAACTTATATATTGTTCTAGTTTTGTTTTGCGAGGGTTGGGTATTTATGGCTACTACGGTGACTTTACAACAACTTACGGTATCGGGACCAAATCAACATTTCGGGATAAAAACTTAAAATTTCGTATCCGTCACGTTTTCATAATCAATATTTTCTGTTTTCAATTGAAATAACTATCTAATTTTAGGTCAGCTTCAAGGTGAGGCCATTTTGCTTCAGGTCTGCGACTAGCACGTTTTCGTGGATTCATCTTCTCCAACGTTCCTTTTTCTTTTCTCCAACCTTGGATTACAATCTCATCAATATCAAATTTTCTGCCTGTGGCTCTATTGCCATGCACTTCAGCATACACAATGGCAGTTAGCTTGAAGTCGGCTGTGTAAGACTTTCGTTTCGGCATTTTTTAAATTAAACAGAAAGAAATTATTTAAACTCGAATCTACACTTCACAAGAATACAAGATTATTTAGAAATGTCCGTGATTATGTAGCCTGCAGTTGAGGCACAGCTCCTATAGACAGCCTACGCGCACAAGCACTGTGTACCGAGCCTGAATAGTTACCGGTAAATGACGTCATGCGAGCTACATTCGAAATGGACAACTGTGGCATTCAGTCTCAGAACCTCACACCATCACATATCTGGCTCACAAGTACCTGGCTTCCAAATTCAAATCTGCCGACTGCCAGCCGGAATATAGTGGAGGCAGGGTGACTAATTTGAACTGATGCAGAGGGATGATTATGGACCGGGGCAGACTGACTTGATAGCGTAAATACAAATTTGCATGTTGGGCGGGTGAGTGAAAATTTATTATTTGTAGTATCGTTCGTCATCCACGTGTAAGCATTGACGAATTCGGTCCTTCTAAAAACAGTAATGGTAGACAATGTGAACATACACATAAAAGTTCATGAATCTATGGTTGCGGGTTATACAAAGGTGCGGGTTATGCCAACGATTTTTTACACAAAACCCCCAAACCCGCAGGCTATATGAGGGTGCGGATTATCTGCGTGTGTGGGATATATGCAGGAAAATAATGTACATGATTCTACAACAACAACAATGATATCCATGGAAAACAGTGAAATACAGCATATTTAATTCACACTTTCAAGATAATGAAGGGATCTGACAAAAACAGATCAGGGAAGTTGTGTACAAAATCAAGTAAAATCAATAATCAGGGGAGAAATTCAAACTCAGGAACCAGAATATTAAGACATTCTTGTGAGTAAATTTGTTTCCATACCTGAACAAAATCTTATAAAACCAAATAAAAATGTACGTTCCAATTTGAATGTGTGGCAAAAAGTGAATAGACATAAGTAATGATTGATTTGATTTGTACCTGTAAACATATTATAAGAAGGGTCTGTGTGTACCCTAAAAGTCTATTGATTAAACCTATCAGATGATTTAAGGTAAAATCAGTATAAATTTAAGATGAATTACCATAATAAACCATACCTTTCAATTCAAGTATCAATCTTAATACCACATCTTTCAAGTCCAGTATCAATCTTAAACCCATACCTTTTCAAGTCCTGTATCAATTTTAAAACCATACCTTTCAAGTCCTGTTCAATCTTAAAACCATACCTTTCAAGCCCAATATCAATCTTAAAACCATACCTGTCAAGTCCTGTATCAATCTTAAACCATACCTGTCAAGTCCTGTATCAATCTTAAAACCATACCTGTCAAGTCCTGTATCAATCTTAAAACCATACCTGTCAAATCCTGTATCAATCTTAAAACCATACCTGTCAAGTCCTGTATCAATCTTAAAACCATACCTGTCAAGTCCTGTATCAATTTTAAAACCATACCTTTCAAGTCCTGCATCAATCTTAAAACCATACCTGTCAAGTCCTGTATCAATTTTAAAACCATACCTTTCAAGTCCTGTTCAATCTTAAAACCATACCTGTCAAGTCCTGTATCAATCTTAAAACCATACCTGTCAAGTCCTGTATCAATCTTAAAACCATACCTGTCAAGTCCTGTATCAATCTTAAAACCATACCTGTCAAGTCCTGTATCAATCTTAAAACCATACCTTTCAAGTCCTGTATCAATTTTAAAACCATACCTTTCAAGCCCAATATCAATCTTAAAACCATACCTTTCAAGCCCAATATCAATCTTAAAACCATACCTGTCAAGTCCTGTATCAATCTTAAAACCATACCTGTCAAGTCCTGTATCAATCTTAAAACCATACCTTTCAAGTCCTGTATCAATCTTAAAACCATACCTTTCAAGCCCAATATCAATCTTAAAACCATACCTGTCAAGTCCTGTATCAATCTTAAAACCATACCTTTCAAGCCCAATATCAATCTTAAAACCATACCTTTCAAGCCCAATATCAATCTTAAAACCATACCTTTCAGGTCCTGTATCAATTTTAAAACCATAACTTTCAAGCCCAATATCAATCTTAAAACCATACCTGTCAAGTCCTGTATCAATTTGAAAACCATACCTGTCAAGTCCTGCATCAATCTTAAAACCATACCTGTCAAGTCCTGTATCAATTTTAAAACCATACCTTTCAAGTCCTGCATCAATCTTAAAACCATACCTGTCAAGTCCTGTATCAATTTTAAAACCATACCTTTCAAGTCCTGTTCAATCTTAAAACCATACCTGTCAAGTCCTGTATCAATCTTAAAACCATACCTGTCAAGTCCTGTATCAATCTTAAAACCATACCTGTCAAGTCCTGCATCAATCTTAAAACCATACCTGTCAAGTCCTGTATCAATCTTAAAACCATACCTGTCAAGTCCTGTATCAATCTTAAAACCATACCTTTCAGGTCCTGTATCAATTTTAAAACCATACCTTTCAAGCCCAATATCAATCTTAAAACCATACCTTTCAAGCCCAATATCAATCTTAAAACCATACCTTTCAAGTCCTGTATCAATCTTAAAACCATACCTGTCAAGTCCTGTATCAATCTTAAAACCATACCTTTCAAGTCCTGTATCAATCTTAAAACCATACCTTTCAAGCCCAATATCAATCTTAAAACCATACCTGTCAAGTCCTGTATCAATCTTAAAACCATACCTTTCAAGCCCAATATCAATCTTAAAACCATACCTTTCAAGCCCAATATCAATCTTAAAACCATACCTTTCAGGTCCTGTATCAATTTTAAAACCATACCTTTCAAGCCCAATATCAATCTTAAAACCATACCTGTCAAGTCCTGTATCAATTTGAAAACCATACCTGTCAAGTCCTGCATCAATCTTAAAACCATACCTGTCAAGTCCTGTATCAATTTTAAAACCATACCTTTCAAGTCCTGCATCAATCTTAAAACCATACCTGTCAAGTCCTGTATCAATTTTAAAACCATACCTTTCAAGTCCTGTTCAATCTTAAAACCATACCTGTCAAGTCCTGTATCAATCTTAAAACCATACCTGTCAAGTCCTGTATCAATCTTAAAACCATACCTGTCAAGTCCTGCATCAATCTTAAAACCATACCTGTCAAGTCCTGTATCAATCTTAAAACCATACCTGTCAAGTCCTGTATCAATCTTAAAACCATACCTTTCAGGTCCTGTATCAATTTTAAAACCATACCTTTCAAGCCCAATATCAATCTTAAAACCATACCTTTCAAGCCCAATATCAATCTTAAAACCATACCTTTCAAGCCCAATATCAATCTTAAAACCATACCTGTCAAGTCCTGTATCAATTTTAAAACCATACCTTTCAAGCCCAATATCAATCTTAAAACCATACCTTTCAAGCCCAATATCAATCTTAAAACCATACCTGTCAAGTCCTGTATCAATTTTAAAACCATACCTTTCAAGCCCAATATCAATCTTAAAACCATACCTTTCAAGCCCAATATCAATCTTAAAACCATACCTGTCAAGTCTTGTATCAATCTTAAAACCATACCTTTCAAGCCCAATATCAATCTTAAAACCATACCTGTCAAGTCCTGTATCAATCTTAAATTCATACCTGTCAAGTCCTGTATCAATCTTAAAACCATACCTTTCAGGTCCTGTATCAATTTTAAAACCATACCTTTCAAGCCCAATATCAATCTTAAAACCATACCTTTCAAGCCCAATATCAATCTTAAAACCATACCTGTCAAGTCCTGTATCAATCTTAAAACCATACCTTTCAAGTTCTGTATCAATCTTAAAACCATACCTGTCAAGTCCTGTATCAATCTTAAAACCATACCTGTCAAGTCCTGTATCAATCTTAAAACCATACCTGTCAAGTCCTGTATCAATCTTAAAACCATACCTGTCAAGTCCTGTATCAATCTTAAAACCATACCTGTCAAGTCCTGTATCAATCTTAAAACCATACCTTTCAGGTCCTGTATCAATTTTAAAACCATACCTTTCAAGCCCAATATCAATCTTAAAACCATACCTTTCAAGCCCAATATCAATCTTAAAACCATACCTTTCAAGTCCTGTATCAATCTTAAAACCATACCTTTCAAGCCCAATATCAATCTTAAAACCATACCTTTCAAGCCCAATATCAATCTTAAAACCATACCTGTCAAGTCCTGTATCAATTTTAAAACCATACCTTTCAAGCCCAATATCAATCTTAAAACCATACCTTTCAAGCCCAATATCAATCTTAAAACCATACCTGTCAAGTCCTGTATCAATTTTAAAACCATACCTTTCAAGCCCAATATCAATCTTAAAACCATACCTTTCAAGCCCAATATCAATCTTAAAACCATACCTGTCAAGTCCTGTATCAATCTTAAAACCATACCTTTCAAGCCCAATATCAATCTTAAAACCATACCTGTCAAGTCCTGTATCAATCTTAAAACCATACCTGTCAAGTCCTGTATCAATCTTAAAACCATACCTGTCAAGTCCTGTATCAATCTTAAAACCATACCTTTCAGGTCCTGTATCAATTTTAAAACCATACCTTTCAAGCCCAATATCAATCTTAAAACCATACCTTTCAAGCCCAATATCAATCTTAAAACCATACCTGTCAAGTCCTGTATCAATTTTAAAACCATACCTTTCAAGCCCAATATCGATCTTAAAACCATACCTTTCAAGCCCAATATCAATCTTAAAACCATACCTGTCAAGTCCTGTATCAATCTTAAAACCATACCTGTCAAGTCCTGTATCAATCTTAAAACCATACCTTTCAAGCCCAATATCAATCTTAAAACCATACCTGTCAAGTCTTGTATCAATCTTAAAACCATACCTGTCAAGTCCTGTATCAATCTTAAAACCATACCTGTCAAGTCCTGTATCAATCTTAAAACCATACCTTTCAGGTCCTGTATCAATTTTAAAACCATACCTTTCAAGCCCAATATCAATCTTAAAACCATACCTTTCAAGCCCAATATCAATCTTAAAACCATACCTGTCAAGTCCTGTATCAATTTTAAAACCATACCTTTCAAGCCCAATATCAATCTTAAAACCATACCTGTCAAGTCCTGTATCAATTTTAAAACCATACCTGTCAAGTCCTGCATCGATCTTAAAACTATACCTGTCAAGTCCTGTATCAATTTTAAAACCATACCTTTCAAGTCCTGTATCAATCTTAAAACCATACCTGTCAAGTCCTGTATCAATCTTAAAACCATACCTGTCAAGTCCTGTATCAATCTTAAAACCATACCTTTCAAGTCCTGTATCAATTTTAAAACCATACCTTTCAAGCCCAATATCAATCTTAAAACCATACCTGTCAAGTCCTGTATCAATTTTAAAACCATACCTTTCAAGTCCTGTATCAATCTTAAAACCATACCTGTCAAGTCCTGTATCAATTTTAAAACCATACCTTTCAAGTCCTGTTCAATCTTAAAACCATACCTGTCAAGTCCTGTATCAATCTTACAACCATACCTGTCAAGTCCTGTATCAATCTTAAAACCATACCTTTCAAGTCCTGTATCAATCTTAAAACCATACCTGTCAAGTCCTGTATCAATCTTAAAACCATACCTTTCAGGTCCTTATCAATCTTAAAACCATACCTTTCAAGTCCTGTATCAATGTTAAAATTATACCTTTTAGTCCTGTATCAATGTTAAACCCATACCTTTCAAGTTCAGCATCAATCTTAAAACCATACCTTTCAGGTCCTGCATCAATCTTAAAACCATACCTGTCAAGTCCTGCATCAATCTTAAAACCATACCTTTCAAGTCCTTATCAATCTTAAAACCATACCTGTCAAGTCCTGTATCAATCGTAAAACCATACCTGTCAAGTCCTTATCAATCTTAAAACCATACCTGTCAAGTCCTGTATCAATCTTAAAACCATACCTTTCAAGTCCTGTATCAATCTTAAAACCATACCTTTCAAGTCCTATATCAATCTTAAAACCATACCTGTCAAGTCCTGTATCAATCTTAAAACCATACCTGTCAAGTCCTGTATCAATCTTAAAACCATACCTGTCAAGTCCTGTATCAATCTTAAAACCATACCTTTCAAGTCCTCTATCAATCTTAAAACCATACCTGTCAAGTCCTGTATCAATCTTAAAACCATACCTGTCAAGTCCTGTATCAATTTTAAAACCATACCTTTCAAGCCAAATATCAATCTTAAAACCATACCTGTCAAGTCCTGTATCAATCTTAAAACTATACCTGTCAATTCCTGTATCAATCTTAAAACCATACCTGTCAAGTCCTGTATCAATCTTAAAACCATACCTGTCAAGTCCTGTATCAATCTTAAAACCATACCTTTCAAGTCCTGTATCAATTTTAAAACCATACCTTTCAAGTCCTGTATCAATTTTAAAACCATACCTTTCAAGTCCTGTATCAATCTTAAAACCATACCTGTCAAGTCCTGTATCAATCTTAAAACCATACCTTTCAGGTCCTTATCAATCTTAAAACCATACCTTTCAAGTCCTGTATCAATGTTAAAATTATACCTTTTAGTCCTGTATCAATCTTAAACCCATACCTTTCAAGTTCAGCATCAATCTTAAAACCATACCTGTCAAGTCCTGTATCAATCTTAAAACCATACCTGTCAAGTCCTGTATCAATCTTAAAACCATACCTGTCAAGTCCTGTATCAATTTTAAAACCATACCTTTCAAGTCCAAAATCAATTTTAAAACCATACCTTTCAAGTCCTGTATCAATCTTAAAACCATACCTGTCAAGTCCTGTATCAATCTTAAAACCATACCTTTCAAGTCCTGTATCAATTTTAAAACCATACCTTTCAAGTCCTGTATCAATTTTAAAACCATACCTTTCAAGTCCTGTATCAATCTTAAAACCATACCTGTCAAGTCCTGTATCAATCTTAAAACCATACCTTTCAGGTCCTTATCAATCTTAAAACCATACCTGTCAAGTCCTGTATCAATGTTAAAATTATACCTTTTAGTCCTGTATCAATGTTAAACCCATACCTTTCAAGTTCAGCATCAATCTTAAAACCATACCTTTCAGGTCCTGTATCAATCTTAAAACCAGATCTTTCAAGTCCTGCATCAATCTTAAAACCATACCTTTCAAGTCCTTATCAATCTTAAAACCATACCTGTCAAGTCCTTTATCAATCGTAAAACCATACCTTTCAAGTCCTTATCAATCTTAAAACCATACCTGTCAAGTCCTTTATCAATCGTAAAACCATACCTTTCAAGTCCTTATCAATCTTAAAACCATACCTGTCAAGTCCTGTATCAATCTTAAAACCATACCTGTCAAGTCCTGTATCAATCTTAAAACCATACCTTTCAGGTCCTTATCAATCTTAAAACCATACCTTTCAAGTCCTGTATCAATGTTAAAATTATACCTTTTAGTCCTGTATCAATGTTAAACCCATACCTTTCAAGTTCAGCATCAATCTTAAAACCATACCTTTCAGGTCCTGTATCAATCTTAAAACCATACCTGTCAAGTCCTGTATCAATCTTAAAACCATACCTTTCAGGTCTTTATCAATCTTTAAACCATACCTTTCAAGTCCTGTATCAATGTTAAAATTATACCTTTTAGTCCTGTATCAATGTTAAACCCATACCTTTCAAGTTCAGCATCAATCTTAAAACCATACCTTTCAGGTCCTGCATCAATCTTAAAACCATACCTTTCAAGCCCAATATCAATCTTAAACCATACCTGTCAAGTCCTGTATCAATCTTAAAACCATACCTTTCAAGTCCTGTATTAATCTTAAAACCATACCTTTCAAGTCCTGTATTAATCTTAAAACCATACCTTTCAAGTCCTGTATCAATCTTACTCTCCATTTGTTCTCGCAGTTCCCTCTTCTTATGCAGACAATCACTGTACTTTGGAGTTGACCTGAAAGTAAAACCACATAACCTACAATTATTCTAATTGACAATAATCTGATAAGCAAACTTGCCTTATCATGCTAAAATAAAGTGGACATAAATTGATTTTTATGATTATATTGTTTCATGCACTTAGTCACTATTTTCTGTGGAGCTTAAACCTGTACTCACAAAAATATCTGAGCACAAAACAAAGTAAGACTCAAAACTCCACAATTAAAAATCATACTTTGAGTCAATCAGCCGTGTTGAAATTTGGTGTGTATATAGAGATAAAAACAAATACCAAACCCAAAATGTTTGTGATTCTAACCCCTCTTAGAGCAAATCTATGGAGGATCAAAATTTTGAAGTTTTAGCAAAAGTTGTATTCAGACTGTACTGAGGTTATGTAGCTTAGTACTGTAATAAAAAAAAACTCCACAGTCTGTGTTTGCACTCCAACTAAATAATACTGTTTCTCTGAAAACCATCATAGTAGTTAATGTTTAATAAAATCAATCACCAATATTTAACAGTGATTTTCAAATGAATCAGTAGCAACATACAAATATATTACACCATAATCAATTAGTTCATTAAAATGCTGCAAAAGCTCGAGTTTGTGTGCACTCTCAAGTTAAGAAGCTTCATGAATAAGCCAGGCCTGAAATTCACCAACAGAACTTTGTCCAGAGTAAAAAATGTAAACATTGAATCTAGCAATATAATATTATCAAAATTAGGTCTGACTTAAATCATCAAATATCTTAAGTCTAGTCCTAATATTTGACTTCTGTTGGTGAAATTTAGTCCTGGTGTTTTACATGCATTTATGCAATGATGTATTTCAAAGCATTGGACTCACAAAATCTGTGTCACAAAACTTTATATTTAATGTAATACTGATAACAGCAACAATAAAAAGTGAAACCTACAAAACAAATTAAAATAATTTTTATATGGCTGGGGTTGGGGAAAAAAACTGTACATAAGCAAATGTCAGGTATCAAAGCTCTAACTTTTTTTATTGTTAGATGTGTGACCTTGACACATGGCCAAAATGTGAGAATGAGCATGCAGCAGAATGATTTTTGTCTTGGGTTCACAATGACTCATTCAATGTATAAACAAAATCCATAAAGGGTTTAGCAAATATAAGCAAAGACAAACTTAAATACTTAATGTAAGTTTTCTAGCAATGACATTTACCTTCAAAGTCAATGGAGCAGATATGCATGTCACCAAAAAAACTAGTCTTAACTTCATAATAATTCATCACAAGTTTGAACCAAATCCATCAAGGAGTTTAGAAAATATAAACAAATGAAAGACTTAGTCAAATCTTTCAAGTTTCATAATAATTCATCACAAGTTTGAACCAAATCCATCAAGGAGTTTAGAAAATATAAACAAATAAAAGACTTAGTCAAATCTTTCAAGTTTCATAATAATTCAACACAAATTTGAACCAAATCTATCAAGGAATTTAAAAAATATAAACAAATGAAAAACTTAGTCAAATCTTTCAAGCAAAGTTTCAATGAATTATCTCAGTAAAATAATGATTCATTCCAATTCTAATGTGAATAAATCAAGGGGTTTAGGAAATAATGATTCATTCCAATTCTAATGTGAATCTATCCAGGGGTTTAGGAAATATATGCAACTGAAAAGTTTAAACAACTATTGTTACTGCTGCTGCTATTATTGCTGTAGCCTTCAGAAAAGTGACTGCTGTGTCTTGTATCCCACTGAAGTGGGCTCAATGAAATAATTACTAGAACAGCAGTGATATTTAAGAGTTCCTATGTTAAGATACTGGTACATTTTGAAGAACAGCATTTTCCATGTTGATGATCTGTTGAAAGAATATTTATTTTATAAATGAACATTTTTTATTTGCCTCTAACATCAAAACCAGGGTGTATTTTGGGTTAGTGTGATTGGCAAATACAAATAACATTAAATTAATACTACTGTCAAAAGAACGGCTTATATACTGTAAGACCCAAACTGAGTCCATACTATTTAGTGAGAAAAAAGTGTGCACTTAAGTTGAGAATTATTTGCTCACATTGTTTTACTGCCATCCTGAATGATGATACTTGTGTTTTGCTTATCAAACGAGTGTCAACAAACCAGGTCCACAATTTCACTGCTCTCTCTTATGGTCCATTGACATGCAACTTGATGATTTTCATGTTATGCTAACCCCACAAGTGTTGGGAAATCAAGCCCACGATTTCACACTTCATGCAAATGTCCATTGACATGCAACTTACATGATAAGCGGTACAGCACAATCCATAAACTGTTTCTCAAACAAGTGGAACAGAGTATTGGCCTGGGACACAACATCAAAGAAATATATTTTGGGTTGACTTTTAGGATCTGGGAGTGGAATGCCTAGAAAAGGAAAATAAAATTGTATCAAACATTGAAAGAAGTTACAGTCTAATAGTATGTGTATAGTATAGTATTTATACTGTAGTGCAGACAACTGTCAGACCTGAACAAGAATTCAGGAAGGAAAGCAATGTTTCTAAGATTTACTCAGTTGTCCAATCTCTCTTCTCCACATAACCACACTTACTATCCTAAAAATTTTATACACTCACACATGGGTTCACAGCCCCTGTTTATTCAAGGAGTTGAAGAAAGGCCTGTTAAATATGGAGGAAGGTGTGTAGAGTAGGTGTTGCAAATTGAACCAACCTAGTTTACTTATATGAACTATAACAAGCAGATCAGTATATGTGCCCACATAATATTCTGAAAGATGCTGCTTGACATACTCAACAAAAGAAGCAAAAAGTACAGATCCAGATATGTGGTCACATACTGTTTTGTCCAATCTTTACTATTTGTTCTACTAAACATATGATCTGATCTGTGGTCACATACTGTTTTGTCCAATGCTTGCTATTTGTTCTGCTAAACATCTGATGTAAACAGCACAGATCATGATTTGTCATCTCATTATGTTTCCTATTAGTTCTTTTAAAGATATAAATAGATAAAGAGGTTTTAAAAGATGTTTCCTGTTAGTTCTTTTAAACATCTAAAGTCATTAATAAAGATATAGATCTGCAGTCACATAATGTTCTGTCAGATGTTTACATATTCAGATACATACTATTACACCTTTTTCCATACTAAGATACATACTATTACACCTGTTTCCATACTAAGATACATACTATTACACCTGTTTCCATGCTAGGTTACATACTAATACACATGTTTCCATGCTAAGTTACATACTTTTACACATTTCCATATTCAGATACATACAATTCCACCTTTTCCCATACTAAGATACATACTATTACACCTGTTTCCATACTAAGATACATACTATTACACCTGTTTCCATGCTAAGTTACATACTAATACACCTGTTTCCATACTAAGATACATATTATTACACCTGTTTCCGTGCTAAGATACATACTAATATACATGTTTCCATACTAAGATACATGTTTCCATATTCAGATACACACAATTATACTTTTTTCCATACTAAGATACATACTAATACACCTGTTTCCATACTAAGATACATACTATTACACCTGTTCCCATGCTAAGTTACATACAAATACACGTTTCCATACTAAGATACATACTATTACACCTTTTTCCATACTAAGATACATACTATTACACCTTTTTTCATACTAAGATACATACTATTACACCTTTTTCCATACTAAGATACATACTATTACACCTGTTTCCATACTAAGATCCATACTATTACACCTGTTTCCATACTATTACACCTATTTTGCATGCTAAGATACATACTATTTCAATTATTTCCATACTAAGATACATACTATTACACCTGGAATCAAAAAAGTCTTGATGAGTGCTACACTGCTTTAGAAAAGTAGGTCTGCTTCCTAGGGTGGGGGTGTTATTTTTGGGAATGGGGATGAAAATATCTATTCTACATCAATTTTAAAGTCTTATATGCCTGTGGATCTGACACCATCTTAAGTTTTAATGAGTAAGTAAGTAAGAGATCCAACTGCAGCCATACAGAATACATTAATGATGTAACTGAAAGTTTACTGAGCACGTAATGGGGGCAGGCAGGCAGTGTGGTATAAAGTGCTCACCATTACTGATAATTGCCAGATCACCTCTGTCTCTACAAGTTCAATTCAGGTTTGGCCAATGTAGGTTGCTGTTGTTTTTGTTTTGTAGGGCTTAATGCCATTTTTCAGCACACAATAGGCTATACATGGCGGCCAGTATTATTGGTGGAGGAAGAACCTGGGAAAACCCCCGGAAAGAACCACCAACCCACGAGAAGCTACTGGCAAGCTTTTTCACATAACTACATTAGCTGAATCTTAGACTTGAACCCACGCAGACAGAGGTGAGATGGCAGTGATCCGTAACATACAGCACTTTAGACCACTTGGGGCCCCGCCAATGTAGGTATGTGAGAAAGCTTGCTGGTAGCTTCTCATGGGTCTGTGGTTTATTCCTGGGGTTTTCCTGGGTTCTTCCTCCACCATTTATATTGGCTGCATATATAGCCTATCTTGTACTGAAAAATGGCACTAAACCTCACAACAACAACAACAGAGAACATTAATGACTCCACTGAAGGTTTGCTGAATATATAAGCAGCTTAACTGAAGGCTTACTGAATAAATAAATGACCATATGGAAGTCTTACTGAGTACTTAAGTGACCCAACATTAAAGTAAAATTCCATAATGATTAGAGTTTTCTACTGTTTAATGATCTTTATTCTTCCTGATATTTAAATTATTATAATAATGCTTCCCGATGAAATGCATTCGTATCCTTATTCAATAGTTATATATGTACTACTGAGAATTATTTTCAAGCACTATTAAATTTCTTTTAATATTGACCTCAAAATTCAATCACATCTCACTCATGGTATTAAAATTGAAGAAAGTTTCAAGATCATGCAAAACCCTGTGTAATCTGCCTCCTAAAAACAGTTACTATGACAACTGTATTTAAAAATAAATATTACTTACCATGCAGTCCAATTTCTATTGCATAGTCAATATGTTCTACCACAAGGTACTGTATCAAAACATCCAAGACTCTCACAGCATTTTCTGCCACATCAGATGTCCCTGACAGCTGAAATGGGAAACTAAAGATATAAATAAAAACAAAATATATTTTTTTTATGTCACAATAGAAGGTCGATAACTCAAATGTTTATCTGACATCTCCATTCACATTCTTCTTTGGAACACCCATTTTTCTAGTAAAATAGGTTTCTTTGATAATACTTATCTGAACATAATACCTAAGGAGTAATACTACCTTGCAATTCCAGTTATCTCAGTTGAAATATTTAGTTACTTGAGCTAAATTTGTCTGGTCACATATGACAGTCAATGATCTCCCCTTGATATAGGGAGAGGCATCAAATCACGTGTACCTCATTTCCTACTGAGTGGAATGCATGCTCTCATTGTAGGTTGTAATAGTGGAATGACTAGGAATTTAAGTAAATCTGCACTATGATTGGGTAAGTATTAATGAAAAAACATTTTATGAGAAAATTTGGTTTCTTCTTCAAATACGTTACCTGATCATAATACTTTGGGAGATTAGGTAAGTGGTGGAGGAAACAACATCCCTTTACTCCAGAGAGACCATCTCCAGACCCATAAGGTATGTGAAGCAGCTTCTCGACTGATAGACAGGGAGGTTTACTGACTCGGTTACACAGAGATGCAGCTTTATGAAAATGGAAACTTTTCCTGTCCCACAAGTGGAAGTCATGATGCATTTTTACTAAGCTGTCAATTGAGCTTAGAAGTAGCCAGTTGTACTGTAACCGTAGATCCCACCAGGTCTAAAATAGCCTTCTAGGACGACAGATTCCTGAGGTAGAATCAAAAGAATGTTGACTTCGTCCCCCAATTTGCTTCATATCAGAAAGGGAACTGTTTTGCTTGAATGCAATACTTGTTGTGACTACCCAAACTTCATGAGCCAAAATGTGTAACAAGTTCATATATAATGTTGGGTATGCAGAATTGTTAACCCATCTAATCCAGGACAAAAGTGACTACACTGAGATATCATCCTTTCCCTCTCTGAGAGGTAAGAATAGACAGGATCTCCCTATTTACATTGGCTTAGTTATTTCCAGGCTTTGACTTTCATTACAAATTGCTGATTGCTCATGAGTGGGAGCCAGTTCTTGAAGTGTCACTGACCCAACCTGTCAGAACTGTGAGTAGTCCAGGTTAACCAACAAAACATATTCTGCTGATTCTGCCGTTTGTACCTAAAAGGATTTAGAAGCAGGTTTTATGAGTGGTGAAGCTTTTGAGAGCAGCTGAACAATGCCTTTTTCAGCCAGATTAGCACACAAGATAGATTTCACTTTGGGTAGAGTCAGCACCTTTAGGTGTGTGAAAACAAAATTTAAAAGCAAATCAGAAAGGTCTTTGTTTTGTCTATAACCTCTGTTTCATGATGATGCAGTGTCAGAGATTGTACCATAGTTGTATTTTGTTATGATTGGAACTAACTGTTTCTCTTCACAGAGACAAAGTAGGAAGTTTACTATTCAAGGAGTGAAGCATTAAGGTGGAGAAATAAGTTCAAGCTCACACCCCTGTGAGAAAATTCTCCACTTTTCCCTCATATGCTTTCAAAGTAGGGCCTTCTCACTAGTGATTCTCTCAACCACTTGATGTGAGAACAGTTTGTTACCAAGGGTTTGTTTAATATGATCCTGATGTGCATATATAATAGCTCTGAATTTGGCTGAAATGTCTGCTGCTGTGGTTGCTTGAGCAGATGAGGAAATATGCCAACTTTATTTTTAATTTGTGCTACTAGATTTATTGTCTTTTTTCCATTCCATGATTTTGTCCATCTGAGTAGATCAATCAGGACAATGTGATACTCTGGTTCTCATTTGTTTTGTAGCACCTTAGTAATCAGAGTCTTGGAGGTTATGCATATGTGTCCAAACCATTCCAATCTATGAATGAGAGTTGATTGCTGAGGCCTTTAGGCCCAGGATTGGTAAGACAGCTTAGGAGTTTTGCATTCCACCTTGTCTCAATTGGATTCACTAGGTAAGACAGCTTAGGAGTTTTGCATTCCACCTTGTCTCAATTGGATTCACTAGGTAAGACAGCTTAGGAGTTTTGCATTCCACCTTGTCTCAATTGGATTCACTAGGTAAGACAGCTTAGGAGTTTTGCATTCCACCTTGTCTCAATTGGATTCACTAGGTAAGACAGCTTAGGAGTTTTGCATTCCACCTTGTCTTAATTGGATTCACTAGGTTTATGACAAAGTTGCAATTCTACAAAAAACAGAAAGACTTTGTCTGCAAATGAAAGTAGGAAAAACTTTTTGGAAACATAGATGGTGTATACTTCCCTGAAACGAGAAACTCCTCCAACTTGCTCTAATGTTGAATATCTTCCAAAATTCTTGAAGATGGTTTGTAAGGTCTCTGGTTAGGACAGAGAGCATGCTACTTGGTATGAGTTTAAGTAGTAAATAAGGTACACACAGATCTGGTGTTCATCTGTACATCAAAGGTAGAACACTCTGACTGAAACATGTAGTCTGGCAGCATTTAGCTCTCATTTATAAAAAATATTAGCTATGAGGGCTGGATTTGGCAAGGTAGTGGTATTTCTTGACTTAATGTATTATGATCAAGTAATGTATTTATAGAAGAAACTGGAAACTGTAGGCCAGCATGTAAGAGAAGTAAGCATACAACTTGGAATCAAAAATCAAAGGAAAATGAAATATTTACCATATTCACCTGGTTTTATTTAAGGTCTTTCTTCTCCACCTGACAGATTCATTTATGTTACGTGACTAACAGGCAGTAGCATCTATGACATTAAACATAATGTAAAACTTAATAAAAACCACTGGTTCATAAAAAGAAAGATCACTGTAAATTATATTTATCTGATTTGTGGTAATGACCATGATATACAACTATTTTTGATAGTCCATTTAAAAAAGAAAGACATTTTTTATTCTGATACATGTTTGTTTCCTTATTTAATGTCTCTTACCACTTTACACCTCTTTAAGGCCAGCTTTGTTTCCTGCAGTATGTTGATAGCAGCCTCCTGTGAGAGAAATGTCTCTCCGCCATAGTTTTCTATCGTAGGCCCTATGTTGATGTTTGCCTGTGTCACATTCACTATTTTAGCCTGGATGTCTCTCCTCAGCTCTGATAAACTGCAGCATACATAATAATGAAGTTTAGTAGTTACACCGTTTGCTCATGCATTTAGAATTTTAAAGTGTTACAAAACATTACTGATAAACCTCTTCTCATCTCAGGTAACAGAAAATGTAGAATTCTTCCTTCTTTATAACCCTGTCACATATAAACCTCAGAATAATACTGTAATTTCTCTTTTTCTTAAGTAAACCATTCCACTAAATGTTCTCTAAACTGATTTTAAAAGAGTTTATAAATTTTACTAACCAAAAATGTAAAAGACAACAACTTCTTTCATATCTTTCATTTCTGAAATGGATCTGCTATTGCTCACCTGATATACACTGGTCTCAAAGACAAATAATGCAGGTGCCTTGGGTTGAAAAGATACCCATATCAGTATAAAGTTGAAAAGATACCCACATCACTATAATCTCCAGTTCTCTGGTAGAAATTGGAGGTATCTGACATGCTGTTTAACTGTGTTACTACTTTGAGCTGGACTATATGCTAGACATTCTCTCTTCTGCCAATGTGTGTGAGTGTGATTTGGATTTTTAATGTAGCTTTAACAATTTTTCAGTCTTATCATACGATGTCTGCATTGTGGCAGTTTATAGTGATGTCTAGCACAGAGGCATCATCCCACAGACATGTAGCATGATGTCCCACCCAGTCACATTATCCTGACACCAGGCCGACCAGTCCTAACACTAACCTCTTACTGCTGAATGCCAAGCAAGGCTGCTGTTAGTATCATTTTTGTAAGTCTTTGGTATGACTGCTGGGGATTGAACCCACGACTTTCCACATCTGAGAAGGATGCTCTAACCACTAGGCCACTGGAGTGATCTGTTCTGTCAATGAATCAAGTAATATCTAACTTCTATCAAGATCCTGACTATGAAGGCAAGAAATCAATCCATCTGCAAAGGACACATGAAGAGGTGGCCAAGATTCATGAGATCCACTGTCACACTGAAGAGGCTAAGGAGTTCAACAAACACAGTGACAAATATTTTGGAACATGCTCTCGTTCTGATTCTAGAACATAATAGTCTGTGCATTTGGGAGGAAAACGGACCAGGGAGGAAAACAGACCAGGTTAATATGGTTGAGGAAATCCATACCCAGATGACTGAAATGTCAGGAAGGGATAACAGTGGATTTCCATATTTACTATCCATCCTAAATTTTATATAAAATAAAGAAGATTGATGACATCAATGAGTAAGTCATCTGGAAGAAGGTAATGAGGGAGTCCAATGTTCAGGTAACAAGCCTAAGGGCTGAGACTGAAAGTAGGGCATGGAACAATACTCCTCTGTTGGCGAACACGTGTATTTTCTTGATGTTACATACACTGCCATAGGCCTAATCTAGGTGAGAAATAGAAGGAACATATCTATAAGTTTTTAAGTGGCTTTTGAAAACCAGTTTGTCTACCTTGTAATACATAGGGGAAGACATATTGATGGCAGTGAAATCTTTGTCAAGGCAAGGAAAATCTATATGATTGGTACTGCAGTGTGATCTGCACCAATTTGGAGAACAGATGGCCAGAAGTTGACTTGGTGATAAAAGGGCCTTGTTATTATCTGGACTGCTTACTTTTTTCTTGATAAGTAACTAGCTTTGACAGTGTAGCATGAGGCAATGTGGGCCACAATCAAGAAATACAACAAGGAACAAAAGTTGACAAATACCATCAAGCAGCTGTATGCCAAGGCTACCAGTGCAGTAATTACTCGAGGTTCTGTGGCTGAATGGTTACAGACAACAGTTGGAGTACAACAAGGCTGTCTCCTGTCACTTACGCTTTTCAACATCTACTTAGAGCACTTCATGAGCAAAGCCCTGGAAAAGCACTGTGGGACAGTCAACATTGGAGGGCATAACAACACCAACCTCCGATTTGCTGACGACAGTGATGGGTATTCAGGCAGTGAAGACTAGGTTGCCTCCTTAGTGAAGATCCTGGATGAAACATTTTCCAGATTTGACATGGAGATATGTGCTGAGAAGACAAAGCTGATGACAAATATTGGCAAATAAATCTCAACCAAGATTAAAGTCAAAGGACAGGAATTGGAAACAGTGGGCCAGTTCAAATATCTTGGTTCCATAATCACTGAAGAAGGATCAAGAGCAGAAATTTTGTCATGAGCAGCACAAAAAATGGCATCAAAACTAAGACCCATTTGGAAAAACAAGAATATCTGTCTGAAAACTAAAATCAGACTATTGAGAGTACTAGTCATCTCAATATTTTTGTATTCATGTGAGACCTGGACCCTGACTGCAGTACTGCAACAAAGAATCCAGGCACATGAAATGAGATGCTTCTGAACCATCCTTAGCATCTCTTATATGGACCACATCACAAATGAAGAAATGTTTAACACCATCTGCCACAAAGTTGGCCAATATGAAGACCTCACCACTGTCTAAAAGAGAAAGCTGAAATGGTATGGCCATGTCACTAGAGCCAACAGTCTATCCACAACAGTACTGCAGGGCATGTCCAGGGTAGCAGAAGGAGAGGATGACAGAAAAAAAGTGGACTGACGATATCACAGAATGGACCAGAAAAAGTTATGCGGAAACACAGGCATTGGCATATGATCAAGACAAATGGAGAGAACTGATCAGCAGCACAGTGCCTCGATGAAAACACTAGGTCAAGAAACTGCTGATGATGAACTAGATAATTCTGCAATCTTCAAAGATTATAAAATGAAGCCCTGACTTTGTATGCTGTACTTGATACTGACAGTGAGGGCCAATCCATAGAGGGTAGACTCATAAAAAAGAATTTATTCTATGGTAGCTTTAAAACTGAATTCAATTCTTTCCATGGATGGATCAGATTTATCATGAAATGTTATGCTGGAATGGTCAATGACTTGAGGGTCCTCACCAGCCAGTATGTCCCGAGACATGTCATAACATAAGGCAAAGATGCTGCTGTATAGTCAGGATGCATTACTCAGAATTCTCCACATGGGAAGGCTACCAAAGGTTGTCTTGAGGCATCCTGGACCACTTGTGTATTAAGATGAAGGTCTGACATTGCCAGTTCGGTCAGCTGAGAAGGCACGGACAACTAGATTGGCTGCTTAGACTGCTGCACTTGTGAGTTTTGAGAAAGCGATACTAGTGTGGCAGGGTCAGTTGTACAGTCTGTTCAGTGATGTCAATGTAAGATATAATTACCGATGGTGTGGATGAATGATGTTTGAGAACTGAACATAAACTATCTAATTTGTCCAAATGGTTGGGCAGGCTGGTCAAGCTAGACTGCAAATATATTACTGTGGTAAGCTTGCTGTCCATGTGGATGGATGGGTTGGTCAACAGCTGCAGTGACAAATAAGTCACCATAAGTAGAATGCAGGCTGGGTTGGCTGGCAAAATATAAAAGGCCTCCTATATACCCATCTTTATTGCCTATGTCATGCCCAGGTCAGGAAGCTGGATATGTACCCAGTGGGTTGCCTATATTTGTACTATGCAACTTTGTCATATTCGCTTGTAAACATTCCTGCTGACAAACTTTATGAAACATACTGATCATCCTTGATTCAAGATAATTGGCTGCAATGTTTCCTCCATATAGGCAATTTAACAGGTGGAGGGAGAAGCATTCCCACATCCCCAACTAAACTTGATAATGAGTTGGAAGAATGTTGTAAACTTATAATGTCCTGTCCACTGGATTTGGACTAGACCTTTTCTCCCTGCCCTTCAGCTGTGTTTGAAGAACACTGGACCATACATCTTCTGCCCACAGACTACACCTTGCATGTGTAAGACAAAGAGCAATTCTTGCAGGCAAGACGTTATTGGTAAATATCTTCTGCCACCTTAAATCACCTACACATTTTACATTTAATAACTCCAGACTATCTGACAATGTAAAAAACAACAACACACCAGTTGTAATTACAATGAGAGATAATGGCTATCATATATCAAATTAAGAAAAAATGTTTGGCATTAGACATCCTAAATCAACATTAGTATGCAATCTGAATGTGAAAAAAACTACCAATCAAATTACCAAGGACAAAACAAAACAGCAATTAAATATATATACTGATAATATTATAAATATTTTACAAAATATATAATCAGAATTAGATAATATGTATAAATAAGTAAACAAATTTTAATAAAAACTGGTAATAAATTCACAAAAATATCTAAAATGTCACTGAAATACACAACAATGAAGTATTCACTACAAACAATGTTTGTTTTGACTTACTCTACCACCAAAGTAAAAAAATGTTGGATGGCTAACACAACAAAAATATAAATCCATAGATTTGTGGAGGCCTGCTGACAGGATACAGCAAAAGTTCAAATGTAGTAGATATAGTACCACCTTGTGGAGTAAGGGGAGGTAATCTGCAACAATTAATTCCCTATGTGTTTATAAAGAACAGACGGAGAGAATTTTGGGAGTTTTGGAGCTTTTCCAAATATAATTCTAGTATGATACTGACATTGTTGTTGTAGAGTTTTACGCCATTTTTTAGCACACGATTGGCTATATATGGCGGGCTGTATTATTGGCAGAGAAAGAACCCGGAAAAAAACATGGAAAGAACCACCGACCTGCGAGAAGCTACTGGCAAGCTTTCTCACATAACTACATTAGCCGAATCTTAGACTTGAACCCATGCAGACAGAGGTGAGATGGTAGTGATCCGTAACAGAAAGCGCTTTAAACCACTTGGGGCCCCTATACTGACATTGCATATTTCTGCCAAAAGTTGAAATTAGCAATGCTGATGGACAATGGAAAATACATGATAAACGCAGAACCATACCAAAAACTCACTTGACCTTAGAGCCAGGTGAGCTCAAATCACAAATATACTGCTTTTCTTACAAATCAAATAAAACAGTATTAATAATAATTATACTATTACATTATATTTTGCAAAATTGTTTTTCTAATGTAATCAAATGCATAATAAAAAAATTACTTGTGAATGGTACCTTATATCCACTATATGTTTATAAGTTCTCTATGTAAACACTAGTAGGGTATGGTTGTTATTGGAGATTACTAACCAATGGGTACCAATGATTAAGACCGTTGGTAACAGCATGCAGTCATTAACTAAACATGCTGTGCTGAAATTCTTATTTTCTTCTTAACTTCTCACTTTTATTTCTTCATTCTGTGATGTTTAACCAAAACTGGTAGTATTCTTCTTAACCCAAGATCAATAAATCAAAAACATTTGGTCAAGATCTGTGATGTAGAACAAACATTGTGCACTACTAATTTTTCTCTTCATTGAGTCACACAGACCTTGATCTTAAGACATATTAAACACTAAACAAATTTCTGTCTTACTCCAAGTGCAAGCCATCCACAAAGTTTGATCCAGATGTATTATATAAAACTCTTGCTGATGTGCAGAAACCATTTTGCTTCTTACACTCAAGTGACTTGACCTTTGATCTTTTGACCACAATTATAGGTTAATTCAATCCACAAAGTGTAAGCCATCCAATGAGTTTGGTCCAGGTCTTTGATGTAGAACTAAATTTATGTGCATAACTATTTTATTTCTTTCAGTCAATGACCTACATTTAACCTTTTGACCCCAAAATGAAAACACAAAATTAGGTAACTGCTGATGATTGAGAATTTGAGTTATTGTGCAGAAATGAAAATGTCAATAGAGTTATGGATGAACAGACAACATGATAATGAAATATGCTCTGACAAATGGCAGACATATAAACAGAATCTGAGTTCAGGTACAGCTAACCTACCCTCCTGACTGTATCTGTTTCTTCTGATGCTCTCGTTCATCATAATATCTTTGCAGCAATGCAGAGCATCGTTCTTTTAAATATGCTGTCTCAACACTGAAAGAAATAATAAAACCTGAAATTCTGGATTTTAGTCACAAGGTAAAAATGACAACCATTATCAAGCAACAATACTATGAGAGAGAGAGAGAGAGAGAGAGAGAGAGAGAGAGAGAGAGAGAGAGAGAGAGAGAGAGAGTACAAATAGTGGTAATAATAGTAACAGTAGTAGTAGCTAGAGGTGGATGTCATGAAAAAAATTGTTTAACAACATATACTGCTGCATTTCCAAATATATCACAATACGTACCACGATAGTCTGCAATTATACAGACAATTTAATGTTCTGAGGCATGTGCCTGACACTCTTTTCATGAAAACATTCTGTCTGTCAGTACAGAAAAATATCTTGCATTGATTTATAGCACAATAACAGTATATTATACCCATTACATTATATGAAAAATATATCTTAAGATAAAAAAAAAGTAAAATATCCCAGCTTAAATGACTCTCCGACCAACCCCATCCCCGAAATTTTCTAATGGTAAATGAATCTGTCTATTTAATTGTTGTACAGGCTGTATTCTAAAAACTAGAACTAAAGTGGGATGATAAATCTCACTGTCATGGATACCACATGACTGGCATTGTACTGATGTTAGCAAGCCTGCTGACATAAACACAGACAGACAGACAGACAGACATAGAGAGAGAGAGAGAGAGAGTGACCTGCTGTAGTTATCTAGATGTTTGAGAAAGACAACTTTAGTAAGTTTAGCCAGAAGGGAGCTGTCATTTCCCAGTTTATAAACACTCAGCTCACTTGATAACTGTGTGGTTCTGCAACAAAAAAAAAAGAACACATGTACATGTACATCAAGAACAATGTCTTCAAACAGATCATTATTGTTGTTTGATACAGGAAGGGAAGGTTTTCTTTCAAGCAGTCAAATTAGGGCCTTCAACAGTGTATCTTTTTACTCACTCATGAAATTATTGTCGAACTTCATTTTCCTTTCTAATGGTTCCTTTTCCTGTTTTAAATTCCACTGAGATAAATTAAAACTTTTGATTTGAACACTATAATAGACATAAAATTTTCTAGTTTCATCAGTTTCTATTTGTTGCAAGTTAAGATGCATGCTGATTATGACTTTTTTTGAGTTACCAGGAGCCTCCCACATGATGTAAAATACTTATCCAAAATAGATGTCTTGGAAAAATGCTGCCCTTGAGATACTCTGACATGAGATGCAAAGATCTGTTGGTTTGCAATGAAACAATTATACTTTATGCACCTCAAAAGTAATTTTAAAAAATTCCTTTCATAACAGGAATTACATTTTGTCTCCAAAAATTAGAAACACATCCAAAGACCAAGGATAGCCATGCTGGAAATAGGATCTAACTCTAAAAAAAATAAGTCCCGGCCAAAAAGATGAATGAATTTCACACTGAATAATATGTTGGTACTTTATATCTAGTTTTCAAGTAGATCTTCCATTGGAACAAGAGTATTATAATTCAGATTCTGTTTATAAGTCTACACAAGAATTTTTAAAGACAGCAAATACTGCTTACCAGCAAAGCTGTTGCAGTCCGATTTTTTTATCAAGAAGAACAAGTGAATGATAATACAGTTGTAAGCTGAAATTATAATGACCACAAACTTTCAGGTAAATGTTTTAAAATTATTTAGAGTAGTTACCAAAACAAGATTTGTCATACAATGTACATCACTTCATTAAGAGATGATATGCAACACAATCTCATCAAATGGCAATAGGATACAAAATCCCTAGGTGATGATGAGAGCATCTCTGAAATTTCAAATCAATCCAGTGGCCCCAAATGGTCTAAGGCGCTAGCCTTTACAGATCACTGACATCTCACCTATGTCTATGTGTGTTCAATGCTGGGGCTTGGCCAATGTGGATATGTGAGAAAACTTGCCAGTAGCTTCAAATGTGTGGATGGTTCTTAATGGGGTTTTCCATGGATCTTCCTCCATTAGACATACTGGTTGTGATGTGTAGTCTATTGTTTGCTGAAAAATGGTATTAAGCCCACTACAACAATCAATTCAATCTATCAATAGTTAGAAGAAATTTAATACACAAGACTTTGTCAATAGATATATTTATTGACAAAACACTATGTTAACAGACAGATGTATGTATGGATATGACTAACACCTTGTGAACAGACTGATGTATATATGTACGGAAATGACTAACACTGTTAACAGACAGATGTATGTATGGAAATGATAACACAGATGTATGTATGGATATGACTTAGACTTTGTTAACAGACTAAGGTATGTATGGAAATAATATACACTCTGTTAACAGACAGAAATATGTATGGATGTGAAAAACTTTGTTAACAGACTGATGTATGTATGGAAATGACATGCACTCTGCTAACATCTTGTTAACAGACAGATGTATGTATGGAAATGACATACACTCTTTTAACAGACAGATGTATGTATGTATGGATATGACATACACTCTTTTAACAGACAGATGTATGTATAAAAATGACATACACTCTTTTAACAGACAGATGTATGTATGTATGGATATGACATACACTCTTTTAACAGACAGATGTATGTATGTATGGATATGACATACACTCTTTTAACAGACAGATGTATGCATGGAAATGACATACTCTTTTAACAGACAGATGTATGTATGTATGGATATGACATACACTCTTTTAACAGACAGATGTATGTATGGAAATGACATACACTCTTTTAACAGACAGATGTATGTATGGATATGACATACACTCTTTTAACAGACAGATGTATGTATGTATGGATATGACATACACTCTTTTAACAGACAGATGTATGTATGTATGGATATGACATACACTCTTTTAACAGACAGATGTATGTATGTATGGATATGACATACACTCTTTTAACAGATAGATGTATGTATGTATGGATATGACAGATGGATGTATAGACATAATGAACACTTTACTAACAGACAGATGGATGTATGGACAAGACTAACACTTTGTTTTCTTCAGACATACACACTGTAATTGTAAATATGCAAGCAGTTAAACAGTAGTACCTTGTATAGAGTTCATACAGATCCTTCAGATACTGTTCCTGATCTTGCTGGTTATCTAGCTTGCTCTTCACAAAATTCTACAAATAAAAAAAGTAATGATTTATTTACACAAACTTCAGTTCTACACACATATTGAAAATCTTAATTTGGAATACATTCCTCAACAAAATAATACCAAAAGCTAATAAAACATAATTTCTACAGCATGACATCAGTAAGGGCTCACAGGTCATCAAAATTACATGCTTTACATACATTCATGAGACCCCATGCTGAGTATGCCTGGGATCCATACAGATGGATACACATCAATCTAGTTGAAACAGTACAATGAAAAAGCCCCATAATTTGTAGAAACTACAGATATGAAATTGGAATTGTGACAACAACCATACAATGGTAGCTCCTACACTATATGGCTCTTTGAAACTATCTGTATTGATGGACATGTGACTATGATAGGTGGCTCTTATTTCATTGAATTTCCCTGAAAATAGGTGAGGATTTCGTGTGGAGTCTGTAGCCTAACATTATATCTGGTGACTCAATAAACCATGTGGAGTGGTGACTCAATAAGCCATGTGGAGTCAGTAGTCTAACATAATACCTGGTGACTCAGTAAGTCATGCAGTGTGTAGCCTAACATAATACCTTGTGACTCAATAGGCCATGTGGAGGATGTAGCCCAGCATAATACCTAGTGATTCTATATGTCATGTGGAGTGTAAAGACTAACATAATACCCAATGATTCTATACATCATGTGTAGGGTGCAGCCTAAATAATACCAATGATTCAATAAAGGGTTTCACAGCCACAATGGAGTTACTGATTGTAGTGCTTTAAAATTACCTACCTTAGCATGCGCACAAATAAAATGTCCAGTTCCAGATAGTTCAGAATTTCACTCCACTTAGTTAGCAAAACATAAAGTCAACAAAGGAAGAAATCTTAGCTGATCAATATGGTTAAACCAATGAATAAATTATATATGTTTAACATCTTTGTTCCTCTGGAACAGCCTTCTTAAAATTAGTTTAATTCTGTCTGTTTAAATGTCCTTGCATCAAATATGTAAGTTTAAAGGATCCAATTATTTCACAGACTCCATCCTAATACTTTGGTTTGCCTCTAAAATCAATATTGATCCATGTGACTAAATGTAACATTGAGGACAGTATGATTTTAAAAAGAGATTGTGCTGGTTGCTGAATGCTTGAAACAGACAGCTAAATCTATCAGTGTATTATTTGCTGGCTGCTTAAAACAGACAACTAAATCTGTCAGTGTAGTTATCTGCAGGTTGCTTGAAACAGACAGCTAAATCTATCAGACTGCGCATACTTATTTGCTGGCTGCTTGAAACAGACAGCTAAATCTATCAGACTGAGCGTAGTTATCTGCAGGCTGCTTGAAACAGACAGCTAAATCTGTCAGTGTAGTTATTTGCTGGCTGCTTAAAACAGACAACTAAATCTGTCAGTGTAGTTATCTGCAGGTTGCTTGAAACAGACAGCTAAATCTATCAGACTGAGCATACTTATTTGCTGGCTGCTTGAAACAGACAGCTAAATCTATCAGACTGAGCGTAGTTATCTGCAGGCTGCTTGAAACAGACAGCTAAATCTGTCAGTGTAGTTATTTGCTGGCTGCTTAAAACAGACAACTAAATTTGTCAGTGTAGTTAACTGTTTGCTGCTGAAAGGCAGATTGAAACAAAAAAATGATATGTCAGTGACATTATCTACTGGCTGCTGAATGGCTGCATATACTGACCTGATGACTCACGACTTCAAACTATTCGCTATATAACAATACTGGAATAAAGACAAATTGCATCATATTGTTTTCCACAATTTTTTTTTACCCATAATACTATGTGAATCTTCCAAACATAAATTCTACATGTTTGTTCAAAGAATATGTTAGCAAAAATATTTTATTGAGGATACTCAAGAGTCAACATATGTTTTCTTTTGTGGAAGGGTGTCCTACATTAAAAGGCTGAACATGTTAAGTGAAATTAATTAATAAAATGGGTTTATAAAAAATGTAGTCCTTTATTTGAGCAAAGGACATCATCTGTGACTATTTCATCTGAACATCTCTGGTCACTCTTTTAATAAATGGCAACTAACTGTTTTGACCTATCTGTTTGGTTATTTATCTGCTATCAGCAAATGAACCCATCTTGCACAAAACATTTGAGCTTCAACTGATTCTTCAAGTATCTTCATCTTTTGCCCCCTTCACTGCATTTACTTCCCTCTTACCAATCACATAGAATGGTCTTCCAAAAGGGTCATCTTCCATTGATTTATTTCCATCTTTAAAATAATGAAGCCACCTCAAAATTGTAGGTCAATAGAAATCACATCTGTAAACTTCATCCAAGTTGGCCTTGATGTCAATGAGATTGATTCCCCTAAGAGTGCTGGATTTTAGAGTATGTTCCTTGTCAGTAGCACAATTGTTCTTTTTTCTGACATGTTTATGTTAATGTCATTTGCCTATATTACGTCACAGGCATATATCTGAAAGTGTCCAGAGAGCTGAATGTGCTGCCACAAATAATTTTAAAGAACATTATTCTGTCTACTGAATGGTGTTTAATTTAATAAGAGTTTCAATGAACTTTTGAATCACCCATGGTACGTATTAACAAAGTAGTGTTAAAAGCTATGAATTAGACCATTTACATTAAAAAGTAATCTAGTTTGTTAAAAATTGATTTGTAATTTGCTTTAATTGGGGAATATTCAGTACAAAGAATGACCTGTAGTTTGCCCATGTAGATGTTCTGCACTAGTTTGCCCATCACCATTTCTGGATTACTGAATACTGCTTGGGCCAAGTCACTGGTTTTTTGACAAAGCGGGAGAATGGCATCAAAAGGATCTTGTTTCATGAAGGCATGCTGAAACAATGAAAAGTATATCCTATGAAATCAATTTATAAAGGGCCCTTAAAGGATCATAAAACTGTTCTTTATGTTTAGGTGTCCTTTATATATAGGTACAGAGTAAAACTGATATTTAATTAAGAAACATTGTCCTTGATGTGGATGTGTTTGCAAAAGCATTTTCAATCAAATTACATGTGATCGAAATACATTTATGCCAATCAATACAATTCTGTTTGAAGTTATACATCTGTACACTTTGGCATGAAAATGTTACAGCCAACAATTTTTTTAAAGCCTACAATTACTAATGAACGCAATTGTACTTGCATTTATAACTCTAACAAACCCAATGTAATTAATGAATTTACAGGAAATGTTTTTCCATCAGCTTTGTAATGTATAGATTTGCATATATACACAAACAAAATGAGGGATGTATTACCTATGTCTCCATGTTATTGCTGCCAGTTCTTTTGCTTTGCATTATTATGGTTGTTTCACAAACACTAAAGTTGTTTTACATTTGTATGGTTGTTTCACATAACAATGAAGTTGTTCTGCATTATTATGGCTGTTCCACAAAACAATGAAGTTGTTCTGCATTATGATGGTTGTTCCACATACACTGAAGTTATTTTGCCATATTATGGTTGTTCCACATACACTGAAGTTGTTTTGCCATATTATGGTTGTTCCACACACTAAAGTTGTTTGGCCATATTATGGTTGTTCCACATACACTGAAGTTTTTTGGCCATATTATGGTTGTTCCACATACACTTAAGTTATTTGGCCACATTAAAGTTGTTCCACATACACCGAAGTTGTTTTGCATTATTATGGTTGTTTCACATACAATGAAATTGGTTTGCATTATTATGGTTGTTCACATACACTAAAGTTGTTTTGCATTTGTATGGTTCTTTCACATAACAATGAAGATGTTCTGCATTATTATGGTTGTTCCACAAAACACTTAAGTTGTTTGGCCATATTATGGTTGTTCTACATACACTAAAGTTGTTTGCCATATTATGGTTCTTCCACATACACTGAAGTTGTTTTGCATTATTATGGTTGTTCCACATACAATGAAATTGGTTTGCATTATTAAGGTTGTATTACAAATTCTGCATGGCATAGACGATGTACACTAGGTACACATGATGCAAGAATCATGTTTGACTTCCATTACTTTGAACTTTCTGCATTTCAGGCATTTAGCTGACATTGCTATCTAAATGAGACGATAAGAGAAAACAAAGCATCAATTAGCAATTCAGCATGTTACTAACTCGCTAATACCACTCCTGTTACTGAGTAAGAAAAATAATCAGTGTTGTGCTAACTCGTAAATGAAAGCACAAGTTAAAAATAGCGTCCTGTAGTGTGATCTTAAATAGAAGAAATTGGTAAAGTGACAAAGATTTAAAAATAAAATAAAATAAGCTATATAACCTGAAGAAAAATGACTGTCCAACACAATAAAACCAAATTTCAAACTGGTTGGCCAAATTTTAACACAAAGATGACTGGGAATGTTGATGACATAATGTTATCAGTACAGCAGTGAAGCTTAAAATCTAGCAACTCCTAGCAGTGGCAAGGGGAGGTAATGGGTTTTAGTTAATGCTTTTTGTCTATGTGACAAATAAATGGATTCAAAAGGAATCAAGCTCTTATCCCCTAACATTATGTAATTGGGGAACATATTTGAAGGATAATAGATACATGTTTATGCTTTCTTTGTTCCATAAGTAAAAGATTAATAAGTAGGGAAGGCTAATTGCAGTAATCCTATTCGCAAAGGAAACATTTTCAATGATCTAGCACTGGCATGCCTAAAGCAAAGGGAAAGAATTTACATCCTACCTTCTGTGTTGCCTCTATAAAAACATCAATGCATCTTCCATAGCCCTGAAGAAAAATAAACAAGATATGTTTTACAACACCAGATCTCTTGACAAAAACACAATAGATCAGAGAAAAAACTAGCATTCAATTGTATGTAAAACACTGACAGAGCAAAATATACAATCAAAATGGAAGATCAAGACAGGTGAATGTGTAGAACTTCTATATGTTTGGAAGACTTTCTTTGATTCTTAAGATCTAGACTTTGATTTTCAACAATGTGCCAATGACTCTAGCTATTTCCATGGCAAACCCCCCTCACATATATTAATGTATATTCCTCACAAAACTGTAATTCAAGGGATGTAATTTTAAATCAATAATAATAAATATCCTCTAGTTCTTACGTCAAGTACAAAGTTTGGTCAAATTATACCATATTTTGGTGTGTATAAAACACAAGTTTTATACTTGAGTTTCGAATTTTCAGGATGGAGTGGTATTTTACAGTAGAAAAAAAAGTTTTTTATGCTGATCTGATGAACAGATGGTTCGCTCATTATGAAATACTAAATCATTTCATTGTAGCTAAATTGTTTACTAGCCTTATTAAAAAATTAAAAACCACTACTATTAATAAATTCTTTTCATTCCACATCACTGCCAGGCTTTCTGTTCTATGTCTCAACCAGAAATAAATTCAGCTGATAAATTATCCTTCTCTTCCATCATATTTATGTTAAAGCAGTACAAGGGACTGCACTGCAGAGGAACAAATATGATTACAAGATCCACAAATGTCCAAAAATTGCTGATCTAATAATGCAATTTTTCTTTCTCTATTGATCTCTTTATTTTTGATTGAAATGATATACATTTAGAATTAAATTTTATTGGGGGCACATTTAGGGGACATCATTTTTGCAATTATGGTTTGGATCTTACAATAACATATACACTCACTGTAGTACTATGCATTATCATTGGGTTTTTCAATTTTCATGGTTCTTTTATAAAAAGACACTTTCATGGTTACTTAAATTTGTGTTTTTGCCTGAGTGTCCAAATTTACAACATAGCTATTTAATTTTGTGAGTTAATCTCTACAAATACCCAAAATAAAAAATAAAAAAGAATAAAACTATGCCGACACAAACAGTGGTCACCTGAATGATTAAAACAATACTTCCAGTATGAATACAAATCAAAGACCTGAATGGATCAATTCTCGCACTGTATTTTCATCCAATGATGGAAGCCGATGACGCAACACTAAAACAATAATACCACCTCCATGAGTACAAACAACTGTCAAGGTGAATCACGCTATATTTTTATCTGAGTGATAGACAACTAAGGACGCCAATGTGCAAAGTTGTTAACTAAATTGCACAACAATGGAATTACTCTTTTGTGCCTTACCCACATACAGACCATCTTCAACCACTAAACCTGATAATAAATAATGAATTTTTAAAAGATTTAATATCAGACATACACAACTGGTCATTAGTGCCATCACAGAAAATGAAGATATTACTGGTGTTGATCAGTGCACTGTATTAGTGAAAACTGCAACTTCATTAATTCAGGCAATTTACACTGAATGCATAATTATGTGAGACTGAGTAAAAGATTGGATCTAATTATTCATCAGTTTGGGGATTATTATCCGACAAGCAAGTGTGTGTACCAAGAGACATAACTGAGATGACGTTGATACTATCCAAATATCAGTTCTGTATGCACTTCAATACTATGCTGTAATTGGTGTGTATTGGTAGTTTCTTTAGTAATAGTGTTTCAAGCAGAAGATCAATAATATTGTTCTTCAGATTAGAACTGTGCTTTCAGGAGGAGTAAAAAATTTCACCAACAGCTGTACTCGAATGAAGGATCGATCTAAATAAGTATTACATTTAATTTTTATATACCATTATTTTTTTAACCCTTCTTTCATGCATTTTTCATTTTTACAAGTATTTCAATAATTTTTTTCTTTTTCTCATCTCTTGTTATGCTTACTTATCTTACATAAATATACTGATTTTAGGCGGTGAGCAGAAATACTGATACATGTGCAATATAAAATACTTTATAATTCTTCAAAATAAAAGCATGTAAAAACTAATAAAATTATACCAGATTGATATTGATGCATCGATGTTGATTTATCAAACTGCTAGTCTCTAACAGTGAAACAAAGTATCAATTTTTTGAAAATGGGGGAGGTCAGAAATCATCAATGGTTTTTTTTTTTAACTCAGTGTGGTCTATTCAAGGGAATCGGTGCTAGCTAAAGTTTCGATAAACATAATAAACCCAATGTTTAATCTAGATCAATTTCAATTATTTTTACAATTCTTTGGAAAAAAACTTAGTTTTTTCCTTTATTTTATATTTTAAATCACAGTATTTGATACTTCTTATGATATGTTGATCAATGTTTAACTTATTTATGGTGGTGTTTTTAAAGATAATCAACACAAGCAAAAGTTTTGATATATCAAACAACTGCAATGCATTATCTGATAATATTAGTTTAAACACTAGGATATATTTCCTAGGTATGGTCCAAAAATATAGAAATACTGGACTTTAACATAGTTTCTTGTTTTTGATCTTGAACCCGAATGAATAGTCAAAGTATCAACATGTGTCATGTAAGAAACTCATATGTCATGAATGACAAGCCAACCTTCACTAAGTTGAAGCACATCATAACAGAGCTACTGCGAGAAAGTTCAATGTAGCAGAATAGAGAAGAATGAACAAAAGACCTATGAAAATTCTGAGGATAAAACAAATAGCCAGAGAGACAAGCACAAAGTATCCAGACATAAAAGATGACAGAGAATTTTAGTATCCACCATGGAGATTTACATTCAGGCAATATTGAGAGCAAAATAGAAGAAAAAGATGACTACAGGTGGTCTGTGACCAAGACCTATGAATTTCTGTCACATGGTTTATCAATTCTGTCACATACACACATAGCCCAGAAGCTGACAGAAGGTTATGTGGACAAACTTGTTTTTTTTTTAGCTGACATTTTTGAGCCGACCCAGATGTGAACTGCTAACCAGATGATCTTGACCTTTGACCTTCCATCCAACTCCATAAAAAAGGGAAAAATAACATCAGTATAACCACAACTGGCAACAGGAAAAATCTTACTACAGTGACGCTTGTCGGTACTGTAGATGGTGGAAACTTCCACTCTATGGTATGTTCAAGAGGAAGATGTGGTGTGTCTAAAACGAGGATCATTGACATGGGAATTAACGGATGGATAAAAGACTGGATAACAAATGTATACAGCTAGGCAGATACACCAAGAAAAACATTAGATCTGGCTAAGCTGGATCAAAACATTATAATTCATGTCTTCAAAAATAGCTGCATCAAAAATACAATGGATGGCACAGACGATTATTGGTTTTGTGGGTTTAATGCTATTTTCTTCACAAGTTAGACTATAAACTGACCAGTGTATTTGGTTGAGGAAGAACCTGGGAAGAACCACTGACCCACCAAGAGCTATAGCAAACTTTCTCTCACATACCCTCATTGGTCAAGCCAAGACTCTAACCCACACAGAACGAGGTGAGATGTAAATGATATGTAAAGGCAAGAGCTTCAGACCATATTGCCACCTAGTGTGCAATAAAGAAGATGAAATAAAGTGTGAGGATGGCATCAAATGCCATGCAGAAATCAGGATGAAGAAAAAGTTAAGAACTATTCCAGTAATGCCTGGAATAATAAGACATGAGTACAAACAATGACTTTGAAAGAGAAATGACAACAAAGAGGAATATTTGAGGGCTCTGATAAAACAGACCAAACTTTATCAAAAAGGTGAACCTTAAAATGCCCCTTTTAAGGCCAAACATAACATTCGATACATTTTCACAATTGTGAGTTATCTTTCTTTCTTTAATATTATTTTTTTTCAAATACTGATCATGATTGTGTGATGTGTATGTACTGACATGTAGAGACAGTTAATTGTTTGTTGTAAGCCAATCAATCATGTAATAAATATGATTAGTGGACTATCCAAACTGTCTGACTATTGTCCCACTATGAAAATGGGGTGAAATTATAACAGTTATAAATATATATCACATGCATGTTATATGTTCGAACAATTTTTTTTTTACCTCATTCTGGGTTAAAAATCAGTGCACACATTATACATCAGTGTTCTACACACAAAATTACAGTATTAAAAATTTAACAGTAATTGAAAATTGTGTAAATTTGACCCTTGACCAATAATCCCAGTCATGCCTAGGGAAGGGCAAGAAACATATATAGAAACATTACATTACCTTAAAGTTTGACAAAACACTTGCACATCTTCTCATCTTTTTTTGATCATTGTCGTTATGAGCAATCTTGAATTCTTCAATAAGTTCATTTTCTATCTGGTCATATTTATCTAAAAAATAAAAATGAACTATTATTTCATTTTGACTGTTACAAAAATGCAAAGTAACAGTAAATGACTTTTTTGCACATATACATCATCAAAAGATACTTCATGCTATTCTGGTTTGAGTTTTTTTTATTTTAAACTGTCAGATTATTATAGGAGAGATAAACAGAAAACTAAGCATCAATTAAACTGTCCATCTCTCAATACTAAAGTTTACAATAATGATGATGGACCGGAACTACCTTTGAACATAAAGAATTCCTCAGAAACTTTATTAGATTTACAGTAAAACTGACTCAAAGTGACTGTGTTTCAATGACAAAAGCCTGATTAGAACAGTTCTTACTTTGCAAAAATCTACAACTACATGGAATAATCTGGTTTACAGTAGTTTTTTAATTTTGTTTCTGCCTGTATAAACAAAATCCGTCATACACTTGCACACACTGGGTTATATTACAGCACAAACTGAGTCAAATCACAGTACAAACTTGGTCATATTACAGCACAAACTGGGTCATATCACAGTACAAAATGGGTCATATCACAATCACAGCATAAACTGGGTCATATCACAGTACAAAATGGGTCATATCACAATCACAGCATAAACTGGGTCATATCACAGTACAAACTGGGTCATATAACAGCACAAACAGGGTCATATAACAGCACAAACTGGGTCATATCACAGTGCAAAATTGGTCATATCACAGTACAAACTGGGTCATATCACAGCACAAAAACAAACTGGGTCATATCACAGCACAAAAACAAACTGGGTCATATCATAGCACAAAAACAAACTGGGTCATATCAGTGCAAACTGGGTCATATCACAGCACATACTGGGTCATATCACACACATACTTTCAATTTCTTAAGATTACTCAGCTACTTAGATAGAAATGACTGCATGTGGAGACAGGCAAAAGTAATTTTTAAAAATTTTTCACATGCTTTTTCTTTTGTTCTATAAAAGTTTTGACTCAAAGGAGGCCTGTACATATTTTAAGGCCAAAATTGATGTTTTATAAAAGTTTTGACTCAAAGGAGGCATGTGCATATTTAAAGGCCAAAATTTATGTTTTATAAAAGTTTTGACTCAAAGGAGGTATGTACACATTTTAAGGCCCACATTGGTGTTATATTGAATATGGAATATCTCACCTGCAATTTTTCTTCTTGCTTTTGCAAACCTTCAATGAAATTAGAATTATCAATAAAACAATGATCTATTTAGTACAGTAGATCTCATTCTTACTTTTATTATAGCATTCAAGGACATTTATACTTACATATTGCATCTCAATGAAAAAATCTAAACAAAATATGTTATCTGAAACCTTGAATCATCTGGAATGGAATGAACAACACAAGTGTATTGTACATAGGATTTGGAATTTTATGGCATCAACAATTTAAACAATCAAGCCTTCTTATTATATACAGATAACTAATTTACCGAATTCCCTGTAAAATAGGAAATTCAATTTTGTTATTTTTTTGCCTCTGCAATTAAGACTTTATTAATAAAAGTACTTTTATAATGTATGCTGATGAAAATGACATTAAAATTAGCCTTAGTCATTATGAATTTAATTTAAAAAATTCAACTGTTATTTATTTGAATCACACTGACAATAACAAACTTTTATAATATGAAATATAATTTGCTAATATTTATACAATATAAAATATAACTTACTAATATTTATACAATACAAAATATAACATCTGTTGAGTACTCAATTGTCTGTCAAGTACTCACTTCTCTGAGCTTGTTAGTAATTAAATATACATCTGTCAAGTACTCACTTTTCTGAGGTTGGTAACATTTAAATCTAAAATATTTGTCCAGTACTCATTTTCTGAGCTTAGAACTAAATAAATTTATAACATTTGTCAAGTACTCAATTTTCTGATGCTGGTAACATTTAGACCTAACATTTGCCTAAATAAATCAGTAAAGTACTCACTTTTCTGAGCTTGGTAACTCTAGTGCTATGAGATGCAGCTTCTGAATTATATCTGCAGCGAGTTGTAACTAAAATAAAATAATCCTTTGGTTTATGACACAAGGCATACAAAATTATACTTAACACTGGATATTACAAAAATTGATGTTAGTTCTAAGGAGATTGCTCTAACAATCAATGAAATAAATTACAGTATTGTGAATTAAGTCTTTAATATTCCTAAAAGTTATATCACAAGTCCTAAATTATAGAGCATTCCAAATGAATTCCAGTGTTCTGAATGAATTCCAATTTTGAATATGCTGATGTACCAACAGCCTGGAATAGTGTTAATGCACTATTAGTCTTGATGTAACACAATAATGTCTCTAAATGAATACACAATAAGCCAAAATGCATCTAAATGAATAAACAATAATTCCAAAAAAGTGATTTAATCAGAAAGTATTATTAAGCACTTTGTAATTCCAGAAAATAATTTAAATAAATCATATCAAATTTAAACTCAATAATATTAAAAGCCCAATTCCATTTTAGATGCATAGTACAAAATATACTGACTGCTTATGACAAAAATACTGATTTTCAAAAAAAACAAATACTTAATTTTAAAACTTTGATGCACATGTAGCTATTAAACATCTACAACAATCACTAAAGTAGGACAATAACATACTTGATTATTTAATGTCAAAAATGCATGTGTTGTACTCTTGCAGCTTTTGAATTGGCACACAGTTCCACACGACCAACCATTCATAAGGAGCAAGACTGCAACACACTTACACTCAAACACATACTGTTTACAGGAGCCTTTTCCACACTTTGTTTTATCAATCATTATCAGTTCCAATGTACCATCTTTCACTGAGGATCTGAATTCTGTGCAATTATTTTACTGACATGTTTTCATACTAGTGCACAATTAATCCTTTGTGACCTTAGTGTCTAGAAAAAGTGTGTGAAATAAATCACCAGCAACACACTCAACTGAAAGAGGAAGGTTTATTTCTAAAAGAAATTTAAAAGAATGAACTTCTGATCAAATTACATCAAGGTTCTCTCTGGTATTTTTAAATGCTGTAAATTCAGGCTGTGTTGTTGATAATCATGCAGCAAGATGATATTTATTAGCTTTTTCATGCTGTTTTATGTCATGGGTTCCTCCATGCCCAATAGTGAAATCACAATTACACAATTTGAAAAATGCAAGGTGTTCTCCTTTACTAGATGGTTTCACAATTCTAAACAAGATGGAACAATTGCCCTTCCAGTTGTTTTCTTTTCTTTGCTGGATAAGATTCTCAATCTTTTTTCAACATGACAGGAAACTGAATATTATGAAGATAAGATACACTGATGGTGGCAACTAAATGCCCAATCCAATATTAGGGTTAAAGACTTGCAAGGTAGCCTCGATTTTGAATGAAACAATCATGTTTAAGAACTCTCTATCCCTATATACATGTGATAAGTGTTAGAACTCTCTATCCCTATTTACATGTGATAAGTGTTAGAACTCTTTATCCCTATTTACATGTGATATATTTACTCTCTGATTGGAACCAGGTGCCTGTTCTAAGAAGAAAATGCAAGAACATTATTTCTTTAATTTTTTTTAAAATTAAAAATGGATTTTTAAAAACAAAAATGTCAGCCATATTCTGGTCCAAATTAAGGAAAAATACAGAAAATCCAAGACACTTTGCAGCTATGTAGATTTAAGATAAAAATGGGTAATTCTAATTTAAAAAACAGCCCAAATATAAAAACATAAGACACAATGAGAGGACCAGGATGAGTGTTATCCTAATGGAAATTTCTATCAAACTAAACAAAATTCATTTCTGGAACCTTCTAGGGTCAGAATCAAGGATGTATCTAAAACACAAAACCAAGTAAACATGTTTACCTACATATAATAATAACACTGGTCAACAGTGAAATCATTACTGACTTGAAAAGGCCCTAATCTGTACTATTTTGGTGTGCCGAACATGAATATAACCGTGAAAAAATTGTATTGGCTCTCGTTTTGAGGATATTCATATACCTCATTTTCTATGTTTCACTGTGTAAATTTCTCCAGTAGGACTGCAGCAACATCCGGAATAATGATGTAACATTGCATAATACCATCATACTCACATCATCCACAGTTGATTGCATCATTTTCTGATGCAATGCAATACTAATGCCATGCGGCTGCTGAAGTAAGTTGACGTCAGCAGTGTACTATACATGTGATGACCTATTATACTAATGCCAGGTGGGTGCTGAAACTGACGTAAGCAGTGTACTATATAAAGCCCAATCAGATAGGTTCAGCATTTAAAATATTTTAGACGTTGTGCGAGACAGTTCAAGCTACTGTTACATAAAACTTATTATTTTATCCATTTACGTACAATAAAGAACAGTAATGCCTCGAAAGTGTGTTAATACCGCGGATAATTTTTGCTATATTTGTGGGGAAGTGACATTTGCCAACCAGAAGAAAAGTATCGATTCTCAAGTGAAGAAGGCAAGTGAAGACAAGCCTTGGGCTCCGCATATATGCTGTGCTACATGTACAACACAGCTTTCACTGTGGTTGAATTGCAAAAGGTCATCAATGCCGTTTGCAGTCCCAATGGTGTGGAGAGAGCCAAGCAACCACCTGAATGACTGTTACTTCTGCTTGGTTCCTCCTCTTTCTGGCGGAATAACGAAGCGAAAGAAGTCGAGAATAGTCTACCCAAACATTCCGTCTGCATTGAGACCAGTTCCACATGGTGTGGGACTTCCTATTCCAGAACCTCCAGCAGAATATTCTCTTGATTCATCTGACGAAGACAAAGGTGAGTCGACCTGTTCTTCTCCTGGTCCATCAGCATGCAGTGATCCAGATTTTCACTGTGGTGCATCATCAACCCCACAAAGAATAACACAGGAAGAACTAAATGACCTGATTCGTGCTTTGGACTTATCAAAGAACAAGGCAGAATTGCTAGGATCAAGACTCCAACAATGGAATCTTCTAGAAGAAGATGTCACAATTACTGCATATCGAAAGCGCCACCAGCAATTGGAGCCTTTCTTCAGAAAGGAAAGTAATCTGATATTCTGTTCCGATATTGAGGGACTCATGAATGCTTTAAAAATCACTCATGACCCACAAGAATGGAGACTATTTGTGGACTCTTCGAAACTGAGTCTCAAGGCTGTGCTTTTGCACAATGGAAACATTCTTCCATCTATTCCAGTAGCGTATGCTGTCCACATGAAAGATACATACGATAACTTAAGGCAGCTACTGAATTCCATTGAGTATAACAAGTACAGCTGGCACCTCTGTGGTGATCTGAAGGTAGTTGCCCTTTTAATGGGACTGCAGCAAGGATATACAAAATACATGTGTTTCTTATGCGAGTGGGATAGCCGAGCAAGGGAAATGCACTACATGAGGAAGGAAGGGACTCACAGGCAGAATGTAGCCATTGGAGAGAAGAATATCCAACACCCAGCTCTGGTTGAGGCTCAGAAAATCTTGCTACCACCCCTTCACATCAAACTAGGTTTGATGAAGAACTTCGTGAAAGCCATTGACCGGACTTTGCCAGCATTCAGATACCTGCATGAAAAATTCCCTCGACTCAGCGAAGCAAAGATTAAAGAGGGAGTTTTTGTGGGTCCTCAGATTCGAGAGCTTTTCAAAGATGACCGGTTCAACAACTTGCTGGAAGGTGACGCGAAACAAGCATGGAATGCTTTTCGCCTAGTTTCTACAAACTTCCTCGGAAATGTTAGGGCAGAAAACTATAAGGAACTAGTAGAAGACATGTTGATGAAGTATAAGAAACTTGGCTGCAATATGTCTCTAAAGATTCACTTCCTTCATTCCCATTTGGATTTCTTTCCTAGCAACTGTGGTATTGTTAGTGATGAACACGGCGAACGTTTTCATCAAGATATCGCAACAATGGAACAAAGATACCAGGGAAAATGGTCCACTCCAATGCTGGCTGACTACTGCTGGACACTCCTCAGAGATGCTCCCGAACAGCTGTACAAGAGACAGGCGAAGAAACCTAAGATGTAGTCAATGACTTGATTTTTTATAGGTAGGCTATTACAGTTGACCTTTTACTATTGGAATGCATTTCATTATGTAAACATTAATTTCTTGCAGATTACAAAAAAACTAGAGCCAATTTTGCAATTTGACTGTCATATTCGTGTTCAGCACATAAAAATTGATAAGAATTGACTAATTTTATTTCAGTAACATCACTTTTGTAAAAATTTGTTGTCCAGTGTAATCTTAAAATACAATCTACTATTCTATAATTAGCTACATAATATGTTGTTAATGAAAATGACATTAGACCAGTAGGCTCAATTTCCTACCCTTAATTAATGAATTATGGACAAAGATAAATCAACACTACAAATTAACTATACATAACAATACTAATTAAATTTAAGTTGTCCAACAATGACTTTTAGTTTTCCAGGCCATTTGGGAACTGTCAACCTCTACATCATATTGCTGCTGAGCAAATCCCATAGCCCAATGTCAAGGACTATGCATTTTAAAGGTTGGAAAAATAAATGTTTTCAAGGAGCTAGTCAAGGATAAGTGCTTCTTACTATTTTCAAACAAGTGCTAATAAAATCATTTAATCTACCTTTATCATGTTGCAAATTTATGCACTTCGGGCATAGTGAATGCTTGAATTTACCTCCATTTATTCATTCATCTCCTCTGTAAGTGGTCATTAATAACTGTTACATTAATGTTTGACTCCATATTTGGCTAAGTGACCAAATTATCAATCAGAGCAGTTCAAACAAAATAAGTGCTTTAAATAATCTCATTATATTGTGTTTACTTGACTAAGATATGCATCAATGGATCATACTTTGATTTCAATTAACCGAGTTAACAAAATGAAATTAATGAAAGGTACTTATCAACACAAGTGTCCATTTCCTTTATGAACTGATGAAATTACACTAACAAGTCTTTAAGAATTTTAACTGATTACACTGAGGATAGACTTCAACAAATGAAACAACAACACCAAAGAAGTGGTATCGGGTCTATGTTTGCATTTAAACAATAAATTGTATGTTTTAATCAAATCAGCTGAAGCTGTTTTCAAATATGGTTTGTGTGTGTGTGTGATTTTGATTATTTTAACATAGCTTTTAACAATTTTTCAATCATGTCACTATGATATCTGCAGTGAGGCAGTTTATAGTGATGCCTAGCACTCGAGCATCATGCCGCAGATATGTAGTATGATGTCCCACCCAGTCACATTATCCTGACACCATGCCTACCAATCCTAAGACTAACCTCTTAATGCTGAGCACCAAGCGAGGCAGATGCTAGTCTCAGTTTTATAAGTCTTTGGTACAACTTGGCTGGGGTTCAAACCCATGACCTTTTCCATCCAAGACAGATGTTCTAACCATTAGGTCACTGGAGTAGTCGATCAAATGTGGTAATAGAAAAGATTGTGAAATGTGGCAATCTTTTCTATCTGGATAAAATTAGTTTACTAAATTATTTTCATTTGTGGTTTCTACCAATCCATGAATTTAATGGCCTATGAATAACAGTTTATATGTGGAAACTATGATTCTCTTATTTCCAAACAGTGGGATCACCCTCTATTGAAAGAGGACCCCTCTTTCAGAATACCTATTCAATTTTCACACAATCACTGATACCCATGAAAATAAAAGAATTCAAAGTATCATGATTATGTATAGTGAAATAAATGGGACTGATTTGGATGATTATTTCATTGTTAAAAATAACTTGCACAGCAGCCCCCACCCTCATACAAAAACAAAACAATTTTCAATCACAAATACCCTGTAATGCCCTCTCCAGCTATATTTAAATACAGAAAACATTTGCAATCTCATGATGGCTAATACATCACAACCTGTGAAATTTGTGTACAAAAACATTAAAAGTTACTCAAAACCAACATTACCTGGAATGGATCAGTGAAGATAGCAGATTTGGGTGGCCCATCTGTTAGAAACTCGGACAGAAAGCTCATCAATTTCTGTGCCTCAAAAGCCCGAGCTCGTGGCGTGTTGACACCCTCAAGCTGGTCGCCAAGGTGCACCACTTTTGTTGCAACCAAATTGATTCTTTCATCCAAATTTTGAAAGCCAGCATAAGAAGTCTGAAATGAATGAAAATTAAATTGTATTTGTAAAACACAAATGTTCCAGCTGCAGACAGAAAACAAAGTGCAAATACAAACAAACAAAAAAGAAATCAAAATTTTTAAACTACACACTGTAGTTGAAAATATGCTATAACAGCATGAAAATCTAATCAAATCATCTGCATATGCATTTAATCAAGAAAAATGTAAATGATTGAAAAAACATCTACTGGGCACCCATTGATCTTTATGATTGGTTACCCAGGTAACCAATCAAAGGGAAATTGTATTAAATGTGAACAAACCTGAACTGCTTTGCTGTAGGTTGATAGGTTGATGTGGGCATGAATGGCATGCAAAAGTGTATTTTTTTCAGTGGTCAAAAGTGTACAAGTTGAGAGTGTATTTTGCATAAAGATCCATCTAACAAGGGACCAGTGAGTCAGTGTTGTATTTTGTAGAAGAAAAAATACCCAACTGAATTGATTGATAGACAGCAATATAGGAAAATGGAAGAAGAAAAAAACTTTTTAAAATATGCTTGTCTTATGAGTAAAATATGTCACATAAGTTTGCTGATAGTATGTTTTTATTAAATCCATTATATCCACAATTCTTGACATTTTAAATCCACTTGTATGTGACAACATTTTTGGCTGTTAAAAGTTGTTTATACAGTCTTGAGTTTGAAGTTGAGATGATTTCAAATATAGGTTACAATGCAGTATAAAAATAATGCCTTAATATAATATGACCTTTTATGTGCTGATGTGCCATTAAATACAGATCAATCCACCAGTCAACCAATCAATCACTCAGCCAATCAATCAATCAAGTTACATTAGAATACATACCAACTGATAAACATTTACGTTCATAACATACTTGAGCTCATGAAGATGGTTACCTTCCTAATACATGTATTTGCTCTTATTTGTAATGACCTTAAATTGGGTAATTTTACCAAATCTTCACTTCATTTGCGCTTTGGTTGCATCTGAAATGCTTTTGGAGTTCATTTTGCTCGTGTTCCATTTGAATTCCATTCAAGTTCACATTTCAGTTATTATCTCATCCTTTTCTTTGGAGGTCGCAGAAATGAAATGCTGACTTTGCATTTATTGCGTAAATCCAATCTTTCATTCATATGAATCAAATATCTTCGATTCTGAAGTGTGCTTATTTGAAAGAGCAACTGCTTAAATATTTTGTCATCTATAAAGTGTACTTTAACCAAAAAGCAAAAGCATAACATGCAAAAGACAACACTTAATTTACAATAATAAAATTTAAGAACTACAGCAAAACAAATGTAACACAGTTGTGGAGAATTTGATTTTTCACTTTATTGAATTGAAATAGTAATTGTAGAGATACAAAACATATATGGCAGTTGTTATGTCTGCTTTGTTAAACAACAATGGCATAAGAAGTAAAGTGCGAAACCTTATCAATGTAATGAATTTCAAGGGATTATCTTGAGAAAGTGCCTTGAATTAATCTGTTTTTTCAATTTTTCTCAAGAAAGTTATTTATGCTGTATTTATTATTCATTGCTCTATATTCTGCATGTGTGCTTTCCATTATCTTGCAAATATATTCATTATTTAATTTGCATTTCACATAAAATGACCTATTCCTGGTTCGGGGTGTGTGTAAAACTGTAAACTTGGAGGAAAAATCAAAATAATTACTAAATAACATCTTCATAAAACATCTTAGGTCCAGCTAATAATTTATTAGAAATAATTGAATTTAAATCCTTGGATTGGATCAATATAACCAAACCACCAATAGCTGCATGACTAGACTAAAAATCATTAATACCTATGATTTCTCTTACTGTGTCCACACACATGCCAAACCTAAACAGCCAGTGGATAATAAACTTGAGAAAAGACACCATAATCCAATTTATTTTTATTTATGACATAACAAAATGAAGACTACATAATGACACATGTTAATACCAGCTTATGTGACTCTACAAACAACAGTGTAAGAGAAAATGCAAACCATAACCTGGAAAAACTGAGCTCAATGCAAAGGTAAACAAAACTCACTGAATCATGAAATAGCTATAACCTTGGTGTTGATGTCAAACATGTGGATAAACATCATCAATTCATATATCAGAATACTTTTGTTATTGAACCAAAATTCTTTCCTGTGTGAAAAGGCAAGAAAAAGAAGTCTCAATCATGGGTAAAAAATTGACTAGGCTTGCGGAACTCAGGATCAAACAATTTTACCCAAGGTCTGATTTCTCTTACTGTGTCCACGCACATGCCAAACCTAGACAGCCAGTGGATAACAAACTTTAGAAACGACACTATAATCCAATCTAAGTAAGGACAAAAATATTCTACATTTTGTGTTCTCAAACTATGGGTTTCAGCCTATTTGTGGGCTGCAAACTTGCTGCAGATGATATGCAATGGAATCTGTCTTAAAAGACCACTCCTCCTGCCAAAACATAATGGTCTCTCATAACAGGTCATAACAGTACATAATCAATAATTCTGTACATTGAAAACCTGGTTTCTCTCAGGACTGGTGGTCTCTGATAGTAGTGGTCTCGGAAAGACAGATTTTACTGTATTAACCATAACAAAATACCAGAAGCAGGCTGTGGGTGCAAAGTGTTTGAGAATCATTGCTCTACATGATAATTCTATGGAGGTAGCTACGTAAATGTACCTGGTTTTTCTTCTGGAGATCAGCAACTCTCTGCCAGTGTTTCTTCTCTTCCTCTTTACACACTTCTTCCAGTTTCTCCACCCTTCTCTGCACCTGACCATTTTTATCCTTCAGTTCCTGAATCATCTTCTCGAATGCAGTATGTAGCACCATGGGATCAAACTCAGCATGTAAGCTCTTAGCCTTTGTGCCCATTGTTCGCCATGCCAATCGCTCCACAAATTCATGGGTGTCGAAGGGATCCTGAAATAAAGAGCTACTGTAACTTACAAGAGTAATACTGAATAAACAGACTGATGGAATTTTAAGAGAAATTGTTACTTCATGCAACTACTTCAAATCAATTGCTATAATCGATATATAAAACAATTTCTGCAGAAAAATTAAGACTGAAACAAATCTCAATAAAAGGTACACTGTAGTTGATAAAATACCAAAACTACCCCTAAAATACTGCATGAATTATGTGATCAATCATTAAGATGTGATGTAGTAGTATTAATAAGCCCTTTCCAACGTTTAACAAGAAACTAACAAAAATATATGCATAATGATGAGAGGCCATGTGGTTTATGGACAGCACCAAAGAATTCTCAGCATCATGTTTATTATGCATTATACTAAATAATGGCAACCCATATGGGCAATCAACACAATCCATGTAGAATGCCCAGCTATGCTGTGGTATGGGAAAACTAGACAATGATGCAGATGTCTGTGTAACAGCACATGATTTGTATACAAAAATGAATCCGGGTAACAAGGGACTGGCATTGTGAAATAAACTGTAATATCTAGTGCATGTGTTTGAAATATTGTTAGGAATGTTCTGGTTTGTTTGTTTGTTTTATTAGGATTTTTCATGTAGCTTTAACAATTCTTCAGTCATATCGCTACAATGTCTGCAGTGAGGCAGTTTATAGTGATGTAGCACTGGGACATCATGCCTCAGACATGTAGCATGATGTCCCACCCAGTCACATTATCCTGACCCCAGGCCGACCATTCCTAACACTAACCTCTTAATGGCGCCAAGTGAGACAGCTGTTAATACAATTTTTATAAGTCTTTGGTATAACTTGGCTGGTGATCAAACCGACGACGTTCCACTTTTGCGGCAGATGCTCTAATTACTAGGCCACCTGAGTCATTAGGAATGTTCTGGGTTTAATGGCTCAGAAACAGTTCTAACCCACAACCCCCCACATTCAAGGTGGATGCTCTAACAACTTAGGCCACCATTGCTTAGGCAACTTGTTCCTAGGATTAATTATGCAATTTTTTTTAAAGAATACAGTAATATTGTGTGGAACATATGTGGAAGAGATGACATAAACGTTTTTGTTTTAGAATACTGAATGCTGTACAAAAATATGTTGACAATACTAATAATACTGTGGATTTTTTAAAATAATAATAACAACAACAAAAACAACAACAATGGTATTAGGTGCATGTTGTTTATTCAAAATCCAAGTGTGAACTTCATACTGGGGTCACTTATGTACAAAGTCCAAGTAGTTTTTAAAAGTTTTGGCACCAACTATTGCCAAACTAATAAATTATTTTTTTTTTCGAATTTTAGATTTCATTATGGTCCCATAATAAGGTTTAACACAAAAGTATTTACTTGGCTAAGGCAACACATTGCATACTTAATCCAGCTTGAGCATTCCCCTTTTTCTGGTATATATAATCATGGCAGCCGCTTTTTACACTAACCTCGAAAATACATATCACCAGAACATTAGACACGGCTCACAAGTTCAGTGTCACTATAGTAAAAATCGTGTGCGTTCTTTGGTTTTAAACACCAGTTTAGAAAATGCAAAAATGTATCTATATAGTATACTAAATGCATATTTAAGCGTTTGGAAAAAATACTTTTGTGTTATTCTTGTTAGGAAAAAATACTTAAGTCTTAAGACTAAATTAACAGTGGGAAGGCGGATATAACGGGCACACTTCAGGATATTTGCTTTCTTTCTCAAGCAAAACTTAAAAAAATTAGCTTATTTTCTCACCTGTTCCAGCTCTTCAAAAGACATATTGCTGCTGATTATTGCAATAAGTTTAGGTCGATCTAAATATACGTATTTTCATTATTTCCTTCTCGTTTCTGTTCATTTTTTTTATCAACAAAGCGTCTGCAAGATGTTGATCGGTTTTCACTATTAGAAATTTCTACGCTTGTGCTGACTGTTGCACCCAAATCATGCAAGGACTACATACAAGGACTACATGCAAGGAGTACATTGGTTAACATCATACTCAGTCATTATTTCTAAAATATAGGATTATACAGAAAACACAAAACATTCATTGAGTTGCATGTATATTTCAGTACTGTTACTACAAATGTCAAACCAGCTGGCTCATGATTGTTGTCATACCTGAGAGTGAGACATCACACGCCTGTCTATCTGTCTGTCTCTCTTTGTCTCTCTCTGTCTCTCTGTCTCTCTCTCTCTCTCTCTCTCTCTCTCTCTCTCTCACATTAATTTTTTTCAAAGTAAAAGCTCTATTTAAATTTTTCCATTCTTTAAATCTTTTGTTTTTGGCGAGGTGGGGGTGAGATGCAACTCAGCAAGTGTTTAGGGTCGGCAAAATCATAATTTGCTGCCGGTGTGAGGGAGGGTAGTGTTTGGAGAGTACGTTGTGGAGTGATAAAGCGAACCATCGCAATTGTTCTTGTTTCGGACGTAAATGTTTCTTTTGTGTGTTTTCTTATGATATTCTGATATTTTAGGATTGTGGTATATGACTATCCTATATCATCAAACTGTAAGAGATGAGACATTTCCGCCATTCAGGGGCTCTATCTCTAATTCAGAATGGAATTTATCAAAACACGAGTTAGACTGTTTAAAAATTACACTACATTGATAATAAAACACAAATATATACTCGAATTTATTTCTAAGTATATAAAAAGTACGGCATACTAGTGGAGTGTTCATGGTCGTTTTCAGATATTTATTAATGGGTCATGTAAAAACCAGTTGTTTTGAATGCCATGCTGACATGAAATTTAGACCAGCATGCAAATCTGAAAATTGCGTATAGATTTGATGCAGTATTTACAACACTTTTGTACAACAAATGAATCTACAAAAAATAAAACGCCTAGAAAAACTGTACCAATGCATAACCTCCTCAATAAAACAATGAAAAACATTTTTCAAAACGATGAACGCTGAAATTCAATTGTACCAACAACAATAAATAAATAGATAAAAAATATAGATTTTGCTAAATTTAGATATTAGAGACAAGTAACTCGTAAACACTAACGTAATTGGGAGGGGATAGGAAAATAGACCTGTATCAGTCTCCATCCTATTTGTACTGGAAATATGGTTTTACTCTGATTACATCCCTTTTGTCGATCGTCATCGTGCCAAATAATTTTCTATTCTCATTAAGGATCTCCACCACATTAAAGTCTCGTTTTCAACGTTTTCTGCCCACTTGCTCAAAATAAAATTTTATTATGGTCTGTCCATTCATATTACTATCCTGTGTTTGCGATCAGTACTTGTTAATAAAAATACACCCACAAAAAACACTCCATATTCCTCTAAGTAAATTTTGTAATATAAATTAAATAGATTTTCAATGTTCCAATATTTTGGTTGAAAATATTGTCATATACATCCATACGATAACCGCGATGCACAACATTTAATTAGTAAGAGTATCAACTGTCACGTAATCTATGCGTCATATAGGAAACCAACCTATAATTTTCCTCTTTGCTGTTATAGTGTTTCGATTGTAATGCTGTTTACTCCTCATATTTGCTGTGGAGGTCTATAATATACTGTCCATTAATACGGCATCGTCTTTGACAAATCCGCTAATCAATAGAACTTTCTCGTAACAATTGCCTCGGCAATCGATATTTTCACTGAACGTGCTCTGTACGGATACATGCTATTTGCTTCTGTCAGGTAGGTCAAATAATTTTTCTTTCTTTCTGGATTCTGTTTTCTATTTACACTGACTCGACTAGACATATTTTGCTTTGCACGATGCTGACACGCTATTCCAAATTCAAGTCATATCGCAAAAGTTCATATCGCAAAATAATCGTTTGTTATAATGCGACTCTGCAAGGATATTATGTTATAGGACATTTGAGATGTTAATTAATAGAACGCCGCGATTTTTACAGAAACATTGCGATGTTTAAGAATGTATTTAGGTACAAGCACAACGCAAGACGTCCAGAAGACATGAGAGCAGATACAATATTTAGATCGATTATTGGATTTCTAATCCTTATAAGAGTATTGGGAACAGAGAAAGGAGACAAATAAATAAATAAATAATACACCTGTAAGGTAAAACAAAAATCGGCATGGCATTAATGCGGATTCAATTCAAAGAGGCACTGACACTAAATCTTGAAATGAAGAAGCGTAGACTATTCAATTTACACGCTGGATAAATCAGTGCCTTTGTCTAATATTCAAACTTTGAATGCTTTCAATGCATGCACTTACTCAACTGGTTAATGCACATTCTCCATCAGTGAATGTTCCGACAACATTACTGATTGCTTTTTCAATATGAACGTAATTCATCCTTCAATTTCTATGGCAACATGACCATTATTTATCACGTGTCCTATGACAATATGGATTGACACCATCAGCGATTGCTCCTGTAGACAACACCAATGAATACTTTGTCAATATGAACGCAATCCATCATTGAATGTTACGACAATGTGCATATAATACATCAGTAAATACTTTGACTACACGTACATTATTTGTCATGTAATGCTCAGAAACTCAGATTTTGACCGCCTGGTAGATATATATAGGTAGGTGGAGAAGAACTTCCGTACTCCTGAGCTTCGTAAACGCTGAGTTACAATGTATACAAATAATTTCTTCTTACATCATCAAAATCATCTGCGCATGCATTTCAGAAAAAAAAAACAAGACATCTGGGTAAAGAGTATCACTGCAAGAGTATCGGAAATCAGCATTATGTCCCTGTTTGTAATATATATTAATGATATAGATGAAAGTTTAAATCACTGATTATATCATATGCGGATGATTCCTCTTTACATTGCATATCGTCTCATGTACTCTTCATTCAAGGCGTGTTAAACGATGAACTTAAAACAAATCGGATTGGACACAACTTTGGTTCGTTACTTTTAATCTTTCAAAAACATTCTTTTCACAAAGAGGAGCTAGAATACAGACCAGGCTTTGAATTTTGGGGTGAAAATGTTTGTGACATATGGGAATAGTTTTATCATCTAATAGCATTTGGACCAATCGTATTGAATCTCTATTAATGCGAACTGGATGACTGAGGAATTTGTAACATGTTTGATCAAAACATTACCTGACTAGAGTGTATTTAACGTAGATTCGCCCAACTCTCGATTATGCATCAGAAACGTGGTCTGATATGTTAATTCAATTTGATAAAAATTATATCAAAAATTAATATTAAAGCGGCCGGAGAATATTCCGGACTTACATATTTCCTAGCAGAGATGCACTTTTTAAAAACTGGATGGCTATTTTTTTTCAGAAAGGCGAAAGATAACAAAACTCTGCAGTTTGTAATAAGTTACCAACGACCAGGTTAAGGATTGTATGACCAATTTACTCGCACTTTTACTCACCAGACAGGTTGCTTTATAATTTTGAGAAACTCGAACACAATTATTCAGTATCAATGTAGAACAACTTTGTACAAAAACCAATGGTACATACCAGCACTTACTGACCCATGTAATGAGGTGCTACAATCCGTAAGAAATTCTTCATACATACCAATCTTCAAAAACAACATCTCTACTCCAAGATATTAGCATTTAGGCAAGATTCTATGCTATAAAAGAGAAAAATGCTACAAAAATGATATAAAGCAAGTATTTACATTACATAATGGAGAAAAATTAGTAGATTAATCATGAAATAAACAGCTACAGGGAAGAAGTGAGTTGCTGAATATTTGTTAAAGGAAACAGAATAATCAATAAATTTAAACTTTCATGTGTGTAATAGGGATTTGTTTTGCTTTATGTATTGTTTCACATTTTAAATTATATTTTGCCTTGACTCTTGTTAGTCTGGATTTTTGGGCTTTGCCATTATGCTAAATGATTAGCTATGGTTGAATGATTAAATGTATCCACTTGTCTTAGTACATCTAATTCAACTTCGATATTTTTACATACTCATAAACTGAGTTTAGCAAACCTTCACCTCAAACCTTTTGCATCCATGTTGAAAAAAACAAACTAGGCAAATCATCAAGAGGGATCGATTAAGCTGTGTACCAGGGGTGTGCATGTGTGTGTGTGTGTGTGTGTGTGTGTGTGTGTGTGTGTGTGTGTGTGTGTTCAACAATTTATTTTTCAAATTTATCGCAAATTAGAATTGGGCAAAGACTGTAAACAATCTCTATTCTGTAATAATTTTCATTCGCTTTTTAATATTCTTAAATATTTTATTCAAATTTCCGTGAATAACCTGTTGTTGTGTCTGTTATATGTTTAATGTTAACAAATCCACAAGTACTTTAGCTCAACCAGAACCTTTAGTGAACCTATCATCAAATATCACCTGCATTTCGGATACCTGAGTGAACACGTACTCAACATTAACCTTCAATTTCTATATTTGCGTGCGCGTAACGCTGAATCGCACTTAATTATCTAAGAATACACATTTTCAACAAATAAGTTTGCAGTTTTTATACACGTGCATGGTACGAGGTCCTTTTTATAGAGCGATGATGATCGAAACAAATGTTCTATTTTAATGCCAGATCCATTTTTTCAAACGAGCAGCAGAGAGGGTGAATCCTACAACGTTTTTAGACAAAATTTGATTGAAATCCTAAAACGAGCCGTCTTATAATCTTATTTTAACCAAAAAAAGGCGAACCCTACAACGTTTTCAGACAAAAAATTGATTGAAATCTCCCTACGAAATCATTTTAACTAAAAAAATGAAAACGATTTTTTAATCAATTTTGGTCGCAACTTGTTGTCATCCACCCTCTCTGCTGCTAAAGTTTTCAGTTCTGGGTTAATAATTCTTTTACGATTTCAACCGAATATTTGATCCAGTCCGATACGATATCGTGTCCGAGGATCATGTAGATTTATTGTTGCGAATCCGTGCGGAGTCGACTGAGCATGACTAAAGAAATCTCGAAATTGATTGAAGTCCATATCAGAGCACCATGTCTGCCAAATATTCCTAAGAGTATGAGTATCAACTCCGTTGAATACAGACAATAAATTGCAGTTATCTCTGATGACTTTTGGAACCTGAGTGTAGCGTTGAGTGACATATATCACGTCAGTGTTTTTGTGACGCCCACGGGAAAATATTCTAGCAGGATTCTTTTGTTTATCCAACATTATATCGTCGTATACGACTAAATTGTTAATATCTCCATCAATATCATCAATACTCGGTGCTTCATCGATATCGGTTATAAAATCAATGGCGTTCTCACCCTTAATTTCTGATGCATTCTCGTTAAAATCCTTTAACACTTCATAGCATCGTTGATCATCTACGCTAGGGGCAATTAAATACAACTTATCCCACTTCATCCATCTCATTATTAAATTGAGTAACAATTGCGTTTTACCGGATCCAGATGGCCCGATTATAATCATCCGGATAGAGTTTGGTAGCGCTGCATGATGCTTAATTGGTTCTCTTGTTTTAGTCGCTGAAAAATCAATTATATCCATATTTCTATACATAAATTATGGATCTATATTGTGTGAAGTGTAAAACGCGTACTGGCACAGATGACTTGACGACGATTACAACTAAAAATAACCGATCAGCGCTTTCTGGTAAATGCGTGCAATGTGGTACAAAGAAATTTAGATTTGTGTCTATGAGATCTGATTTAAAAAAAAACGAGGAGGTGATATCGCAGCCAAATTAGCAAAACTCCCTGGAACCCCATGGGCAAAATACCCCGGAGAAAAGCACCTTCCAGGATATAGCTACTGTGGACCGGGAACCAGACTTGATATCAGACTCAATAATCAAAATCAACCCAACCCCGGTGAAGAACCAATAAACGCCATTGATAAGGCCTGTCACCTTCATGATGTTGCTTATAAAAGCAGCAATCTGCAACACAGGCATCTCGCGGATGTGAAATTAATTCATGCGTTAAATGCTATTCCTGATAAATCCTTCAAAGAAAAATTGGCTTCATTTTTAATAAAATCGGCTATGAAAAGTAAATTGATGTTAGGTGCCGGTAATTAATAATATGGAATCAATTTATTATTCTCCGAGGGGATACTGGAGGGGTAACGCTGCAATCAATAAACTCGCTAGAGCTGCAAAAGTGAAAAAAACCACAGCGGCGGATTGGTTATCCAAACAGGCACTATGGCAAATTTATCTACCACCGCCTAAACAAATTCAATTCTCGCATTTTGATGTGACCGCTCCTAATGAAGTTCATCAGGCTGATATATTATTTCTGCCACATGATCGTGGTTACAAATATGCGTTAACCGTAGTTGATATTGCAAGTCGATACAAAGAAGCAGAACCGTTAAAAACAAAATCAGCCACTGAAGTCGCTTCTGCATTTGAAAGGATTTATCGACGAGGTCCTCTGCGTTGGCCAAATCTATTGCAGGTTGATCCTGGCAAGGAATTTCAGGGTGCAGTGTTATCTACAATGAAACATCATAATGTCACCATACGACGAGGGCATACTGCGCTACATCGCGATCAGGCCATTGTAGAACGATTTAATCGGACGATTGCTGAGCGGTTATTTGGATATCAATACGCAAAAGAATTCATTCAAGAAAAGCGATCCAGTGAATGGGTTAAAAGATTACCATCTGTGATTACTGCACTGAATAACGAGATTACTAGAGCAATCAACATGAAACCTATCAACGCGATTAAAAAGAAGTCAATACCCGTACAACCACAAAAAGATTTCAAAGAACCAATTCTTGGTAGTAGTGTCATTGTGAGGTACTTATACGAACCAGGAGAGCTTGAAGGGGGTAGAAAAAGGGCTACTGATCCTATTTGGAGCGTCACTACGCATAAGATATCTAGTATAACACGATCAACTGGTAGACCTCCAGTCTATAAACTGGATTCAACTGCCCCTCAGCGGGGTTTTACTCGACAACAACTACAAGTGATTCCCGAGGTTACTCTATTGCCACCGCATGGTCTTAACTAGCACCGTTGCGTCTATTGCACTCAAGACAAGTCAACATCACATTATTTCTGACATGACCGAGATTGTTATTTTTTCTGTCTACGGTAAATTGGCGAGGATCCTTATCCGAATACTGCCAACGCATTATACAATTGCAACTCGCGCAGTGATTATTCTGTTGTTTCTTCAAAGTGATTATTAGTTCAGCATCAATATCAAATTCTCGTTGTTTTTTTTTGTCCTGTTGTTTGTAACCGGAGAGTTTTTTATTAATGATGCTAACATCAATATCACTTATTGTTGTGTCATTATCATCGAAAACAACTCTTCGAAGTTGATTTATGTTTCGTACTCTGGATACTGCGAGATAGATTAAATTCGACCATTCGATGTGATTATCCACCATCCAAACAATTGTATTCGATATAGTCAATCCCTGTGAAGAGTGTATTGTTGCTGCGTATCCTAGAGTCCACGGGGATTTATTAGCACGCAATGCATCTTCAACGACATTGATATCAACCAGCACAATATCATTTAATACCAGAATTTGTTTTTCACTCTGTCCTGGAATATCAACTTCAATATTCTGTTTTCGTGTATCCGATGGCCTATAACAAAGGGGTACTGGAAGCGTTGCAAATTTTTCTTTATGCAATTCAAATAACTTCATCTGAAGTGTATCCCTGACTATTTTTCTACTTGCAATGATCAAATCGTTTGGTCTCCACGCTTCCCAGAAATCATTCATTGGAGTTTCTGAAATCACTTCACGCGCTATTTCGCATTGGATTCTATCCGGTTGTAATCTAATTAGCGCTTTGAACTCGCGTAATCGTTCATCAAGTGATCTATAATCAGTGGTGATTTCTTCATAGTAGTCTACAAAACCCTTTAGCCATTCATGTGGAGATGCACCGACAAATGGTGGTGGTTGGCCGTGATCCCCGCACATGACGACTTTTGTGTTTTTGTTTAAAAACCACTCAAGAAATGTTTTTAATACATCTAATGACACTGTGCATATTTCATCCCAGATTATGATTTCAGGAATGAATTTATCACCCATTCGATCAGGAGTCCATTTGTCACCTTTCCATCGAAAAAAACTGTGATAAGTGCAAGCATTTACCCCTCGTTGTATCATCTCTCTGGCGAGTCTGTGAGTCGATGTTAGCACAATCATGTTAGAAACGCTAGCGTTTCCACGACGAAATAATTCAATTGCACGAGTTGTCTTTCCTGACCCACCACAACCGTTTAAATAAACTGTCTTGTATCTACATATTGGATCAGATACCGGTGGTGCATTAGAAAATTCTGATTGAATTTCAATACGGTTACAACAAAGATATTTATCATCCATGGCAACGTCTGCGGATTCACAATACTCATGTAGCATCTCCTTTTTAAATCGCCAACGCCCCCAATTTTCTTCGGGATCTGTGAATGCCGCTACAGCTGATTTGTACTTATTGTGTATATACATCGAATCAGTGGCTACTCTAACCGCGGTATTAGAAAATCTATTTATCATCGAAAATAGATTAATAGAAGCATAGGCTAGCATTGAACTTCTCAAATGTGTGTACTGGGAATTATATCCATCACAGTAGGTAACAACCGTACCTAATTTCTCACCATTGGATAGAAAAGCATCCTTACGGGATACAAGTTTTCCCTGTTTCATTAAATCCGCTACAATAAAATCGTATTCAGCGACATCTATGATCAACCGCGAAGAGTATTTTGCGTTATCGTATCGTCCATCCTGGGTAAATTTACCGATTATTCTTCTTCCGAGATCTTTTGCTTGTTCTTTTTTAATTTTAAATAACTTCTTAGACCAATTTATGATTTCTTCTTCACTGAAATCTGGAAACTGTTTTCGTAGTTCGTTGATTATTCTATCTAGATCGGGTTGTGGTAGCCAAACTTCTTTCTGAGCTCGATAGCATATAATAGCCTCGGAAACAATCAACGATATTAGCATACCACAATCAATCATATATCTCAATAGCACTATTGGCATCCAGTGTTTTTCAGATAGGTGTCTACCGAGCCAAACATAACTACACGGATGTAACCCTGTAGCTGATTCAAATGATATCACACGAGCGAATCCGGTTAAATCAAAATCAGGCAATGGTCCATTAATCGCAACACGAGTCATTTCATGCGTGGGGTGTCCAAATCGTTTGAAGTACTCAGCGCATTCCCCATACCCGAGAAAACTTCCGGGATAACACGCGGCTATATCAATTGAAATCATACCATCACGTGAGTATTTCGTATTCCACAGTCCTCCATGACCAAATTCGACGCAACTCAATTTAACATCCTCGAGAAAATCATTTCGTGTTGGACGCCATGAGTTTTTTTCTCTTGCGAAGTGAGCTACCACTGATGGAATAGTAAAACTATCCGTGAGTAGTTTTTCATGGGAATTCTCCGGTGAAAAATCACTAGCGATTTTTCTCATTCTGTTATCTAATTCTTCAATGCGATATAATTCACCATTTGGTTTTACAAATTGATCGAATTCTTCATCACTTCTAAGTAACCACACTGACACAGGATCATCCTTACACAACGCATGAATAGCATCGAATAATTTCTCTTCATAGAAAACATCCCCGACGAACTCCTTAGGGATATATTTCACGGTTCGTTCTCGTGGAAATATTGTTACCGCAGGTGTCCACGCGTGTTTGTTATGATCAATAATCTGTATTGGTGCTCCATTTTTGTTATATTTCGGTTCGTATAAAACCTCTCCCGTTATCGTTATAACTGTTATTGGAAATCTTAATGATGTTTCTAATTTAGCTATATCAGAAATCTTTGCACCATGCTGTTTCACTGTCAGTTCCCACTCGGTTATTTTCCTACGTCGCAGATCAGTTAGTTTATTTCCTCGGGATGCATTTGTGAAGTGTTCTATTATTCGTTCTGCTACACAATTAAGCCCTGACGAATATTTCATAGGAGCTAGTTTTGCGATATCGGGTTTATCATTTAACGGATATATCCCATAAACCATTGCTGTTACGGGATAAGATCTTTCGTAGTATGGTTTATCAATGCCGGTTAGAATCCCTGGTTTGGAATCTCTACTCACAATGACAGCTTTTTTATTCTTGAGGATTGGTTCAAATTTATCCTTAATAATCCATTTGCCATCGACTTCAATAATGAATTTGATTCGGAAAAAATGCCGTTTTTCCCCAACACGTGAAATTATCACTGCTGCTTTTTCATCATTCATGGTAGCATCAACAACACCATCAATTCGAAATGTTGACCAACAATAAGATGCTCCATCACGCTTGAATTCATTAAAACAGTCTCTGATTTTACTAATCATGGCTTTATCAAGAATTGTATTCTTTGGTGTATTAGAAACTATATCGAGATTGAATTGAGCATCTTTCCAGGGGTAATCTCTCTTGGACGTTTTTTTTGGTTTATCGAGATTAAATCTAGGATTGATTTTTAATAATCTCTTAAACTCTTTCATGTTTCCGTCTATTGGACGTTTTTTGGGTTTACCGAGATTAAATCTAGGATTGATTTTCAATAATCTCTTAAACTCTTTCATGTTTCCGTCTATTGGACGTTTTTTGGGTTTATCGAGATTAAATCTAGGATTGATTTTCAATAATCTCTTGTTACGTCTTTTTGGTTTATCGAGATTAAATTTAGGATTGATTTTCAATAATCTCTTAAACTCTTTCATATTTCCGTCTATTGGACGTTTTTTTGGTTTATCGAGATTAAATCTAGGACTAATTTTTAATAATCTCTTAAACTCCTTCATGTTTCCGTCTCTTGGACGTTTTTTGGGTCTATCGAGATTAAATCTAGGATTGATTTTTAATAATCTCTTAAACTCCTTATCAGCATTGAATTCAGCATTTTTCGAAGGCGTTTTCCTTAATTCCTTCATGCTATAATTAAAACAAGCATTTAAATGAAAGATTTTTATATAATGAATCACTGCAAGTGGCTTATGATTGGATCAATAACCCCGTGTAACAAATCATGCAGAAATGAGTTCTGTGGGTATCATATGCAAAGCTTTCGACGTGGAAGCCTTGGTCCGTTACCCTGTATTCTATGTGGAGTTGGGGTCAGGGGAAAATCTCAGTTGTGTCTAAATTGCGGTGGTAAGCGATACAGGGAGTTGAAGCGATATTATGATAAAAGAATAAAAAATGGACAATCAATCAGAAATTTTGACCCTGACGCTGACAAAGTCAGTATTCTTGACGCTGACAAAGTCAGTATCCTTGACAGAGTCAAGGATAAAATCATAAGAACTCCTCAAGACTACATCGAAAGATTTATCATTAAACCAAACGATGAATTAGACAAACAATAGTATAATATATAAATGAACCAAGAATTCAGACAACACCCTGTGATCACAAATTATGAAGCATCCAGTGATGGTGTTGTAAGAAACCGCAGACTGAAGAAACCAGTTGGGTGGGATAATGGTATGGGGTATTTGATGTTTGGTGCTGGAAAGAAGAAATATTACTGCCATCGTTTCGTGTATGAATGTTTCAATGGATTGATCGAGGATGATTTTGTTATTGATCATATCGATTCTAATCCGAAAAACAATTCTTTATCAAATCTGCAGGCTATCACACAAAGTGAAAATTCCGAACGAGGGGGGACTGGGAAATACTCGAAAAAAGCGAGACCTGTGAAATCTTTGAATACGATAACTAACGAAGAAAAAATATTTCAATCAATGAATGAAGCCAGTAGGCACATCGATATTTGTATATCCTCAGTACGATTCGTTGCAGAGGGAATAACCAAGACGGCTATTTCAAAAAGGACGGGACAAAAAGTTCAATTTTGTTATGTCTGATGCGTCATATTTTTCATTTAGAAATATATAATTGTTATAGAATAATGAATTCTGAAAATATGAATAGCATTTTATCCGAGATTTCAAAATTGAAAAGTTGGGATATTGAACTATCAGATGGGTTAAATCCTGATCAAATCATGTCTGATTTTCAGGATATAGAATACGGAGTTAACAACAATAAATACATGCTACCAAAGAAGTGTGCGCTCATCAAAAGAATTCAGAATTCTATTAAGGACTCTCTCGCATTTTCCAGTGACGTAAGTGTGTTCGCTCCGTTGTATACCATCGTAGAACGAATACGAAAAGAATTGGGGTACAAATACGAATTGAAAAAGGAGGTTAATTCTAAAGTTAGAAACCTACGGGCGTTAATTCAAGAAAATGAACAATTTTGATTGACCAACCATTTATCATTATTTGATTGTGACCGTCCCTCATAGAGATTTTAATTTTTTTTTAGCATTTTTTGATTAAAAATGTCAAAATCAGTGAATGAAAAATTGATGGCTGGTTGGTCCGGTATCAAATACACTAAAAAATTCAAAGTGGGGAAACTATCAGTATTATTTATTTTTTATACAATTATGATACTTTCCCCATCATTGATAGGATGAAATAACACTTCCATGACCATCCGATGGTGTTAGGTCGGATTGAAAAATTGTTTTGCAATTGAAAAATTGTTTCTGATTTCAAATAATGGTCAATGAAGCATTAACAACCCGATTGGCTCGTGAACGACTGGATGCAATCAGGAGATTTGTACCAATTCGTGACTCTGTACGGAATAAACTGCAACAACGACAACAAGCGCAGACTGACTTTTCTGTGTCAAGTGAACAACTGTTTACTCCGATAACAAGTGCGACCAAAGATGTGAAAAAGTTAACTGAAGCAGCGATATACGGAGATATTCCTGAGCGAGAACGAGTAAAGAAGGCGCCGCTGCTTGATACGCTTGAAAAGATAGCAGCAGAGACCGGACAAACACGCGCAGGGATACAACAGTTATCCAGTTATATAAAAACTCAGCGCGAGTATGAACAATTAGCTGATATTGATGATTCTGCGCCTGAACCACAACCTGTTGATGTCGTCACCCCAAAAGGTATCCCCTTTATAGACAAATTCACAGAAGGAGCTATAACAGAAATCAAACGACCTAAATTAATAAAAACCAACGATTATGCGGACTTTGGCGTTTTCGCTGCCCAAAAATATTATTCAAGGGAAGAGTTTTTAAAAGACGAGTATAAAAACAGTAGAATTAAACGAGACGACTGGGTAGATTGGTTGTATAAAACGAATAAGGGGATTACTGGTAATTTGAAAAAGGATACAGTTGAGTATAGATCTTTTAAAGTAGGAGTTGATAGCTATGGTATACAAAAACAACAAAGTCGAGGCCAACAAAGGAAATTACTTGATGATAGTGAGGGCGCAACTGGTACAACTGAGGAAACAAGCGGAAAAGGATATTCGATTGGAAATCCAAAGGATGTCTTTGACTCTACCACGACATGTCCTGGTAGTGTTATCAATGATATATCACGATTAGAAGTTCTTGTAGGAGGATTCCGAGCTGGAAATAACTCACCGGAAATAATTAATGAAGCAGCTGATATCTGTAGACGATTATTTCAGGGTGGTATCATGAATATCAGCAAATATCGAGATTTCATTGACGAGTTAGCAAATGGGTATCATAGTGACTGAATTGAAAAGTCAATTGAAAAATTGTTTCTGATTTCAAATAATGATCATACACTACAATCATGATAAACCAACCCCCGTCTACGTAGTTAATTCACGGTTTCCGGTTTATAGAGCATACTACGGAGATGGTTTAGGCAATACCATTGCAGGGTTATTTGCGAGAATGGCTCCAAAAGTGATGCCGTTAGCTAAACAACTAGGAATGAAAGCAATTGAAGTTATTCGTGATAAGGGTATTAGTGCTGTTGGAGATTTTGCTGGAAAAGCGTTTTCAACTGCGAAGAATAAAATAACATCATTAGTGAAATCACGAAGTGATTTACGAAAAAAGAAACCGGTACCATTGCCATCTACAGCGGAAATGCCTGCAAGTGTTAGTAGAATTATAAATAACGCAGTAGACGAAAAATTAGCGTCGATGGCTTTAACTCCCGACCAAAGCAATATTGCAAATATGATAGCAGGAAGCGGCTTTAAAAAACTACGTCGATGAAAATCGTTTATGATTTCACGATTTAGACTCTGATAAATAGAATAAAATGTTCAAAAAATCACATGATCCGGCGTTTGATATAGACGCCCCAGTTGGCAAGGATGATTCTGTACGCGATTATCAATATTACGCCTATCATGCCATAGACTCAAATAGTCGAGCAAGAATTGAACTTCAAGTCCATGATACCAGTAAATACTTTTTGCCCTGTGAAGCGTTTATTGAAGTAGAAGGAGAACTTGTAACAGCTGATGATACTCCTGCTGTACCAGCACCGTATCCAGATGGTACTCAAGTCGGTTTTGTCAATAATGGTATTATGGCGTTATTTGAGAGTGCTAGATATCTCATTGATGGAAAAGAAATTGAGTCCATAGATCGCGATGTTGATATGGCTACAACAATAATCGGGTTAGCGAGATATTCCGATGATTATACAAGATCAGCAGGACCCTCTATGATGTTTGCAAAAGATGGTAAGAATACCGCTGGAGGAAATCCATTTGTTGTAAGACGACCAAAAAAACGTGATAATAGTGATGCTGATGTCGAGAATATGATTATAAACAACGACGTTAATTTCAATCTAGGAGCTGCAACACGAAACTCAATGTTGCAAGGAGCGCGTAAATCATTTTCATGCGCGATTCCACTGCATCACATATTTGGATTCTGTAGAAACGTCAGAAAAGTTATCTACGGGGCGAAGCATACAGTATCGCTTGTACGAAAGAGTGATGATAATGACGCAATCTGGAGGATTCCAGCAGATGCTGCAAATCCCAATGCTGATGCCGGTAAAGTCAATTTAACAAAAATATCATTGTGGATGCCACTGTTGACTCCAGCAATCACCGCAGAAGAACGATTACTATCATTTATGGACCAAGGAGGAAAGTCGTTGTTGAGTTGGCTAACCGTGAGTACAGATGTTAAACAATCAAATATCAACGGGTTATCCACGTGGAATCTAGCATCAAAACAAGGCGTTGCTGCGCCACGTCATATATTTATTGCGTTACAGGATAACACACGAGTTGGCGATCAACGTTTCAGTCATATGATATTTGATCAATTAGGTGTGAAAGACGTCTCACTGAGAATAAACGGCCAGCAGGAACCATCCGAGGATATACAACTTAATTACACAGAAAATCATATTGCTCGCGTGTATCATCGTCTGTTGTCATTTATGGCACGCGATCAAAATGTTGATACTGGTTTGCAAATATCACAATTTGATTTTAAAAATCTGTATCCGATCTATTACTTTTCACTGGAACATCTTGATTTAACAAGACAATCTGTTGTTGATATACATTTTAGAGCTAATGTGTCTCGTGGTGCTATTGCTAATTATAGAGCAGTTGCTGTCATTCTCAGTGATAAATCAATGCTACTTGAAGGTGTTGGAGGAAGAATGAGAGTGGTAGATGCACCAGTGGAAAACATGTAATTGAAATTGTAAACGATTTAGAATCAATCAATTATGTATAACATGTCATATAGTACTATTAGTGTTGCGTTAACTCCCGGTCAATTAAAAAAATTGCAATCGGAATCAGCTAAAAAATGTGGAACCACAATCACGTTGAAACCCAACCAAATGACTGGTGGTGCAAATAAATTATCACTGACAACTCGTCAAATAAAACATTTCAATGATGCACTTGCAGCCAAAAAAGGTGTTCAGATTACTCTTTCTGCGGCTGCTATCAAATATTTGATTAAAACAGGCGGTATATTTCCGTTGTTAGCTGCGATTCCAGCATTGATTGCAGCAGCAGCCCCAGCGGTGGCTAAAGCGGCAGCGTTAGGAGCCGTTGGTACTGCAGCAGGAATGGCACTAAAGAAAGCAACTGGGAAAGGATATAAAAAAGGGAAAGGGTCTAAGACTACCAGGAACCCCGTATTCGTGGTACAGCGGAAAGGGTCTAAGACTACCAGGAACGATTTATTAATTCAGGAACCTATGGTTCCCAAATCTTCGATGGTTCCTATGTCCAATTTTGATTTAATGGATGCTGCTAAAAAACTAGCGATTAAAAACTTCAGAGGTGTCTTTATGAAAGATCAATTACCACATCAACCAAACAGCGTTGAAACCGGAATCATTAATTTAGATAACAGCACCGGACCTGGAACTCACTGGGTTGCATACGCTATTGATCCACGTGGGATTGTCTATTTTGATTCATATGGATTAGCCCCACCAAAAGAGTTTATGCGGTATATAAAAACCCTTCCAATGAAGACTTGGTATTCTACGCTACCAACACAAACGATGATTGACCCACCAATATGCGGCAGCGAAGTATTAAATGTCCTTGACGCTATTTCTAACTCCTTGAGTAACCCAAGCGAAAAACCACCACATGTTGTCGTGAATGAATACACTAGTAATCGCTGGCAACGACGAAGTCGTCAAAAACGATTTTAGAGAGAGAAAGAGTTTTACAATAACATGATTGATATTTGGGGGAGATCTTTGAAACCCAAACCCGATGACACTGCACCACCTGATTCTGTCAAGGATGTAAAAAAAACTAATCAAAGATGAAATAGCTGAGACGTTGAACTTAACAAATGTTGATCCTAATGAAATAGTTGTATTTCAAGACAAACAGGGTAAATTGAAATCCAGTGATGTGTCATTGGATGATATTTTAGTTAAACAACGAAACGCAATCGAGAACACCGTTGCGTTATTTTCGGATCAGGGTAAATTGAAAACCAGTAATATTTCTCTGGATGATATTTTGGTTAAACAACAAAACGCAATCGAGGATACTATCGCGTTATTTTCCGATCAGGGTAAACTCAAACCGGGTGTACTCGTTTCGACGATTACAGATCGATTAAAAACTCTCAACGATGAGTTAAACAATTCTGTGTTTGTACTAACAACACTTGAATCTAGAATTGAAGAAAACGGAAAACAGTTTTCAGTTTTTCGTAGAAATATCATTGATAAATTTATTGGAACCCAGTTGGATAAAATTGAAATAAAACTCCCTGATATTAAAAAATCCATCGATGAGACGAAAACTTTCATCGAAGCCGTCAAAGGTGATTTTTCGAGGATGATAACAATCATTGAAAAAACAAAAATTCCTCATGAGAAAAACCAATAACGTAGTATATACAATCCAACACGGATCATTTTTGTGGACACCTACAGACAACAAATTAGATATCACTGCAACCGTTAAGGGTATTTATCGATTAACACTGGTGACAACGGTTCAATTTAATATATCATCGTCGAGTTCATCCGAGGTCAACAATACGATTTCAACGATCATCGACAAGGATAAAACTGAAAAGTTCACGATAACATCTACTGATAAACATTTGACTAGAACTCCGGTATCATGGTATGTAGAATTCGTAGCGGATTTAAGTAAATAACTAAATTGAAAGGATTTCACAATTGAAAACGCTAGTGTTTTTAAAATAAAAATGATTTCATCAACTCAATGTCGCTATGATCAGGTCAGAGAATTTCAGAATAGACTCAAAACCCTCACTGAGGAGTATCAAATAAAAATAAAAAAATACCGACGAAGAATCACCGCAATTGATGTTATTGTGTACTCTGTGTCAAGCGTTCTCACTGGCGCCGGAATAATACTAGCATCTGTTACAATGATTGCCCCGGTCGTAGTTCCAATTTGCATTTCTGCGGTGGCTACAATCGGGGGTATATCAACCGGCATAGCAAAAAAGATATCATCATGCAGCCAGAGTAAACTGCAGAATTACTTACTTCAATTTCATATTGCATCAACCGCATATTCGCAGTTATCCCTGATGATATCATCGTCACTCGATAATACGATTATATCAGATAGTGAATTCTCAGCGATGGTCAGTATTTTTGATTCCGCGATATCGAAATTAGAGCGACAACATGAGTATAATAACAATTTCAACACCGATGGAATCAGAAAACACGAACCCAAAAAACAAAATGATCTCAATAATATCAACATTACCAGATTGTGAGTTCTCAGTGATGGTCATTATTTATGATTCCTCGATACCAAAATTAGAAATAAATCATGAGTATAATAACAATGACAACACCGCAGGAATTACTTCAACGAATAGTGGAGAACACGAACCCAGTACAAACAAGCATGATATCAATAACATCAACGAATCCAGAATTCAGTGTGAATTTCCCCTCTCCGGTCCCAGTGAAGGAGATAGCGCTAGCAAAACTACGAGTGTATCACAGTTGGCCTAATATCAGATCAAAATCATTTGGTGGTCAACAACCCAATAATTCTTTAGTGTTTGCGAATAAGAATAAACCCGACGGAACCCCAGACTGGAACGTCGTTTCGATACCAACAGGGTCATACCAAATCGAACAAATCAATGATGAATTCGCGCGTAGAATAAAATCGATTACTGGAGTAGAGTCAAAAATCGCTATAACAGTTCATGAACCGACGCTATCATCCGCAATTGAGATAAACACAGAAGGATACGTCGTAGATATCTATCAAAGTTCTATTAGAACCGTACTAGGATGGCCTGAATTACCACCCCAGAGTAAAACTCTGGAGGAAACCGTTAATCTACCCGAACCACAAAAAACTGATTATATCACCGACAGAATAAAACCCGATAATCCAATAAAAAGCTATAGCTATTACAATAAATTTAATGTTTTTAATGTATTGAAAAATCCCATCGTTAAGAAAGATTTATATTTAATTCGACAGGATAAAATCACTGAAAATTTCACAGCGTTCAATAACGATATTTCGATGTTGTTAATATCTCTTAAATCCGGCTCTCTCACCCGAGATGAATTTATCAGCGTCGTAGAAACATGCAACAAAATCATCAATGATATAGAAACATTTAATTCACAAATTATTCAAGAGATATTAGGTGACAATAGCCCTGAAACAAAGAATTTATTTGCAGATGAATATAAAATCCGCGTTGAAGATATTCCAACATTCAAACTACCAGGATATAACGTACCAGAACTACAAAAATATCTCAGTGATGCCATCGATGTTGGTTTTAAAAAAATTCATGATGCATGGAAAAAAACAACATCACCGGAAATAAAAATCCTCAAACACAATAATGACCCAGACGGTGGCGGCAGGCATATCGCTCCGTTCAACGTGAATATATCCTCAGTGATTGCGCTCAATTTAGTGTGTGATGTTATCGAAGGAAGCTATCAGATTAATCTAGAGCAATCAAATCAAGCTCAGCAAGGATATATTCTTTATTCATTTGCACCAACAGCTCCTCCAGGATTCCTAATTATTGAAAACCCAATTAATCCTGTCTACATGCGATGCCATAATAATTCATTAACCAGAATTAATTTCAAACTCACCGACCAGTCAAATAATCTGATTGATTTACAAGAAGAGGTGTTAGCGATTAGTCTGTTTGTGAGATCCTAAAGACTCGATCAAATCATTTATTATTTTTTGTTATCCCAGAACTGAAAACTTTAGCAGCAGAGAGGGTGGATGACAACAAGTTGCGACCAAAATTGATTAAAAAATCGTTTTCATTTTTTTAGTTAAAATGATTTCGTAGGGAGATTTCAATCAATTTTTTGTCTGAAAACGTTGTAGGGTTCGCCTTTTTTTGGTTAAAATAAGATTATAAGACGGCTCGTTTTAGGATTTCAATCAAATTTTGTCTAAAAACGTTGTAGGATTCACCCTCTCTGCTGCTAAACGCGTGGGGTTTTGATAGCATCCTTTAATCAGACATGTCCTTTATGTGGATGTGTTCTTCGGCTTTAAATGTTTACATGCATGCAGGTAAATATCATCAGGTGTATAACAAAAAAAATATTTTGAAATCACACCCACACCTGTTTTTCTGATACAAAATATCTTGGAAAGGAAAAAGAAACAACTGAAATTTTATAAAGTACTTTATCCAATTCGCAATCGACAACAGTGGTAAATTCTAATGAATTACGTGATTCTGACAAAAATATCAATCATTTAGTAAAGTCAGCTTCTTCAAGCCATACATATGTTACAGGCCCTACACATGAGGAGATAGCACAGGCTCAAGATAGTTCATCCACAAAGACATTGAGACGGTCGCTGATAAAATCTTCGTCCAAGTTCAAATCTGAAGCAGGATCAGCTTATTTATCAAAATCAAATGATGATCCTACGGCCACATACAGCAAATATTAACACACGTGGTCAACCAACTCTCATCAATGCTAAATTTACTGTTTAAATAAAATTGTATAGGTATTTTTGTATCCGATGGTTATATTGTGACGAATGATGAAGATCAGATGCGAAAAAGGCGTTTTGAAGATTCAAATTGGTCAGAGTATTCAAACTTTGCAATATCACATCAATTTGTAAAATCCCATCATCCGATGAAGTCGCGGTTTTGCAAACAAACCAATTTATCAGTGTCTATAGCTTACAAAAGTTGAGGTCGCACTTTTTACAAGAATTAAACAAACCCTATAATTCAGTATGTTGCTTTGAAGCCATTCAAGCCCGAAAAAAGAAAAGCTTTACATTTATTTTGTCTTACACCAACGATATTGGTCAAGATTGTATTGAAATGCTCACATGTAGGCACCGATGCTTTTCCCCACACACCCCAGCGAATCTATATAAGCAAGATTAAAATGAAATATTAGTTTTAAACAGCGAAATAACTCCATCAATAAGAGGGATAAATAGCTTTGCAGTTATGAGAAACAAAGAACTTCCTATTAGTTTCATCATAGATTTGTGAAGAAAACGCCCAATCTTGTGGTTTCGTTTTGGAGTAGTGTGCGATGAAAGCTTGTTAAAAATTGGTCTTCCTCGTGAGAGAAGGGTTGCCTTGGTATCGGAAGCAGGACATGCGACACAAAACAATGTAATTCACACTGAGATGGTTGCAGACTGAATTGCACGGAAGTACAGGACAATGCTGATATGTTCGTTTTTTCCAGACTGGCTGTAAAAATTGTACAGAATTACATTAAGAAATATTCTTGGAGAATCACTTTTACAGATTTTCCTTTTCTTTATGAGTTCATTGATTGTTGAGCTTGTTGAGAAATGCTACAAATTCTGCAAAAACTATTTATTAATTGCACTTAATAAACATTTGTTGAATTATCTTTTGTGATGTATATATTGTCTTTCGATTCTTATACATATTTTGGACAAAAAGATATGGATATTTAATGGCCGGTATCCATTTTGTCCGGCACCATTCTGTTCTACAACACTGTTGACTCAACCGGGTTCATACTGTGTTCTTTGGTTCATCGGACATTTCTAATACATGAACATGTGCATGATGAGTCTACATCTGCATCAGAAGAGGTCACTTGCACTAAAAAGAAATTAGTTAAAAACCTATTAACTTAATCCACGTTTATATTAAACTTATCTGAATTACATGTGTCCACGAATTAGAAATTTATATTGAGTGTCACGAGAAGACAAACTGGAATGTATTTATTAGGACAGAATTTTTAGTAAAAGTAATCAGATTGACATTTTCTGTAAATTGTATTAAAGTAATGTTTAACTCATCTATATTAAAGTAAGTTTCTAAAATATATTAAGATTAATTTCATTTATTTCTAAAGCACAGCTATATATATGTAATGAAAATGAATGCTGCGCAAGCAAAAAAGGCAATATACATTGTTGTGTGGAATAAGTGTATGATGTTACTAAAGGCATTATACATTACGGCTCTTTCGCTAACTCAGCAAGAAATATAATTCGGCAAGCTTTAAGATTTCAAGATTGTACATTGGCAATTTTCCAAGGCAATGACTAAGAGCTTGGGTCTAACTTTCTGTCGAATGACGTAAAACAAAATGGTTCTTATGTAATGAAGAGTGAGGCATCTCTTCTTGCTAGATGTACCGAGGGATGGGGTCAATTCCTCACATCTAGAAGCTAGCAAGTGCTTGTCTTTTTCATTACAGGTAAGAACTGTATATGTCGTAAACTTCTTTTAGAAATAGGCATTTTTAATAATGAGATTTTAATGGTAAAGTTTATATGTTTGCAATATTGTTCACTGAATTATTTTATTTATAATATATTGTAATGGAATGTTTAACTGTTTTCATATTTAACTATACTTTTGGTAATTTTTATTGTAAAAGACGAATTCGCTACCAACTTCATGTTTAGATTTAATATTTTAATAAAGTATTCTTTAAGAAAGAAAGAATAATATCTAGCAACATATTCCAAATCAATATTCTATTTTAAAATGAGTAAAATGCATTTCTTAAATTAATTGTTGCATTAATTACAGCTATTACATTTTATACTTTTTGGCTATCATGAAATTGATCGAGATTTAACTATTTGTATTATATTCTAAAATGCAGAAATTATACAAATGAATGAAGTTCGAAAGCTTAAGAGGAAAGTGCGATTTTATATATATTTCATGTATTTTGAATATAAAGTTTATAGATATATTCCTAGAAGTTACTAATATATGTGTGTTGATTATTTAAATAAATTCCTCACATCTAGAAGCTATCAAGGGCTTGTCTTTTTCATTACAGATGTAGCTGTATCTTATCATCGTAGTGACACCTTCCTTAAGGAGCTCATTCGTTCCTTTCTTCTCTCTATCACCCCGGATTCCAGATCTAATACATCTATTACTTTATGAAGAAAAGTTCTCATAAAAGTCCTCATAAAATATGTATTGTGTTAAAGCATGTTGATGTTGTTGCAGCCGCATTTGTGGTGACGATGCGGCTGCTTTCTTTAAACAGTATTTACATTGTTGACTGTAAATTCTGTGATAAATTAATCTAATAACCAGCCCGCGAGTTATCTTTTTTTTCTATCTCTGGCTCTTCTGTTTTTGATACATGTAATACCATTAACTAATTATGGGACAGTCGATATATCATGATGACTCTGTTACTTTTGGTGTTTTTTTTATATGACTTTCTAACTCCTCACATTCAAAGCATTTCGGCACGTGTACAATAATTTTAAATATCCTTCAAATTATTTGTAAACTACACTAATGTTTTTTTTTTCATTATTCAAATTAGAATTCTCTCGTTGAAGTATTGCTCGCATAGAGCATAGATAGAATGTAATTTGTCTATCGGAGGGTATCAAGAGTGTTTGACGAGATAGGCATTGTTTAGATAAAGGTGTATGATAAAAATCGAAGTATAAACTTTTGGTATCTCACTTGTACTTACCACACTCCGGCTACTCAGTTTGTCTAGCTCAAAGGTGTCAATATGCTGGGCTTAGAAGTCATGCGGTGTTTATCCTTAAATGATGTCGTCGAAACAATGCAGTTGCTGTATGGTGGCAAAATAAATCGTGTTATTGCAGCAGAAATGAAAGTCACCATTGTGGTAGGTGTAGTTTGAGACCTTCTTACACATCAATTTGAATTAAAGTTATCTCTGATTAAGAATGTTCACCTTTAAGAAGGGATATTGGTCAAATTCATTTCATTACAGCAGGGGTCATTTAGTAATTAGAACCTGCCTGTAAAGGCATGCAAATGTTCGGTAGATGGATCACAAAAGTGGTCATGTATGGTTTATTCTGATATCCTACATTCTTGTCGGCGGCCCCGAGCGGCCGAGTGGTCTAAAGCGTTTTCCGTTACGGATCACTACCATCTCACCTCTGTCTGCGTGGGTTCGAGTCTAGATTCGGCTAATGTAGTTATGTAAGAAAGCTTGCCAGTAGCTTTGGTCGGTGGTTCTTTCCGAGGGTTTTCCCGGGTTCTTCCTCCACCATTAATTCTGGCCGACATGTATAGCCTATCGTGTGCTGACAAATGGCTTGAAACCTTACTACAACAACAACATCACATTCATGTCAAATTATCCAAATGCTATCTTTTTATCTTGACAAATAGAGAAACTGGTTAATCCACATATTGTTTTTGAAATTTAAACAGCTGTTGCCAGACCTAATTATATAAGCTAGCCTATCAAAATGTCAGTCTTCGATTTTGCAGTTATATATATATATATATATATATATATATATATATATATGAATCAGTGACAATTTTATGTATAGGATGCATTAAAGTTACTATAATCTTGAGTGGAATGCAAATTTGGAAGAGATTAACATATATGCGTGTTTTATGACCTTGTTGAATATTGCCAAGAAAACTAAATAACGTAACAATGACACCACTAATACTATACATCAATTACTACTACTAATAACAACAACTAAGGATAACATTAACAGTCAGAATATTGTGTGCATGGTATTTGTTCAAAAACCAATTTTGAAATGTGAACCTATATATGAGGTCACAAATTAGCAAAGGCCCAGTTATGGGTCCCCAATTAGTGACAGCTTTTGACAGAGCTGACTGCATAATAAAACCTTACCTTAGACTGAGTGAACCATCTATCGGTCATTTCTTCTATCTATATTTTTAGTGTAAGAATAAACAATTTGTTGCGTTTTCAACGAAGTGTATATATATATATATATATATATATATATATATATATATATATATATATATATATATATAGTATGTATGTATGTGTGTGTGTGTGTGTGTGTGTGTGTGTGTGTCTTTATACTACCTTGTTGATATCAGCTTACTTTTGCTGCATCCGACACTAGTATTGACCGTCAAAACCATTTGTGTCCATATATTATATATATATATATATATATATATATATATATATATATATATATATATATATATATATATTAAATATTAAATATTAAATGAATGACCCTCTATATTGTCAATGTAGTTGCATATATCATTGTTCACTTTTGTCACGTGATCCCGCGATTTACAACATTCTCTTGTTATAATACATACATAAAGAAACCAATAAACGAATGCAATTTTCTTAGAGTAACTTATCTTAATTTCTACAAATTCATCATAGAACCAAAATAATGCGAGATAATAGCGCATAACTTTCTGCTTTGCTGAAGATTTACTATTAAATTCAGTCGTCAGACATATTGATTCAGTTGATTCGTCATTATTTTCATTTACCAAGTCATATGTTTATAAACATTAGTTTGATTTTCATTTGATAGCCGCTATTTTGTAAAGAGCTGTGATACCGTCACCTTACTGTTTTTGTCATCACAGTTTTTCAGTACTGTTGTCTAATGATGTTTTGCCATTTTGACGATACCTATTGTATGTGTGACACTTGCTGATATTTATGAGGTATCGTGTATGTTGTCTTTCTGTGTTCATTGTTACGAATATCGGTATCATTTTTAAATTTATAATATTGTTTTATTCGAAGCCATCTTTGATTATTACTTTTGTATTTTATTTCTTTTAATTCTTTGACTGGCTACCACTATAATAAGTACGAATCCAGGAAAAAAAGTCACAGGAAAAAAAGTCACAGAAAAAAAGTCACAGGAAAAAAAGTCACAATGAAAATGAGCCCTAGGAAAAAAAGTCACAGGATAAAAATAAGTGAGAATATCACACAAATTTAGAAACCATAAATAATATATTACGATGGAGATAATTTTAAATAAAATTCAAATATATACACTCCGAAAAATTTCAACTTGTAATGAAAACTAAATCCAATAGAACAATTATCTAGCTTATAATAACATTAAACATTTGGCTGAAACGACGAGAGGGCCAAAAGACTGTTGCAGAGTTTCTTAATGGCGTCGGCTGGAATATTCGTCTAAACCATCAAAATTAAAAATACTGAACAAACATAATTCGAATGGAGGTCACAAAATGTCACGTGAAACTATGATTGCATTTGTCCTGTTAGAGCTCTCATGAACTCCCTAGTTTTTGATATTTTCAATAGTCCTGAGAAGTTATAAAATGACTATTTGAGATATTTTATAATAATACGATTTTATTGTTCCAAAATATTTTATTGAATCAGAGTATGTTTATTTTATGGATATATTGAAACTATATAATTTGAATACGCGCACCGCGTATTCTATTCTTCAGTTATGCACACTTTCACAAAAGTAGTTGAGAAGAAATAATAACTTATTTATAATATTTGCTCGATAGATGTATCAGAGTAAAAAATCTTTAATTTAAACAGTGCGTACATATTGGAGTGTGTGAATTTATTCCAGGCCTTGAACATTTAATTAATTATATTGGATTATGTGAACGTTTCAAGACTTTAGCAATATTCTAGGTTCTATGCTAATTTGAAGTAAACACATTTGGATTTAGACCTGTCATTCTTCAGTGTTATTAGCACGGTAGCAAATAAGCACTTTACAGCCTTCATTCTGAATAATACCTTTGGACAGTCTCAGGATTAGTGAGAAATTGAGTGTATAATTTCCGAAATTCTAGAAATTCATACACTGTAAGTTATTTGTAATTCTTTCACTTTGATGTTATTAAATAAAATGTATAGTTTGGAAAAGTGAATGCTTGTTGGGTTTAGCTTGTTTTGCTGCTTAGGTTTGAGCCCTGAACGTAACAGTGTGTATTTGTAATTTTGTTATAGCATTTTGTTGGGCCACACGACATTAAATCACTATAATTATTGCAGTGTTACTTATACTGGTGTTGTTTGCTCAACTTCCTTGGAATCTCTTCCTGGAAAAAAATCTCCAACATTTGACTAATAATATAATGTTTTTACCTGTACTTTTAAGGATATTTCATATCTTAATTTCTCAACATTTTGATAATTGTCATGTATCTATCACGTGTCATTTCATCTGTTTCAGGGAGTGTAAATGTTTGTATCAGTTATATTCGTGATGGATGAAAACGTCAATATATGCGTTAATAACATTTTTGATAGTTTCAATAAGTTTAGTATTGTTTTGCATCCTTGTCTTCAATTGTTCGAAAAGCAGGCAGTTATCTCCCTCATATGTCCCTGTATACTTTTTAAATTAATGACAAGGCTTATTGAATACGTGTTTACACAATCAAAGGTACGAAACGGATATATTTTAACAACCGTCAACCTAAGACAGTAATGCCAATCAGTACAAGTACTGAGGTCGATGTTTGTAGTTAAACAAATTAGGAACATATTAAATATGCTTTACAAGACCTGACCTCCAGTCATTATCAACCAGTCTTGACTTGATAAGCACATACAAGCGTGTATATAAATTCTTTAGCAAATTCAAACTTTTGATGAATATAGAAGAGTCTTTGCCCGTCATCATTAGTATCCAGATTGTGAAAGAGATTCATTATAAATCTAAATGATTCTTTTTACAGTTAATATCAAACGAGACATAATAATAATAATAATAATAATAATAATAATAATAATAATATTATTATTATTATTATTATTATTATTATTTTCTTTCTTTCTTCTTTAGACTTATGTCTATAGGCAAAAACTGGCATTTTCACACAAGATATCCTCGCAAGAAATATTATGAAATCAGTTTGTTTCAAATTTTATTTATAAATGAATTACGGAGTCATGCAAAAGTGAAACACTTTTTTCAATATTTTGTTATTATTACTAGCGATTTCATTTATTATGGATACACTCTTTTTCTGAGCAAAACATAAGGCTGTTAACATTCCTATTCACATTACAAATCTAAATCCATTGTTAAAAACAAACATTTTACCGCGTTGTTGGTGAAGACTAAAACGTTGTCCTCAGAGAGGCGTAATACAAATAAATGCAGTAGGATTTGAAAAGCAATATTTTCTGCAAGCCTATTTATTTATATATACCGATGTCAAACATGTGACTAAATGATAATAGATATAATTATATATGTAACAGTCAAATATAATTTATGACAATACACAATTGCAAATGAAACAAATTATAAACACGGTGTTAATATCAGATACCACGGTACCAATTGTTTTTTTTTCTCCATAGATCTCAACCAATGTTTTGTGAAATAAATATATTTTCTATCCTACCTCAGCATGCATGCCACACACTGTCATAGAGAACAACGTTAGAGTGTCAATTTGACAAGGACAAAACCCGGTACTCCATTGCATTTAAGATATATAACTCTGCTGGAACTAGGCAGGGTTAAGAGTTATCTAGTCCCAAAAGACACATTTCCATCCGAATGTAACAATTTACAAAAAAAAATCATTAACATAAATACAAAATATGGTCTATATAAGAATTTACATTATCTCACATGTTGCCAAGAGGTTCAACTTAGAGGTTGAATTAGATACAATATAAAAATATAATTATATTTTAATCTTTGAATAACATATAAGACCCTTGTCACCGATTGAAACGAGGTTGTCAAATGTTTTCATGTTTACTGGATGTTTGCCTCTCTCTCTCTCTCTCTCTCTCTCTCTCTCTCTCTCTCTCTCTCTCTCTCTCTCTCTCTCTCTCTCTGTTTATATCAACGGACTCACTAACGACAGTACAACGTCAATCACATGGTATCCACGACAGCGAGATTTATCATGCCAATTTAGTTCTAGTTGTTAGAATACAGCCTGTACAACAATTAAATAGACATATTCATTTACCATTAGAAAATTTCTCGGATGGGGTTGGTCGGAGAGTCATTTAAGCTGGGATATTTTACTTTTTTTATCTTAAGATATATTTATCATATAACGTAATGGGTATAATATGCTGCTATTGTGCTACAAATCAACGCAAAATATTTTTTTTTGCACTGACAGACGGAATTTTTTTTATTAAAATAGTGTCAGGCTAATGCCTCAGAACATTGAATTGTCTGTATAATTGCCGAATACCGTGGTACGTATCGTGATATATTTGGAAATGCCGCTGGCGTTAAACAAGTTTTCTTCGTGACATCCACCTCTAGTTACTACTACTGCTACTAATATTACCACTAGTTGTAGTAGTAGTTATGTATACAGTTGCGTATCCAAGTGATTCACGGAGATAAGTGTCATGGTTATGTCTCCGTCATGTATAGATAATAATTTTAATTGTAACTTGATACACCTACTCAAGGTAAAGAAGCTAACACATATTTTATGTCAATTATACAGGGCATTACCTGTTAGCATGTATATTTATGTGTAAGAAAATCGATACTTATCATGCCGTTGAGCACATTGGTTCTCATACAAGTATATACATTTTTGAACCAGCTTGGCGTGATTCAATGAACATCGCGCTATTAAGAACTAAAAGTTGCCCAGTTATTTGTAAACGGCTAGTTAATATTAATAAAGGCAAAGTAAATATTATTCGTCTTCTATGAAACTAGGTTAAGATTTTTGGCTATCCCTCTGGATGTGCTAAATGTCTATATCTATTTAACATGTACACAATGTATGCAGGGTGATCATATAACTCCATATAACCTCCTGTAAAACAAAAACTAAACATAAAAATCAATTTGTATGAATGTATTTTATTTTAAATGGCATATGAGCAGAATCGTTATTTGTGCTTTTTACATTTTTAATTTAAAAGACTAAATTTCACTAATTGTAGATTTTTCGTGTATTTGTTAACCATTTTTACCTTCTCTGATATACGTTTTTTTTTAAAACAAATATTATTGCTGATTACATTACCGATTAGCTTCAATAAGTTTTACAGGTTCAAGTTAATGCCAGTTTGAAAATAAATGCATACTCACATTTCATCATTCTTTATGGCCAAAAAGGTATTAGGACAGAATTTTTAGTAAAAGTAACAAAATTGAAATTTTCTCTAAATTGTATTTAAAGTAAGTTTTCGTTTCTACTAAAACATAATGAGATTGATTTAATTTAATTCTGTATACAACGATATACCATTATAATAAAGATTAGACCCTTATGCGCTAAGGCAAAACTCTCTAGCACCGAAGCTTTTTATCAAGTTAGTTGTTTAATAAATTAGTGTCAGAAGAAAAGAATTGTGACTAAAATAAATCATCAAACACGAACAACTACTTATTGTTTGTTTAAGTGATTCTGTAACATAAACTGATATGCCTTCTATTCATTTAGTAACTACACGTGATGGTTATCTGTATAATCGAGTGAGATATAGACAGAGAGTTAGAAGTACGTAAAACTGATTATCCGTTCCAAATAATTGATACCAGAAGTACAAATTAAGCACTAATCTATCTTTGGGTCAAGTAAAGTGTAGATAGGTAATGGAAATTGTACGTAAAGGGATTGTCCATTTCAATTAGTTGATACAAGCAGACGTAATAAAGTACAAAGTAGAAAGGAGTAATCGCAGAACGAATTATCTTTGATCTAAATATTAGCGATACTTCGTGAGTAATTAAGATGGCTGATGTAGCTAATTGACTGACTAATAGGTACTTAGTCGCCATCGCTTGCCTGTGGGATACAATGAAACGTCACTTTGAGATTCTGACGAAACAAAACAACTATATAAAGAGTAGTGATATTAGATCGAAACCATCATCAGGCAGTGAACACGGAGCAGGCAGGACTGGGACATCGGTTATCAAGTGTGAAAGCATGGCGTACAGTGAGATAGATACTACCATTTAGGAGTGCTGAGCATAAAACGCACCCATAGAGTAATAAGGAGCTGTAGTGTTGAGTTAATCTCCACTACTAAGACTTCACCACTGATATTCCAGCCACCAGAAGGTAGACCGCTGTAAAATCCCTACAATGCTGACCAAGAAATGGCGCCACGTGGAAAACCAAGATGGCCGTCCAAGCACGAGGCTGAAAATGGCGTCACTACTGTTTGGACGAAAATGAAGGGGACACATGTGGAGCAAGAAACATTTCCACAACCAATTTCTCAGCATCGTAGAAGATATAATTTAACCAGGCAGAAGGGATAACAGGAGGCCACATGAGGGACTCTGTGACTTCCACCTACTGCACCCCGAAGACGAAGCCTGCGGAGCAAGATGTGATATTTTCACATTGCCATTTCACTTGCCTGAATAATAGGGGACTCATTTGGTTACGAGTTGCCCTCTTTGAACAACTACGTGGCCCTAAAAAGACTAATATGACCTTATTGGTGCCGCCAATGTCAAACTTATGACCAAACATACCTAACAGTGACTACGCTATTATATGTCGCTTAGACATTTTAATTTTCAAAATTTGTTAGGGACTTATCATATATACGCTAATGTACTAGTTTATTTTTCGGATGATAGGATGATAAATAACAATTCTTCGACTTAGATATTTGACAAATTGCACAGGTGGCTAACACAATATTGGATGTTAGACTGTCCATTAGTAAAACTGGACTCAATTTGATGTAAGTGCGACCGTTTCGTTTCAGGGTGTGGACTGCGTCTGTGGCTTTGCTGTCTGTCTCTTTGCGTGTGTGCTGGCGCCTTCGTTCCGGGACCTTTTCCGCCTTTTCCTCGACCGGCTCACCAAAATTACTAGCGAAATGAGAAAACATTTTCCCTCGCTACCAGTGCTTCTGCACAATCCGATTGGTTGATAGGGTGTGTGTGTGTTGGTACTATTCCTACCCACCCAAAAGGCCTTCATTTCTTCCGATAGTCACTTTTTAGTGATTCGGAAGAACGCCTAAATTATTAAAATGCACTAGTTTGCATATAAACGCCCGAGGGAAGGGAGTAGCAACCCCTCCCCAAGGGAAAACAAATGGCCACCGATATGGTGGCTATCAAAGTAGCCCATATGACCCTCAGTGGTCGGCGGCTACTATAAAACACCTAAGCAGCAGCAGATCGAAACCAGACAGTGATACATGTTCCATAGTGGACGAAGCACTCTAATCCAAAGTAAGTAAGATCGAACCAGTTGTTCGTCCGAGCTCAAAGGATACTTGTATCATTACAGAGTCGTTTCGTCCGACTTGTATCATAACAACATGACTATGACTTTATGAGAACTATCATTCCACAAAAAGTTCTCATAAAAAAAAAATCATCAGAGATCTTTGCAAACAAATATTGATAAAACAGTCTCAGCCCGGTTGTTATATATCTCATTCAGAACAATCACACAATATTGATTGAATAAAGTGTGTGTGTGTGTGTGTGTCTGTGTCTGTGTTTAAGGTACCGTTGTTGTTGTTTTTTGTTGTTGAAAAAACAATCCGTCATATCGCAACGAGAGTAGTATCTGAAATGTGTAAATTTTATAACGTTAATAAGAACTTTGTAACTATATTTATATATTTCGGGCACTTGGTCTCTAAGTGCTATTCTATAACACATTCCAAGCAACAAACCTTCAGCATAAAAATTGCATTCGTTCAAATGTGACAAAACATAAAATTCATATTGAGTATCCGCTAATCGAAGAACGTCATCGTGTAAATCATGCATGCATTAAATATGACTTGGTGACAATGCAAGACATATCACTCTCAAGTTGTAAACTTTTCAATAGATGCGGTATATAAGAAAACGAACATGCATATAGCATGTAATATCAAAACATAATGTTTAACAGGGATCGTGAAATTCGCAAAATGTAATCTAAAACCTGCATATATTTTTCAAGAGTGATTAGTCACCTGTATTTATTATTTGCTGGTCATGGAAATGAAAAATAAAATGGCGTTAAATCCTACAACAACAGCAAAAACACAACTGCCAGTTCTCTTTTTTCCAGGGTCTGTACCAGAGGGTATCACATACTTTTCTCATTAACTGTGTATATATAGTCCAGAGTATGTCGTTCTTTCCGGAGTTTTCTAGGGTTCTTCCTCCACCAGTTATACTGACCGCCATGTATACCCTATCTTGACCCTTGATCAATAATTAGAAAGTAAATCAAGAGAGCACTAACAAGGTTTACCTTTCGATAGCCAACCTATTATAAAATGTAATATTGCTTCATGCAAGAAACAATATAACTAAAGCTATGATACATTTTTGTTTATATTTTTATGAACGTATCCAGAGCCGTTGAGAGCGATTACGGGCCCTGGGGTAAGAAACACCCGGGCCTCTCCTAGTACTTGCTCAAACAAAAAATTTCTTTTATAAAATAAAAAAGCGTTTTTCGGCGCAGGACCCCTTATAAACCCGGGCCCCTGGGATGCAGCGGCGTCGCTAGGATTGGTGTCACCCAGTGCGGTAAACTCATGATGTCACCCCTCCAGACTTCCACCATGGATTTCTTCTTCTTAAAATAAGTCCACAGTATATAAATGACAAGAACAAAAACAAATTAATTGAAGGTCAGAAGGTAAAAGTATTTAAGAACTGTAACAACGTTAAGTTATAGTAATTTTTACATTAAACTTACTTCACCGAGCAGTGTGTTTTCTGTAAAATTTAAAATTTTTAATTTTGGTGTCACCCCTCTGAGATAGCGTCACCCGGTGCGGTCCGCACCTCCCGCACCCCCACCCCCCTAGCGACACCACTGCTGGGATGTATTCCAGGTTGCCCCATTCCCACGCCCCCAGCGGCCCTGAACTTATCTCAGTACCATTTCAAACACAAATGCAGTCAGAAAATGTTAGTTTAGATTTATTAGTGTTATTTACCTTTTAATTTGACTGGTTACCCGACTTACCAAATTTTCAGAATGATGCACTTCTTGAGCTTAAATGATTAATTTTCTTATTTAATTTCATTGGTGGTTTATTTAAATTTGTTCTCCATTAGAGAAGTTTTTGAACTAGAGGTGTCTTCAGATTTCTCCATTAATCAACGATGACTCATTCATTTAAGAACCTAATACATACAGGGCTGACGACCTTGCATAACTTAAATCAGACAGATTTTAGAGACACAAATTAACCAGGAAAAAGACTAAATGTTGTTCACAAAACCAACAACCAATCTTATTCAGTCCATTACCGATTGGGTAAAGCAGTGCATTTATAACGTTTACGATCAACTAATGCCTTTTCATGAGGAAATGCTTTCACGTCAACTACATATTAGGTTCTTCAGAACATGTTGATTGTTGTGTACAATGATAACGAACGGTCTGCGCCAACATCCGGATGTTTCTGAGCCATCTTCTTCTCTAAAGTCCTCTGTCTCAAATACATTGAACACAAGACATACGTAGACTGAGATACCGACAGAATGCTTTCTTTTCAATGCTGTGAAAAAGATACCGACAGAATGCTTTCTTTTAAATGCTGTGAAAAAGCGATGTGAACCTTATGCAAAACCTTAGTACTGCAACGAATGAAACCACGTAAGCGAATTTGTTGTAAGCTGCTGATAAATAGATAAGATTTCACAGCTCTCATGTTTAAAGCTGTTTCAGTCGAGTCCGAGACTGTCTGAATATACGACTTGTTATAATATCCTTTGCGTTACATTATATGTGAGATTCCAACATAGCCACAGCTAATAGCAACTCGGAAAAATAGGTCAATTGTTTACAATACTACATTTGTGTATGCTGTCAAACTACAACTGTCACCTTTCTTTACCCAAAACAAGTCCGTTCCTTATCAAACTTATGGGATCGTTGTGTTCATCTTCTCTCTAACAAACTCATTCATGTATATGAAGCTGGACTATATTCTTCATGGAAATTAACACTATCCTAGCTCCAATTTAAGGATTTAAAAATTTCCTTTAATATTATGTGTCGTTACATTTGTAATAGCATTGTATGTTCAAGCTCGTTACATTTGTAATAGCATTGTATGTTCAAGCTCGTTACATTTGTAATAACATTGTATGTTCAAGCTCGTTACATTTGCATAACATTGTATGTTCAAGCTTGTTACGTTTGTTGTTGGCCTTATGTACACACCCCGATTGGATTTATTTTAAGTCAAATGGATAACCCCAGCGCTTTGAGTCGCTTAACAACATAAAACGCGCGCCCGCGAGTTTGTTGTAACAAGTCAGAAACTCGTTTTCTTTTTCATTCTGGTTCTGGATTGACTATGATTTTTAGAGTTCGCTTAAAACAAAGTGGCGTGAGCAAATTTGTTTTCTTATTTTAAGGGGGGTGGGGGAGGTATATTGTATTGGCAAAACTGGAGCCTATCACTGGTAACGTAATCATGTGACTCAGAGGCTTGCACAATATGACGTATTAATCGTGAAACTGTTGTGTGTGTGTGTGTGTGTGTGTGTGTGTGTGTGTGTGTGTGTGAGAGAGAGAGAGAGAGAGAGAGAGAGAGAGAGAGAGAGAGAGAGTATTTTTGATATTCTTAGTTGAATTTGATGTGTATGTGTGCGTGTGTGTTTGTGCAAAGGCTAATTTTAATACTTGAAGCTACTCCCGATTCTCCAGCAATATTTTTTAATGTAAATTATTGTTCGCATATATATATTATGTCATGTCATGTGTTCTACACTAGTGGACTCAAGGGGCTTCTGAGCACACACTAATGATTGTCCTATGATTTCCTCGACGATCTCCAATGTAACAAGAGAGAGTACAGCATATTATTTTCTCATGCGTTAAGAGCTCAAAATTTAAAGTTGAAAAGACTTGTATTCCTTTTTTAGAAATCATAGATTAGAGCTCAAGACCCTTTACTCGTAGTACTGTAAACATTTATAGATGATGCCATTTAAAATAAAAATGCTGGCAAATCAGGAAATCGATAAAATGGTCTTATGCGTTTGTGTAATTGGAGAGATAATAATGCTTATATATAATAAGCTTGGAGAGAGCGTCACCTCCACAACTTTCATGAAGCGTATGAACAAATGATACGTGAGCTATTTCTTGAGTAATTATCATTTAATTGCGCCAACCCCTCCCCTCCAAAGCAAAAATCACTAACAACATCTAATGTATTTTAAAACCCATTTTTACCAGTGAAAAAAAAGACATTTAGATTTTGGGTATTTTAAAGACATTCGAAATTTTGTATGCAAAATATAAGACATAACATGTCCCTTTTTGGAGGGGGTGAAAACATGCCTTTCTATGGACTAGCTCTCATACAACATGAATGCGTTTATTTTTATATAATAACTCACAGTAATAATAAAGTAAAGTTTAAAAGCAACAAAAAATGGGATCACAAATTAATAGATACATGAAATAGCGTGACAGAGGTAATCTAGAATAAAACACTGTAATAAAGTCATGTATGTATTGTTGACGGTTGGTTTGGACTGACTAATTGGGGGATAGCATGATAAACTCTGTCTGTCTGTCTGTCTCTCTCTCTCTCTCTGTCTCTCTTGAATATTTTAGTGTGCCTGAGACATGACCTAGAAATTCACTATTATCATCTAAGGAAGTTTGTTTGATTCTTTTTTTTAGCTTTTTAACACTAGCTTGAACACTTCTATTATGACAGAGGGAGGTAAGTAATGTTTGGGCTTTTAGCGAAAATGTTATCAAAAATGATTACTTCAGTCATGTCATACCAATCTGAATGAACATCGAAAAGCGGCACAGAACAAGTAATTACTTTACCGTCGGTTATTTTATACAATAATCTCTCTTGAAAAACGTTAATGATGCCGCTGGTCATGTTGAATAATTTGTTTTCAAAACGCGCCCAGTATTCATAACAATGAAACACTTTCCTGGCCTACTTTTTGTTTTATTTTAGAAAAATTCTAAAGGTATAAAATTTGTAACATTTGATGTGAATTTACTTATGCAAGGCGTTTGGTTTCACTTCATTTTTTTTATTTATTCCTTGCTGATCTACAGTGCAGTTTGAAACCTGCACATTTTAAGTACACAGTTTAAAGTATATATACGTGTTTTACACTTTGTCAATACAATCATTTAACACGAAATACTTGTTGCTAAGAATGTATTATCAGGAGGATCTTTCTTGTATGTATCTTGTGTGCACACCTTTACAAATGATGCGTAGGTTGTTCATTTAACTGCTTATTTTACCGCAGTAGATTATTAAATGATAAATATATATTGTGGTATGCAATATATCTTCTATTGAATAGGCGCATAGTGTCGCATATCTTTAATGCTTTTATTGTGCTGATTTAGGAGGTAGATATTGTAGGCCTTGTTTGAATACTACTCAAGCAAAGGTACAACGTTATAAAAATTACTCTAGGTTGTAATATGAAACCTCCGCAATGAAGCACAACACGAGAATGTGTGCCTATATCTTATTTTCTTCGATGGTTATATTAATCGGACTGCTCTAAAAAAAAGTTTGAGTTTTCTTTTATATTATGTGTGTATATATTTCTCCTCCTTAGTTGAGTATTTTGTTAATTCAGGCATTTTAACCATTATAAAGTGAGTACATAAAATGAGATGACCTACGTGTACATTGATTGGCTTTTTCCTCTTTTAAACAAGTTATATTATGGCAATTTTATCTTTGTTCCGCGAATAATGGCATGCAGTTATAAATACTTAAGGACATAGTTTATCAAATATACAATACATATCGCTGGCAGAGATGCAAGTCAAGAAATTTTGTTAGATTTTTACAGGTCTTTAACTCGTGCAGAGTCAATGAGATTGTACAAAAGACCTCAAATAATTGCTGTATAATGCAGTGAAGGTTCAATGACTACCAATAAAGTGGACCGAAATTGAGGGTTCAATAACTACCTTAACAGGATTTCCTTCCTCTGTTTGGTACTTTTCTTTCAGTCGATTGCTTCAAAAAATTAGTTATAAATCATATCCATAAATTAAAATAATAATAATTAAAAAAAATTAAAAAACCCCACAAAAAACCAACAAAACAACAACACAAAAATCAAGAAGAAAAAAACCCAATGCAAATTGTTTACAGATATTTTAAACTATGTAAAATGTACCGGATTATTGCGTCACTGGTGTTGTGAGTATTATGGTATTGTCATCGACTTATTTCTTACGTAATTGAAGAATAATTACAAGTTGGTAAGAAAATTCTTTCGCAGTCATTATACCTGTGTTCAAATATTCGAGATATATTTCCTTCATATACATGATCCCAATTATTTACAGCTCGCTATGGTTTGAAACCAGTAGTTATAAATGTTCAAATTACTTATAATCACCAATTGTATTATCATTCAACTCAGGATGGAGTTCATTCATAGTGGGCGCTGTTTAGTTTTGGTGGAGTGACGTGCTATATTTATATTCCTAAAAAAAAATAATTAAATAATGACATGGCATTACATGATTTTGTGGCTCTCCCGATGAATAATTGTTAATAAATTTTAAACGAAGGAAAATAAAACATGAATCTGTTAAGGAACATAGGAAAGAAAATGTATTAATTAAAAAACGTATTGTTTTGTGTACGCTCTTCGTCTCACACTCGTGATGTTCACGATGTGAACAACCTGACGACCATGACACGTGCAACACTAGATAGCTAACCTACAATAAACATGTGGGGTTTCAAGCGAATGTTTCACAAAACAACCTAAGCCGAGTTTTAACTTACGACTTTCGGACGTGATTGTAGGTGTTTCACTAACGAATATTAGGTACATTATCTCTGAAGCTTCCCTTACAATTTTACGTCACTTTACGGCAACTTAATTTTTTTGATTACTATATTAATATATATGGGAACATAACTGCTACAAATATGAGACAAATATCCAGACTCCAGGACAGTTCCGGATTAAACATTGTGGAGGCTCTTAGGCAGTTGAAATCTTGCCCCCCCCCTCCCCCCAGCGCAAATTATCTCCTATCAATATCATTTTGATCCGTTGTCGCTAGGCCCATAAAAGACGTGGGGCTCATTGCCCATAGACCGGTGCCTACTCCGCCTGTTGTGTAATCCGGCACTGCTCCAGGAAAGGGCATGTGAAATAATTCTTGATCAACAAAAATAAAATTCTCAAACTTCAATGTTTTGATTCAGAGTATTACTAGTACATGAACTTATTTTTGAGAAAGAACAAAAGAATGTACAAGGTGTTTCCAAAAATATGCAACCACATACCGAATCGCCCTTTTCAAAGAAAGAGAATCTACCGGTACCCCAAATCTTAATCATTAAAAGTGCACAATTTTAACGTATAAAAATCAAAAAAGGAGATATTAAAAAATAAAGGCTTTATAAATTCAGGTGCACTTGTTTGGGATAACATTCCGCATAATATTAAATCAGCAACAAGCATTTCTTCCTTCCACAATAGATGTATAGCATTTAGGTGAATAGTTGTTTGTACACGGAGTATTTGCTCTCTCTCTCTCTCTCTCTCTCTCTCTCTCTCTCTCTCTCTCTCTCTCTCTCTCTCTCTCTCTCTGAACACATTGTTAGCTTGCATGATATGTACTTAATAGAGAGACTTAAGGTAGATTAGTTTCTCATTGTAACTAATTATGTCATCCTCTGAAAATAAAGTTATTATTATTATTATTATTATTATTATTATTATTATTAACTGCCAGCAGACGTAAATGCAGTTTTTCTCTAAGTATGACAAGATAGCAAGATTCAGAGGGTGGGACGTTTGTTTTGTTTTTAAAAAAATATGGAAAGGGGAGGGGGGCTTTTTTTGGGGGGATGCTTCTTTTTATTCCAATGTTTACCGTATAGTAATCCTGCTCTAACAAAGATAGTCTCGAACACAACTTAACACGTTCTCCGTGAAAGAATAATATTCGTAATGATACATTTTGCTTTGTTAATTAACCCGATATATAAAAATAAGTGATACATCAAATCACTAAATTTACTGAAATTCCATCTCAGTTTACTCCTCAAAAATGACATCTATATGCAGCATGTCAGAGCTATAACGTTTCTGTGGTAAAAAGAGAAATAAGGAATTTTTAATCAAGCTGTCTGTATGTTCTGTAATACAAATCTTCTTTAATTTACCCAAAGAATAAATAAATTCAGTCTTCTTCTTTTAGTAATTTGATTGCGGCACCCATGTCACACCCAATAAATAATTTGGTGAAGGGTACGAGAATGAAACATTTTCTTTCTTGATACATGCTTTATTTGGTTATGCCTTTTTTAAATAAATAAACTACTCCAGGGGTTAATTCTTTTTCTAGTTGGAACTAGAATTGGCAGTATTATTTTTGTGTTTCTTATGTATATTAATTTATCCTGTTTCATCTGGGACTTTAGGAAGGGTATTGGTTTGCGAAAAATTAAATTAGTCCTTTTCTTGGTATGTCTTAGTGGCTTTGCGAAAAATGAAATGCGATACATTATGATCCAAAGCGTTGCTAGTGTAAACTAAATCTGTTAGAAGCACAAACATTTGCTTAAAGGCTTGTTCAATTAAGTTATGACTAACAGCAAGCTGCAGAGAATTACATATGCATTTTTAAACTGAAAAGTACTTTTTATTAAAGTTGTACAGAGTAGAAGCACCCAAGTGCGCATGAGGATTCTGAGTGTCAAGACACTAGCTAGCATTAAAGACTAATATACTCAATATATATATATATATATATATATATATATATATATATATATATATATATATATATATATATATATATATATATATATATATATAGTTATTTCTTATATGCTGTGTTAATAATATGGTTAGTATTGAGTCATGCAAGCTATTAGTTTTGAACATGTCTTCATTTATTCTTTACTCATTCATACATGGGCAGGGGTAAAAGTAAACAAAAGAACCTAGTTATGGTTGTCAAGGTCTACTATTGCTGGTTCTTATGATCTGAGTACAGATGCACCATAGCCTATGGTTCTAAGAATGGTTTACAGTTTCAGGTTTGGGTGCCGAGTGCACCAAATTTGTCTGGTCCACTACCTCTGTGATTGATCCATTTTGGTGCAATGGTTTGCTGACAAGCAGCATACAAATATTTTTTCTAATGATTTTCACACAGAAAGTGTGAATTCTATACAAGAAATAAGGTATGAATATACGTTTAGTGAATTAGAATGATATACTGAATATAGAGTTGTTAGATGCCGATGTAGGTTATTCAAATTCTATTTAAATTCCCAAAAGAAAGAAGTCCAAAGCACGCAACTTTACTAAACTAAGAAGATAAAAACTCTGCAAGTCTTAATTTGTGCAATGGAATTAGACAACTTTAGCATTTTTACCATAACCACACCTGACTTCCAAGTTGATTGAGCAATAGCGTATCGAGACAGTAGTGTAAAATTTTGTACTTCACACCTTCGACAAACACTGGAGAGTGACAAAGGTCGCGAACGCTATATGTTTTTTTTTGCTGTTCTTATTAACATTGCCAACATTTTACATTTGCAAATAATTTTTAAATCGCGTGAACGAAGTCTACATCAATTAACCAAAAGAAACAAAAATAGATATGACTCCAGAAAAAAGTTTTCAGTTTTGGTGTATAGCTGGTGAAATCGTGGGATACAAAATAAATACTATAATAATAATTGATAAGCTTACCCGGATGATGCTAGTTACTATAATTGTCATTAACAGACTTACCCGGATGATGCTAGTTACTACAATTGTAATTAACAGATTTACCCGGATGATGCTAGTTACTACATTTGTAATTAACAGACTTACCCGGATGATGCTAGTTACTACAACTGTAATTAACAGATTTACCCGGATGATGCTAGTTACTACATTTGTATTTGCCAGATTTACCCAGATGCTGCTAGTTACTACAATTGTAATTAACAGACTTACCTGGATGATGCTAGTTACTACAATTGTAATTAACAGACTTACCCGGATGATGCTAAAGTTAGCATTGATAATATAATTTGTAGCCTACCTGTGTTTCATGGCCACATTAGATAAACGTGAAAAAGGCACCCATACGCATTATCCAGTATCAATGATAGATCTGAAAACTTGAATTGAAAAGTGACTCAGAGCGTGTACTTGAATCATTATCAACAACATACGTTAAATTTCTTGCTAAACCTAAATCAAATTTCATTTTTAAAACTTCAATATGACAAATCAATATGTATGTCGAAAACTCATAAAAGTTTGGAGGGCTTCAAAGCAACACACTGTCCTTCATTTTTTCATACAAAATATTGATATCAAACAGAAACAACATGAGTTGTACAATAATATCCAGTTTTTAAACACGCGTTGTCAATTATCCGTGGTGAAAGGTATACACTATGAAATTAAAAATGTGTGCCATTGGTATTCAAACGATAGTTGAATGCAACAGAATTTATCATTTGTACTCAGAGAAAAATACGAATTGATGGCACGTGAATGAAAGAAAATCCATCATTCAGAATGTGATTCTGTACACTTTACAGGTCCAGTCACGATGAAAAAAAGATCCTACCAACACGGTATTCTCCTTCACTGCTATACGATCCGCAACAATTTCTGTCGAGAGAATGTTAGCTGTGATGATTTCGCCGTTCTGTGACACCTTAGCAACCCTTTTTTCATTAGGGACACAAACATACACATAGTTATCATCGCACGCTATTTGCGAGATGTTGGTACGAAAAGGACACATCCATGAAATTTCAGCTTTTTCTTCTCCCGAAACTTTGACACAAACTAATCCATTCATGGCACTGATAAGAAGTTGTTGGCCACGACTCATTACATCAAGGCTGTTTACCCCTCTGATAGATGGAAACGTTTCACTAGTAAGGAGTACTGAATCTTTTGGAGTTGTGCATTCACATTCTTTGTTAGACTTCGGGAATGAGCAGTAGTGGTTGATTGTGACCATATTAATACAGTCTTGCAGGATATCGTTTGTATAGGATACCACAAATACGTAGGTTTTCCAGGAATCCAACCGGTCAACCTTCCAACAACAAATGTACTGATAGGGTAATGTAATGTCTGCTTTAAAATGCCATTTTGAAACAGCTGGACTATAAACCCTGATGGATTTGTTTGTTTGAAGAATAGATATTTCGCCAGAGGATGGAACTAAGCACAAAGATGTCATATTAGAGAGTTCTGTATCTTCAATCAATTTGGAATCTTCAAAGCGTCTTTTTTGGAGTCTTTTTCCGTTACTTGTTAAGATGAAACGATCTGATATTACAATGCCAATGCACTGCCCCACACTGAAGTCCTCCTTTATTTGAGGAAGCTGAGAACGTATTTCCATTCCTGGAGCAAAAATAATTAGAGATGATGGTTCACGTACTAGATTCTGCTGGGAGCGTTCCGTTGTGGGGGCAATGTTTTGGTCTAAAGGTGACTGTGTTCCAGGCTGACTGACCCTGTTTCTATCCACTGCAGTAATTGATGACTCAGAGGAAAGTGTTAATATTGGGACATTCGGTGTTTCACTTTGTATTTCTCCTTGAGGTTTACCTTTAACTGAAGAATGCGATACATCAGTTGAGGAAGCTCTATGTAAATTTCTGTTTGTTGTCGAATCTGATGTGATCTGCCCTGATGTGTTTGACTCAGAAAACGTGGGAGAGAATGCTTTGTGGCTAAAAGTAGCTGCAACATTCGATTCTGAAGTACTTCGCCGATAATTGGTCACTGGATCCATATCAGGTTTATACAATACGTCTGACGCAGTTTTCACTTTGAACAATGAAGTAGCATCTTTTGTTCCATCAGCTGTGGATTTGCTAATGCTCGTGGCTGAGTCAGAATCTCTGTTCGATATCGACTTATCGGTTAATGTTCCATAAGAATATAATTCCCATGAAGAATCCGTTTTCCGTCGGTAATCAGTAGATTTCAAGAATCCACCATCTTTTATAGGAGGTCGCTTAGACTGCAGCTTAGGTCGTTCTGCAATAGCCTGATTTGGTAAGCTCACGTCATGTAAACCGTAATCATTTTCATTCGTAACATCTTCAATATCTTCCTTGACCTCCTCCTCCTTGTCATCACCATCGTCATTATCATCAGAATCATCAAACGAATTGTCGTATTCATTTAAACCATCGCTATCATAATCATCTGTCTCCCCCAGCACAGCGCTCTGCAAATCACTATTATCGCTTGGTTTATAATGTTGAGTTTCCTCGTCTTCGACACAAGAAGAAGACTGATGCACAGACAAGTCTACTAGTGATAGTTTGATTGGATCACCGTCATATTCTAGCACATGTTCAAAATCATTTGATTTCGACGCCACAAATGTAGGCAATGCTTCTGCGTGTTCACTTAATTTTAAGTTGTACATAATTGAACCACATGAATTCTTAATCCTCAACAATTCATCTAATGTGTTGTGTGTAAATATATTATGTGAGACTATCTGATATGCTCGATGGACATCATCATGAACATGTCTGATTATTTCCTGATCTTGAATCGATATGCCTAGTTCTCGGGCAAGTCTTTCTTTGCAATCACGAATTTTCTTTTTCATTTTTAAATAAAACAAATCTAACATCATGTCTGTATCGTCAACACTGCACAGACATTCTGAAACATTTTTAAATCTTTGGTCGGAAAATATGTCGTCTGCGGTTTTCTTAACTTCTTTAATTTTATTTTCAATAGTTTCTGTATTACAGTTTTGACTTTTGTGTTGAAATACACAGTCGGTGCACAGTGCTTCTCCGTGATCGGAGCAAAAATATATTTTAAATTTGGATGTATGAATCTCACATGTTGAAAAATACTGACAATTATCAGCAGACTGAAGATCGACCAATTGGCTTCTACGAGGGAATGCGATCACCGTTGTTGCCTTCGTATCTCCGCACTTTTTGCATTTGACAAATATACAATCTCTTATTGTCGCTTTTCTTGCAGTTTCCCAAAAGCATCTATCGCAAAGAGTGTGGCCACACGAAAGAGTAACTGTTTTACAAAGCAATTCGTTACAACAACTAGACTGGAGTTTTTCTAACGATTTTGCATCTTTTTCTGTTTGTGGCATGATGAATGAAATTTTGTATGTCTTTAAATGTATGTTTTGCTACAATTAGTTCATGCGAGAAATAAATATGCAGCGTCTGTTGGAGGTTCAGGGAACGTGCATTAATTTAAACATAAAATAGTCCATTCAAGTTGTTTCGTCTTTTGCCGGATTCAACTGCCCCTTTTGCACATAATTGGCCCAAATCATGCCGTGGAAACGGGAGTTAACTGCTTTTTCCAATAATACACACAAACAGCCGACATTGGCTGGCCTGGGAGACTTACCAAACCACGATCCTTGGATTACGAGTCCGGCGCGCCACCAGCTGACCTATCACGGTTATCTAAGTCATTGGAAATCAAAATAGTTCTTACCTCCAATTCCTCACGACCCCAGTGTTTAAGTCATGCATATTCCACATGGTGCTGGAGATACGTTATCCTTTTGGTGACAAAAATTAAGAACATAATTATTTTGTTGTTGTTGTAAATAACTGATCGATAATCGAAAGTGTGTTATTGACAAAACCTATTCGATTGTCTAAACTGTATATTTTCTTCCAACTTCCATCGAATCTGCCCTTAAAATCAGACAACAGCATGTATCAATGTTTCATGGAGACTCCCAAAGTAGACTGGTATTACGCATGCCTGCATTTCGGAGGGAAAAAAAGATCTTATTATTCAAAAGACCAAAGTCCTTAACTTGCAATTTCTTACAAACTACTTCCTTGTCGCCCAGTACACACGCTGTAAGTAACTTTAATAAAATGTTAGTTAATATGCTGGTTCAATGCTCTTACCTGGGACTTTACATAAATAAGATAATATAAACACACTGTTTACTGAACGACCAGTACTTTACCCAATGAATATGGAATAAAACACAAATATTTACACATAATCGTAAAATTGTAACGGAATTCATAGGTATCAAAAGACTTCTTGATCGATACCAAACAAAAGAATCAATACACTCTGAAGGCTTTCTCGTGCGTATCCTGCAAAAACAATTTTGTACATGTATTTTGCTGTGTTCACCACAATAGAAAGGTTAGTTTACCAAACATTTGCACTAGGGTTCGGGGGATGAAATACACATTCAGCGGCTTTTTAAATATATTACTCAATATTTGAACGGTTAGGTTAGAGAATAGTTTCTGTAATGCAGAATATATTAGTTGTTTGAAATAATATACATTTTTTATCGACTAGACTGCTGTGAGTGATAGGACAAGGAGATGTCGCTTTCGTAAAGACGGGGGTGGGGGTAGAAATTGACGTATCACCATATTAATTCATACATTCACACAAATCATACCTACGGAGAGTTGATCAATACTATAACCAAACGGATATTCATGAATAATGACTGTTATCTATTTGACTGCCACTATGTACAAATTCAAACTTTGATTACGACCTTTCAGCCAGTTTTCCTGATTTTTTTTAAAAAGTAATAGTTAACTTCTAACACTAATTCGTGTGAGATAAATGTTCACATAAACTACCTTGATTTTATATAATGTGCTATTAAGTAGGATGTTGTCTTCTCGGCTCATTTGTCCTCACCACCAAAGGTAGGACACACCACCAAAACAAAACAACATTATGTAGAATGGAACACTCATGAAAATATGTTCAGTGCAACAATTCAATGTGGAATGATGTTGAAACAAATACTTTAATACTTTTTATACTGGTCGTAGACATAAATTTTAAACCAACATTGGTCAATATTATTTGAAGCGTGGACACAAGGACGAAATTCAGTATACAGAGGTACATGTACATGCACTCGTTTTACAATGTCGAATAAAGCAAAACGAAATAAATGGCAACTACAAATTTGCTTTTGATGTGGATTGAAGAAGCGGTGTAATCTCTACGTACGTGTGTGTGTGTGTGTGTGTGTGTGTGTGTGTGTGTGTGTGTGTGTGTGATTAGGATCTTTAATGTAGCTTTAACAATTTTTTAGTCATTTCGCTACGATGTCTGCAGTGAGGCAGTTTATAGTAATGTCTAGCACTGGGGCATCATGCCGCAGAACTGTAGCATGATTTCCCACCCAGTCACATTATCCTGACACCAGGCCGCCCAGTCCTAACGTTAACCTCTTAATGCTGAGTAAGTCTTTGGTATAACTCGGCCGAGCATCAAACCCACGACATCCCGCTTCCGCTGATGACGCTCTAACCACCAGGCCACCGAATCTGTACACGTACATGTGTGCAAAGGGATATAAATCGCAACTCTCAACCTTATACACGTATAAGTTGTGGAATTATTCGGCAGTTACCGAATAGGTATAAATACGTCACTCTGTTGTATAGGAAATACACAGGTGCTCGACGCGAGCTTAATGTGGGGGAAGAAAAAAAAACAATAATCTAAAGGAACAAAATCATACAGAGTGACAAAAATACCTTAGATTACCCCCATGACCCATTCTGACATAGGACCGTCTCTATCATACTATATAAAAAGAGAGGGTACGTAACTTCCAAATACTTGGTTACACCTATGACCCTCGATTTCCTTCCGCTATTTCCGTATTTAAAAGCACACGACCATTCTCTATGGCTTGTTTTACTCCTGAGATGTGTTTCTATTCATCAAGCCATAATTGACTTTTCTACGTTGTACCAAACTGAAATTACGGCTTCCAAGACGTGCGATTTTCGCGACTTTTTTTATCTTGGGACAAGTGCGAGCTCATGTGACAACCGGTGAAAAGAGCTACATGTACCATGTTTGAGGCTCTACGATACACGAATTCTTTAATTACAGAACAGTGGTAAATGCAAAACCAAGTTTTTACTTAATATTAGCCTAACTCAATTCAACTTTAGGAATCCTGTTCCATGGAAGAATTAGACATTTTCTACTTCACTGCACATATCGTAAACAATCAGTTCAAAACAGTTCAACTATTAGGCACATACGTCAACGCCAAAATATGACTGGCTCAAAAGGTTATACATGGTACATGTAGCTCTTTTAACCGGTTGTCACATTATAGTTTCTTGCCATAGCGTAATGTGGTTTCAGAAATGGATGAGGGAGCAAAGCCTCTGCGTTTGCACCTCGTCAACTCCACGAGAAATACCACACAAAAATAGACATCCAACCTGTACATACAAATCATTAACTTTAAAAACAGCCCTTAACAACGTCAGCCGCCGCGGAAGAATTTGAAAGATCACGACAATACTGTTCCCCATAGAAATTCATCACGATGGTTCAGCCAATTCCATGATGGCATGCTTGTTCGTATTCTGGATAGTGGTTGGTGAGTCGTCTGAACCATTCTCAGACAACAATTCAATGGAGCAAATCTGTGTGTTGTCCCCAACACTCTTCAGCACGATGCTCTTTGCCGTGCTTGCTGTCACGTTCTGTTATTATTATACTCAGATCGACATCAGATACCAGACTGGCGTCAAGCTTTTCAATCTCTGAAGACTACAAGCGGAGAAAAAGTCACACGAAGAAACTGTTCTCTGACAACTTTGCTAAATCCGAGTTTGATATGCTACACAGTATGGACCATTTCTCTTCATTAATTTCATTCTGACATTCTATGTCAAGAAGAAAGGTGTTGTACCAACCGGCATCAAGAAAGCCTCCCGTAAGGCCGAACATGATAGTAGTGGGTAAACCCTCGTAGCAGTGGACAGGTGAAAAGCAAACTGTCACGTACAGTTCACATCGATGATGAAACCAATGCCAGAACTGCTAAGCCAAGCGTAGCTTTTGGCAGACAACGGTAAATGTTTGGGAGGGCAGATGGATCAGTTTAAAATTAACATAAGGTCCACAAAGACATTGTGTTGCACGGTGTACATACACCATGCCAAGAAAACAAATAATTTTAATATGCGCTAACTGAGCAAACTCATAATATGTCAAGGTTCCAGACTATGACGTTCTCATTTGAGCAGGCATGCCAAGCAACAACACTCTGCCGATAAAATCATGTGTCAAATTGTTAAATGCTTGAAGAGCGACTTTAATTAAGATTTTCTTCAGCAAGTTGACGGATGGAAGGCAATCTTGGCGTGGTCAGGAGAACCACTTCAAAGACCCTTAAGTCAACCTGGAAACGCTCCATGATTGATCCTAAGTCTTCAGAAGATCGTAGACAGTGTATCTCCACCTGGCGTAGTCTCACCCATAATTGAGCTACAGACTTTGAAAGAAAGAGAATTGCAGACGAAATGCATAATGCAGTGGAAATCTTAGAACCTCTGCATGTTCTCTATTCATAAAGCAAACCCAATCGAGACTTTCTATCAAGTATGTAACATACCGTTCAGAGCACAAATTGGCTTGATTAGCCATTTACGTGCTCACAGAAACCAAACCAGTTAGAAATGTATTGGTCAGTGGCTAACGAACAACAAACAATATACAGATCAGACAGTGGAACTGCTGACAATAATGCTGACGTGCAGAGACTAAAGCGAGAGGCATACCGCTAGAGTTCATTGACCACTTAAATTGTCACAAGCTGAAGATAAATGGTCCTTTCTCTGTTGCATGTTTGTGTTTTACTAAGAAAGAAAATTGGTATTCGTGTGGTGGGGGAGGAGAACAATCGTCAGCAAATAAGAGAACACGAAAAGTCAATTCCTGTTTCTTTGTCTTCGCCTGTAGTCTCGTCAAATTGAACAGCTGGTCATCAGTTCGGTATCTAATGTTGATCCCAGTATTACCGGCATGGAATGCATTAGTAGGCAGTGTAGAGAACATCATACTGAGACGGGTTGCAGTCAGCATAGAACCCTGTTGGACTCGATTGGTGACTGGAAATGGTTCACATGACTCTCAGTCGTCAAGGATACGAGCGAGCATGCCATCATGGACCTTTCGAATTATCACGATGAGTTTCATTGGGCAACCTAATTTTGCCATGATCTTCCAAAGATCGATCGGGAGCTGGCTGTGTCTAAGGCTTTTGTCAGGTCGATAAATGTCATGCATAGGTTGTGGTTATGTTCCTGACATTTTTTCTATCTAAATACCAACCCATTATTATTAAGTTTAATTATATTTAAATGTTGACAGAAGTGTTTCACTTTGCATGTTGTCTTAACTCGGCAATAATTTATCGCTGGTGCAAATTGCGGTATTAATATTATTTTAGTAATTATGTGTCATATTTTGTGTCATATTTTGTGTCATATTGCTGGTTGTTTTGTCCATGGACTTAAATCGGAAATAAAGTCATTGTTATGGTAGTATCATTGTTATTTTAGTCAAATGCAATTTATACGGTAACTTCCTTTGAGGACTCTGTCTTGTCAGCAGGCATGATCCTTATTTCAGTTCTTTTTCCTAAATTGGTATAGAATATAACAAGACCCCTTAATTGGTTTGGGTTAGCTTTATATAAGCTGTAATTTATGTCATTACTTTATTATTATTGATGATGATGATGATGATGATGATGATGATGATGATGATGATGATGATATTTTAATCCTCGACATAAATTCATACAATTTGCTTCGCACCTGTTTCGCGTTGGTTTGAGACCCCCCAGGGCCGACCTTAGCTCGATTTGACTGGTGTGGTCCAATTTGACACCGCGCTTTCAAAGGCCCGACGCATTAGTATTTAGTATTAAAAAAATAATAATATATCTAATAGTAATTTTAAAGCAATGGAAGAAATGTTTTAAGTTCAGTATCATATAAAACTTGTTTTAAAGTTTATTTCCAAATGTCGTGTTCACGGGGGTCCCGCCAAAATGATCAAAATAAGGGCCCACGTTTGCTAATTAAGGCCGTTCTTGGATAGCCACTCTCCCACCCCATTTCTAACAAACAAACTGACAGAATTTGTAGAAAACTGCAATGTTTTTAACGTTATTCACATTTTGATTTGCTGACACAAAAAATCGTTTCCTTTTCGCTCCAACCAATCCTTCCTGTCTATTTTACAACTCAGTGTGACGAAATATTCTCGAACAATGCACTGAATTCCAAAAGCCGCTTGTCGTCAACTTCATCGACTTCAAAAAGGCCTTTGATAGCGTCCACCGTGAATCCCTGTGGCTCATTGCAAGGTCATTTGGCATTTCACCTCGTTTCATCGCCATCTTCAAGAATCTTTATCGCGAGTCCAGCTGCTGCGTACGAACGGACGCTGGCCACACACCCTTCTTTGGCATTGAGACAGGAGTCCGTCAGGGATGCATACTCTCGCCTTTCTTATTCCTTCTGGCAATAGATTTTGTCATGAGAAGGGCGATGGACCACCCGAAATATGGCATCACGTGGAAGGATAAGGCACGCCTGACAGATCTGGATTTTGCTGACGACATTGCGCTGCTGGCAGAGAATGCGAGATCTCTTCAGGAAGTGACCACCAACCTGGAGGTGGAGGCGGCTAAAGTTGGATTAAGAAGCTCCTGACTTGGTATCTCACAAGCAGGAGCTTTCCAAAATCACATTCTAATGAACTAGTCAGCTACAAGTAAGACCTAGTGATTCTCAGGGCTATGCTGGTTGAGGTTTCCATATCTCATTGCCGCTACGGTGCCGGATTGGTTTGAGTATGAAGGGACTAAAACGTACACTGACACTCTTTTACTTATGTCTGCCTTTCCTATAATTTCCGTTTTTACCTTATCTTTGACCACACACCGCCCGCTGCTTAATAGTCAAGTGTGACTGCGTCAACGTACAGATAGATAGAACACGGAAGTGCGTTGAATAATGACAATTCTTCTACTTTATGGAGGGCAATTAAATTTGTACTCTTTAAATGCACTAGTTGATGGATAAGTTCCACCCTTGCTGGATTCAACAGAAAAACGATGATACGTGTTCCCAGTGAGCGCACAACACGTTAATCCAACTTTCATTCATTCATAATAATTTGACACGTGTTAGTTCGCACGTGGTAATATCCGGATATAAACAGTGCTTTAAATCGTTGCTCCCTCTAGCGGTGAAAACATATGACATCGTGGTTGGAAAATGGCGACTAACGCAGAAGTATCTAACGGAGTAATAATCGGCGATTTATCCAGCATAACTCAAAATCAGGTAAAACGTGCGATGCAGAATTAGCCATTGATGTCCGCTCTAAATGTCTGCTGTCAAGTTTGGAATAAATTATGTTAAAATATTGCGCATCAAGGTCTTCATTCGAATGGTACCCTTGATCCAGCAGTGGAAAATTTAGAGACATGCGTGAACATTTACAGGATATATGCATGAAAATAAATTGTAAATGTAGACTGCTAATACGCATATTAGAAAACGAGAATATTTATGAAAATAGAGCCTCAACTTGGCATGCGTGATTATGTATTCGAGTCAGAAAGCAGATGCCCTTGTTTATTATTTCCGTGGTTGGACCAAGATTTGCATGCCATCCCGTTTAATTCTAGGCCACTGTTGATTTTAAAAACGAAATATATTACTGCTATAAAAATGCACACTACTTAGTAATTTCATTCATAAGTTTATAATTTTTAATCTGATTGTCACAATGGGGTCCCTTGCTCTAAACTTAATGGCGTTTTAAACCAAACGGAAGCTGTGGATGTAAACAACTACAGTACAGACTAAAGTAATAGGCATTATGGACGTTTCGGCCCAGGACATTTCGCCTCACTTCAATGGACATTTCGTCCCACCTGGTACCTGGACGTTTCGGCCCATGGACATTTTGCCCCACGTCCATGGAAATATCGGACATTTATAGAAAATCATCAGCATTACACCATTGTCTTCATTTTAATTTAGGGGCCTACCGTTTAGATTTCATACCCCATAATCCTCTCTCTCTCTCTCTCTCTCTCTCTCTCTCTCTCTCTCTTACATTTCAATTACATTCAGCATGCCGTTATATCAGACAACATTTTCCCCTTTTTCTTCATTTATGTAATAAGACTGATCAGGACATTAATCTATTGTTTACAGTGATAATTTTCAATACTGCAGTACTTTTATTTCCGCTGTTACACAAACGGGTGAAGACCGCTTCGATGGCCTAGTGGTTAGAGTGTGGACCGTGGAACCGGGAGATCGTGGGTTCGATCCCAGGCCAAGTCGTACCAAAGTGTGCAGTGTGGCAGTTTATAGTGATTCTAGAATTGGGGCATGCCGCAGACATGTAGCATGATGCCCCACTCAGTCACATTATTTTTCACACCAGACCGACCAGTCCTAACACTAATGCTGAACGCCAAACGAGGCAGCTGTTAGTACCATTTTTATAAGTCTTTGGCTATGACTCTGCCATGGATAGAACCAACGACCTCCTGCATCATAGGCGGACGTCCTAACCACTAGGCCACTGGAACGGTCCCCCATAAATATGACATTTTAAATACATTATATCCTATTTGTTCTTGTTTCTCTTTTTATTTATAAAAAATATGAACGCTGAACATCAAATGAAGATATAATATCGACTGCAAATGTTGATGCAGCATCAATGTTGACCCTAAACTCGTTCACTACGTGGTGCTGGTCATTTGCTAAAATGTCTTTTTAGTGTTGACTTCTATCTAGCCTGTAATTGTAAATATGTCGGAACCTTTCAGAAACATAAGCAATACCTAAAAAACCAAGTTCAACTATATTGAATATGGTATTTACACATAAAGACGTATGCAAGCACCCGTACGATGATTCAGATAAAAAAATAACATTCACCTTGCCAAAATATCCTCTTTATCGATATAAATCAATATTGAATTCCCAGTGCTCTCCATCTGCCCACATGCTGTATAAGTATTCAGTTCAAATCTGGAAGATGTATTTGATATGGCGCTTAAGTCCATTTCGACACTGTGGCCATCTGCCTGTAAACAGTGCATTACATCTAAACTCAAAAGGAGCTAGTCAACTAGAATGGTATGTCGTGTGGCCCAAGAAAAACGACACATTTAATACGAGAAACATTTTTTTCTTTTTTTAGAAAAAAAATTGGATGTGTTTAGATTTTATTTATTTATTTTGTATGCCATGCTTTGTTCGCAATTTTTATTTAACCGTAGCTTAAGTACATCGAATGCAAATGCAGGGTTCGTACAGTCTTTGAGAGTTTGGGGAAAATGAGATATCATTTTCAAGGCCTTGAAAGTTTGGGAAAATCGAGTATACAGTCGACTCCGGTTAACTGCATACCCTCGGGCCCGTCACAAGACTGTGCAGTTAACCGGAGTGTGCAGTTAACCGAAGTACGGTACAGTGCAGCTTTAAATCAGCACATCACGAATATATGCGAAGAATAAATTTAAACAATGCTTAGAATCCACTCTTTCGACTTTTACTTAAATGTTAAGCTTGTTTTCGTTCCTCCCAACAAAATTTCACTGATTCAACCAATGGATCAAGGAATTGAAGCGAATTTCCAGAAATTGTATAGATTGCTTGTTATTCGAAAACTGCTGTCAGACATCGATGGGTCATCTCCCACAGAAAAAACGTTCAGCTCCAAAGTTGTCTGCATCCTGTTTTTCGCCATGTTGTCGTTTAAATTGAATTCCGTTGCACATTTTCCATCTTTCCAACCATCCATTTGTTGGTTTTAAATCATTCAAACCTGAACGGTTTAGAGCAATGTTTCCCATGCTCTACTATAATTTTTTCCTACGCTATTGCTCCCTAGTGGGTGCAGATATACATGTATATACCACCTAGGATGTCCTTTACATGTCAATCATTTACAAAGTCACATGTACTGGCTTAATTGTCGGCTTATTTGAAGCGCTACAGCAGTGGACTGGCAAAAACTGATCATGACTATACATTGTGCAGTTAACTGGAGTAAAATTGTATTGAATAATGTGCCGCGGGCAGAAATTTATCGTGCTATTATCCAGAGTGTGCATTTAAGCGAAGTGCAGTTATCCGAAGTTTGTTCCCATTGAAAAGCATTGGAAAAAAATGGGACCGTCATGACTACGTGCAGTTATCCAGCGTCTGCAGTTAACCGATGTGCAGTTAAGTGGAGTCGACTGTATTAGCCTCAGGTCTTTAAAAGTCTTTGAAAATTGAAATAAACACCAAAATGTTTAATTTCTTTCCAGAATCACAAATAAAACAGGGTTCATAGGGTCTTTGAAGGTCTTTGAGAGTTTGGGAAGACTGCGGTAGCATTTTCAAGGCCTTGAAAGTTTGGGAAAATCGAGCATATTACCCTGAGGTCTTTAAAAAGTCTTTGAAAATTGAAATAAACCCCAAAATTTTAATTTCTTTCCGGAATCACAAATAAAATTATCCGAGGTCGTTAGATTCGGATGTAATCTAGTTATCCTGGTTTCTTTTGATGACCCATTCAGTTTCATTGCCGCCGCAACAACAAAAGAGGCTTTGTTTGGCCATCCAAAGTTGGCCTTGGCGGTGACTTCAATAACCACTCTTTATCAAAGCAAGACGGCTACACACTTCATCAAAGGAAGTCACAAATAAAATTGCCTAAGGTCGTTAGCTTCAGATGTAGCTGGTTTTCCTGGCTTCTTTCTTTTGACGAATCGTTCAATTTGATTGGACGAGTCCATCTTTGGCCAATCAAAATATTCTTTACATTAATTCACTCTACGTAGAAAGTGCGTTAAAGTATAATACGCTCAAGGATTCAAAATTTTGTTCTACATAATAATGTTCCTTGGTTTAATATAGAAACATCCATTGTAATAAATTCAATTCACGGATAAACAGTTTCAGAGTGCGCATGCATACACTATAGTACAGTTAAGCAAGAGTTGTTGTTCTTGAATTGCGAGTATATATTAAAAAAAAACGTGTGCTGTGAAGCTTTAACATTAGGAAGTCAAGTCATTTGATTAGGCAAGTAAAAAAAATAAAAAAATAAAAAAAAAACATTTTCAGTTGACGGATTATCCCCGTTTCTCATTGCCGACCCTAGACTTTTTCCCCAATGATATAATTTTTTTTTAAAATTGCATTGCCGAAATTAATTTGTGTATCTATAGTCTGACTTTACATCCCCGTTTGTTTGTACCCCTATCGATTTCAATAACGAAAATAATTAAATGGTAAAAAGTGCACAGAACTAAGTCAACTGAATCATTGATGTATAATTTCTAACCTGAATGTGACCAGAATGGCACTAATACTGCCATCTCCTGCACATTTCATGATAAACGGACTTCAGACTATAATTGAGCCCGTTTTGCCCAGTACTTTGAAGTGCTTGAAATATTACTAGATTTATAGATAATGTTTATTTAAAAAATGGAGAAAAATACTGCCTAACCTTGATGAAGTGTTTTATTCTGTCCTTTCCAAAAGAAAGGAATATGTCGAACTTTGGAATGTTCTCCAGAAAATGTTGTTGTAACATGGGCAGGCAACAGTCCAGAGGATTTTCTGTCAACAAACAGGTATCTGTTGAGAACCTAAGCAGAGAAAGCCTCAGAGCTCAAAGGCTAATCATTGACACAATGAGAAAAGCATGTGTACCTTTGGAAATCATCATTAGCAATGAAATGAGGACACATGGTTCCTCTGCAAGACATAAGTACCATGCCTATCTGGATAAGAAGAAAGCAGAGAAGGATGAGGGGAAAACCAAAAAGGAAAGAAACGGGAGTTAGCCTTGGATGAAGTGGAAGAACTTAAAGCCATAAAGCTGCCTCTTGAAGCTAACATCGCCAGCCTACATGCTTCCTCTGTACAGAAAGCAGAAGAGGCAGAGTTAAAAGGACTCGTTGTGCTTGTCACAGAGTCAAATGCTCTTAGGAGAAAAGCAGAGGAAAAGATGAGAGTGGTGGCGTCTCTTTCCAAAATGATTGAAGAGAAAAAAAGCAAATATAATAATGCATTTAAAGCAGTGCTGATGTCTGTTAAGAGAATAATTTATTTTGTATTAAATCTGACACGTATGTTACATATTTCTGAAAGAACAACGAATGTTAACCTATCTTCCAGATAATTATAATTAGGGATGTTAATATCGTTTTTTTTCCAAAACCGATTATCGTTTGTAGAAATCCGATTTTAAACCGATTATCGGTTTTTGTCCTACATTGAAAATTACAAGAAATATATTCTTATAATGCAAGTTAGTGAATGCCTCTTGCGAATAAAAGATATTCATTACATACCATAACGTATAGACGCGCATCGTCTGACAGCATGGAGGACGATATTGTGGCTCCACCAAAGCCATCAAATCACGGAAGGAATTGGATTCAACAATCAAAATTGGTAGCATGTTTTCAGCGACAAACTTAGCTACAGCAGCAGTAACTTTTTCTTGATGACTATCAGGACAGTTTCTTTGTGTTCCAATAAATGTTGTTAATCGCGGCTGAACATTTGAAGGGGCTGCAATTCCGGGATGTTTGCTACGCAAATGTGCATGCAATAAAGTAGTAGTACCACCGCTCCGACTTATTTGTTGTGAAAATACTATACATCAGATTTATTTATACGACCAGCCATATTTGTAAACTTGAAAGACACAACCAGCAGAGACCAGTCCTCATCAACAGAGACTGTAGCTATTAACAGTCTATTGTTGTCAATTTCGGACATCAAAGAACTTAGCGACCGGTCGGTCGACTATTTACATCCTTCAACAATAAATGTATTCATTTACAAACACGCTGCATGGAGCGCTCACAAGTTTTAAACAAACACACCTTATCTGCTGGCCGTATTGTATTAACATGTAAACACTAAACAAATGCATGAATTAATTTTTTTCTGGCATTTTTTAAAATTTTCACTACAAAAATGGTAAAAAAAATATTGAATTCGATTATCGTTTTGTAAAAACAAAAACCGATAATTGTTTTCAAAACCGATAATCAGATTTCCGATTTTCATTTAACAACCCTAATTATAATACAATTTTAGGAAATTAATTATAGTTTGACTTTAATCAGTAATCAATATTGTAGTATTTGGCATTCATTGTTTTTTCAAATAACCTGTATACAAAATATAAGCAAAAGTAGGTCTTGGAAATCTCAGTTTGTGGTCTTTGAAAGATTGTTAAAAGTCTTTGAATTTTTCATTCATAGTTCAGTATGAACCCTGTAAAATTATCCAATGTTGTCCGATTCGGATGTAATCTAGTTATCCTCGTTTCTTTCTTTTGATGACCCATTCCGTTTCATTGCTGCCGCAATAACTAAAGAGGCTTTGTTTGACCATGCACAGTTGGCTTCGGCGGCGACTTCAATAACACATGCACTCTTCATCAAAGCAAAATGGCTACACACTTCATCAAAGGAAGTCACAAATAAAATTGCCTAAGGTCGTTAGCTTCGGATGTAGCTGGTTTTCCTGGCTTCGAATCGTTCAATTTGATTGGACGAGTCCATCAGCTTTGACCAATCAAAATGTTCATTACACTAATTCACTCAACGTAGAAAGTAACACGCTTGAGGATTCCAAATTTGTTGTCGATTTACATCTAAAGTGTTTACAAATGCCAGGTCTTTGCTCTTCCGTCGATATCTGGTTTGAACAAGAGAATTACAAGGAATGGCTGCAAAGTGATAAATTATGTAAACTAAAGGCGTTTTGTACATTGTGTAAAATTAAGACGATCAACTTGGCTTCAATGGGAGAAGGAGCCCTTACAAGTCATGTCAAAGATAAGTTGCAAATTAGTAACTACATACTGTTCATTTAGTGGAACAAAGATGCAGAAGTATAAGCTATTGGTAGTTTTGGGAAAAATAATGGTAACTCGTTTAGTTTGATGATTTGGGAGATGTGGCAAAAGAGGGCCCGTTTAAATTTACTTATTCCGTCTGTTTATTTAACACGTTTGAGGGACAAATATCATTTTCGAAAATTTTATTCTTCATAATATTGTTCCTTGGTTTAATATAGAAACATCCATTCATAATAAATTCAATTCACGGATAAACAGTTTCAAAGTGGGCATGCATACACTATAGTGGAGTTAAGTAAGAATTGTTATTCTTAAATTGCAAGTAAAAAAAAAGTAATTTAAAAAATGGCATTTACATGTGTTGTGAAGCTTTAACTGTAGAAAGCCAAGTCATTTGATTAGGCAAATAAAAAAAAAAAGGAATTGAAAAATGTGTTTCCAGTTGATGGAATGTCCCCATTTCTCATTGCCGACCTTCAACTTTTTCCCCAATGGTATAAAAAAAAAAATTTAAAAAAAAAAATCACATTGCCGAAATTGATTTGTGTATCTCTAGTCTGACTATACATCCCCGTTTGTTTGTACCCCTAAGTTATCCAATCGGACAATCATCCCTTGACATGCTTCATTAGAACAGACGACAGCCTTGATGAAGTGTTTTATTCTGTCCTTTCCAAAAGAAAGGAATATGTTGAACTATGGAATGTTCTCCAGAAAATGTTGTTGTCACATGGGCAGGCAACAGTGGAGAGAGGATTTTCTGTCAACAAACAGGTATCTGTTGAGAACCTAAGCAGAGAAAGCCTCAGAGCTCAAAGGCTAATCATTGACACGCTGAGAAAAGCAGGTGGACCTTTGGAAATCATCATTAGTAATGAAATGTGCAAGACATAAGTACCATGCCTATCTGGATAAGAAGAAAACTGGAGAAGGATGAGAAGAAAAACCAAAAAGGAAGGAAACAGGAGTTACCGGTAGCCTTGGATGAAGTGGAAGAACTTGAAGCCAAAAAGCTGCATCTTGGAGCTGACATTGCCAGCCTACATGCTTCCTCTGTACAGAAAGCAGAAGAGGCAGAGTTAAAAGGACTTGTGCTTGTCACAGAGTCAAATGCTCTTAGGAGAAAAGCAGAGGAAAAGATGACAGTGGTGGCATCTCTTTCCAAAACGATTGAAGAGAAAAAAAAAGCAAATATAATAATGCTTTTAAAGCAGTGCTGATTTCTGTTAGGAGAACAATTTATTTTGTATTAAATCTGACACGTATGTTACATATTTCTGAAAAAAAAACAACAAATGTTAACCTATCTTCCAGATCATTATAATGCAGTTTTAGGAAATTAATTATAGTTTGACTTTAATCAGTAAACAATATTTTAGTATTTCATTTTGGCATTCGTTGTTATCTCATATAACCTGTATACACAATGTTAGCAAAAATAGGTCTTGGAAATCTCAGTTTGTGGTCTTTGAAAGTTTGGGAAAAGTCTTTGAATTTATCATTCATAGTTCATTATGAACCCTGAAATGGGAAGCAGCTACTTTAGAATGTCTCCATTCTTAAAATATTTTGTTTGTAATGAAATCTTACCTCAAGTTTTAAATTGCACAGGTCACACACAAACTGAAAAGATATCTTTTTATGTCTAAGAAGACCATACATGTAGCTTGATAGACATATAAATAGAAACCTTTTCTTCAGACCATTCAGTTCATTCCATCAAAGTATTGTGATAAAATTTATTTTGAAAGACGTTTGATATACTGAAACACGAACAATATCATGCGAGAAAGCGACACTAGATACACAAAATTATTATTTAAAAAAATTCAATTATTTTGTTATGCCCGCTCAAATGCGGAATGATCGTAATATGATGTAGAAATAAATAAACTTGCCAGTATTTCCACAGGCTCTGTGTTGCCATAGGCTGCATATTTCGCAATATATGGCTTACTAACGACGGGTAACTGGTTTTTTGCAGTAAATGCACGAAGACATTGTTCTTTTTTTAGGGGGCACCAGACAGATGCCCCCTCCCTCCCCCCCGTAAACATTTTATGTGTGTTTGTGCTCCCCCCGATATGTAGTTTATGTGTTTTTTTTTCCTTTCTTTAAATTCCCTGTTTAGTTTTTCCCATCGAGATTGTATAAAATTTTTGAAAGGGGTATTTTTATTCTCTTTTTCCCTTGTGTTACTATAAAAGGGTTTTCCGAGGTGGGATTTTTCTACCCTCCTTCAGATCCACTTTCTTAATAATTTTGGTTTGACCATGGCTAGTGGTCTCCTATATCCTGTGTTTGCTAATAATGTTGGTGCTGTTTGTCTGTGTGCTGTATATGTATATATACATGGTTTTCTTGTTAGGATAGCCTTTTCGTTCAAATATGATCAGTTGTATTATTTCAGTCTTTCTGCCTCTAATTGGGTCATCACATTCATAATTTTTTTTTAAGGTAGTACATACATTTATTTTTTTTATTTAATTTTGAATTTCGGTAAAGTGAGGTGTTTTATTTAGATATTTTTTTTTTTTACTGTGTCTCACTTTACTTTCTATATTTATCTTCATATAGTCTGACTGATCTTGAGTCAGGGTCTGTACATTTTTTATTTTTTACTGTACTTCTCCCATTTCAAGTTTGGTCATCATTTTTTAGTTTAGTTATTTAATCTTTAAAATCATTCAGAATGGTTTATTTTCCCATTATTTTGGGTTATCTGTGCAGTACGGCTCATCACCTTTTTTAATTGTTTATTTTTTAAAAAATATATTTATTTTTTTTTAATTTAAAATTTTTTAATTTTAAAATTTTCAACAAAAAAAAAAAAGAAAAGTTTTTTCCTATTTCTTAATCATAATTATTTGTCCACATCTAAACATCGTCTTTGTAATGTAGTCATTAATCTAAGTCTTTATTGAAATTTCCATCTAAGAAGAGTATATGTTGTCTGTTATATTTGTCTATCTTAAAGATTTCCAGAGAGAGAGAGAGAGTAGTATGAAATAAAATGTTTATTGATGGGGGGCAAAATGTCCATGGGCCGAAGCATCCATGTATCGGGTGGGGCGAAATGTCTTGGGCCGAAACGTCCATGGGGCAAAACGTACACGTACTTAGTAATAATTGCACAGTACATCACTATGTCTTTTTTTTTCTTCAAACTTCGTTTGTTCAAACCTTTAAATGGCAATCATTCACTTCATTTAGATCCTCATAAATCCAATTTTTGGAAGATTATTAATTACATACTCCCAAAATCATAAGGTAAAACTAGAGTGTTAAATTACATGGATATTTTTGGATGAAGTCAACGTAACGGTGTGATCCAGTACAAACCAGCTGGATTGAGTGAATGTATGTCTTGTTGTGTGATTTCACAATGAAAGCTACATATTTTGAAAAATAAATTTGTGAAACCCTGTTCGATGATGGTTACCGCCTGACAGTATGCTCACTTGAAGAGTTCTTTGGTATATTGATATCAGAAACAGTGTGCATGAATTTACAGTCCTTTTTCTGGCGAGCTGTACTTCGTTATGGATGCATCAATGATCTTGTCACTAATCCTAAGCAATACTGAGTATAAAATTTTTTAAACAAAACTTTTTATTTTGCAGTTTTACCCATTTATTTTATTTGGCATATATCGATCTAGAGTGATGAGGAACATATAAATTGATAAAAAATTTGTCCTAATCAGTGGTTGTATACAATAGGAAATATGTGGCAACAAGGCAAGGGTAGAGGCATATAGACTGGATATGTAGATCGGTAAAGTTGCTGACCCTTAGCGATATTGAGTAAAATTTACCAACTATTTTATTTGGAGATCTCTACATTTCTGTTGGCATATATAGATTTAGAGTGATGAGAACCATATAAATTGATACCAGATTTGTCAAAATCAGTAGTTGTATACGATTGATATGACTTATTTGCCTGTATGGAAAATGTTTGTATAGGAATGCGTTAGTCACATGGACAGACAAATGGTGACATACTTAATAAGATATCTACACATATTATAGACTGTTGTATTGCTTGAATTATGTGCATCTTTCTTATTAGCATCAAAATATGTGGTACCATCACAAAACGACATGGAAAGATGCATCCTTTATATCAAATTCAGTAAATTCGTGATACTGAATAAAAAAAAAATACAAACTTTTTATCATTTGCATTTGTGCAAATTTCTATTGTTGCATATGGTGATGAGAATCTTATCAATTGATATCAGATTTGTCTAAATTGGTAGTGGTTTACGATTGATACGACTTTTCTGCCTAGACAAATAATATTTGTGTATGAATGTATTAGGCGCATGGACAGACAAATGATAACGTATTTAAAAAGATACCTTCACTGTATGTTTGACATCTGTCGTATTAGCATTGAAATATGTGGCATCATCGCAAAATGGCATAGGTAGAAGCATCTTGCAAGGATATGAAGATCAGTAATGTTCATATAGGAAAGCGTTAGGAGAAGGGACAGACAAATGAAGAAGTAATTAATAATAGGGCCTAACCGGAAATCGCCTTGGACATTAGCTTCGGCTGAATATCTGTTTTTCGGTACTATTTGGAAGTATTTGCCTTGGCAAATAATATGTGCACAAATGGTTACAAGTAAAATAATTCAATAAATATCAAACTTTAAAAAAAAAAGTTTTTAAATACATAATAATTTTGGTTAATAATAACAAAAAATTTCATCTTATAGGCGATATATACGGTACACGAAAAGTTTAAGCTTCGCATATGATAATGAAACAAACGATACTCTTTGGAGTCGCACCTACTACTCGGTTCGTGTCCGGATCTGGCAAATAGTACATCCAAATACTCGGATTTGGTACTTGCCGAAAATTATCTACTCGGTTAGGCCCGAATTAATAACATATCTTCAGATATTATATCCTGTTGAAATGTTTCATATCTATTGTATTAGCATCAAAATTTATATGAACTGAAGACATTAATAAATACCTGCACACAATATATACTGTTGGATAGCTTTAATTCTGTGCTTTGTTGGCCTCCATACAGCATATAGATTTGCTCATCAGGAGATCATTGCATCATGAGTAAATTAGGGGAATTTATAAGTCAAGGGACTTAAAAACTATTATCGAAGAGGCCTATATTGTGGATTAGTAGTATATGCATATATTTTTATGAAATCGTATTTATTTAGCATTAGAGGTTAATTTTGTGTATGACTGACTGACTGATTCAATATTTGTCCTTAAATCCTCTGATTAAAAGTCATTTTTTAATGTGTGAAAACGATTTTGGTTACAGCTAGATTGTTTAATAATACATATAGGTATGTATCAGTACACTACAACATTACAGTTCTTAAAATTCTTCCACAGTGGTATTTTTGTCCCAAACTGAATATTAGTTTAAACCAGTAGTGGAACTAGATTTGTTTATTAAAAACTTGATATGGAAATAAGAACTTTCACTCTAACCAGTCAAACAATTGTCTCAGTATGGTAGACAGTCATCAATGAATAGAGATCTTGTGATAATTTGGTAGGCAAAGAGAAATCTCTGGAAACACTTTGGTTTTACAAATAATCAGAATGGTTGTTGTAGGGTGTAACACCATTTTTCAGCACACAATAGGCTATACATGGCGGCCAGTATTAATGGTGGAGGAAGAACCATGACCCATGAGAAGCTACTGGCATGCTTTCTCGCATACCTACATTGGCCGAAGCTGAGAATTAAATCCACGCAGATAGGTGAGATGGCAGTGATCCCTAACTGAGAGCACTTTAGACCACTCTGCCACTCAGGGCCCCTAATCAGAATGTTCCACCCCTTCTGTAGCAGGAAAGTGGTCTTTAAAGAGGGGTTTCCTTTCTAGAGGGATGGCCCTGCTGCCATGTGATTCTTAAAAGTTGAATATTTTCATTTAAAAATCACAGGGATGTGTTTGAATTAGTAATGATAAAACTTCGTTACTGTTATTTATAATAAATAATAACTAATTGTCAATTGTGTTGCAAAACTGCCATGTCAGTATAATTATGTGTACAAACGCTTGGCTATAACTATTGTCCATCCATTCTATTTTCCCACTGCTGTATTTAAATCATTCTGATGACATTTTAAACAGTGATTAAAAGACTTGTTTTATTTTGTTGGAATCCTATCACTTTTGCTTCTAAACTGAGTGTCTGGCAACATTTTGCAACAACTCGCCTAATCTTTAAGTTGCAATTTATAGTTATTTACATAAAATGCTCAGTTTAGAAAGAAAATCAGCTTCTCAAAGGATCATCAGTTACCCTTCCTAATACATTTTTTAATCTATGAATGTTGAAAGCATGAAACTGTTTACCTTTTCTAAGAATTTGTTTATTTTTATTTTTATTGTCATTTATTTTCAGGATGATGATTCTCAGAGTGATTCATTGAATGAGGGCTGTGAAAATTCATCAAAAGTGTCATGTTCTTCAATTGAGGAGTATAAGAATTCACACAAAATAGGGCACAGGAAAGCTTCAGAGGGTATAATAACTTATAATGAACCCTGGTTTCAGACCATAGTTAACACCATGTATGAGAAAGAAAAAAACACTAAACAGACAAAGAAAAGAAGTAACAGTGAGAAAATAGGAAGTGATGGAACACCAATGAAGCGAATTATGGGTAATCATTCATTGGGCAGAAGTGTGTCTTGTGACTCCGGTTTACAGAAAAGAATACTTGCTATAAAGAAAGAGGAAATGCTGGGAAGTTCAGTTAAAAAGAAGAAAAAAGAGGAAGTTAATTTTCCTAAATATAGGAACAAGCGAGTTGCTAGTCTGAATGCAGCAACACTTTGTCAAATTTTGTGTGAAAATAACCGAAAATCTCGGAAGATTGAAAAAGATAAAACTCAGAGTAAGAAATTATGTGTGCCAATTGAACTTACCAAGACTTGGAAGAAAGGAAAGTCAGATAGTGAGGAGAACATGAAAATGAAAATTCATAAGAATAAATCATTAAAAGAAGAAAAACTACACCTCACATCAGAACTATCAGAATCTAGTCAGGCTAAGAAGAAGTTTCCGATGAAAAAGAAAATGATAAAAGAGGAAATCTTAGAGAAGAAGACCAAAAAATTGACTTTGCAAAGAGCTAAGAAAATTTTAAATAGCAGAAAAATGCATAAAGACAAGATGGAATTGAAACAAAAGGAGAAAAAGTTTAAGAAAAAGGAAAATTCTTTTAACAACACCGTAGTTAGGCGAAAACGAGGAGATACATGTTGTGCGGCCAGGACCCATGTCAATGTGACTCCCAAAAGGCTGTACAGAGGAGGCTGGTATGAATGTTATCAGCCCCCTTCATATTGCTCTAATCAAGGCCCAGCATTATACTGGAGCAATAATGATATCATTGACCACAATTCAGCTGGGACCAGTAGGGACTCTGAGTCTTCAGCTGAAGATAAAGCAACCAGTATTGTGGATGTTACAGGTCCATATACAGTCCCCAGACTTCAGATGCTGGAATCTAGTCCATATATTAATACTCTTATGCCCCATGGACTTGGCCATATTTCATCTGTGTGCCAGGTTTGTAACTGTGCCCACAGCAGTATGTTGCAATCAGCTCAGTGCCAGACTTTTACACTGGGAGGAGTTGGCAGTCTTTCAAATGTTCAGGTTCTGCCTCCATACAGTGTTAGCAGTGCCTTTACCTGTCCACCACCACATAGAAGTTCATTTTCACATTGTAGTAAGTGACAGATATATCTAAAGTATTTTGAGTTTTTTTTTTTCTTTTTAGTTACGATAATTTCAGAATAAACCACAGTCTTTTCCTTAGAGGTCACTATGAAGGTGTGCGTTTTAGCTGAGTAAAGGAGATTACAGTTGAGGAGAGGTAAGGTATGAACTGTATTTCCAAGATTAAGGTCTTTGTCTGCAGTGACTTAGAAATATTATAGTAACATGCATGTATGCACAGAATTACACATGCATGTACAAATGGACTGAAAAGTGTGGAGGATAATTAATCCGGGTTCTGTGTTCTGCTGTTTTAAGGAGGTCCTAATATTCAACTGTAGTCTGAATTTATTTAAAATATCCTGGAAACGTCCCCAAAAAATAGCTTTGGTTGGTCATAAAATGTCCTGGAACTTTATTTTTAAAATCTAAACTGAAAGGGTCCACGTTCAAATCATAAGATCAGACCAGCCTGAGTTTGATCCCATGGTATGTTCTTGGGTAGGTACTTTACTCCAGTTGCCTTGGCACTGAAATAACCTATTTGGGTTGCTTAGTCATGAAGTATTAAAACCAAACCACACAAAACTGACAGATGTACAGCCCAGCTCAGAAATATCTTTGGAAAAAAAACTGCTCATTCTCCTGTACCCACCACAAACAGATTCACAAATCTGTCCTCATTTTTTGCTTTTGATAAATCAGGTTTTGGTTTCCCTTGCACATGTTTGCATATTCCTGATCTGTGTGCTTAACTGATGTTAATTTATGATCCACTGTCAGATATGTCGGATTTAATTGGATTTCCAGATGTCAGAAATCAGGCTCCATCTGCTTTGTAATACACATATCCCTCTATAATTTGCTTCTGGATAACTCTGAGGCCTACTTATAACATGTGGATGACTGAATCCCTTTTTTTTTTTTTATTGAATCGTCAAAAAAAAAATTAACCCATTGTTAAATATGTAGAAAATGGCATTCAGATTTGGTCAATGAAAAATTCTCCCAATTTAAGAAAAAGTCATATTTTGTTATACTGTCTTTTAAATAATTCAGAATACATTATAAACAACAATATTTAATACATTTTGATCAATGAAAATGTCACTAATGTCTGCTGGTGACAAAACATTACGGAATTAATACCAATTTTAAAAGAATTTCATGAAGAAATTTATGTTTTAGTTTGATGTTTTAATTTGGTTTCAGCATAATTATCATAAATGTGCTGTGTCCTCTTCTGTTAAGTTGTGAAAATTTGCAATCTACCACCAAAGCTATGTCAACAACTTGCACAAGTTGTTCTAAGAGAACCTAATTAAGTGTCCACTTTGTTTTGAGCTCTGATTTGTGGACATGTTTGTTTTGTCAAATCAGATAAAAAGGATGAAATAACATGAATGTTAAAACACATACAACTCCTATGCAAAAGTGCTAGAAGTCATTGTCGTGTCAGGTCAGTTCATTTCAGTTGATCTCTCAGATAATTGTTATAAATATTATTGTTACATGCAATAACATAATGACACTACCTCCAATTATCCTAGTCTGTCAAAAATATGATGAAAGGTAGAAAGGCAACCATTCAAATGGAGTACTCGTTTGAAAAGCTTTGTTTTGTAGATATATTTCATTATGGAAGTTCAGAAAGTTTGTAGTGATTTTATAATTCCTGAATTGGCACTGAAAGATGTAAATCATTTAAAAATAATATAGTTTTAGTGTTGATAGTTGATTTCAAGAAATAAAGTTTATCTAAGTTTTAAAGAAAGGAATGTTGAGCAAAACCAGTGACAATACACAATTTTCTGACTGTTAAAACCTCTTGGAGCAGTATTTTTAACAGTAATTCAAAAACTGGTTATATTATAGGGCAAGATTTTTATATAAGTTTTAGAAGAGAAGATACATTTATATATCATTTAGATTCTCTTGACAAATTTAGTAATTGTATGTCTGTGATTGAGGAGTACATCTTTATGTACTGTTACATTATGGGGCAGTTATTTCAGTTAAATATGGTATTATCTACAGCCACTCAGGGATAGTGGTGTTAGGTTAAAATGCTATCTGAGGCAAATTGAAACAAAGAAAGACATTACAGTGTTAGGATTTTGTATTTATAGTTTTACTATTAATCAATGACAGCATGTTTACCTTAATACTCTAACATTTAAATAAGTGGCCAGTTTTTTGGAAATAAGAATAGATTTAAAGTTTAAAAAATAGTTGGGTAGTTACAGTTTAGTTTGGAATTAGCTGATAAGGATAAATTTTACAAGTAATTTCCTACTTAATATTGTATTTTTGAAATTTTAATATATATTAATCGTGGTAAAAGCATGTGTGAAGAGTTGAATTTACAGCTATAATTTGGTTACAAAACCTTAGATTTTGTGCAATCTGGTATACAGACAATGGTAAGATAAAGGATCTATAAATAACAGATCACAAGTTTATTTATAGATAAGTTCTTAAGGGAATGTTTTCTCTGAATCTGGTATATAGACAATGGTAAGATAAAGGATCTATAAATAACACAGATCACAAGTTTATTTATAAATAAGTTCTTAATGTTTTCTCTGAAGACCAAAAGGATTGCTTATATGCTAGGGTCAGGCATAGTACAGAGAGTCAGCATAAAATATAGGTCAGGTAGCATTTAGAGTTGAATTGAATGTGGAAAAGAAAAACCATTTGCCTTGTGACTAATTCCCATTAGCACAGTTACATAAGAATATGAGGCACCCCTAGTGATCTAAAGCGCTGTCCGTTACGGATTACTGCCATCTCACCTGTCTGCGTATGTTCAAGTATCGAATTCGGCCATTGTGGGTATGTGCAAAAGCTTGCCAGTAGCTTCTCGTGGGTCGGTGGTTCTTTCAGGGAGTGTTCCCCAGGTTCCTCCGCCATTAAAACTGGCCGCCATATATAGCCTATCGTGTGCTGAAAAATGGTGTTAAACCCTACAACAACAGCAACATAAGAATATGCCCTACAACAGTTATCTTGGAAATATAGGTAATTTATACAGAAAAGCAGTTTCATTAGAAAAGAAATTTATTGACAATTATTCCAAACACAGTTATAAAATGATCTTTCAGCCATTAGCATTGCCACCCCTCCTCAGGTCTTCTCATTGTCTTGTCCTTATATAAAATATACCCATACTTATAGTGTGGTCTATATTTTTGGACCCCATTGTGCATCAGAGAGGGAAGGATGGGGGTGTATCGGGGAATAAAGGTTGTATAAGAGCTAGTGAGACCTTAAAATGGCTCATTCAATCCCATATGGGATCCTTTGACATTTATGTAGTGGTGTTTGGTTAGAGTCTCTTGCAACAACATATACTTTTAAAATTGAATTATTTGATAATAACACAATGTTACACAAACAAGAATAGAACAATTATATGGTATACACTACTAACAATAACATTGGAAATATCAAATAGGAAACAAGTAACTTTAATATCAGAAACATGACCAGTTGGTAGAGAATCAGATGTATTTATTACTTAAATAATTTTGTTTGCAGATAGAGTAACATTAAAATAAATATGTGGTATGTGTACTGAAAGTATACCCCAATTAATTCTCTTTGATTTCCATCTGCCATATTTAATTTATAGTCATTATAGCCAATTCGCTATGTTATTTATTAAGAAGTGTTAATTCAGTTAACACAATTAGTGTCATGTCTTGGTTTGTTTATCTTCTCAGAACAAAGTTGACATTGTTGTCAGTTATTTGATAGTCCTATGGGATTGTTGATTAGAACAATTTTTATTGATTTGCATGTCACACAGATGAATACAACAGGCATGGTTAATAATACAACAAGAACATCAGACTTTATTTGATTGTGCTTGATGCATATGGCAACATTTCTTTGATTCAAGCCATGACAATGACCAGAATGCATGCACAGAATTTTTGGGTGAAATTCACACATCAACACTGGGTCAAATGGCAACCATGGCTTCAGCTTGCAACTTTGAAAAGTTGTTTACATAATCAATTTTTGCTCAAGGATCATGCCAAAAAATCTGGAAATGTAAAATTTTCAATAATTTTGAATTTCTGAACCAACTTTGTGTCAAATTGAAATAGGTAAAGTCAGCTGATCTTTTGATAATCTTCCCTTGTCATATTTGCAAGTACTAAACATTCCAAATGATATACTGAAGAAAAATCCTATTGTCTTTAAGCCATTTATACAAGATAGGCATCAGTTTGAATTTTTTGTTGATGTTGAGACTTGGCCAGTCTTTATCAAATGTTTTGATTGTGTGTGGAGCAGAGTATTGTTATAATTTGGCCAATGTTTGGTCGTTGAAAGTAGCACTGTTGTTAACTGGATGCTGTAATGTTTGCAAAAATGAAAAAACAACCAACACTTACTGCCAATCTTTAACTCCTTATTTCTTTGTACATAATAAAGAGGGAATTAAACCAGTTTATATGACTTGTCAAAAACAGAATTGGACCAAATTGGAAAGAAAATGTACTAGTATTGAGTCAGTTTAATACATGTATTTTGAAAGTAATGTTTAAGTGTTATTAGATATAGAAGAATGTAACAAATGTAGTGAACACTTGAAACAGTTCTTTTAATAACATGTAATGAAAAGCTTTGGTGTGTGTGATATGGATTTTTAACTAACTTAAAATAATTTTCAGTCACATTGCTATGATATCTGCAGTGTGTCAGTTTATAATGATGTCTAGCACTGCGGCATGATGCTGCAGACATGTAGCATCATACACCAGGCTGACCAGTCCTAACACTAACCTTTAATGTTGAGCACCTAGCAAGGCAGCTGTTAGTACCATTTTTTAAGTCTTTGGTTTGCTTGTGCAGATTTTGAACCCATGACATTCCACATGTGAAGCTGGAACCTCTAACCACTAAGCCACCAGCGTGGTCCAAAAATAGCTTTGGAAGAAATTTATTGAAAAAGTACCATAATGCTTTAGGTTGTTTTTTTTCACTAACTTTTCTTACATAGCCTATAAGCAGAGGTCAGCCAGTTGAGTGACCTCAGATCCACTTGGGAGTCTTTTTGGATCATGTATCCAAAAAGCAAGCAAGACATGTATCACATTGAGATTCTTCATAATATTATTCAGAATATTAGTTTAGTGTAATATTCTTCACTGATTTGATGTGTTCAGTCTATTTTTTTTTTTTTTTACTCTAATCCTTTATATGTTCTTGTTTTTTTAAGGTTGTCCCACTTGTTGTACTGCTGGTGGGTACTACTCCAGCTCAGGAACACCCATAATACATGATCCCATAGTTTTGCATCACCCTGTACCTCTGCAGCTATCACATACAGAACCAGGAATACAAAACATTGTTAAATCTGATCAGTCAGACTATGTTGACGTGGTAGACAGCCAATCAGATGACAGCAAACTTAGTGTTATTTCTTCAATGAAATCCACATCATGTGATCTCAAAAAGGCATTTAAAACAGTGAAACCCAAAGATCCAAACAAAATCAAAGCAATCAAGTCTAAAAATAAAAAGATTAAGGATGCACAAAAACTTATTAAATCTAAAAAGTTCAAGAAGACAGACTTGGAGGAGATGGTAAAACCGAAATTAAAGAAATCTAAAAACAAAGTGAAAAATTTGAAACCTCAGAAAACTGAACACATTAAAGAAGAAAATGAAAAGAAGTCAGAATCTCAGAACTCTGAAAATTATGGAAACTCAGGGAAAGTGATGGATATAGTCAAAGAGAAAAATGAAAGAAAGAAGAGCAGAGGAAATGAGGAGGACATAGAAAAGAAAGTGAAGGCAAAGAAGGTGCTGGCACATGGATGGAAGTGGTATGGTGAGCCAGAGATAAGAACTATGAAAAAGGTGCGAGTTTACAAAGTTTTTTTTCTCTTTTATTGTTTCAGCAATAACTAATCAGACATAGGAACCCGCTGATATCAGTGTCGTTGTTATCCATGTTATGACTGTGTTGCAGTATTTGAAAAATTGTATATCTTCTTCGTCAGTTACTTCATTCTTTTGGAAGACCCAGTATAAAATTAACATTTGATGTTAAAATTTGTACCCTGATGTTAAGTCAACCCTGGCTTTAATGGTTGCCAGTTCAACTGTCACAGTTGATACAAATTTCATTCTAATTTCTCTTCAGCAGATGTCCTGTATAAATGTTATGTAATCAGTTATCCTTTGTGGACAGTGGTCATGTTTTTCTTAGATTAGTAGTGGTTTCACCTTACCTTCTGCAGTCACTGGAGCATATCATCAGTAATTGCTCCAAGTATGCAGATTGAACTGATTCTGTTTGATGAGCATGACATGGTATTATAAAGGTATATCACCTGAATAAATGTTTTGTATTTATTGTCATTTGTAGTCAAGTGAAACTCAAAGGTTTCTACTTCGAAATGAGAATGTTTTTAATTTTACCAAAGATATAGTGCACTAGTGATATCAATTACTGTTTAGTCCTTCCAGTCTCCTCTGATCCTTTCCATCCCATTTTGCACATTTATGTTACTATTGTTAGGGTGTAGGGTCAGAGTAAATTGTTTGTCCAAAACTCTGAATTCACTGCCACCATGTGCTGGTGGCATATGGTATCTGCTTACCAGTGGGCATAGTGAACTTCATTGATTTTACATTGAGTCATATCTGCATGAAATCTATAGGAAAATGATTTAATTCCGAAAAACTGTGAGTGTTACAATAGTTATGTCTTTAATCTGCATACAGACTGGACAAAACTACAGCGTTGATGGAATGTGACCTGGTACTCACCATATGCATTGCTAGTTACAATGACTACACAGATCTCAAGACCTACTTTCATATAGTCACATAATATGAACAATAAACCCCTTTTCAATGTTGTTATACAAAATTAAATCAAAGTTACATTTAAAAAAAAAAAAAAACGAAAGGACACTTAATTCTCAGAAATGACTGCATGTAAACAGTTGTAGTTTTCTTGGTTTTTGCTAAGTAGCTGAACTAAATACTGCCAGCACACTACTACTGCTAATATTAATTCATAATGCTAATACTGCAAGCACACTACTACTGCTAATATTAATACATAATGCTAATACTGCCAGCACTCTACTACTGCTAATATTAATACATAATGCTAATACTGCCAGCACACTACTACTGCTAATATTAATTCATAATGCTAATACTGCCAGCACACTACTACTGGTAATATTAATACATAATGCTAATACTGCCAGCACACTACTACTGCTAATATTAATTCATAATGCTAATACTGCCAGCACACTACTACTGCTAATATTAATACATAATGCTAATACTGCCAGCACACTACTACTGCTAATATTAATACATAATGCTAATACTGCCAGCACACTACTACTGCTAATATTAATACATAATGCTAATACTGCCAGCACACTACTACTGCTAATATTACGAACAGTTGTACTTTTTACAGATGCCAATAAGTGCCACTGCCACATGTACTTTAAAACAAAAACTTGTTGACCTGCTTGCTACATGATTCTAGGTTTTTTTTTCCAGGTGTCTGCTGGTGGTTTATGGAATAAATATGTTGAAAATTATGTGTTCATGCTTCTTTAATAAAAACATGTTGTAACTTTATTTTATATTTGATTGAATTTTTTTGTACAGTTTGGAAAGGAAGAATACATTAAATATTATGTGACTGTTGAACATCTGATTAACAAAATATGTACTGTATGTACTCACAGCACGCTGGCAGATCTGGGTCTGTGCAGTTTGTCAGGTGTAATCAGTACATCAAACAAAATGGACCCTGATCACCAGACACATTATGCTATGGCTGATCAAGATCTTTGTTGTTTATGGTTTGACTCTGCTTATAAGGAATATATATAACATGGAACTAGATTCATTTCAATATCCTTTATCCTGAATGATATTGTCTTTATATTTTTCACATTATTTTAATACAATTAAATCACCCAAATTTTGGAAAATTTTGAGCATGTTCAATGACATGGATTTTGCATGTATTGATAAAAGACCAATTTTGTTCTTTAATTAATTGATGCAAATAACAGAGTAGAACAAAATTAGTCTTTAATTAATTGATGCAAATTACACAGTTGAACAAAATTGGTCTTTAATTAATTCATGCATAATACTCCATATACTTGCCAGAACTTACGAACACATGTTGCTGGTAAAAATCATATTACGCAAATAATAGGACATCTACAATTCGGTATTACTCATTTATTTCTTCATGTTATTTTTTTGTTTTTTTAGCCTGATGGTCAAACAGTAACACGAAAGTGCTATCCAGCAATTAAACATGATAAAGATGATATTATACAGGTACGAGACTGTGTTTTAGTCTGCTCAGGACCCAGGCCAAAAGACATCCCTTTTGTTGCCAAAATCAGCAATTTCTGGGAAGAAGTGGATAATGGTATGTGCCATTGATGAATTGTCTTGTATGGTAGAATAACAATTGATTCTGTATTTAACAAGTGGTTAGGCATGGTAAGCAGCTCACATTTTATGGAAAATCCACCATCCCTTGGTGGACCTTATTATAATCATGCCGTTTCCATCATGGGCCTTATTTTGTTGTCATCATGGATTGCCCACACTTGGGCTCATAGTGAAAAGTACAAGTTTTATTGCCCCATATAGAAAGCTGCAGCAGTATTTTTATGTACAAGTGAAGCTTGCCTGTTAGTCTGAACTACAGTACATGGTGCTGTTTATTATAAAAAAATTCACCCACTAAAATGCATTCATGTACGTGTTTTGCGATAGATGAACAATACAATTCAGAGCAAAAAACACTGAGGGTATTTAGGTGCTTTGCAAAATGTACAAATTTTTCTTAAGAGAGAGATGTTGAGCATTTATCTTAATAAGAGGAAAAAATAAATCGCATGCAAGTATTATCAGGTTTCATTCCATTATTAACATAAAAAATGAGATAAATGATGTGATTTTTTTTTCTTCATCTAGTTGCATTAAAATTGTATGCTTCACATGTTCAATGAAATATACACAGCATTGTCCAAAAATACTCTCTATTACCCCAGCCTATTTAGTATTTTTGACCCAAGTCCTATGTATCTCTTGTTCAATTGTATGTACTTCCATGATGACTTGTGTAATAGATACTAAACCAAGAAAAAATTAAATGGATCTAAATATGGAAATACAAGTTTGAAAGATATACATTAGGCCAGATATATTACCAAAATTAACAAAAAATAGCTTCAGAAATATGTAATCATACTCTGTTTTTTTACCTTGTGGTACATCATGTTTATGTTTATATCACCCTCTTGTCTTTGTGTGCCCAATTATAATGTGGTGACAAGTTTTGATTCCATTTTGTTCTTATATCATGGGTGAAAAATATGTTGCAGTTTGCCAAACATTTTTAAAAATTCTGATTGGAATTATTGAATGAAGTGTGACGTGTATAATTAGTTCTGAGGTAAACCCCATTATAACTCAGTTTGTTATAACATGATCGTAGCATGGCTCCCATTTTTTTTTATTTACGGTTACCACTATTTAACATCCTTAATACATACTCTCAGAAAAGCCGATTGTTTGTATCCCTAGCAGATTATATGATCAAAAGGTTAAAACTGATGACATTGAAATTTCAATGTGCTTTTTCTGCGGAGAAGTTTTTTGATTTTTTTTTCTCCATTTCTTTTCACGATAATGCTTATATTACATTGTTATTCTTTGGACATCAAAGCATTGCATTATGACAGGTTTTACCTGTGTTATAGTGATTGTCAAATTTGTCTATAATTTTTTATCTTTAGGTATGCATACATATTTTAAAAATACAAATTTATTTGACATCCTTTTTGTCTTGCAGGAGAAATGATGATGACTTTGCTGTGGTACTACCGTCCAGAGCACACTGAGGCTGGGAGAAAGCCTCAGCATCTTGAAAATGAACTGTTTGCTTGCAGACATTGGGATGAGACCACATTGGCATGCATTGAGGACAAGGGCTATGTTCTTACGTACAATGAATACTGCAGGTTGGTTGGCTGTTTTTTGGTTAGTCAATGAAATGAGAGCTAAAAATACCTTTATGAACACTCTGAGGCAGCACAGAGTCTTGCTGGCTTGGATGGGTATCAGACCTTTGACCTGTTGTACTGTCAAGCAGGCTTTTTGTAGCATTTAAATGTTGGAACTTTCAATCCTATTGCAGTTTTGAAATCTTTTTATGTTGTGTTTCTGTGTATAAGACATCCATAACAATCTAAATATTGCAATATGTCAGTACTTTCTTTCGCAATAAAACTTGGACATGTCTTAAAATTGGTGAAAAACGAGAGGATACCATGTTCAGTGATGCTGCCAGGCCGCGGGATCGCGGGTTTCTCGCAGTAACGATCGCTAGTCACGCAACTTCTAAAAATCAATGGGGGAAAATTCACGCAAGTTACCTGCGGTTCCCGCAATTTTTTATACCCAATGCACGCTTTAAAAAAAAAACAAATTAAAAATAAACGTTTTTCAAATTAAATTTTGTTCGTCCATGAGCTCAATCAGGCTATACTGAGTTAGATTTATCGTTTGTATACAAGCGTCTGTATGATTGAGATCTGTTGCGTATGGGGGGGTATTTTGCGGACACGTTCCAGGGGGTTCCGATTTAATTGTCTTCTAGAGGGGTATGACAAATTGATCCATTGATCAGCCATAACGGAAATTTATAAAGCGTAAGAAGTGTTTAGTTTGATGAATATCGAAAAGGAAGATAACCGATTTCTTTACGGTAAGGTCGTCTGCTACGGACGATATTATAGAGCAAGATGAAAGCTGTGATGGTTTGATGCGAACAGAAGACGTTGCACAAACCGATGACAATGAAATAGCCACAAGGCACGTGGAAGAGGAACCGGCTGTTGAGAAAAAGAGAAAAAAGGAACCAAAATTCCAAGATAAGTGGTTGAGTACCTACAACTGGTTAAGGAAAGAACTAAAAGGAGGGATGTCTTGTGTTTTATGTCGAGAATGTAAGAAAGATAATCCATTTACAGCTGAAAGTGGTTGCAAAAATTATCGAACATCAACTTTGACACGGCATATGGAATCGGCAGATCATGCCCAAGCACTTAGAGAAAGTGTAATGCAGAAAGAATTCCAGTCTGCAGCGGTAAATGCAGTTTCAAAAATGGCGGAAAAAAAAGATGCTATCATTTGTGCCATGCGGACAGCATATTACATTGCCTATGAGAGCCTGCCAATTGCAAAATATTCTAGTTTGATTGAGTTGCAGAAATTGAATGGATGTGAAGCATTACAGTCCTTAAGGTCAGGGGATAATGCACTCTATGAATCTCGCAGCACAGGGGAGGAATTCATCGACACTTTTGCGGATTTAATCACAGCAGATCTTGATAAGAAAATGCAGTCTAGTGAATTTAAACAAATTCAAAATGTATTGGACTCAGATGAATATTCTATGAAAGAAGTACATGAAATTCGTTGGATGGCATTCTACAGTGCATTATATGCAGTGTACCATTCATGGAAGCCTCTGGTCTGCTACTTTGAAAAGCACAAAAAGGACAGCAAAACATGTGCATATATGTATGAGAATCTTACACACTATAAGTTTGTTGCCATGCTTTATTTTCTGATGGACATTATACCATCTTTGGCATCTGTTAGCATGACCTTTCAGAAACAGCAACTGGATGTGTCTGCAGTTTAAACCTGTTTTGGATGGGTTTTATACTGCTGCCCAGAGAGCTAAGGAAGGGAAAAGCCATCATCAGACTCTGTTTTTAAATGAACTTAAGATGGATGGCGCTGGTAAATGTGCTTCTATAAAGGGTGTTAAGCTTGGAACAAAAGAAGGTGAAACAGAAAAGGATCAGAAGGAAGTAAGCAAAGAAATTAATCAGGCCAAGAAAGATTTTTGTGATAAGCTTGTAGATCAGATGAAAAGAAGATTTCCTGCAGAACATACAACAATAGCCACAAGTTTTGCTGCTTTGGGACTGAAAAATTTGTCATTTCTTTCAAAAGAAGAGGTTGCTGATCATGGTCTAACTGAAATGGAAACTCTAATCCAACATTTTGGAGAGGACAAGAAAATTGGTAGTGTAACCAGTAAGGCTCTTATTGATGGTGCTGCAACCTTGGCTGAATACAGCCTTGCAAAAAATGTGATTCTACAACAGAAATATCCCAGAGACAACATGATTGAGTTGTGGAAAATTATGTTTGAATATCACGAAGACCAGTTTCCGAATTTGTTTAAATTGGTCAAATTAGCAGCGGTTCTTCCACTACAAACAGCAGATTGTGAGAGGGGATTTAGTTCACAAAACAGAATTCACACTGCTCTAAGGAATAGATTAACATCAGAAACTGTGAATAAACTGATGACTATTCAGATTCAAGGGGGTCATATAAACGATTTTCAGTTCCCAAAGGCTTTGAAGAAGTGGAGTGATAAGAAACAGAGAAGAATATTTACCAGCTCAGCAAAGTGAATTGGGTATGCAGATACCTTATTATATATTTGATAGCAAAGAAGTGATATTAAGTCATTAAATGCTTGCTTTAAATTAGGTATGCATATACCTTAAAATAATATTGTCACCCATCAGCTACATTTGACATTGTCCCCCCATGATTCCCCCCCCCCCTCTAGATGTAGGTGTGGGGGACCTCCCCCTCTTAAAAAAATTTCTGGCAGCATCTCTGCATGTTATCAAAAGACATATCCCAAACTATTACTGGTAGCCCTCTCAGCAGTCAGTTTAGTTACCTATGCACTCTCTTGGCTGTGAGCATTACATTGTGTTTCTTATCACTCAATAATACTTTTTAATTCTCTTTACTGGGAGTAAACCTTGTACAACTTTACATAATCAGTAATATGTATTTTTTTAAAAATTAGTCACACCATTGCAGGTCTGTAAAAAAAAATTGCATTCTATCCTAGGAGAAAGCATATATTGTTAATTTTGGTATGGATGGATGTCAGTCCCACCATGCCAATTACATAGTGCCCATTTTGTGTTACTATATATAGTCTGTATTACCAAAAATAGCAACAAAAGGTAAGGTTTTACAAACATTAGTAACAGGTATACTGGCCTAATGTCAACTTAAATGTTAAGAAAGGCATCTAATATCTTGATACATTAAGAGGTAGTAATGTATACTTGGATATTGTTCCACTGATGGTGTTTACATTAAATAAGAGCAATAATGTATCAGGTGATAATATTGAATTGTTAAATGACATTTAATAAAAAGTAAATTTAGAACAATATTGTAGAAATTATTTAGGGCAATATGCATGATAGTTAAATGGATAATGAATAAATATTTCTTCCATCCAATTTTTATTATTTAAACTAGTATTGCTGTGACGATCCAAGTTTAACCATATACTTGATATCTTGATTATTAAAAATCTTGAACAATCTGCTGTGTTGGACCTATGAGCCGTTATTAGCTGGGTGAAGTAACATCACATCCAATTGAAAACTTCCCAGTTTTATGCATTATGTAAATAAGTATAGTAATCTAAATAGACTTAGAAATTGGCTTGATTTAAACTGTTACAATAATTTACAGGTATATGGCTGAAGCTTGCAGATCTCAGTGCAATTTTCCACCACGTCCAAAAGTTGTCCCAGATCCTGAGGAAGGTTATCGTGAGCAGGGGCGGCCACCAACCGACATAGATCCAGACAATGTCCTCCTTTGTCGGCAGGTGTATGATTTAAAGCTGAGGAGGGTTCTGAAGAATCCATCGTAACTTGACAGTGTGCTGGAAAACATCCAGAGATCCCCCCTGATATAAGTAGGTTTTGTTAGCATAATGAACTGTTTGAAAAGCCCATTTCAAGTATAAAATTTCAGTTAGTCATTTGTTCAATACCTGGCTGAAGAAACTAAACTATTGTAATTGCAGATGTTGATTTGCTTGAAACAAATTACAAATTTGAGAACATGAAATATTGAATACATCTTTCTGTGAAAAATATGATTCCATATGAAGGAGAGAGCATGCTGTTAAATACGTCACTGTGGCACGTACAATGCATTCAGGTAAAAATAGTTGACCAGACAGCCTTTCCATACCTTAAGTGTCTATTTTTAACATGACCATTTTTTCAAAGCCCTTTACAATGCATGGAGTTGTTTATCTGAACAATAGGTACCTCTTTCAGAGGTATGTCCCAACAGTAATGAACAGCATGGTGTAACATTGCAATTTGATCATGGAAGCAGTCATTGGGTGAGCTGGTGCTGTAATATTAGATCAGCTCAAGTGCAATAGGTGTAAATAGGTTCATATTTTGTTAATTAACTTTGCTGGTCGTAAACCAGAAGATCTTGTGGTATGGTCTGTTATCTGTCATTCATTGGACTACCATCTTTCTGTTATTGCTAGCTCCTGAAACTTAAAACACATTCATCCTATGGCCTACTTGGTCCTGAATCAATGATACCACTACTACAGCCAATATGACTGCCCTCTAGTGACCATCTTGAAATTCTTATTACCTTACCTCATCAATGAATGATTATGTTGGCATGGGGACTCCACTAACAGATTCTTATGATATCTAGTTGGTTCCAAATGTAAATGGTGCTGATCTGACACATAATTATTCCGCCTCAGCAGCCATCAGGAAATTTCTGTTTTTATGAGTATGTCAGTATGGGGTTTTCAACAATTTTTTTATTATATTTAATTGGAACGAAGTGAAAATAGTTCTGATTTGGCCACCACAGTAGCTGCCTTGAAAGTTTTGTTATCACTATTCCTCCTGCATGGATGGTCATATCAGTATGAACTTTTCTCTCGAAGACTTATGTCTGGTTGATCATAAATAAAAATTATGCCTATCTCAAGACCAATACGACCACACAGCAGCCATCTTGAAAATCTTTTCACAGTTCCTCCAGAACAGGAAGTTATATCAATGTGGGGCTTATACCAAAAGACTTTTGGTCTTAAATGAAGATGGTGCCGATTTTACAGCTTAAATATTTTTTTATTGCTTCCATTTGTATAAGGGTTGTTGAATCAGCATGAGATTTTCAATAATAGAATTGGGATGTCTAGTTAGTTCCAAATGATAATGGTGCTTATCTGACATCCAATATGGCCACCACAGCATCTGTCTAGAAAATCTTTTTATTGCTACTCCTCCTAAATGGAAAGGTGTATTGATATTAGATTTTCACCCAAAAGACTTCTTTTCATGTCGACTTGGTCCTGTGATACAGATCTGTGGTCTAATATGGCTGTCTTAATGGCCAGCTTGGAAATCTTGTTAGCACTCTTATTCTGAATGAATTGTCATTTCAACATGGGTTTTTTTTATCAAAAAACTTCGTAATGGTGCTTATCTGATGTCTAGTATGTGACCATTTTGAACATATTGTCTTCACTACTTCTTAAATGGAAAGTCATTTTTAATATTGGGTTTTCAAGCTTTTCCGGTGCCTTTTTGTCTTAATTTAAAATGACTGACCCTCAATATGGCTATCATATTACCTATCTTGAAAATATTTTTATCTCGGCTCCCCAGTTGATAGCTATGTGAACATCGGGTTTTCACCAATAGACTTCTTATGCTGCTTAGTCGGTAATAAATGAAAATGGTGCCAGTCCTTGGTATAATATGGCTGTGGGGAATTTTGTTGTGAAAATCTTGTGCTCCCCCATAATTGACAGTTTAGGTTTTTGGGACTTAAGACTTGAGATTGTCCCAAGTGAAAATGATGTCAATCTGATATCCAGTATGTCCACCACAGCAGCTAATTTTAAAATCTAGTTATTGATGAAGAATATTGAGGATGATTTCAACACTCAGCAGTTAGAAAGAAGAAATAGTCTTACTTGAATTCCTGGATATTTAAAAATTTTGCCCAGTAGAGCTACCATCCCTTTCAAGGGACTCTTGTTTTGTTTTTCGTGTTAGAATTTTTAAATGTTTTTGATGAAGCTGTTTTTTTATCGTAAATCATCCTTCAGCAATTGACGTGGGTATTATTCAATGGCAACATTGAAAGCAAGAATTTATCCATTTAAATGGATCATTATTTTCAAGTCTTTTTTTTTTTTTTAATGTGCACAATCTGGCCTTAACTCAGTCAGTACTTTATAATCTGACATGAATATGATATCTCTGCATATCTTGACTGTTCCGCTGGACAAGTTTGTAAGATTAAATGGATCCAGATTTCATTAGTCAGTCATTTATTTTATATGAATAAGCAGAATAAAAGAAAGGCCAATTAAGGACAGTCGCATGATTTTAAAACTATTTGTTATGAAGTGGGTTTTTAAAAAAACAACTTATGAAGACAATGTCAAATGTTATTTTTGTTGAAACTAAGCATTTTGTAACATAAGTTGACAAGAATTTTGTGGCAGCTAGATTTGGCCCTGCTCAAAACATTTTTAGCACAAACCTGAAATTCAAAATCAAAACCTCAACATCTGATGTGAACTTAGGATGCACTTGTGATTATATTGCAGTCTAGTTTTGGGACTTGATCTGCATATTCCCAGTTTTTAGCTTTAATCTTGTTAAAGACTTCAAGAGTTTTATAACTTTGAATTTGAGTTTCTTGCTTATAATATTTCAAGAATACAGGAATCAGTCTCATTTCTGTATACAAACTTAGACCGATTTATATAATAATGTCTCATTTCTGTTATACACTTAGAATGCTTTGACATGATTATATAGTAACCAGTCTCATTTCTGTTTAAAAAAAACTTAGACTTGTACCATTTTCTTGACCATCTCACAGATTTATTTAAGTTGAAAATATGCAGCTTTTGAGCAGGGCAGAGGAGTCCAGTTAAATGTCAGGTATATCCAAATTTTGAATAAGGATGTCTAAATTAAACACTTCATATTTATTGAGTTTTGTGTCTAATGATCTGGAGATGTTAATGTTTGATGTTAAATACATTTGATATGTGTCACATTATGATGCATTACAAGCATAATATAGAACAACTAGTAAAGTCTTTGAACTTTCAGATACACAGTTTATCTTCATTTTTACATATTTTGTCAGGTTAATTGATAAAATATTTTTTAACATGTCATTCTTTGTGAAACTAGATCAGAAAATATATCAGAATTATATAAATGTTGCTTATAGTTTGCTGATATAATTTTTGATCAGTCAGATATTTGAGTTAAATTGAAATTTTCTGACAGTTGTCAGACTTTGAATTTGACTACTGTGTAGCCCAAATACATTTTACTCATATCGATTTGTGGATTTTCCATAATAAAATCTCAGGAATATCTCCTTATATGAAAGCAGATTGCATGGACAGATTGATGAAATTGTATGGCATGTGTGGTTGGTGTTATTTTGCTCAATGGGCAATTTTAATGATCCTGACCAAATTCTTTTTAAGGGGTGTGATAATGTTCTAAATTATTAAGATTATGCTAAGTGTTCAGAGGTGCATACATTTTGTCTGGCTCCAGTAAATAAAAAAAAGGCTTTATTGTCCATATACAAGGTCCACTTGTATATATTTTCATTGTTTAAAATAATAATGGAAGATATGACTTAAATGTTTACTTTTAAAACTTTACACCATTTAAGTACATGTAGTATAGATCTGTAACATGTAAAATGTACTGGATATTTCAGCTCGTCTTATTTTTGGAGTTCTATGGTCAGGGTCTGCAAATCTAAAAAAGAACGCATTCATGGTCTGTAGCAGCAGAATCGGTACTAGAAAGGATGAATGTCAATATAGCTCTGGATAAAAAAATATTTTTTAGTAGGACTTGTGTGAGATGCTATTGATGAAATCTATGTATGAAATTCAGTTGATGTGAATCCACATACAGCTTTTGTTTTGAATCTTACATAGAAACTCAGTCTAAAAAAGATTTTCTTTGCCATGGCATATGTTGTATTAAACAGCAGCTTGTATTGCTCGGTTTGTCTCGAATAGTGTTTATTGATCACTGTCTCAATCGCCAGCAACTTCTTTCTTTCTCAGATTTGGACTTTTAATTATCAAATTATAACTGACATAATGTGCTTTCCACTTTTTGGTGTGCTGATAGTGTGTCTATCCTTGTGATAACCTGTCCTGCAAATAAACCACAGGTTTAGTCTGCAAGTTTTGATTTATTCAATCTTTGTTGACCTCATGCCAAAGAAATTCCTGCATCCAAGACTCTTTGAACTCCGTTTTCTTGTTATAGCAAATTTTGCTCTTTTAAGTTACAGGCAAAATTTATTGTAGACATGTAACCTTGCAAAATTTGCATTCCCATACGAACAAATTTCCTTATAACACAATGGATTTCTGCATCATTTGTCTTAAAGCGTTTTACTTTCTTGCCAGATTCTTGATCCAGATGCAGAGATAAAGTTTGATTTGTGGATTTGAACATTATATTAAGAGATATTTGTGGCTCAGTTTAATATCTAAAACGCTCAACATTACGGATCACTGCCATCTCACCTCTGTCTTTGTGGGTTCGAGAATCTGGCTCAATCTGGTATATGAGAAAGCTTGCCGGTAACTTGTGTGTCCGTGGTTTTTTTCCAGGGTTCTTCCTTTACCTATAATACACTCTGCCATGTATAACCTATATTGTGCTGAAAAATGGTGTTAAACCGTATAACAGCATTAACAAGAAAAGATGTCCCTAATTTGGCAGTCTGCTGATTATCATGAATATTTTGTCTTGTGATTAGTATAACGTTTCAGTATGGTCTTGCACTAAATTTGTTGGTGGGGTGAGACTTTCAAGTATTTCCTTTGTTTCGGAAACAGAAAATGCAATCTTTTCTACTTGAATTGTTTGATTATATATTTCTGTATAAGAAAATTCCATTCATTGATTGGGTCATGAAAATTTGGTTTTAATAGTTTCTGTTTTTATAGATAACCCAGTTTCCCAATTCTTGCATTGAAAGTATTCAAAATAGAGAACAACACAATACATAACATTTAGTTGTTTGTGGATTACATAAGTGATTTTTGACAGTATTTCAGAAATCTGTGAACTTTCTTTAAATATGGCAGATGTATGTTGAATAATAAATGTGCAATATTTGTACATCACTGAACACATTTAGTGGAATAAAATCTGTAACGTGTTACATTTCATTCCAATGTACAGGTTATCTCATGTCACATATCATCCCAGTCTATCAAAAATCCCATGTTGCAGGTTATTCCCATATATTTCTGTATCCATTGGTATAAGTGAGAACTCAGTGATTGTTTTTATGATAAACTCTTGCCATAACAACAAATTCAGAATATAACTTGTACATGTTTTCTGATTTTATAATAAAGTCTAGAAAGTGTTCATAAGAAACTTTATCTGCTTTCAAGGGAATATATCTGGTAGTCAAGTTTAGTGTTAAGGTCTTGTTTGCTTATTTGATTGCTAATGGATGATTTTTAAAAAAAATCTCGTTTGATATGTCATGATATTGCCATGTTATGGGTATAAGGAAAGGGGACTGAGACTTATTCACAAACTTCATTGATGAATTGTACAAAATATAATTTTGTCAAATGAAAGCTGTTTTCAGGATTTCCATTGATGTGAATTTCAACTGTAAGCATTGCAAATCCAGATCTGCTCTTTCATAATGCTAATTGAAGTCTGCTCTATTAATATCAAACTGTACTATATATACTTGGATATAACTCGGGGTTTAGCCTCCAGCATCATAGACTTAGATCTGCTGGCATATTTTTGACTGTAGAAATGAGTCAGTGCTGTTTGGAATTTATTTGTATGTGAGTATATACGGTAAGTATAATGAACACAGCATATTACACTGGTAGATTTGAGTGTACAGTGTGAGCAGTTTATACAGATAAATGATAGATCATGATGTTAGCATAAAGATACAAGTCTGGAAGGTGGAGTCCGAAGTTTAGGAATCTAAAATTTAGATCTCTAATAACATGAATTTATCATTCTTTTTTAAAATTTGCTTTGTTTTTCATGGATATTGTTAAGGATATCTTTTGATGTTACTAACAATGAAAATTATGACTGAAATTTGCATGGTTTTTAAAGTATAAGTTTCCACACAGACCTAATAAAATTTGATTAAAAGTTTATTATCCCATCACTAACAAAGTTTTGAGGGGGATATTGGCATACATTGATTCATTGTGCCTATGAGCCTTTGTCACTACTCTTCTGAAAGTTTTATAGTGGTGTCATGTCAGGAAGAACTTGTTGAAACTAAAACTTAGTCACTGTGACCTATTTTTCACACCATTAAAAACTACATGTAAAATGTGATATGTAGATGCATCAAATAGAAAGTAACTCTTCAGTGCCAAAATGACATTATCAAACTTAGCTCATTAGGACATCTTTATCGACAAGTCAGATTTTGTATAAGAAGTATTTTACTCATTTCAGGCTTTCTTTTTTATTGTATATCGGTGTTTGGATACTTATACTGTACTCTGCACTTTATAGTCATGATTGTGTTGATGTACATTTAAATTTTGTGGTGGCTTAGTCATAAACCTAGACACACAACCAGTTAGTAATAGGTTCAAATCCTGTTCTGACCAGTCTGAATAAGTTGTCTAAGCAGATCTCTTTTTGTAATGTTCTTTATTTTCATTTTCTCAGAATCTTTTTTTTTTGGATACCCATCTGTACATATATTATTGACTATTCCAGATGTATTGCTGTTGGTGAGGGGATTTGTGTTGACAATTAAACATGTTTTGTTGTGATAAGTAAAGAGATTTTTAAAAAAAATATTAATAAGACTTTTATATTGGTGATTGAAAATTCCAAATAATTGATGTACATATAATTGACTTGTTACTGTATGTATATATAATGGAACCTCCAGCACCTTTATTAATTGTAAGCAATCATGAATTGTTGTTTGAATGTGTTTTTGAGCATTATGGTTATGTTGTTACTTAAGTGACCATGTTGTAAACTAGTCAGATTTACATCCTTGCTTTTCTTTGCTCATCAATATTTTATCATCTTATATAAGTAGCCCAACATTTTTATTTTCTGCATTGATTTATTGATGTGGTCCTTCATAAACATGAAATTTACCAAACTTGATGTTTTCTATTCATCTGTTTAGATTTAATACCAGTTTCTATTTGCTAGAGTCTATACAGTTTTAGAATCAAATAAGTTGAACTTTTTAGCTGGGAATTTGGGTTTCCACTGTCTTTCAAGGAAGTGTGTGTATAATTGACCTTGATCTGCTATTGTATAAATGTGACAAGAGCTCAATGTCTATTTTGTTTGTTGTACTGGTAAATGCTAACAATTTGCATAGACCCAGATCTTCCAATGCAATATGTGCCAGCAGATCTGGGTCTGTGCTGTTTATAGTTGAATGTAATATATTTGAGTATATACAACACCTGTGCATAACAATATAGACAAAGATCTTGTGTGTATGTTATACAGACATGGTATCAAATTATTGAATATTAAAATATCTCACTACTTTTAAATAATTTAACAATCTTTTTTTAAATTAGAGGATAATGTGTTATGGTGATGTTAGATTAATGTGGAATCTTAAAAGTAACATGCTGTCAAGTTGTAGCAAGTTATGGGAACTAATATTGTTACAAATTATCACAGCATGTAATAGCCCTAAAATCTTAGAAAAGAAGAAATTGTGCAGTTCATTCTTATTGACACAATACATTTGGGACTAAATATGGTACAATTCTAAAGAGATTTAAATCTTAAATTAAGTAAACACAGTTCAGGCATCTTGATAATTGGCATTTTACTATACTTGAAATATTGGTAGGTTCATTTAATACTAGTAGCATTTAGTGACTATTCCATTTATTACTTTTTTTAAAGTAGGTGGAGATGCACTTAGTGACTAGTTACAATGACAGTAATTTTTGTCCTATTTTGTTGTGGGGGTTTTTAATATGAAGATTCAGTGTGGTTTTCATTGAAGATAATTCATTAAGCTTTAAATACTGACATTGCTTTTTATATACACTTTTATTCATAATACTATTTATCCACTATACCAAACTCTCTTACTTCTTGTTTTATGAACCTCTGTTCAGTGTCAGTTGTATTTTGTTGGAAGATCGTTATTTATGTTAATGAGAATGGAATATACAAATATTTTTGTCCATTATTTGTTCCTCAAATACACAAGTACCTTTAAATGTCTACAGTTTGCATTTGTTGATTTTGGTTTCAAATTAATTTGTGTATAACTAATGCATTTATATAATAACAGTGACACACTTGTAACACTGGTATTATTTACAAATTGTATCAACTGAATCCATATAAGGGGAGTAGATTGCACAATTTATTTTTCTTGGCTCTGGTTTTATTCACATTTTTGCTTTGATCAGATTTTAGCATATGAGCAATTACATAAATATTATAACTTGAATTTTAATGAATTCCGCATCTCACCATGCTGATGACAGAAAGAAGGATTATGACATAAATGAAAATTAAATACTTATTATTTCCTAGAAATATGCTGTTTCAGACAAAGACCTTTAAATATTTGAAAATCAGTCTCTTTGTTACTTGTACATTTGAAATAAGCATGCATCCATTCCATGATTTATAGTCAAGATGAATGTTCTTTACCGATGGAGTTATGAGAAACTGAGGTAGATATATCTAGACTCATTTAAAAAAAAGAGACATCGGTAATAATGATAATAGTGATCTCAAGTTTAAATTGAATATGCAGATGTAGGTTAACAATGTTTGTATTTTTGTTTAGCTTTACAAGTGAGTGATTGTTATAGCTATTATTTTGATTTTGTTGAATGAAATAACTGCATATGTCAGTCAAAATCTGTGATTTAGATTATCATTGTTAGAATGAATTTGATGTGAAAACATAAGGCCTTGTCTTCTTGTATCTGCTACAAAAACATAAGGACTTGTATTTACTTGTACATGGTATGAAAACAAAGAGCCTTGTCTTTATTACTTTTACATGGCATGCCAACAAAAAAGGCCTTGTTTTCATTACTTTTACATGGTATGAAAACAAAGGTTCTTCTCTTCCATATTAAACAAAATGCCTATCTTTACTCATATGTGCTATGACAACAAAAAAGGCCTTACTATTTTCATTTGAACATGGTATGAAAACAGAATTCCTATCTTTACTCACTTCTAGTATGAAAATGAAGACCTTGTCTTCATTATCAGTGCATGGTATGAAAACAAAAGATCCAGTATTCTTTACTTGTACTTTGTATGAAAATAAAAGGCCGTCTTCTTTTGTTGTACTTGTTATGAAAATAAAAGGTTTTGTCTTTACTTGTACTTCATATGAAAACAGTCTTGTCTTCTTTACTTATATCCGGTATGAATGTGAAAGGTTTCCTTTACTTGTTCCTTGTTTGAGAACAAAATGCTACGTTCTCTTTACTTGTACCTTGGTATGAAAATGAAAGGTCTTGTCTTCTTTACCTGTACAGTACTACCTGCTTATCTTGCACTCACGGGACCAAGGTATTATTGTCGACACAAACAGATGTTGAGAAGGGTGGGGCATGAGCTGAAAAAAAATTCAAAGATATTGCATACAAGTGAAGTGAAATTTGTAAGAGGTGACCTGTCGTCAGTAGTAGGAATTACGCTGTGGGAAAATAAACTGGAAATTTTGATTAAATAAGGACTAAACTTGCCTGAATTGCACGTGTATATTGACAAGGTACATTTGTGTACTATAATCTATATTGCATAATGTACGTGTATATGAAAAATCCATGAATTCAAGTATAGATGACATGTTAAAAAATTCATGTATTGAATCACTTCCCATCAGAAAGCACAAATATCATGCATCTAAAAAAATAGTAGCGTTTGTTTGATCTGTATCCTATTATCCAATAAACAGTCCACTAATGTATATCGTCAGTAGTTAGTGGCTGTATGTAAATTGGCCTAGATTTTGTTTAGCCTGAACCACTCAGAGGCGTAGCGATGATATTTTGCACCCGGGGACGAACTATAAAATTGGCGCCCCAGCGATCTTGTGACCGATTTATTACCCTTGTTTACTTATTATAATGTAACGTTGCAAGCCTCATTTTGGCGCCCCTGTACCTTGGCGCCCGGGGACATATGTACCCCCCTGCCCCCCCCCCCCCCCACCAGCTACGCCTCTGGAACCACTTTCATCTTGCCGAGGCTACCAAGAGGAGAAGGCTTTTTTTTTAAATAGGGAAATTTAAACTAGAACAAATGAAAATGTTTAACAAACATGTTTGTGAGATGTCACACCATTAGATATCTTGACTGTCAAATATCTATAGATTCAACAAATCAGAAATTCAATTTTTGCTTTGTTTTAATTTACTGTTAGTAGCGATCGTAAGCATCAACTAGTTTTCCTACTAAAAGTAAACTTTAACTTTGGAAAATGCTATAACTTTGGAAAATGCAACAATTGATCATTTACTATTGCTTTTGTTCAAATTTGGTGCAGACTACCTTTGACGAAGAGTGCTTTGTTTTATTTGTCCCCATGCTTTGATGAAGCATGCATGTGTTATTAAATTTGTGAAAGCCCAACTATGGAGAACTAAAGTTTGTTGTTGCAGATATCAGATATTTGTAGAACAATATATGGGTAAGAACTGACAGCTTGTCAACATAAACGGATAGAAAACAAAGTATTTGTTCAGTTTGAGACCAAAGGCTTCTCTGGACATATAAATGTAATTTTTATCTGGGCGTCGATATAAGCATAGCAGTTTTGGTTGTAACGCTAGAACTTGAGCCGGGGACATCGCATTTTCGTTGACATATGCGGCTTGTCAACATAAGTGATGTCAATATAAGTGCGTATGACTGTATATGGGTGAAAACAAAATGTCTTCCCGTCTTTACTTTTACCTTGTATGAAAACAAAATGCCCCATATTTACTTGTACCTGGTTTGAAAATCACTCAATTGCTACTCCTGACACACATAAACTCCTCAATCATACAAGAATGTGGTACATCAGAATGATCTCTGAAACTTCCGAAACAGTTGGTCTGTTGTAATTGTTTCATTGATATTAATTTTGGCTACATGTAAGATTAAGTGTAAGAATTAAGTACATCTTGTTTTCAAGTTGGAATAGAAAGTTTACAGCAAGACATTGAACAAGGCCACTGTAGGTTGCAGAATGGAAAGAGAGATTATTGGCATTTTAAATGCCAAGTATTATAACCAGAGTTGGGCATTAACATAACGTGAGATGTATCAGTCCAAGTCTTGCATATAATGGTGCCAACCAATACTTTTGATATCATTCAATGAACAGTACGTTGTCACGTGCATCCACAGGTCTCCACTGACAGCTAATGACTGGCATATTTTCTCGTATACAAATCAAATGGTGATAACTTGAACATTGTCCAACCATTTTTCATTACATTTTGTGATGGATATTTTTCTTTAGAGAAAAGGGTCTATTTAAAAAAAAATGATTTGCTAATGTGTAGACACTGTTGTCTTTGATGTGATCATAAATCTACATGGTGAAGTGCAATATATTTCAAATATTGAGTTGATGTGCACTTATTAATCTGTAAGCTTTTTTATAAACAGGAATGAAAGAACTTTAAAATTAATACATTACCTAATAATATTCCCTATTAATAACTAGCCTGATACAATACAAGCTCAACATAATTATTTTCATTGATAGTGCTTATGGCTTGACGGGTTGTTATGCCGCCACTGTGGTAGATGTATTATAGTTGGGGTGGGGTGCTCCGAGTATTTAAAAAAAAAATATTTTAGAAGTCCCACCCAGGCTAGATTTTGGTTGGAAATTAAATTAGTGAAAGATAGATGTGCAGCTTCAACCCCCCCCCCCCCCCCAGTTTGGCAATGTCGACGGTTAAATGATTGAATATACAAAAAAGTGAAATTCAATGAATAACAATTTAATAGTCAAGTGCTACAAATTCCCCAATTATTCTTCTTCCGCTCGACCATGCGATAGCATATTGCATCACTTGATTAGTAGTGTGAGATAGCTTTCCGTTTGCCCTTGTATTCTACTGATCTGTGTATTCTTCTCTTCTATTCCTCCAATTACATCGCCTCATTCAAAAAATTCCTTCTTGACTTCTCTATACTCCTTCTCCGAGTTATCCTAGACTCCATTTCCTCCTCCAACTCTACTCTTTCCACCGACTAGACTTTGTCGACTCCGACGCTGCTAGTCTCACTTCCGTCTCCCCTCTTAGAGACTCGAGACTCAACTGAACCGGAAGTTGTCCTCCAAAAAGCTTCCCGTGAAAACACAAGAACGGTACAATATTTTCCTTAGCCCTCTCATCTCACACTACACACAGCCTATCATCAGATAACGGCTATTAAATTTCATTGGTCACGCATTCATTCACATCAAAATAATCGTACATTCTTGTATAGTAAAACGACGTTGTAAAAAAGCAAGGTATCAATTCTCATACATACGGCAATAGCGTCACATCAGTACATATTCCTAATCTCATTATTCTAAACAATATTACAACAATCAGACGCATTTCTTTACATAACTCATACAAAGTACACAATCAAATATCAATGCTCTGATATATTCATACAACCATATTAACTAATGTGTAAATTCTAACATATCACATGAATAAATGCACTAGTTTACTAAAAAGCAACGTTATAGAAAATTGCAGAATTAATTTTGACCACAAGCTAACAATCTACACAATTCCCTACAAATTACTCCAGCTCATTTCTCAAATACGCATGTAAATTATCCACTACAAAGGTAGTTCCTGGGCCTCGAGTGGTCTAAAGGGGTGTTAAGAAACACACAAATCCACTCAAACCCACCCCAAATCCATACAAATCCATTCAAATCCACACCAAAATCAACCGAAATTCACACCAAATCGTATTGTGTCAACCTTCTCATTTATAAATTAAAATCGCTATCCCCTCCCCCGATTTTTCTTTAAAACTTCGCGTTCTTGTGTCAGATTGATCAATAATAAATACAAATGCAATTATATCTTTCGACTGCAATCTCTACACAATTAATAAATAAATAACAAATCTCTCCATCGCATCACTTCATCGCTCCATCGCCCGGCCAAATACTACGCGATGGAGCGATGCGAAGGAGAGATTTGTCATTTTTTTATTAATTGAGTGGAGATGGGCTCGTTGTTATTATTTGTCCATGGTACACTGATTACTCCGTCGCGTAATGGGCGGAAAACGTTAAGTGTTGATTTTGCCCAACACGAATCTTTGCCAATATGATTTGAAAACTGGCAATTGTTGTAAATAGGGTTCCAAATTCTGACATATGGAATCAAATTCTGCATCATCTGAGGCAAATATTATTCCATCATATTTTCCTAAAATGATTTTGAGTATTCGTTTACGGGCCAGTACACATGTCCCATTATCTTGAAGAATGTCGTCGGACATTGTCATTAATATGTTTGGTACATAATACAAATTTTGCCTGCGGAGATTTGGTTTTCAGGGCGTTCGTCACGCTCTTTTGCTTCATCACTTCCAATGGTTAATCGCACTTTGTGTCCAAATCGATCGCTAACGTTTGAGAAAAATTTCCCGTAAGTTTCCTCTTCGGCATCGAAATGTATCATGCACGACCCAAACATTACAGGAAAATCGTTGGTTCTACTGCTTATGACACATCGGGTATTGTAGGAAAAGTCTGTGACATAGAAATGTCCCAAGTTGAAAGCTTTTCGTCCATGGCCATTCATGATATGGAGAAAATGGATACTGTCAGTAATAATGACAGAAATGAAAACTTCCCACTAAACATCTCCAATGAAGATATCGAAAGCGTTAATGGAGCCATTACCTCCAATGGACAGTAATGGAGTAAAAGTCGAGGATATGAAAAACATCCAGTATGATCCAAATGTATCTTGTGATATTTTGCCATATATTGATGTCAGTGTACAACCAATTAATGAAGAATGAATGAAAACAGAAAAAGAGGAAGATGGGGATGAAGATTATTCAAATATTAGGTCAAAAGTTGAAGCTAATCAAGATATTTTCCAAGATGTTCAAGCCCTCCTTGAAGTAATACAGATACCATTTATGACAAACACAGATCAAACTAGTCTGCGGTATCGATAGTAGAGAGTATCAAGATGTAAAAAAAACCCACCGCCAATATTATGCCGTCATCCTCCACCTTTCAGTGGTAGAGATGACGATACAGTCGCATTGAAAGTGGTTCTCGATAATTTTTGGAGAAGGGTGAACTGCGTGAAACAAATAAAAAATTTATGTTTGCACCTGACTATAAGATAGCAAGAAATCTCTTTAAGCTTATAGATGGGAACAAAAGTATGCAACATTTTTTCCAGAATTTCCAGTACTGCACTTGAGAAAATCCAAACTCATGAATTTAATATCAGCTTATGAAACATCAGGTCTCATTTCATATACTGAACTATATGAGATTATAATATTGAAAAAGACTGCAGTAAATTGGTAACTATCGAGATAGCCACGCAAAATGTTTGGCGAGCGTCAGCAGCTTTGCATATCTAGGTTATGGTCACGTTCATTAACTCGCTACCAACTTCACATGCAGAGGAGCTGAAAAACAATTTGTGTGAACAGCAGTTATCCGTCAGCCAGCTTGAACTGAGATGGGGGCAAATGTTGAAAGAATTCATTAAGCAAATAGCCACTGAGAATACAACGCTTCTTCTTAAGCAAAATGTGACCCTTGATATAGACAGTGAAACACTGCTGACAGCATATCATTGCCAAGAGGTCTCTTGCAAATGTTGTCCTTTCACAACACCACTGAGAGTTCGATTTACTTCCGAATCAGGAATTGTTGGTACGGAGAAGCTGTCTAACATCAGGCAGAGAAAGGGAGAAGCAGAAAAAGCTCACCTTGATTGGATGATATAGCTAGATGCTGACTTGTCTGATGGAGATTATGTTGTCAACTGTGCATTATCAGCTGATATCGACACAGTCCTAATTCACATCTTTGGTATCAGTCTCCACTAGAAAAGAAAGCAAACTGGAACCTTTACACGCCCTGTGTATGTTTGCTTACATAAACAAAAACCTGAGCTGTACAACATCTCCGAAATCATAGAAAGTATTGAAAGATACTTCAATAAGAAATATTCGGCGGCTCTGATTGCCATCATTTTGTGCATGGGAGGAAATGACTTTTTACCATGACATTATGGAATTTCACACGAGAAGAGTTGTATGAAGGCCACTGACAATCAAGTTCTTGAGCTTTTCAAACTTTCACATGGAAATCTAAGAGTTAGACGAGTCAGTTTCATCCATAACGCTAAATAGTGATGCATACACTTCCTTTTTTAAAGGATTTGTACTGTACAAAGATGTACAATGCAGCTGCATTGTCATTTGATGAAGTAAGGCAAATGACCATCAAAATGCCTGGGAAAGAATTCCGACATCCACAAACATGGATGCCCCCGAAAAATGCCCTGAGGAACTTAGAAAGCCTTATTCAAGCTCAGATAGATTATGTTTTGACTACACGGTGTCACGAGGCCGTTTTGCCACATCATCTTTGATACTGTTGTATTTCCATGTGTCCAGACGGTGAAGTTTATTAAAGTTTCGGAGATAATGTTCATGTATCGGACAAAGAACAATTATTATCAATACCTGGAGAAAATTAATTGTGCAAAACAAACTAGAGTACGAACATCAAAGAAACGTGCCTTACCTGATACACCACGCAAACAGGATTCGAGTAAACGACAGCCTCTAATATCAACTCCAAGGTAAGTATACAAACATTTTTAAGTCCTCAAATATCTTTTGTTTCTCTTTCTTTTAGGTTCTCTATGAACAAGCTGTGCAATTGAATTTGAATTGTAATTAAGCACAACACACATGCAGACATGTATATTGCCGTTATACACGGTTTAAATTATTCTAGTTGGTGAAAATATGATTCAGTAAGATTTATCAGATAGCTATTCGTAAAAGAAACAAAATTAGTTTTTAACCTATTTAATTGTATTGCTGCGATTTCTTCTTCTCATTTTTCCTGGCAACATCTTTGAAAGAAAAGCTTAACTTCGCAGCTAAATATGGGGACAATTTGTATTGAACTGTTTTGGTCAAACGTCACATATCAAATGGCATATTCATTCTTGTTACAAGAATCTTTCAGCTCAATTTACATTTTGTCAACATCAGTACTCGTATTCCTCGGTAGTTCTATACTGGCGATTTCCTTGGGACAAAATCTTTGCATGCATCTATGATTATTCTTGTTATATTGATTTACATATCTTAGCGTGGTGCATTTGTATATACAGTTTTGAGGAACCCTTAAAGCGCATTCCATCAAGATCTATTTTTGAATATAAGTTTCATTTTTTACCATACAGCAGTGTACTTGGATGACTTTGTGTTCATTTCCAGAAAGATGAAGTTTTACTAGTGATCAGCAATCAGACGGTGTAAAACATAATCAATAATATACTACAGGACATAGAAAGGAATGATGAAAATATTGAATGGCCATTAAAGTCCAATGCAGTTCAGATAGGAAAATACTCGTACCTTCAAACGGAATTCATCTGAAATGGAAATACCACACAATGTGGACAGTGTACTCCATAGGGCATCATTTGGAACAGTTGTACATACTATGATCAAATAATTCTAGGTTTTTGTAATAAGCATGGGTATACAATAGTTGATATTTTACCATATATGCTGCCTCTAATGTGTTCTGCTTCGGATGTAAAGATGCCAATTAGTATCCGGGTAGTCGAGGACCTACCTATTGCTAATAACCCAGGTCAGCACTCACATTGTTTTCAAATTGACAATCCTTTTGATTGAGCCCTAAGTTCGCATCATTTTCCTGTGGCAAGCAGATGTCTGGCTTTTCCTGTAAATAATTTATCATAATCCTACAGCTTGTGTTCCCATGCGATAACTCTTTGATTGAGCATTGACTGTGGTACAGTGGCAAGTAGCAGAGGGTGGTTATTTCATCTTGCCGCACAAATGACATGTTGAGTTGCAACCTTTTTAAAGATTTCACAAATTGTATGATGGATGTGTTACTTAGAAAGCTGAAGCTCATACTACAAATAAGCATCCACTAATGCGAGCTGGGGCAAGGAAAGGGAGTCGGATGATATTTATGATGACTGCACCACGAAGATTTACTAGACAACAATGGGGGATTTCAGATTATTAGTGAGACAATGATGACGAAGTCTTGGACTTTGTAAAAGATGACATTATATTGTGATAGTTATTAGATTCAGTGTGAATACAAAAAATGTGGACTTAACTTCAGGTTTGCATACATGTAATACAATTTCACGTTGTCAGGTACCCGCGTAACCGATCGTAAGAATCGTTAGCCGGTAAAAGGTTTCTAAAAATTTGACAGCTTTATCACCTAGAAAACTTGAAAAAACACATTGGTACTCTCCTATGAACCTCAACCCCCCACTCTCTGTCTATCTCTCTTTTTTGGCTGATTCATGGTATCATGGAAAGAATATGCACACGTGTAAAGTCTGACTCAGCACAGGTTATCGGAGATAAAACATAGAAAACATCACATTTGGCATTTATCAGACATCAGCTGGAGCTGAGTATATTCTAAATTTGGAGGAATAATTATAGAGATGGAAAAAGACCTTTATTTTTTTAATTCAAAAGTCATTTTCCTTGGTGAGTTTTGCAGAACATTTCATTTCTTCTATCACTGCATACATTAGTTTACACCAGCCAGGAAGAACTCAATAGGCTCACACAGTCTTGGGCTTGGGATGATGATAGTAGAGGTCCTTTCAGTTAGGGTGTTATATTACCATGGATAGAAACTATCCAAATGTTTGGGGCCTATCCTATGAGTAATTAAGATTATATACCTTGCATTTAGTTGCTTGTAATTAACAATGTTTTGTTTTTGACTGTCATTAAGTATATTTGTGATGAATAATACAAAAACTGAAACTCACACAATTTCCAAAGAAAACATGCTGGAAATTATCAGTACTCATTATGCAATGAAAAACAAAAAAATCGAGGCTGGTTTTAGCTGGCTGATGGTGAACAAATATGAATTTTAAATTGAGTAACTGAGAACTTGCGGCTTGACCAACTTATTCGGCAGGTTCTTTCATTAGTTTCTTTTTCGTAAGCGTCGACAAGAAGCACTTGCCGCTTGCTGCATTTGTTCGGCAATTCGTTTTGGTTCATCTTATTATATCGCAGACAATGTACCTGTTATGCATGAGAAGAGAGAAAAGCAACAACAAAAACTAAATCGGGTGCAAATCCAACAACAGAAAGAAGAAAAGTTAGGTTTAAAAAATAGACACACACACTATAGTATAAACACATAGAACATACAAAGGATAAAGGTGACCTGTAGCCAAAGTCGACCAATGAATTTAGGTAATGAATTTCGAGATAGGTGATGGAAATCAACTCGGATTGACAACCAATAGAAAACACGAAGGAGTACAAAAATACCCCGTCAAAGTTGAAATTAAATACATTTTGATCGAAATCCTCTTTATAAAAATAAAATTAAAAACAAAATACACATCTGGGGCAAACAATAATATATAAAAACACCTTTTTTTAGGAAACGGGGGAGGGGGCATTTGCCTGGTGTCCCCCTCCCCCCAAAAGTATATCTTATTTCTTTTGAAATTGTGTGTGCAGAACTAAATTGAGGTTCTGTCTTGCGATCCAACATTGGTAACTTTATAATAATTTCTAAAACATATCTGTCGGATGTCTCCGTAGCTCATTGCTAAAGCACACAACTCTGATATTCGAGGTCTGGCGAAAGAGTCCCATGACTGACAACTATCGATGGTAGCGCATATATATAATTGGGGGCCCGGCCCAGTCTCGAACATCAACCCCAAAATTAGCTCATGGCCACAAGATTATATATAAGGAGATATACTTCGTCATCAGCACACTTTATGTCAGCTCCACGGTTGCTACAGTTCAGCTTCACAGTTGCTACGGTTAATTCCTGTGGTTGGCTTTGCAGCTTGCACCATGTCGATCTCGATCACTTCGATAACTTGGAACGCTCGGGTCAGTCTAGGTACTCTAGTCACTCTGGACATTTCAGAGAGCTCTACGCAGCTCTACACATTCCGGACGCTCCAGACACTCTATACTTTGGTCCATCCAGACACTGTACAGCTGAAAGCGTATCCAACACCGTGTACTATGCAAGACATGGGCATAAGAACGTAATAGCGTTATAAACAGTAAGTTACATAGATTACATTACCTGCACAATAATTACAAAACAACATGGTCAGAAGTAAACCTAACCCTGTTCGTATCTTTAATATGAATCAAGAACCCCATCTCGTCATGCTGTTTGAAAGAATAAAGAATTATAATGAAAACGAAAACAAAAAATTAAATACCCGTATTTCATGGAAGCCTAAAAAATAAAAACTGTCTTGGATAAAGAACAATAAATATTTGTTTCTTGCTTGCACATGTGAACTCTTTTAACCCTTATATTATTCATTGCCAAGATGACGAATGTTCTTTACCTTCATGATGAGAAACAGAGTTAGATATATATTGTGTGTGTGTGTCTTTGTGTGTGTGTGTGTGTGTGTGTGTGTGTGTGTGAGAGAGAGAGAGAGAGAGAGAGAGAGAGAGAGAGAGAGAGAGTTTGGATGTTTAACGAAGTTTTACATTTGATTAGTCATATCGCTAAGATGTCTGTAGTGATGCAATTTATAGTGATTTGTTGCACTGGGGCATCCTGCCGCAGTCACATTATCGACCAGTCCTAACGTTACCCTCTTAATGATGAGCGCTAAGCGAGGCAGCTGCTTGGCGACTTCCCAGATCCGTGGCGAATGCCATATATATATATATATATATATATATATATAGATATATATATATATAGATATATATATGTTCATTTTTAAAAAAAAAAAACTAAGAAACTAAGTTTGCTATAATTGCACTACTGATCTTAGATGCAGTTTGAATATACAGTTTTAGATCACCAGTGTATGATTTTTAGTCTCAATTCATTTTTGAGTTGTTGCTTCTAGCTATTCTTTTCATTTGGTGAGATTATGAAATAACTGTATATATGTATGTCAAACTTGTTAGAATGAATTTAGTCTAAAAACAAAAGACATTATCGTCTTTGCTTGGACCTGGTAAACAAGTCTTGTTTTAGTTGTATTTGGTATGTAAACAAAAGGCAAGTGTTTTCTTTTGTGTTTTTCGTTAAAGAAAAGGCCTTGTTTTCCTTACTTACGCAAGTATCAGCACAACCGGCATTGTCGTCTTACTTGTAAATGGTGTTAATCAAAAGGTCTTGTGTTTCCTTGATATGAAAAATTTATCTATGCTACTTGTACCTGATATAAAAACAAAAGGCACTGTCTTCGTTACCTGCTGATAGCAGTTTCTCTTCCTTCATTTTGCATGGCATGAAAAAGAAATGTCTTGTCATCTCTACTTGTAATGAAGATTTTAAAACGAATGGCCTTCGTTTCTTGTATCCGGTATGAAAATACAAGTTCTTATTTACTTTACTTCTAAGATTGTGGTGAATTAAACTGATATTTTCTTAAACCTTCATGAGAATTGGTCTGTACCAGTTTTTTCCTCAAATTTGCCCTCTTGTAAGATTAAGTGTATAAATAATTTCCGTACAAGTTAAGTTTGAATTAGAAAATAATGCATGATACAAGACGTTTGAACAAGACTACTACAATATGCGGTATGGAGAGAGAGAGAGAGAGAGAGAGAGAGAGAGAGAGAGAGAGAGAGAGAGAGTTTGGATGTTTAACGAAGTTTTACATTTGATTAGTCATATCGCTAAGATGTCTGTAGTGATGCAATTTATAGTGATTTGTTGCACTGGGGCATCCTGCCGCAGTCACATTATCGACCAGTCCTAACGTTACCCTCTTAATGATGAGCGCTAAGCGAGGCAGCTGCTTGGCGACTTCCCAGATCCGTGGCGAATGCCATATATATATATATATATATATATATATATATATATATATATATATATATATATATATATATATATATATATATATATATATATATATATATATATAGATATATATATATATATAGATATATATATGTTCATTTTTAAAAAAAAAAAACTAAGAAACTAAGTTTGCTATAATTGCACTACTGATCTTAGATGCAGTTTGAATATACAGTTTTAGATCACCAGTGTATGATTTTTAGTCTCAATTCATTTTTGAGTTGTTGCTTCTAGCTATTCTTTTCATTTGGTGAGATTATGAAATAACTGTATATATGTATGTCAAACTTGTTAGAATGAATTTAGTCTAAAAACAAAAGACATTATCGTCTTTGCTTGGACCTGGTAAACAAGTCTTGTTTTAGTTGTATTTGGTATGTAAACAAAAGGCAAGTGTTTTCTTTTGTGTTTTTCGTTAAAGAAAAGGCCTTGTTTTCCTTACTTACGCAAGTATCAGCACAACCGGCATTGTCGTCTTACTTGTAAATGGTGTTAATCAAAAGGTCTTGTGTTTCCTTGATATGAAAAATTTATCTATGCTACTTGTACCTGATATAAAAACAAAAGGCACTGTCTTCGTTACCTGCTGATAGCAGTTTCTCTTCCTTCATTTTGCATGGCATGAAAAAGAAATGTCTTGTCATCTCTACTTGTAATGAAGATTTTAAAACGAATGGCCTTCGTTTCTTGTATCCGGTATGAAAATACAAGTTCTTATTTACTTTACTTCTAAGATTGTGGTGAATTAAACTGATATTTTCTTAAACCTTCATGAGAATTGGTCTGTACCAGTTTTTTCCTCAAATTTGCCCTCTTGTAAGATTAAGTGTATAAATAATTTCCATACAAGTTAAGTTTGAATTAGAAAATAATGCATGATACAAGACGTTTGAACAAGACTACTACAATATGCGGTATGGAGAGAGAGAGAGAGAGAGAGAGAGAGAGAGAGAGAGAGAGAGAGAGAGAGAGAGAGAGAGAGGTGGGGGGGTCATTGGCATGCATGTAAAGTGAAATAGTCATAGTCTGGGAATTAACTATACATGTCAGTCGAAATCTTACATGATGGTTACTTATCAATAATAATACTAGAAGTGAATGAAACATTACGTGATTCACAGATCTTCGGTCCGATTCCTAGATGAATGTCACTACGTATCATATACTATTCAAATGGTGACGATTTTAACCTTTTTAAAACCATTTTTGCAAGACATGATTGTCCTTATTAGATCTGTTTTAACTAATGTGATATCTTAATGAAAAGCTAGTGATTTTTGACGTGACAGGTCTCAATGCTGATGTGCAATATATGTTAAATATATATTTGATGAAATGCACATTTATTATTTTGCCAATTTCAAGGAAAGAAAAGAAAACTTAACTTACCTAAAAATATTACCCTTAATATAATAGCTTGGTCGAACACTCCATCCAGTCAATTAAAACTGAAGAAAAAAAATGTATGCATTTCCACTTATACCTTTGTCACGTTGTAAAGATTAACCAGATTTCAACATGTATATGTTGGACCCTGAGGCTAATAATTTCGCGCCGTCAATATGTATGAAGGTCAATTCGGCGAACAAAAGGTGCCAAATCAGTTAATTTACATGGCCATAAAATTCGTATCTCGTCGTATGTTGGTCAAGCTAGTTATATAATAATTGCGATCACAGATAAGTGATGGAATTCTTTGTTCGGATCTAAGGCACATCGAGTGGGGATCGTAAATTCAACCTTGACAGACTGTTAAAAGGGGGCAGTGTCTGATAATTATATGAATCAAAATCTACTCGAAATTTAGCAAGGCGTGGCCAACATTAGAAAAAACCGCTTGCGGAAATTACGGGAAAATTAGATACTCCGACGACATTTGAACTTGGCGGGAAACTTGTATATTCTTGGAATTACAAGGAGCTTCAGTACATGAAACTTTTAGGGACCAGAGGGAATTACCCCAGTGCAGTCGGTCTAAGTCCCTGGGAGACAAAAGAGAAAGGAAGAACGGAGGTAGAAGTTAGTCGGTCTGGATGGAATTGGATTACCAGTCCAGATAGATCATACAGATGAGAAGGAACACAGGACAGGAGGAAAATCTATCACACTAAGTCAGAGAATGAAACAGGACGTCACTTGGTCGAGTGAAAGACGAGTGATAGGGTTTAATTTGAATTTTTTTTGAGAGATGACTGTTATTGAATTATATTAAATTGTTGTTACTTGAATTTCACATTTTGTGTATTCATTAATTTAACTGTCAGCACTGTTGACTTGGGGCTCGGAGCCTTGCATCTCACTATCACTGCTTCAATATCTGACAAAATCGAGCCAGTTTTGGTCTTCTGTATTAATTTTAAAAAAAATATTTGGAGCACCCCACTCAACCTAACTAAAGGGAAAGCTTGACAACTTTGTTTTTCTGTTAGTAAACTCGTGTCCATGTAGAGGTGAGGATGTGTAGGAGTATGTGTGTTCTGCTATCTTTCTTAGTGCAACTAGTCATCCCGTTTTTGATAGATTGTCTCCTGGCGAGGCACATATTAAAAAATCACTTTGCGTCTGCAAGGTTTGGAATGCAGGGAGTACTATCATCAAAGCTTATGGCAATGTCTTTACTGTCTTTAGCTAAGAACAGCTTATGTTTCTTGTTGTGTGGTGCATTCTGAATGTAGCCTTTCTAGATTTCCTGACCTTGAAATGTCGGTCAAGGTATGTAAAGGAATATAATCGAGTGGCTACCTTCCTTGATATAGTTTGATAGTTATGGAATCATGTCACAATTATACCTTCCAACTCTATTTTTAGATCAGTTTTTCCCCTCATTTTGATGATGATACATGAGTTACATTTAGGCAATCTTGGTATTTAAAAAAAAACAGAAATTATGTTGTCAGTAGAATATGACATTATGGTGTGGGGTTTTTCTTGGTATATTTTGGCCATAGTTTACATTTAGTAATAAAGCATTGTTGCTGGTCCCGATGTAAAATATCTGGCCAATTTATATAGTTACAGTTAAGACTCTGAACAAAATTGCTATTGACATATGACATGAACTTCACTTTGAAGATATTTTGGATTAACCTGATTCTTTATTGAATTAGATACACTGGAAAATTTAGTACTGACAAATGGCGGGACTAGAAAGAAAACATGATTTGACTCCATATAGCGCTTTAAACCACACGTACTTATTTTAACAGATAGTGTTTCTAGAAAGTAATTATTTAAATATTTTCTCAGAATATTTAATGAACTGTTTACTGAATTCCCAGGTGAAAAAAAGAAACTACAACAAGCATGTATAATTCAAATTGCATATATGTAAAATGTTATGTAAAAACCTTTAAATTTTAAATCAAAGATGCTGTAGATAGAAAACACTATAAAGAACCTTTTTAAACACGTTTCAATTGAATTTTACTAAATTTGACCACCCTGTGGCATTAAAGGTTTCTTACATTTATCAAATATTAATTTGCTCTCAAATATGGCTACTGTCACTAAATCTTATGCACAATTTTTAACTGAGTTCTAATATAGACAAAATTATTTGACAAAAATTGAACATGCAGGTGAGATAATATTTAATAGTTGCACTGCAATTCTAAAAAACAAACAACAAATTAATCATTAAATAAAATGACAGCTTGCTGAAGAATAAATTTTACAAAATCCACGAATATACTAAACAAAAATATATGAATTTGAGAAACTGACAAGTGAATGCGCGGTTAACAGCAATGGAAAGAAAATACATGAGCCGCTAACAACGAACCTTCATACAAGGTTGAGTTCAAAAACGTCGCACGTACTCTTATCGTGGAGATCACTAAGTAATATAGATAGATTAAACAGGGATGTATGTTATAAAAGAAACAGTCTGATGCACATCATGTATAGAAGACATTTTAAAGACATGAAAGTTAACCTGGCTTATACAAGCTTGTAAAATATTTAATTTTATAAGTTATGTTTGCGATGATACTGTGATCTATTTGAGTCTGCCTGCTTGTCTATACATGCCTTATATATACATATACATATACATATACATATATATATATATATATATATATATATATATATATATATATATATATATATATATATATATATATATATATATATTGTTGGTTTGTATGATACTTTACTTTCTTAGTTTATACTTCATGTATACTTAAATGAGTTCTTTAGATCGCTCTTAAACTTCGGCAAGTATTTACATATCTTGATTGGAAAGATTGTCTTGTTGAGAGGATGCATGTTTCCACAATTGATCAATACAACTATTTAAAAAAGTTTCATTAAGAATATTACAAATTAATAAATAGCCTCAATTTAATACGAATATTTTTATCTAATATAAATGCGTATATAATGAAGAATTGTGATGGATGTATTATAAATGATTATATTCAATAGTTTGAAGTCTATTTTCAATTGCTGAAGTTGAATGCAATTTATTTGCTAATCGTACCGCGTTAAGTAGTCTTGCCAACCATTTAACGTATTGTCTGCACTTTTATGTTTCTCGATTCTATGATATGCTTTTATAAATCAACAAGTACTGTGCTGCTGTAAAATGCTATTTGCCTTGCACAATCATAGCTAATTCATTCTTACAATCATGCTCTAATATCAATGAGTAAAACACACATAGTTCTATTTAAAACAAATCTGGTTATAATTATATGGAAGAAATGTGAACCAGTCGAGAAATGGGTGAAGAGATAATAGGGTATATACGGTCCATAATTGGTTAATAATGAATAGGAAAATTTTCGTAAAAGTATCTTATGAGAGCTTCTCATATCTGTAAGTTAAACAAATATAGACAGTATTCTTTGATGCAATTTTAGTATGTTTTCAGGTTTGACGTAGGAGTATACAAAAATGAAAGTATAGCACCTGATTCACTTGGTGAAGAATCAATAACGTGTTTCATGCACATGTAGATAATTAAAAACGCCGCGATTGCTGCTGTGTTCTCCACACGGAAGCTTACACCAAGGATAGTTATGCATGGAGAAATTTAGGTCGGAGCAATCGCACCCATAAATTTGTAAGCTATTGAATTTTGAATATGATGGTGTTTCCATATCTTTACTATGGGACTTGAATTAGTACCGTGACTCCTATAATATAAATCCCACAAGTGATAGTATGTAGACCAGTCCAACCAATCTTGTCGTTTTAGTGCTGTCACGAAGTTAAAGTAAAAGTTTAAAATTAGGGGTTCATTAGAACATATTTCTTCTACAACACGGAATAAGCGTAAGTATTGGTCTTTCAGATGGATATTAACCTTTAAGCTAACTTATTTAAATTTTGATTAATCGTTTAAGTATTTCATAATGCCATCATAAAAAACACAACTGTCGACTTAGATTTGTAACTACTTTCATTTTAATGACATACTATATAATGGCGACACACTCACAAAAAGTAATTGTATAGATTAAAAGCTGTTTTAATTGAGATCTCTAAATCAATTAACTGCAGACAATTACGACGTCTTTTTCTCAGTTGCACTCTCGTTCGGAATCTGTTTGTACTTACTTTCACTTACTGAAGAAATAATTCGTTGCTATTTATTAAAGCATAACAAAAAAATAATATATGATATTTAAAATAACTCTTTATAGACGGAATATTTTATTTTAGCTTTAAGTCGTTTAAACGATCAGAGTTTTGAAAACAATGAATGGAAACGCCCATGAGCAAACCTCACATATAGCGCTTTCTTTCCCTTTGTAGACTATTTTCAAGAAATGAAATGATACAGACATGTAATATTCATTCATCCATCCCAGAAGTAGATATAAAAGCAGCCATAATCAGCAAAAACAATGATTTCTTACAAATCGCCAAATTCAACCTTTAATGGAGACTACATAAACGGATATTGCCGGTTTCGTTTTCTGTTTTCCTATTTGTTAAGGTTTATCAAACTGTAATCGTTGCGCAAGCAAAGAATGACGCTAATGTTATCGGTGTTATCCTGATGGAATTATTTGATGTTCATATTTACACAGAGATAAAAACTGGGAGTAGAATGTAACTTTATAGTCTGAATCGTGTCTGTAATCCATCAAGCCGAGCAATTTGTTAACGAAGAGATGATAAAAGTGTCAAAGTACTTGATTATAAGAATATTTGACTACTGTAGAACCTAAACGTAAATTGTAATGTGTCACGGGTCATGGTCAAATAAAATAAAAATAGATGGATAGCTCACGCCTTATTCAGTTACTAGATCTCTCCAGTGTATTGTAGTATCAACAAATAGTGTGTTAACCACAAATGTTCTTATTTAGATAATAAACGCACAAATCAAAACAAATATAAATAGTCAACACAGTTTATTATATGACTTCCAGAATTGTATGTGCTTGCTCACAAAATTAAGTGCTCAAAATGGTGAAATATAATATTTACCAATTTTCAGAACAGATGTTTGATAAAACCTATTGAAATGGTAACACTAGTTTCAGTAGTATATTGCATGTAAAAGAAACAAAAATGTTCACCTTTGTCCTAATTCATGTGATCTCTTATTCAGATAATCCCACTTCCCAAATTAATCTTGCACAGAAAAATAAATTAATAGGTCTCAAATGAGCTAATGAAGTGGTACGTATTTTTTTGCATCCAATCCAAATTCGGAACCAGACCAGTGTATGTGTTTTAGAGTTTAATGGTAAATATGATAAAGGCACAGTCTGGAACCGGACGTTAATAGTGTGTCTCGTTTGTTGGCTGATACATTTTGTTGTTTTGAGCGACACAGTCTGGAACCGGATGTCAATAGTGTGTCGCTTGAACTGAATGCGACAATGTGTGTCGTTTTGTAGCAACAAAGTGTGCCGTTGTTTCGGGTATAATTTTTTGCTACAACGAGGAAATAAACGTTGAAACAATATCTGAAAAACATAGTAGTCATTATGACTAAATGTAATGTGTCAGACGTAACACCGGAGTCTGACGTTTTGTCAATAATGTACGGCGAAATCTCTCAAAATGAATACAAGGAATGCAATGGAAGAGTTCGGAAAGATTAACCGGAGCGCATCCTAGTGGGAAGCCTAGCGCCCAATGCACAGTAGTAAACATTGCACCTGATTTCAAACGACAAACAAAACCACCACACAGTAAGTTCACAATAAATAATACAGAGATCCACATTGATGATGAACAGTTTCATCACGCTAATGATGAAAAATGATGAACTTACATGAATATTACCTTAAACCTGGATACAAAATGGATACAATTACATATTTCTTTCTCAAAATAGAAGTGATAACAGTTTACAATCTTATCATATACACACTGGGCTTAACAAATTTTGACCTAGATGATTAACATTTAAACAAATCATTTTTGTGATTTACATATTGTATCCTTGGAAGCCTTCCAGGCAAGAATAGGAGGAAAATTTGCACCACTGTTACTTCTTAGTGCAGAGAACACAGTTATAGACACAATGATCGACACATTTAACATAGCAGTGACCCAAACAGCCTGTGAGATCCTTGGCAAACATCGACGACCAAAGAAACCTTGGGTTACAACTGATATACTTGATCTGTGTGACAAGCTTCGAGAGCTAAAGAAGAAGAAGTCAGAAGTAGAAGGAGCTAAACAATACAGGGAAATCAACCAGGTTATCAAGAAAAGCAAGGGAGACATGAATTGAAGACCAGTGTAAAGATATAGAAAACAATCTAAAGAAAAATAATAGCAAAAAAGCATTCCAACTGGTGAAAGACCTGACCAGTGTAAAACAAGGACGTTCCTCCACCATTCAAGATAAGGGAGGGAAATGTCTTACAGAAGAACAAGACATTCTTAAGAGATGGACAGATGGACAGAATACTGCTCAGACCTGTACAGCCACAGACCTACAGGGGACCCAGACATACTCAACACCCCATCAGTGACCAACACTGACAACTACCCCATCCTCCGAGAAGAAGTAGAGGCTGCAGTGAAAGCACTGAAAAAAGGGAAGGCAGCAGGAGTAGACAACATCCCTGCAGAACTAGTCCAAGAAGGGGGTGAAGCCATGATAAGCGCCTTACTAACAATCTGCAGCAAGATCTGGCAGAGAGGGGAATGGCCAACACCATGGACTCAGTCACTCATAGTAACTCTCCCGAAAAACGGCAATTTGCAGCAATGTCAGAACTATCGTACGATTAGTCTTATATGCCAACCAATGCTAAAAATCATATAAAACAGACTGAAACCGCGGGCAGAGGAAATCATAGCTGAAGAACAGGCAGGATTCAGACCAGGGCGAAGCACAACTGAACAGATTTTCAACCTGAGAATACTATGTGAGAAACACCTCCAGCACCAACAAGACCTTTATCATGTCTTTATAGATTTTAAGAAGGCGTTTGACAGGGTATGGCATGCAGCCCTTTGGTCCACCATAAAGCTGTACAACATCAATGCTAAACTGATCAAAGTCATTGAAAGCCTTTACAGCAAGGCCACCAGCGCAGTATGCATCAACGGTCAAATAGGAGATTGGTTTAGGACAATTGTGTGAGTCAGACAGGGCTGCTTGCTTTCACCTACTCTCTTCAACATGTTCCTTGAAATAATCATGACAGATGCACTGGAAGACCATGAAGGAACTGTCAGTATTGGAGGCAGAATAATAACGAATCTGCGCTTTGCTGATGACATCGATGGCCTTGCAGGAAATGAGGAGGAGCTAGTTCAGTTGGTGGAAAACTGGACAGGACAGCTACTGCTTTTGGTATGGAAATCAGTGCAGAGAAGACCAAATTGATGACCAACAACACCAGTGCGTCAGCACTGACATCATGATTAGTGGCCAAAAAATGGAAACAGTTAATAGATTCAAGTACTTAGGAGCCATCGTGGCAGACGAGGGATCGAAACCAGAAATATTGTCCAGGATTGCGCCGACAATAACAACAATGGCAAGGCCGAAGACAGTTTGGAAAGACAGAAACACCTCAGTCAGCTCAAAAATCAGACTGATGCGCTCCTTGGTTGCATCTGTATTCCTATATGCCTGTGAGTCATGGACCATCACAGCGGATCTCGAAAAGAGGATACAAGCTGTTGAAATGAGATGCTTTCGAAGATTGCTTGGCATTACATATAGAGATCATGTCATGAATGAGGAAGTGGGAAACAGAATTAAGCAAGCCATTGGGCCCTATGAAGAGCTATTGACCATTGTGAAAAAGCGCAAAATTAAATGGTATGGACATGTCACACGATCAACAGGGCTTGCTAAGACAATCATGCAAGGTACTGTGCAGGGAGGGCGAAGGAGAGCAAGACAGAGGAAAAGATGGGAGGATAACATCTCAGAGTGGACAGGACTGAAGCTGAGTGACACAGTGAGAGTATCAGAGAACAGATTGGAATGGAGGAAGCTGGTTGTCAGGTCATCAGTGGTGCCCCAACGGTCGGCAAGACTAAGGGATAGATGATAGATAGATAGATAGATAGATAGATAGATAGATAGATAGATAGATAGAAAGATAGAAAGATAGACAGACAGACAGACAGATAGACATTGTATGAAATTACTTTTCTTTTGTACAAGGGTCGCAAATATATATTTTAAAAAAATCAACTGTTACTGTTATGTGCATTGGAAACAGAGGTACAACTTTACAACATGAAGGGAATGTAAACAATAAAAAGAGATTATAAATTATCTCAAACATTAATGACATCTGCAAATGCGCTTTATAAGAATATAAGTTGACACGTAGTCAGGATTTTTTCACTATAACAGTGTTTCAGGATACATGTTCGACATATGCATACGGTATTTCAAATAGTAAATTTTAAATAATGTCAGGAATAAACATAAAACCCATTTTGAGCATTATGTACCTTCATTATCACGAGATCATGTCTTGAATTCTTGTAAAATGTTCGTATCAGTTAGTTTAAGAGACAGAATGCACAACAAAGTAGGAAAGTAATGCATACATAAATAGTTAGTTTAGCTATTTTAACAGAGCTCACTGAATTTATAAACTGTTTACATTTAACACTTCTTTACACTTCTTTACATTAATGTCGAGATACTTTCGTTTTGAATTCTTTAAAAGTCTAACTGTTTATTAGATGATATATTTTCCTCATCGCCTTAAAGCATCACAAAAACAATGAAGCTGACATTTCAAATATATATTTATGATACAAATTGATGTAATTTGATGATATATAGGGATATAATGTAGCAATGATTGTCAGTAACTATGGTGACAGTTCATAAAGTCTTTCAAACATTATTGAGAGCAAACTGTAGGGCTAAGTTCAGAGCTAAACAGTTATTATAATACAGGGTGTTTTTGTCGAAAAACGGTGAAGATCAAACTTAACTTGGTTGTCGGAAATAGATGATCTCAAATGGGTAATGATTTTATACTTAATTTATGAAATTAGTTAAACCATGTCCAGCTTTTGCGAGCCTTGGCGAATGTCATAAATTTTATGATAAATCATTTCCCATTTGAGATTCGTTTTATCACATAATTTTTATTTCAGTGAAAATTATTTAGATTGAAAACAATGAAGATTTTCTTTATTTCTGACGGACTAAGCAACTTTCATTCGGTGTGCGTTAACAAATAGTCCCAAACAAAGTTAAACTGCTATTAACGTTTAAAAGTAGATTATACGTTTCATGCAAACTACAAATCAAAGTACATGCGTCCTTCCGAATTAACAGAACATTTTACACAGACAAAATAATTTTTCAACACAGAATGTCCAATGTGCATGATGTCACATTGTCTGATGCAGTACCCGTTAGAGGTCAGTTGAGGAACCATAATTGCACAATCTAAGTGTCACTTTGACAACTAACTAAACATTACATTGTTGCAATATTCACGTGAAAGAATGCTTACTAGGTACAGAACGTCTCATATTTAATGTTGTAATGAATTTGTAGCCGAATATTTGCAGTATTTGGTTTGGTACCGTAGACTACAGAACATGTAAATTAATTTCATTTTGAGTTGTAATTGCCTCACAGTTTATTGCGTAAATATGCAGAGATTGGATAAATACTGTCAGTTTGGAGACAGGTTTATGTTAGGATTCTGCTATGAAGAGATGTGAGCTTATTTATTTTAACATTTAAACCACAGTTATATATAAGGTGAATTTCATGCTACAGGTATACCGTTCCCTCCACCACCACCCCAGATACCCACTTTCAACTGAGGAATACCCTTAGTTTTACTTCTTTTTTTTGTTCTTGTCGTTGGGCTTAGCCATTTTTAATGTTATGATGTGTTATACATGACATAACTATCTCATGTGGGGGTAAATTGGCCATATTCAGACAGACGAGATCACTTTCCCCCAATTTCTTTCGTGACTCGAATTGAAAAATGAGCGCCAAAATGTTCATTCCAAAAAATAATAATCCTAAAAGTGGGATTAAAAACGTTTTGCCATGATCGCAGCCATTCAGTAAAGGGAATACTGCACAATAATTTCATTGGCTTATTCGGACCATGCAGATTCAAATAAAGTGATATGTTAACATGTTATAATATCAAAAATATTATATTGCACACACTAGGAAAAGCGTAACGATTATGTGGTAAAGTATAGTTTGAGCCTCTGACGTCATTCCACCAGTGAAGTTTAATATCATAACCACGTCTGACGTCAGAGTCAATTACTTATAAAATGTTGCAAATCTTGCAAACCAAATACACGGGGCGGCGTTTCTTGCCTTTATTTCATAATAAAGTAGGCATGCAAATGTGTGAGTTGCAGAGGTCGTAAGTTCCAATATTTATCTTTATTTGAAATACTTAATACTCGTCAGCTCATTTGTATAGTGTCTGTTTAATATATTCTCTGCCCACTACTGTTGTCTGTTACTTTAAATATGATTATAAATGGGATTCAGTGTACAAACAATACTGAAGATGCTAAAGGAGCAATGTATTGAGGCACGAATGAGTTGAGTAATACGTAAATAAAGAAGTCATTTACCTCTTCAAGCGTCACACATTTCCATGGATCTCTAGTTACAAAATATATTCCAGCAAACGTCTCATATTAAGGGAAGTAAAAGTTGTACTTTTCGATAGGTTGTAGGTAGAGAAATCATGGGTAGAGTGACGAGAGAAATAGGAACTACGTAAAGAAAAGCCTCTTACTAAATTTCGTTGGAATCGATCAAGTTCTTCAAACGTTACTGAGCAGAAATTGAAAAAATAAGTTTAGAGTCAATAAGGGACCATACTTAGGTAAACAATGGGAAAAATCAATTTGCTTTTAGAAGAAAAAAAAATGGTAAAAGTTGAAACATGATATACTACCTAGGTATTTTTTAATGTAAATCGTTTGACTAAATTAGATTCAGTCCATTAAATGAATCAAAACGTTATTTAGCAGAAATAACAGTATTAAATTTCAAGTAATATACCTGAAATCAATCTTGCAAAGGTCTTCTTCATTTTAAGCCCCCTATCCAATTTTGTAACAATCCATGAAATCTTTCAAACGTTAGTGAGCAGAAACTAACTATGCAAAGTCAACGGTCTACAAGGGGCATGAGCTCAGAATTGTGTGTTATTATTTATATTAATTGGTGCAGTGATGAGCTTTAGTTCTTACAACCGCTTATCAATCTTTTTATATTAATTTAAGGCGCATGATAAATTTCTTTTGGACATAATGTTGATAAGTAGTGCATCAGACAGTGTAACACGACTTCGAGTGAGAAGGTCGTTTAATTATTCAAAGAACGTGTAAAACGTGTGTGGTTCCGACAAGTATCTCTTTGCATGCATGAACGTACGTCTTTTGCCTGTATTTTGATACTTTATTGCTTTGATTTGTATGCAGTATGGATTCATTTCAGCAATAGTAGCCTTATTACTGTTTTGAGCGTTTACATGTTGTCGATCTCACAATAAATTTATCATTACCAATCAGAATCGAAACGTTCTTTGATCCTATGAAAGACAACGACATCTATTAAGGTAACATGAAACGTGAGAATAACCTTTTCTACAACCACCTATCCAACTAGAAGATTGGTCACTATCTTATTCATTGGCAATGCTACATATTGTTAAGGAGACGAAGGCAGCAGGAGATGGTGTCTCTGGGGCTTCGCTACCTGTTATCGTCGCCACCAGGGAACGAGGATATAAAATTGCAATATTCGCGGGGGGAGTGTTCGCATATTTTCGGAGATAATTGTATCCGCGTGGAGAATTTTGGTGATAGTCTTCCTAATTCGGGAAATTTGGCTGCGATAGACTTCTCAGTTGTCGTATGAGGCTTCTAGCTGCAATCAGCTTTCTTCCGTTTGCTACCGAATGTGATCTTTTATGCCATGGCGGTCAGCTTTTTTCTTCTATACTGATGTGGTTTTCGAGTCCATTAAACTTTGAGTAATGTGTCTTCAGATTCTGACACAGAGAGAGAGTTTAGTACCTCTCAGCCTGACAGTCTTTATTTCGCATTGAGCTGGTGCGAGTTGTCCCCGCGATTTGCTCTTGGTCGCTCTTCTAAAGTAACTCGCACCTGCTTCGAAATTAACTCGCACCTGCTTTTGTAGCGTGGATGTAGCCACGATTATATTTGGGATGTTGTGCTACCCTTACTTCTATTCCCTACTGAAAAACTTTCCGTCCCAACATTACTATGAGGACACTGGTTTGCTTTGTCATTAATCTGGGATTAACGGAGCGTGTGCTTTCCATAAAGGAAAAGTGTTGACGGTTTGTATCCAACTCGGCTACGTGTTGTTCTATTGCTTTTAATTATACATTCTCTTGTTTCAGCCAAGTTGGCACCTCATTGCCGCTGGCACAAGAAGGCATTTCCATATGATTTCCTTCTATATTTTAACTTCGGTGACAATGTGGTTTCATCCCCTTCAGTTACGTTGACCATTACAGATTTTGCAGCCATATTTTGCCATATGTTCGATTGATCTAAACATATGAAAGGAAGGACACTTGCACTTTTGCAGCAGCAAACTTCCTGAAATATAAGCATGACTAGATACAGTAGAAAACTCGATAATAATGTTCCCTCTAACGCGCGCTTGGTGCCAAGGGAGTTGTGACTATTAACCTGAGCGAGCCCAACAACCCAAAATAAACAGCTAATTCTCAAACTTTCAAACCTCACGAGCAAATATATCAGTGTGCCAGGCACTGCTAAATTGGCAGACATCAGCCGTAAAATTGTACAGCTCGGCCACGCTTTGTGCAAAACTTCAGTGATACGTTTGGAGAAAACAAACTGTCATGCGTTGGCGATGCAGATGTTTCGAACATCAAAAATGATCTTTGGCCGACAATGGATCTGATACGTAAAATGTATATAAGCTCCTTATTAACAAGATGATGGTGACGATCGAGGGCATCACAAACCCTTTATTTGTCATGGACAGTTGAGATACTAGCAGTGAGAAGAGCTCTAAATATAATGGAGAGGGAGTCTTTCAGGGACACGGAGATGATGGCAAACGATACTGATGCCTTTTCCCAAAATTAAATAGCATGAACCTCGATATTAGATCAACAAACTACCACACGCTACACGGAGTAGAAAGACGCATCGAACATACAAGCAATGGCGAAACGCTAATAAATAGAACAGACATCCCAGTCGATAAGTGTGTTAATTGTTTGCTTATATGTCATAATAGAAATGGCCAATTTGTATCGGTCATAAATTAGCCTAAACAATTACAACGCGATATTTGATAACTGACAGCCACCCAGCGACATGATCTTTCTCCGCCATTGCAGCGGAAAGACTGTATTTACTTTCCAGCTTCTCAGATTGGCATTTAAGGGTCACTATGATTTAATGGTCCTTATTTACCCTTCGATTCTCCTATACAATATATAAGTCTGACCATGGGCATGTGGCAAAAACAAAGATGATTGGACTAAATGACGTTCTGAGGGCTTGCATATGGTAATCTTTGACGGTCATGGACACGCTTTTCAAGGTGAACATTCGACGCGATTTTCAGTTTAATGGTGGCGCACCAACCACCGAGGGGAACTTCCTTTGGTACACCCTACCCGTTGTGTTATGCGACGTACTATCAATTGCTTGTAATTTACATAGGCGAGAGGCTACGGGTCCTCTGTTAACACAAGCAGCCAAATGATTTTCAGGTCTCGTTTGTATGCTCGTATCCTTTCCATATGTTTGGGACAACATTTGACCTAAGACTGTCCAATTCCACAATGCATATAGCCTTTATCTACACCCCTCCACTCACAAATTTGTAAGAGCGTATACCCAGTTATTTTGTCAGCAACAAAACTCAGCACTTCATATTGGTTTGGAGGGTAAGAGTAAAGTGGTCAAATCGCACGAATGGGGTGTGGTTCTTTTCGGTGGTGAATACCGCTGACTTTCATTGCGGCATGCGACGTCCGTACCATGCAGATTGGGTCTCGAAGCACTGCTCGGGTTAGAATAGGTGTAGACATAACGGCTGTTTGAGTAAATTGCAGTAAGGCTAAGCCCGATCAGGTCGTCAAAGAAAATATTCGGCTAAGTATGTACCGAGATGAGCCTTATCTGTCCTGAACTCTTTAGTCTTTACGAATGTGCTCTTGTCCTGTAATCGCTTGAAAACGACTTCTAGAATAAAGACAAAGTACCTGATAATATAAGATTCCCGTATTCCTTTAAACGTTTAATATGTTACAGGTTTTTTTTTATTTTAGATGACTAAATGTACAAATGTTTCTATGTGTGACATTTCAGGATTATTAGGTAAGAAAATGACTGGACGATTGGAGCAGAAACATAAGAAGCAATTAGAACATTGGATTGGATCAGGAAAAAAAGATTTACAGTTATTATACAGTGTGAGGCAAAATAATGGCTGCAACACACGTACATTCCATCAGAAATGCGATAACCAGGGACCAACTGTCACTGTGCTGTACAACACAAACAGATCTGTATTTGGCGGATACACCAGTCAACATTGGACATCAGATGACAATAACGTCAAGGATGAAAAGGCTTTCTTGTTTCAAATGCAGTTCAGTGGAAGAGATTGTTTCAGAAAATTCCCCGTGGTAATAGCGAAAAATGCAATTTTCTGTAACGGTGACTACGGCCCAACGTTTGGTGGCTATGAAGATCGACAAGGCCTGGTCTGTGTGAGTGGCTATACAGATTACACGTTCTTTGGTCGACAGGATGGACATACCTTGCAAACCTTCACTAATGACCAGGTCTATGTGAGACAAAAAGATGTTTATAGGTTAAACGGCTATCTGCAAGTTAACCAAAGTTATGATTTTCAAGGCACAGCAAGTGAACAGATCAACAATGGCAACATGGATGTTATAGATCTAGAGGTTTACAAAGTTGTTGGTAAGCCCGATATTTGCATATCCGGACTCACTCAGAAACTATTATTAGCATGTAGATATTATTACCATATAAACAAAATAGGTTTTTGAGTATTTATACAATGAAATTATACTTGATTCATGAAGTCAAATTCACAATGTATCTGTTTCACTATATTTATTGCAAACGTTTAACTCTTATCAATATATGGGCCCAGAGTAAACTAAAACTTCATCAAAAGAACTATTAAAAATATTCGATGAGATTACTTGTTAGATTAATCATTGATCTAGTCATAAGTTTACAAAGATGCATCGTTTCATCATTAATTATATATTGACCGTTATCGCCATATGGAAAAGCAAGCAATAAACTGCACAAATAACAAGTCCTTACCAATTATTGGAATAGCTTTATGTTGTGGTCTCATAGATCATTTAACTTAAGCCGACTCTTTATTTAAATGTTGGAAATTTAATATTTACTATATTTATTTATATATTTATATATATTTAGATAAACAAGTAAACTCAACGCTTCTTAGACTTCCATGGCGGAAATCGCTGTCATGGACAACCGAGGTAAGTGGTAGCTTTTGTTTACTTCTTCTCCTTCATTCAACACCCCAAAGGTATGAATGTTACTTATTTAAGTGACTCAGTCATCCTTTTAATTCCTCTTTTTGCCCCCCCCCCCCAACCCCCCCCCCCAACTTTTGGATTTAATGCGTACCACAAAACTTGAAAATGTACGTGTCTTCCTTGATAACTTCTCATAAGTGAAAGAGAAGATATTACATTTTCTCTCCTTGAAGAATGAGTTGCTTATGTATTCGTCATGGTATCGAAAGAGAGAATATATAATGTACAAAAATGAATTTTAAAACACACGCAAGATCGTAATTACAAAAGGTTTGTGATCTATACAAATATGTTGTTGTATTGCTGATTAAAAAGGTTATTTAAGAAGTTTTTTAGATATAGAGATCAATCTTATCACATTCCAATAATTTTGACCGAAAATCAATCATGGGCGCCCACATAATAAATTTTTTAAAAATAATTTGTTTGGGGACGGAGGTTGGGCAAACATGTAGCGGTCAGCTATTAAGTGTTACAGATGAGGGCCAAACCATAATCAGAGTTTAAATCGGGAGGGGGCAAATCCCCCATGTGCCAGCGGCCGTATTGAGTATATACTTGAACTATCATATTTATAGTTATTGTGTTAAAACTGGCGACACTTAGAAAGATGCTACCATTTTCATAATTTCTAGTCACTCCAGCAGTTGATACTGAATATCGAAAAATATGAACCATCGCATGCAACGAAGATCCCTGAAACACGTATCCTACTGGTGGGGCCAATAGGAGCGGGAAAGACTAGTGTTTTGAACACTGTTGACTCCATCTTTAAGGGAAGAGTGACACAAAGGGGCTACACCGGAAGTGCTGAGCACAGCCTTACTACAGTGGTAAGATAATCTTAGTTCATATTCCCTGACATTATATAGCTGCTATACTGCTTAGCTCTTGGTACATTAAAATTTAGTCCTTAATCGACCCAGATTAACGACAACTTGAACAAAATAAATTTATATAGACTTTAAGCGTGACCATAGGTTATCATCAGTTCATATTCCTTTGAGTTATTCTCCAAGAGGAACGTAACCCACTGTGGGAAGTATTGCTTGTCTAAATTCCAACGAAACATTTTTAAAATGACGATGTCTTACAAATGTAACATTTGTACGTCATCATAATCCTATAAAAATATGGAGGTTCACATGCTACCTCAAAATTAGAACTTTATCAGCTATGTACACCATCTCTACCTAAAATGAATTCAGAAATTGTTAACATGACTGTGCGTATATAACACTTATACTCTGCACAGAAGCCTGTGAAACGCCATAAGGTAAGTTAACCTATGCTCTTTAGTACAACTAAATAGAAGTCTGGTCCTATTCATTGGACATACATTTATCAGACTACATGCATCTTGTGAATGGGAACAAACTCATTTAGAAAATGAGATTAATACATGTTTATCTGACAGCTGGTCTATGTTACACTGTAATAAAGGGCAACTGCTTGAAATGAGTTCACAGCACTTCTTGAAAACAATTATTTCAGGTCATTACACGTAAAATGCAACACAAAGGAAGCAATTTGAATTCATCAAATACAAGTAATAATGTAATTTAAGCAAACCAGTGAACACGAAGTTTTATAAACTGTGCTTTATACGGTGATAATCTCCATGACAGTGGTTTGATTGACTCTAAAGATAGGAACACAATATACCTTAACTGAGTTAAATGACAGTACCTGTATAAGCAACACGATTAGTAGATAAGTCATAAAACTAATTCAAAAAGGCACCCGACCTCCACCCTCCTCCACAAAAAAGAAACTTTCAACGAAGGATTCGACGTTCGCTGATTGATGCGGATTTGAATGAATAATTTCGATAAACGATGATAAAATGTTAATATATATATATATATATATATATATATATATATATATATATATATATATATATATATATATATATATATATATATATATAGTTTCGAGAGATGATCGAAGCGCGCCCATGAGAGATGGAGATGTATGTCCCGGTTGCTGTTGTTGTTGCAGTTACTTCTGTTTCCTTTGGTGTTGTACAGGGTCACGATGTTAGAGTCTCTCATGTCCTAAGGCACTGCACCCTCATGGCAACACTGGCAATAGAGGTCATGCAGGTGTGTGAGCAGCACGCTGCATCCTCACTTGATGACTTCTGCTCTGATGCCTTCATTCCCTAGTGCTTTATCTGAAGACAGTTTCTCGAAGGCCTTCTTCAGATCTGCTACAGTAGGTTTCTCGTCCAGTTCGGTCGTAAGTGGGAGGTTTTCAGTGGCGTTGAGGGCATCGTTGGTCACGTGGTTCTCTCTGGAGTATAGTTCAGAGCAGTACTCCACCCAACGCTCTATCTCCTTGTCGTGGATGGTATCGCCTGCTGCATACTTCAGTGGTGCTATCACTTTCTTCGTGGGACCATTGCTTTCTTTATGCCATCGTACATGCATCTGATGTTTCCGCTATATGCTGCTGACTGGATACTCTGACAGAGCTGAAACCATTATTCATTGGCGCACTACCGTGCTAACCACTGTACTTTACTTCTGGTAGACCTGGATACTTGTAGAGTCCTCTGGCAGGGGAATCATTTGTATTCCAGGTGAGCAATGTGATGTTATTCTATGACTTGCGTAAGTGTACCACAGTTAGCTTCAAACCAGTCGTATTTCTCTGGCTGCTTTTTACCAAAGATTCGTGTGGATGTACTGTACACAGTTTCTATTATGTGATCCCATCTCTCTTGGCACTGCCGTTGGGAGGTTCTGAATCAAACGTCTTGGAGAGGACATAAGTGAATTCCTAGCCTTGTCTGGATATGACGTCTTACTCAGGTCAATGCATGGTTATATCTTCGTTGGCTGAAGCTTCAATTTGCAGCACACAGTGGTCAGTCTATCACTCAGCGATGTGGAAGGTACGGGTAAGAAGCACACATTTTATGGCAGATCCAATGGTTATGGTCAAGTCCAGTTGGTGCCACTTTTTGGACCGAGGATGCCTTCGAGACACTTGATGCTGTGGCTTAGTCTGAATGAATGAATTGGTAATGCTGAGGTCGTAGTACGACCACATCTCTAGAAGTCTCTACTAGTTCTCATTCATCTTCCCAATGCCAAACTTGCTAAGACAGAAAGGCCAAGATTCATGGTCAGCACCAGCCCTAGCATTGAAGTCTCCCAATATAACTAAGTTCTATTCCTCGGGAATTTTCTCGATGAGCGAGTTTAATTCGTCTTAGAACTCATTCTTGGTATCTGTTGGAGCGTAAACGCTTATTAGGTTGACAGGCCCGGTTGTGGTGTGGTGGCAGAGGGATAACAGTATTTTGTTCCCTTGTTCGCAGGGTCCTATCATCCCAAGCAGAGAGTGCCTGACGGCGAATCCAACACCAAACTCTCTGCATTCGTCAGCGCTCTTTCCTTGCCTTGTGGTATTTTTCTCTGAATGACCTGGAACCTGGTAGCCGTGTATCCTGTAGTGTTTGTTTGTTTGTTTGATTAGGATTTTTAACGTAGCTTTAACAATTTTTCAGTCATATCGCTACGATGTCTGCAGTGAGGCAGTTTATAGTGATGTCTAGCACTGAGACATCATGCTGCAGACATGTAGCATGATGTCTCACCCAGTCACATTATCCTGACACCAGGCCGACCAGTCCTAACACTAACCTCTTTATCCTGTAGTGTGGAAATGACTGAAGTCTTTCGAACTTCTCTTTGCTTTGAGATAATCTGAGAGTCCAGTCAGCATCATAGGGATATTCCAGGTACTAAGCTTGAGGATTGGAGGTTTCCTTGTTAGTTTTTGTTTGTTCTTTCTTGGTGTAATAGTTGCAGTCCGCGTTATCAGGTACTCGTGTACCGTAAGCCCTACGGACCCAGTAAGGCAGACGAACTGTGGCTGGACGGCGCCATACTGTCTGGTTCTGCCCAGCTTGATGCGTGTGGTAGCTGTCGAGTGAGACATGTTGTTCTCTTCGATCGTCGGTAGCAACCCTTGGCGTCTGACTCTAGGCCAATCAAATGATGACTTATAACCTGTAAACTTCTGCTTGCCGTGTTGTGTAGACGCTGTCAAGCGAAGCTGGAGTGTCATCTCCAGGGAGCAATCCTGGACATGGTGATATGGAGAATCAGTTGTTGCCCATGCAGTTGATTCCTACTCTCAACGCAGCTGATAGACCCAAGGGAAAGGACCAGCCGTCATGACACCAGCGGCGTTGCAGGAGTTGCCGAGATGACACTGACAACAATTTCAATTCGCGTTAAGGACTCCGTCTTAGGAGTTTCTGTTAGGTTTTATTCCATTAGCCTTTCCCATGAGAGAGTATGGTCACAAGGCAGTGAAGGTTTTAAGTCAGAGTTTACATTACCTTAGATGGGCGACCCCACCCAAGGTTAACGAGCCCAATCTGCCCGAATCGTCTGGTTTTGAGGCGCCAGAAACTCGCATGTCGTTCCTTCTCCAGTCCGTTTAAACCGGTTCCTCCGGGTTTAGTTAAGCCACTCGCGAAGGCATGGAGGTCGATATATATATATATATATATATATATATATATATATATATATATATATATATATATATATATATATATATATATATATATATATATATGCAAGTCTACCTAGTATATATCAATCGTTACTACCCCTTTTTAACGCAATGTCTCAATACCATAACCTCCGGTCGGAACTATGGCACGATTGAGGCTCTATAACATGTTTTATTTTATCATATTGGTCCTTTTATGGTTACTTGGGTAGATACAGTCTTTGTTATTTATAATCTTACTTTTACATTTATTATTTCAGTACCGTCAATATCAGATTCTCTCCAACACTACAGGGAAGAGGATGAAATTCCGGCTGTGTGACACACGTGGTCTGGAGGAATCAGAAGGTCTGGGTCTGATTGAATTCAGCTACCTAGTGGAGGGAAATGTCCCAGACTGGTATCAGGTATTTGAATGTTATATATATTCAACGAATTAAAAATTCATTATACAATTCGTTTAGAATAAAATAAACAAAGCAAAGGATATAACAGTTTTCTACGAAATTAAGGGTGTGACTTTAAACATCATTACAAAGAAAAGTATTTATCCTGATGGATGAATGCCACTGTGGATAGTCTGGATTGCAAAAGTATGCTAATATGTGTTCCTTGTTTGGGAGCATCCCCTTTGTGTCAATGGCAGACCTAATTCGTAAACAAATCAAAACAAATTTTTGGTACGAAAATCTCTTCATGTATCCGTTTATCAATACATCACCGTTGTGTGTGCATGTAAATGCGTGTAGCAACTTCGTCCATTAGCTGATTGACAGGAACACTATGTTTTTTTAAAACGAATATATCTCGTAAAGTCTAAATAATTTTTTAGTTTTCTCTTCCATGCTTATTGCCTAATTTTAATAAATAGATGATAGTGTTGATGTAGCTTTTAAACTCTTCTGCAGAACTCATGACTATTCACTCAAAGTTTCCATTTTGTTTGAAAACCACGTATGTTTTTGACACATTTTTCTTCTCTTTGATATGCAAGCAGTTAATGGTAGATATCTGTACAGCGTGCATATTTTACAAACATGTATATTATTAATTTCCATTCACGTTAATATAGTCGTTAATGATGGCTACTATTTAACTATTTGAAATTATATTCTGCAATAATCGGCATACTATTTTTTATCTATATCTCTACATTAAATTCTAGAACATTTATGTCCTTCATGTTCGATGTTAAATTCTTTGTTAATTTTTTTTTCGGGATGGGGGGTGGAGTGAGGGTGGAGCAATGTATATTTTTTAATTTTTTACACCGTACTATAGAACAATTTAGTAAAATTTATACGTACAGTTCTCTTCAAAATTCACTGTCTTTGTAGTTATTAGTCCCCTTCAAAATTCTTTGTCTTTATTTAAACAGTCCGGGAATTAGTGTATCCGCCTCGGATGCGGGAAGTCGCGGGTTTGAACCCTGGCCGAGTCACGCCAAAGACTTATAAAAATGGTTCAAAGACTTATAAAAATGGTACAAATAGCTCCCTCATTAGGCGCTCAGTATTAAGACGTTAGTGTTATGATTGGTCGGCATAGTGTCAGTGCCCAAGACGGTTGCCTCGTTCGCCTTGCCATAAGGCCGGGCATGGAAAAGGTGACTGGGTGGGAAATGATGTTACACGTCTTCGGCATAATACCCCAGAACAAAGACATCATTATAAACTACCACACTGCAGACATCGTAGCAATATGACTGAAAAATTAATGCTTCGTAAAAATCCAAATGTAACACACACACACACACACACACACACACACACACCAAAAACATTCATTCCCCCTTTAAAAGTGTTTGTCATTTTAAACGCAAAAGAACATTCCCTTTAAAAAGTATTTGCATTTATAAAGTAAATGCATTCACCTTTAAAATGTACCCTCTAAAACATTTCATTGATACAAAAATAATTGATCTACCATATGACATTTTGAACCGACTCATCTTCCTATGAACATTCAAAATTATAATAATATCTTATGGCTTGCAGACAAAATGAGTGAACTTTAAAACTGAACACAATGAGACCAAAACAAAGTACACATCAACACATTGTTAGCATCCGATGTGGATGTTCTGCCTAAGGGTCAATTGTTTATCCGGATCAGTACTCTATCGATGAGGCATATGATAAAGAGCATATTTATGTAACCATTATAATATGTTTCTTGTGTACTCTACTACTTGTATACATAAACGGGAAAAAAGGTTATTTACTTTTGTTAATGCTACACCCAAAATATTTTGGCATAAGGGCGTATAGTGTGAAAGAAGAATCATTGCTCATAATCCGGACAGGCACGGTGTGGATGGTAAAACTTGACTCTAGCATCCTTTGGAGAAGGGTGTTTACCAAACCAATAAACTAATATCCTGTCACGGGAAATCGTGTGCATCAAATTGCCTCACACCATAAAAACAAAATAATCTCTGGTAATATAGTCACTGATAGAGACACATAGATTTAAAATATTTTATTTCAGTTCAATCCAGTATCTCCTCTGAACACAGAGACTCCTGGCTTCATTCATATACCCAAGATTAACGACAAGGTCCATTGTGTGTCCTTCATCTTAGACTGTAGTACTGTTGATGTTCTCCCCCAGAATATACTTGACAAAATCAAAGAAATGCAGCAATGGTTGATCAAAAGAAGTAAGACATAAAATATATTAGAAAGATAATCATATACCTGCCAAACTGTTACGGATATCTGTGCCATCTATTAAATTATAATATTGTTTTATTAAGTCATTTGAGTTTACGACATTTATATTTTAAATTCTTTAAATCTGTGTCTGACTGGTACTATAGTAAAGAACTTGTACAATATGCTATACGATTCTCATTAATAAATCTGATTGTTAAGGGCAAGTGAATAATTATTCCGGTAAAGTATGCCACTCATTTAGTTTGAATGGAAGCATAAAAGCACATGATACTAGGATTGCATTTGTCCTATAGAGGTGCCATGCACATCGTATTTGTATGTGTTGATTGGCTTAATAATTTGAGAAGGTTTGATAGTTCCTAATGTAGTGCAATGATAGAATTGAATAATTAAAATAGAGCCGAACAACAAGATTTCTTGTAGTTTTTACTAATCTCTTTTTATTTTTTTTATATCATTTTATTATCAGCACGAGTGGTAGTGTTGGTGGAAAAGTGAGTTTGTGCTCTGTTACAGTTTTATGTCAATACGTTTAATATCAGTTGTGTATTTTCCATTTTTCGTCTTAGTACTTCGAGTGATTATCGCCTGTCCCACACTTTCATCCTCCCCTATTTTAAGTATTTGACTAAGTGTTCGTAACAATTAGCAGGTTGCACCTGTTTTACTGACTACAAAACAACGATATACCAACCACCTTGAACAATCTGACAACCATACATACATACATACATGCATCTGAAAAGATCTGAAAACCACGCTTACATTTTAAAATCATCTATCTGAGAGGAAAGATTTAAAATGATGAAAATGATATACTGCGCGCCTCCTTTTAGACAAATTTCCTTTTGTGGGTGCCAATAATACAAATCCAGCTGTGTGAGATCTCTGTTTACATCCAGTACTAGCAAAAAGTAATAAAATATAAAATAAAACTGGTTTTGGTTTCGAGTCTATTAAAGTCTTTACAATTTACATTTACGCTGGCTTCTTCTGAAACTTTAAGTTTATCTTTTTGCGATTGTTATTTTCAGGAAATCAGTGACCTTCGTTTTTAAAACTGCATTATTTTATATAACATCATGTAGGTGGTTACGTACTTCATAAAATAATTAGTTGTCTGTGACCATTTGCTGAATAAATATGAACCATCTATTTAGGCATGCCACATTTTAAAACTCTTTCTGTATGTAACTTATTCAAAGGAAATTGGATACAAATTTTTCTGTATGTATCGCATACAATACAACTTTGATTGAGATCATTCTGCATGTAACGCATTCAATATAAATGTGATACAAATCTTTCTGTATGTAATGCATTCAATAGTACCTGGCTACAAATATTTCTGTATTTATATGCTGTTATGCTTAGGGGCTTAAACTGAATAAAAAAGACAGTGTAAAACCCAACAAGCATTCAATTTTCCAAAATATACATTCATTTCCCTATACATACAATCACAGTTTTAAAATTAAAAACAATTTAAGTGTCTGAATAATATAATATTGTCCTTAATTGTACTATCAAAATCACATTAATCCGGAACATACCCAAAAGGTATTCAGAATGAAGGTCTAATGTACTATTATAGCACGGCTGAAGAATCACGGTAATAATAATCTAGATTTTTACCTCAAAGTAAATGACATGAAAGTAGAATATCACTGAAATCATTGTAAGCGTCACATAATCCGACAGAATTTCTTAAATTTTCAAGCACTTAAATAATTTCACATGATCTTCAAGAATATATATTCTCTAATATGTTAGTCCAAGAAAGAAATTATAAATAAATCACGAATTTCTGTCTTTCTTACAAACTGGCATATAAACTGAAGAATCACAACTTTGTGTTTTAATTCTCTTATATAGCCTCCATGTGCGCACAAAACGAACAAAACTAAAATCACATAAAAATTATCGAACATTTAAATCATTAGATTATGAAATAGTTTAACAGTCATGTCCAGCACTTCTCAGATTATTGAGAGCGGGCATGATATATCTACAGCACAAATGTAATTCTAGTATTATTCGATGTTTTCGTTACCATCATTTAAACTAATGCGTGTCGTACTTTGACCGAAATAGTTGTTGACGACTTTGAAAATCAGCACTGATTTATTAATGAAATTTCATGCTTATTGTATATGTACTTTTACATAAGCCAGCTATGAATTAAATAATTAAAATATAAATGTAATAAACCCAAATAAATTAAATAAAACTATTATAGATTCATATATAATACAAATATCCATACCAATGCATTTGATAGAAACTGGATGCAAATCTTGTTGAATTGAATGCATTGAATAAACAATGAAATACAAATGTTGCAGTATAAACTGGATACAAATCGTTCTGAATGTATTTCATTCAAAACAAATTGAATACAACACTTACGTACTCGTTTAATGTTGTCTGGTTGATCTGGGATTCGAGATAAATGTTCAGTCCGTATTTCCGTATCAAACACCCAGACTGGTACCTATTTGGTGTCTTATCTGACGTCCAAGTATTAATAAGTTTAGATATAGTTAATCGAAACTAAATCACAATTTATTTTTCCTTTCATTCATAATGTGAAGATAAAAAAATGTAAATGTAATAATAGCAAAACCACGGTCATGGTTTGTTCTGAGTTGAGGCGAAAGAACTCTTTTGATATGTTTAAAGGTCTCTCCTTATCCATATACCATATCTAACTTGTTCTTTTCGCTGACTCAGAACAAAACTTGTGCAGTTGTGTATAAACATGACATTATAATCCTTTAACTATAAAACGTCCGTATTATTGCAAAATGAGTTTTCAGAAGACAAAAACATATTTCAAAATTTACAAAATAGTTTATTGTATGAAGTTTACATTCACAGAAGTTCCCCAAGCAATTATTCTGACAAAGATTGACAAAGTTTCACAGTTGCTAGACAGGGACATCTCGCTGGTTTTCCATTGTGAGGAGATACAAAACGTGGTCAACAAAGTTTCCCAAACCCTGGGTGTACCACGCAGTATTATTTTCCCCTTCAAGAATTACGAGAATGAGACGCAGCTAGACCAGAACGTCAATATTCTGGCTCTACAGACACTGAAACTGGTGCTTGGATTTGCTGATGATTACCTGGAATATTACCTGGAGAAGATTGAATACGAAGAAAGGGCACAAATGAATATTAGACAGTTGCAAATTTAATATCGGTAGAAGTATATTTGAACGGTAATGAACAAGACTGTTTTATGACATATTTAAATGAAAACTGACACTGCTGTTTCATTTAGTGACTATATGAAGAAGTTTGGGAAGATTTTCCAAACTTTTTCTATGATACATAGAGCTTTTAATGAATATACACATCTGTATTTTGAATCTACAAGTAAAAGGAAAGGCCACAAGTCTGTAAATAGCTAACATATATGAACCATTTGGAATACATATATCTCGTTTATATTATTCAGTGTATATAGTTAAGTAGTTTTTTCATGACATGAAACTCACAAGTCACTGTTAAGTAATGCAGCAATATAATTCAAGTTAAACCTGAGCAAATAAAGAAAAGGTTATTTAAGAAAGTTGAGAAAGTCTAGTGATCAATTTCTAGTTCATTCAAGAGTAACTACTGGTAGTTCTATCTTAAACAAAAGTGGAGTACCTCAAATTACAGGACACAATACTATGACTGAAAGAAGAGTATAATGAGATATATCAATTATGATTTTTGTTGATGTTGGTCATGCGTTTATTACCTAGAAAAATCAGTCTTATGTATTTACTATTACACTGTGTACACCTTATTTAATAAAGAAATATTTAATAAAGCATTTGATGATTTGGGTATTGTTTAGCTAAGAAGTTTGGATTTCAGATTACCAGTATTTGTTTTTAAAACATTGTTGTGCCTATTAGATCCGATATTGTCTGTTCCTTTTAGGCTTTATCAGTTGCTGGAATCATCCAGGATCCACGTGCCCTATATGATTTAGCATGGTGTATACTAACTGATGTTCTGTATTTATTGACGACATAAAGGGCAAAGAGTATCTAGAGTTAGAAAATGGTTAGAATTTGTTTGATTTAGGAAGCATCGAAAAGAGTAGAATGGCTTCAACTCACTGGGATCATCGTAAAGAATTACGTGAGAACTAAATTATCGAATGACTGCAATATGACTAAATTAAAACTGAAATAAGGCTGGGTTTCATGATGATTCATACTGGCTGCATATCTACGCTCATCACTAAGTTGCAAGCTTGTCTTGACTGCCTGGTAGTCCATCCATATCGTCTGCAAAGCATAGGTTGTTGATGTTACGCCCTCCAATGCTAACTGTATCACAGTGGTTTTCCAGGGCTTCGCTCATGATGCAATCTAACTAGATGTTGAAAAGCGTTGGGGACAGAAGACAGCCTTGACGTCATTTAACTGTTGTCTGGAACCATTCCACACAGAACATTGATCAATTACTGCACTGGTAGCGTTTGCGTACAGCTGCTTGATGGATTTGGTCAACGTTTGACCCATGTTGTAGATCTTCATGGTGGCCCACAATGCCTCATGCCACAGTCTGTCAAAAGCCTTTTTAAAATCTATCAACGCATAATAGATGTAATGTTGATGTTGCGAGTACTTTTCACACAGAACCCTGAGAGTAAATATTTGTTATGTTGTGTTGTTCATTTACTTTATCCTAAATACACGATACGGTGTGGGAAATTGAAGATATCATCACAAGAGCATTACATGTTTGCAAACCTACTTTTGTATTTGCTTAAGAGTTATTTTTATTATTATCTGTCCATTCAGAGAACAAATTCTGAAGGTACGGACGTCTGTTAGTGCCAGCTGAAATCAATTTTTATCTCGTAATTAGGACTTACTATCTCATAACTACGACTTACTATCTAGTAATTACGACTTACTATCTCGTAATTACGACCTAGCAGCTATCTCTTAAATACAACTTAGCTGTCTCGTACTTAAGATTTACCATCTAGTAAGTACAACTTAGCATCTCCTAATTACGACTTAATATCAATCGGAAAGATAATAATTCACGTGTTCGCAAAACATACTCAACGTCATATTGAAATGCAATGACGAACTTTCCAATAAAAGTCTAGCGAAAAATTGATCTCAGAAGTCTATACAAGTGTGTGAAATTATAACATTTAAAATATGGGTCTATAACATGAAAACATCAGAAGAATTGAGCAATGTTCAAAATCAACGAATAATAGTAAGATGGTCTAGCATTTTGCAGGTTTAACTTATGGCCATTCCAAAAGCCTTATTTAGTTCCGATTTTGTCTGACGGCTAGATTTATCTGAGAAGTATAATAATGATTTATCTGGAATAGTTGTCTGATCCTAATGTATTCATTATGTTTAAGTTCCGTACCCGCGTAGTCATTTTAACATGATGTATAGTTTGTCAGATAGTTTACATACATATTTCTTCTTTCAATACAACACATACCTGCTTGACAAAATTTTCAGCTTTTAAGTTAAATAAAGTATGTGAGCGACATTAGATCTACCGCCTGGACGACATTGTAGTGCTGTAGGATTGCGTGGGAACAGCGTTCCCCTACATTTTTACGCGTTCAGTTACTTTTTGTGCTCGCCATGGCCCCCACCCCACCCCGCATCTGAGTAACATGCGTTCCCTTACTTCTTTATCGCATTCCATCACTTCTTTATTCAGCATTACACCACTGCCTGGACTTCTTGTGAAATGTGAATAAAATGTCTTTTGTTTTCCTATTTTTTTAGCCCGTTCTCCCTTTCACTTCCCCTTAGATTAAATCAATCATTTTGAAAAACTTATTTTGAAGGCAAATGTATTTTCAATGTCCAGGCATATCGAGCATAAAAAACTATGCTTGCTGTCTTCCTCTCTCATTTATCCAGCCATAGCAAAAATTTATATACATCTCTTGTTCTCGGTATTGGACTTAAGAAATTGGCTCCAAATAGTAATATCAGTGTCAGTAATATCAGTGCGTCAGTTTAAAATATACGATTCACTGTTGTGTAAACGAGAATCAAAGAAACAGATAAAGACTCTGTTTAAAGGATGTGTTATATAATACATAATGCATACTTCACGTCTCGCTCGAAAATAGTTATGAAGGTGTGTTTTGTGGCTGAGTGGGCCATATCTACGTTGCGTTAACAAGAATCGAACAATGAGGTAGAAACTTTGAAATCATGAGCATGATTTTATGGCAGAAGGCGTATACGTCCACTAACTTACCAAAATATATACTGAAGGTATGAGCATAGTTTAAACTTTGCGAAAAGTGTTTTAAATACGTATTTTCTACATCTGTAAACAAAGTGTTCAATATAGAACAACATTCTTGAGTCTGAATCATGTTCTTCATATTTTGTTTTTCTTCATTTGGCTACTCGCATCTCTCTCTCTCTCTCTCTCTCTCTCTCTCTCTCTCTCTCTCTCTCTCTCTCTCTCTCTCTCTCTCCCTCCCTCCCTCCCTCCCTCCCTCCCTCCCTCTCTCTCTCTCTCTCTCTCTCTCTCTCTCTCTCTCTCTCTCTCTGAGACTGTCTGTTTTTCTCATATACACATAGTGGCATGGCGAGGCGGTAAGGTGCTGAGGGATGGGAAGTGAAATATATAAGCGAAGTATAATACTGTTGTATCTGAAATATTCGTCTGATTCTGATATGCATTTTATCTTAAATTCTGAAACACGAAACTGTTTATCTTGTTTATCGATCTGCTTTGTTGGCGGATAATTACGATAAAGTCTTTTTCTATAATACCTTTTTCAACAGTAATACGAGTACCAATACGTTGGTTTCTTCCTCCGTAAGTACACATTATTATTGTAATGCAAAAAAGAACTTAAATAACGACATTGGTATAGTGGGGCGATTTCGGGTCAATGGGACTTCCATGTTAAAAAGTGTCGCTGCCCTTTTGGAATAAGATTTATAGGGACAATGGAAATCCCATTCAAAAAGGTCGTGGGGTTGTATAGGGACAATGTGACTTGTCATTAATACAGGGACAATAGTAATGGAACAGGTGAGATGACGTCACGGTACAGAAGATTGGTAACAATGCAGCAAAGGGTTGACCTGAATATGGACTAGTCTAGGGAGAGATAAATACAGCGAAATATAGAGATATACAACACACATAGATTGATGACATCAATCTATCACAACTAAAACTATTAAATGGACTAAAACAAATTTTATAGGCAAGAAAGCATATATTTTCGAGGCATACCATCTTCCTAGTTTTGTCATCACTATTTTCTTCTTTTTTCCTCCACCTTTTCCAACTTCTCCTCTATCTATTATTTTTTAACTTCTCATTTTCATCCTGTTTTTCTAGCTTAGCATTATAAGCTCTCATTCTTATTTCATCTTCCATACCTTCCTTTTTCTCCGTCTCTCTTCCTTAAGTATTTATCTTAACATTTCCTTTGGTTTTCTTCAAATTGTTGATTTCCATTTTTATGCGATAAGGACTGTAATTATATTGATCCTCATCCAGTTGTACCAACGTCTCCTCCAGCAAACCCAGATTGTCCACTACTTTCTGCAGCTTCTTCATGCCCATGGCATTACTGACCATTTTATGTGGTTATTCAGTGTTGAATGGCGCAAAAGACTGACTGACTTAAATTATAGTCGTATTCGCCAATTCGGACATGCATGACTCTTTAATATCCATATAGGGGCTGATTGATTTTTTCGAGGGGGGGGGGAGGGGCGGATGGAGCCTCGTCCCTCAATGCATCAAAGCATTAAAAAAGTGTTATTTGATTAGTTCGATATTCGTGACATTGATGTTTCACGGTTCTCATGGTAAGTGGGATTGCCCCACACGCACTCTCTTTTATAATCAATGTCAGGCAGTGTCAAGGGTATGTCGGACTGAATGGGAGGAAGACGCCTTCGATCCGTGATCTTTTGTTTTTGTTCCCAATATTCCGAATCGTAAACGGTGTCATCATGCCCTATTTATAATTTCGTGATGTGGTGTTTCCATGAGAGGTGATGGTCTTAATACACACCTAGAACTTTAACTACATTTTCGAATTTGATGTGGTTGCCTTGTATGTACAGGGTTGTTATATCGTGTACCTGTTGTTGGGATAAAATAGAACTCCAGTTGTTTTTCCTTTTGATAGTTTAAACCCCAATTTATCGGCCCATTTGCCAATTTTAGTTACACTGGCGCGCCACTCGGTAATTAGATGTGAATTGTCTGCTTTCTATATGTCACTGTTGTCAGCAAGTTGTGATAGGTCGATTTTACTAAGGTCGACAGAACATTCTAAGTCGTTGATCATGATGTTAAATAGGGTTGGGCTTAGTATACTTCCTTAAGGGGGTGGGGGAGTACCCTTTTCTAATACATATTCTTCTGTATATTGTTCACCTATTCTAGATCTTCCTTCCTTTAAGTGTTTGATCCATTTGTGCATATAGCCGTTGATTCTATAGTGGTTCAGTTTTGCTATGGCACCATCTGTCCAAATTAGGTCAAAGGTATTCTCAAGGTATAGAAAGACCGCTATGAGATGTCGATCGCATTTTCGTTTAGCATTAAAAGCTAGTTTAATGCGCGTCTCAAGCCTTATAAGTTGGTCCAGGGTGGATATTTTGTTGCGAAAGCAACTTTGATTTTGCGAGTGAAGATTATTACTTTTTTCGAGGTGAGGTTTTAACCTGTTGGTCATCATTGTTTCCATCAAAAATACATATAGTATCGGTGATGGAGACTGACCTGTAAGATGATAGTTCTATTGGATCTTTACCAGCTTTTTGTATAACCTGTTTCCATTGTTGTCTGCCATGACTGATTAATCATGTCTAGCAGAATTTCTTCAAGATTGGGTGGAACATTTTTGTAGATTTAATAATGTCCTGGAGAGGTAGATTATTTTTCTATGGGAACATTTCCATTCGCCTAAGGCAAAAGAGACGTTGAGAGGGAAAAGCATGGCCAGTGAAAAGATGGGGATGCTTATTCTCTGCTGTCGCTCGATGTGCTTAGAAGGGAGCAGAATAGTTAAGCAGCAGGAGGGCGGAACCCACCACTTTTTTTCCGGGGTCCCGACTCTTCGTCACATTGTTATCACGTGGAACGCTCAGATTGTTAAATAACGCGTTTAGCATATTTATGCTAACGGGTCCGACTTTTCGTCACATTGTTATCACGTGGAATGCTCAGATTGTTAAATAACGCGTTTAGCATATTTTTCCTCCCCCGACTTGATATCAAGCGTAATGCGGTGGAACTCATCACTTTTTTTCAAGGGTTCCGACTTGTCATCACATAGAAGGCTCAGATTGTTAAATCTTGTCATTCGGTACGTTTTATATTTTCGTGGCTGCGTCAATGACGGAGTTATCGGTTAGATCGTGTAAACGATTTGGAAATCAACGATTTTAATACGATGTCGAATATCGGAGAGGCGCAAATAACACGATTAAATAGAGAACGATTGGCTGCGCTTAAGAAATTTATTCCGGTTAGAGATGCTTTTCGAGATAATTTACAAGCTCAACAACAACGACTTGTTGAATTTACCGCTGATACTAAACGATTATTTAAACCGATCACTACTGCAACTGAACAACTAGGTACAGAAATTGCAAAGATTTCCGCAGATACCACTAAGATAGCTTCACGTGTTAAACAAGCAAAAAAATCTTTAAAAACTCTTCCAGTTGATATAGTAGGTGCTCAGCAACGACAACAACAACAAGAAGAAACTGTGAGATAATTTGGAAAAATTGATGTCAGTGATGTCGAAGCGCCGCCGCCTAGAAAACGGAAGGGGGTTCTTGATCCTCGGATAATATTTACACCCGAAGTAATAGAGAAAGTTAGAGGGAGCGAATATGACGATGTTAACCTCTTTGCTAAACGAATCAATAATACATACGATCAACGAGGTGGAATTATGGCGGAGGAGTACAAAGATGTCATTAAAAATAAAAAAGATTTTACAAAAAAAATTATATTTAGCACGAATCGATAAACTTACATTGCCACGTGGTGATACAGGTTTTGGCGAACTTTGGAGAACAGTAGTACAACAAAATATAAAACCTTCGTCATATTTTGCCAGTCAACTAACTTCTATTCCCGAAACAGAGCGCGTGGTTGAGGCTGATTTATCTGCAATGTCAAAGCCAATGGTGGCGCCATCGTTGTAAAAAACAGTAACGGGGAGTAGCTATCGCGGTGATATACCTTGTTCAAAAAGTGTATTCGATGATATATCGCGATTAGAAATTCTCATAGGAGGATTGCGGGCTGGAAATAATTCTCCGAAGTTGATCAACGAAGCTACTGAAATTTGCCAGCGATTATTTAGCGGGCGTATCATGGATATGCCAACGTATCGTAATTTTATTGACGAACTCGTAGATGGTTATCGCAGTGATTAATCGCAATTTAAAAACATTAGTAACAGATATCATGATAATAACCAGAGATATGAATCGGGCTAGACCCGTTCACGTTGTAAATTCACGATTACCTGTATATAAACTGACACACGGGAATGGTCTCGGGGATATTATTACTGGGTTGTTTACAAGAATTGGTCCAAAAATACTTCCGATCGGAAAAGAATTGGCTTCAAAAGCTATCGGGGTAGTTAGTAGATCTGCCGCAACCGATCTTGCCACACACACGTATAACACCGCGAAGGATAAAATTCTATCGTTAATGAAGAAGTCATCGAAAAAAAAGCACGCGCCTGATAGCCCTGTTAATTTGCCATCCACCGCGGACATGCCGGCGAGCGTTGCCAACGAAATCAACAAAATAGCCGAGCAACGATTGAATGCAATTATCGGTTCTGGTCTAAAACTGTTGATTTAGATTATTCGGTTCAATATAATGTTTAAGGATGAGATCGATGATGAGTTTGACGTAAGTGCTCCTGCACAGCGAAATAATTCTGTTCGAGATTATCAATATTTTTCATATACCGCCCAGAATCCAAATATTCGATCTCGTATTGAACTTAGATTCGATGACACATCTAAGTATTTTCTTCCATGCGAAGCATTTATTGAAGTTGAAGTACAATTAGTGCGCTCTGATAACAATAACACTTATGCGAATTTATCAACTACGCAGATCGGTTTTGTTAACAACGGTATAATGGCGCTATTTAGTTCCGCTCAGTATATTGTTGGCACCACTAAAATTGAATCCATCGACAACAACGTTGATGTTGCAACTACCATTATCGGGTTGGCTAGATATTCCGATGATTTTATTAAATCGGCTGGTCATTCAATGATGTTCGCGAAAGATCAAAATGATCGCGCTGATTCTAATATATTTGTGCTACGACGGCCAACCGCCGATGACGCTGATGTTGAATCTGTTGTTATAGGTGGAAATCCCGATTATAACCCTGGTTTTGCAACATTGAAAAAAATGTTAAACCGCGATGGTAGATTTATGTGTAATTCCGTTGTCACATATATTTGGATTTTGTAGAGGTGTTAGAAAGGTTATATTTGGGTCCAGTCATACAGTTGTGTTACAACGAACCGGTGATGATAATTTAGCGTTATGGCGCGGTGCTGGTGTCACAGACGGGACTGTAAATTTAACAAAGATATCGCTGTGGATGCCATATATGACGCCGTCGTTGACGGTTGAAACCGCGCTGCTGTCTTTTATGGATCAATCATCGAGAATATTATTGACATGGCACGAGGTTACAACGGCTTCTATTACATCGCAAACTTCTGGCGTATTTACTTGGCAACTCGCGTTAACGAAAAATATTTCAGCGCCCAGACATATATTTGTCGCGTTGCAAAATCTTAATCGGGTACAAGGTAACAATCTTCAAACTCGTTCCAGCATGATATTTGACCCATGGGGGGTTACCGAGGTATCATTGCGAATAAGTAATCAACAAGAACCAGCTGAAAATCTTGTTATTGATTATGGTAGTAATCGAATTGGTCGAGTTTATCATCGGTTATGGTCGTTTATGGGGCGAGACCAAAACGTAGATACCGGTTTACAGATATCTCAGTTTGATTTTCAAACGTTGTATCCGATTTATTACTTTTCGTTGCAACATCTTGATTTGTCTAAACATTCCGTCGTTGATGTGAAATTTCAAGCTCGTATAGGCGCCAATCCAACCGCGGAAGTTGGAAACGGATTTAACGCCATCGCGGTTATGCTTTCTGACAAATCTATGATTCTTGAAGGCGGCGGTGGAAAAATGCGAATTGTTGATGCACCAGTGGAAAATCTTTAATCGTAATTAGATGGCTACATTTTAAAATAAATGCTGTACAATTACGTTAATGTTTCATTGACGCCCGGTCAGATAAAAAAATTACAATCAAAAGCTTCTATATCGTGCGGTGCCGCGATAACATTGACGCGAGCACAAATGTCTTCAGGGAATCATAAGTTATCGTTGACCGCAACTCAACTAAAACGTTTCAATGCCGCTAAAGCATCCTCGAGCGGAATCAAGTTGAAATTTTCGAAAGCTGCAATTTCCGATATGAGTAAATCCGGTGGTTTTTTACCATTTTTGATTCCGGCAATCGCTGCACTCGCAACTGGGGCGTTATCCGGAGCCGCAAGTTGGGGAACAAAAGCGGTTCTCGATAAAGCTACCGGCGGTGGAATTAAACGAAAAAAAAGGGAAAGGGGTTAAGGTTGCCAGGAAGCAGATACACACGTGTAATAACTTAGTCATCAATGCCATAACGCCGTTATCTAATTTTGATCTCGCCGATGCCGTACAAACACTTCCTATAAAACATTTTAGAGGTGTATTCATGAAAGATCAATTACCAGAACAACCAAACGTCTTAGAAACTGGAATAATTAATCTAGATGATCACACTGGACCAGGTACGCATTGGACGTGTTACGAAATTTCACCGTCGTGTATTATTTATTTTGATTCGTATGGACTGCCTCCACCGAGTGAATTTGTCAAATATGTATCTACGATCACCGCACCAATTTGGTATTCAACGTTGCCAACGCAAACATTAACAGATCCTCCGATATGTGGTAACGAGGTTTTAAATGTATTAACGGCGATATCAACAAGTTCATTTCCGATTAACAAAGCTGTTCACGAGTACACGATGAAAAAATCACTTGAACGCTATCCTAATATATAAATTTTTCATGGCCGATATTTATGGGAGATCGGTATCGCGTTGGCGGCCAGAAGTAACATTCGCGATAGTAAAAAAACTTATCCGTGATGCAATTTCAAAAATCACCGGCACGGATATAACAAAAACCGTTCGCGATGAAATCACAACGCAGTTAAATCTTGTTGATGTCGACCCGAATAAAATAGTTGTATTCGGGGATCGTGCCGGTAAATTACAAACCAGTGATGTGTCATTGGGTGACATTTTGTTGCGACAGAGCGACGCCGCTGAAAACTCTATTGCGCTGTATTCCAACGACGGACCACTTAAACCGGGTGATCTTATTTCTACGGTTACTGACACGATTGCCAACATCAAACGTGAGCTAGATGATTATATGCGAAGTTATAACGCCGCTCGAAGAAATATAATCAATAAATTCTTTGGAAGCCCACCTGTGATTGGCATGCCTCTCGCTGAAATTAAAAACGTTCTATCGCTATTCTTTTTTAACAAGGACGAGGGAAGGATGATGAATGAAAATGAAATCAAGGCAAATTATCTCGATATTTACAAACTAATAGAAAATCTCGAGCAGGTACAAAAACCCGCCAACGACGTCGTTGTTAAGTTCTTTGGAACCCCGCTTGGCGCGGACATATCTCTCGAGGAAATTAAAAGCGCTATTACCAGACAAAAATTCGTCACCGACCTGTATTCTAAAGAGAGAGGCCTTCTGGTTTCATTCTTTTCTAACAATGAGCCGGGGGCGGCGGGGAGGGTAATAGATACTTCCAGAATCGCGTTAAATTATCTCGATATTTACAACTATATTGTTGGTCTACGAGATGATTTAGAGCTGATACAAAAACTACGAGATGATTTCGAGCTGGTACAAAAACCAATCAATGATGTCGCTGGTAAGTTCTTTGGAATCCGCTTGGCGCGGGCATATCTCTCTCGGAAATTAAGCGCGCGCTTGACGAACAAAAACTCACCGGAGAAATTGTTAATAAGTTCTTTGGAACCCCGCTTGGCGCGGAAATCTCTCTCTCGGAAATTAAGCGCGCGCTTGATGAACAAAAACTCGCCGGAGAAATTGTTAATAAGTTCTTTGGACCCACATCGTTGACAGACCCAACCATCGCGGAAATTAAGCGCGCGCTTGACGAACAAAAGCTCACCAGCGAAATTGTTAATACATTCTTTGGGATTTATGGCTCCCGAGATCTCACGACAAGATTTTATCACATCGACCTGTTTCTTAAAGACCAAGAACAGCTTAAAGCCAGAGACCTTCTGGTTTCATTCCTTTCTAACAGGAAGCCGGGAGAGCCGAGGGGGGTATTAGCTCCTACCAGTAGGGTAATAGATCCTGGCATAATCACGATAAATTATCTCGATATTTACGACGATGTTCTTAATTTAAATAAACAATCCAAAAAGGTAAAGATTCCTCATCCACACGTTGGCGTTAAAAATATCGTGTATACGATCGATCATGGAGCCATGGATTGGGTAAAAGACGTTTATACTACATTGTCTCCCCTTCTCTGGGGTGTCGAAAGGCCGGCCGATGTCCCCAGGGTAATATGGGTCGACGGTATCTACAGGCTAACGTGGATCTCTGTAGATCAATTTAATATGATCGCGGACGGTAAAACTTACTCTGGTGACACCGCGACGTTAATTATGAAGGGTCGAAGCCAAAACTTTAGCATCGTCGCGGTTGATAGCTCCACCATTAGATCAAAAATAACTTGGTGTTTAGAACTTGTAGATGATTTTTCAGGCTGAAGCGTTATACTATAGGCCCGCAATTCCACTTAACGACGGTGAATAATTGAAAACACTAGCGGGTTTAAAATAACAATGTCAATGACTGAATCATCAATGACGCTGTCATCGCGTTATCGATATGATACCGTAAAAGAGTTTTCCGCGAACTTGAAATCACTTTCTGAGCGTTATCGCGAAAAAATGAAAAAATACCGCAGAAGAATTACAATCATCGATGTAACTGTGTACTCGGTGTCCGGTGTGATGGCCAGTGTCGGGGTTATTTTGTCGACGGTGACGTTGATAGCTCCGATTGCAGTTCCAATTGCTATCTCCGCGGCAACAACAATTGCGGCATTCGCCACCGCGATAACTAAAAAATTATCATCGTGTTCTCATAAATAACTCAGCGACGCTACAGCTCGGTATTGGGTGGTATTTGACGCGTATTCGAAATTATCCGAGTTAATCTCGCATGCGATTGATAATTCGGTGATATCCGATGTTGAATTTTCCGCGATGGTACATTTGTATAACTGTGCGATGTCGAAATTGGATACACGTAATAACAATAACGATGTCAATGACAAAGTCATCAACGACGGAGTCATCGTCCCAGATACTTCAACGAATTGCGACAAATACAATGCCGACCGCGACCACGTTGATATGGTTAACAACAAAATCTCCCGAGTTTATCGTGGAATTTCCAACGCCGATACGTGCAAACACAATCGCGTTAACGCAACTACGCTGTTATTATAGCTGGCCAAATATTCGAGCGGAACCATTTCGTGGAAAACTTCCCAATAACAGTTTCGTTTTTTCGTATAAAAAACCCCCGAATGGCGATCCTGAAACTCACACAATATTGTTACCAAAGGGCGCGTATGATATTGAAGATATCAACGATGAAATTATCGAACGCGTAGAGGCAATTACCGGGCCAAATCGCATTGAAGTTCGAGATGGACCTGACCGCGCTCCGATAGAGATTCACGCACATGAGCCGTTGCTGTCAACGTCGTTAAGGATAAATTCGCCTAATTATTCAGTTGATATTTATAACTCCAACGTGAGAACGGTGTTAGGTTGGCCTGAAAATCCTCCTGATGGCGTTACCAATGACAAAGTCACCACTGACTTACCAATGGAACCGGCGCGGCAAGATTATCCCGATGATGAATCCGCTAAAATTGCACGCGATACATACAAGCCAATCTTCCCGTGATTCATCCTCGATTACCAGAAGCGAAAAAAATCTGATTTTCTAGTTGACGGCAACGCCAGTGATTTTTGTACATCAATACGGTGGTTTTTTTAACGCGTTACGAGCACCAGATTTGCGAATACGAGTTCGTGTAATTACGAACAAGGAAAGTTACGAGTATAACACAGATGGACCAATAACATGGTTTCTTGAATCGTCGCTGGGAAATTACACTATCACGTATAATACATTACCGAATATATTCGGTGCCATCAATACAGTATTTTACACGCAATTACAACTACTACGAGAATCTTTCCAACGCTGTCTCGATGTTAAAACAACGACTACTCGTGGCGAAATTAAATCCATTGTGAGAAAATTAAATCAGATTATCGCGGATGGAAATTATGTCAACAGGGCGCTGCTAGACTCGATAACGGGATCATCAAAACAAGATTTTTTAACAATATTGTCGTTAACCGATAAAACCTTTTCCGATTATAAACTTTCAGCGTTGAGATCCCTTAATTTGAAATCGCGATTAAACGATTTAGTTAATGAATTTTTTCCACAGATTCACGCGTTATGGTATAAATTGATTCTCCCGGAAGAATTTTTACGGTCGGATAATTCGCCGTTTAAAACCGGCGCGTATAGATCTCCGAAACCGGCCTCGATCACATCCACGATAGCGATACATGTCATCGCGGATATTATATTAGATAGTTATTCGTTAGATGTATCAACGGGTATCCAAGCGACCCCGGGATATATTTTATACACTTTTTCCCCAAATGTGTCTCAGGGATCTCTCATCGTGATGAATCCGCCTAATTTAGTATATTTAGCTGTCATTGGTAATTTTATTACACGGATAAATTTCAGAATAACCGATCAGAACTTTTCGTTGATCGATCTCCGCGGTGAACAACTACAAATGACTCTCGAAGTGAAATCCTAAATTGCAAAGTAATTCACTGGTGACGCTGTCACTGGTGACTTTATCACTGGCAGCGTCATCGCGCTAGCAATTTCTCTGACATTTTTTGTTCCACCGATGACGGCGTAGGGGTGCGTTTTTTATCTAACACCGCATTGAAACTTTTTTTATCAACGACGGCGTTGCTGGTGACGCCGTTGTTAATGACGCTGTCATTGTTGGTGATTTTATCACTGGTGATTTTATCACTGTTAATGACTTTGTCATTGTTGGTGATTTTATCACTGGTGATTTTTTTAGCAAACATCTCATTGAGACGTCGCTCGATGACGTCGTTGTCCGAGTTAATTTTCTCAAGTCGCTCAATATCGTTACGCTGGGTTGCAATAGCGGTTTTATTTTCGTTGATTTTCTTAGTTAATTCGCTGATCGTCGCCGCTTGTTGTTGTTGTTGCTTTGACAGCGACGCTATTTGAGATTCATTATTCGGTAATTCCGCAAAAAGTTCTGTTAGTTGTTATTGTTGCCGCGTTAACACGTCATACTGGCCGATCATCATTGTACATGTTTGCTGTTGCTGTTCAACTCGCCGTCGTCGTTGTTCTATTTCATCCCATAATTGTACATATTCGTGTTGGATTTTCGAAGCCGTTTCTCGCGTGAGATTAGTTTGGTCGAGCAACCGCGCAGTAGTCTCTGTTAAGTTCTTACCGGCTTGAGTACCGGCAAACCCACCAGGAAATTTCTTATTCGGAGACGCATCAGTCCATATCTTGTATAGCCGTGTTAAACCAATTCCGTATTTAGCGGCGATCCAAGATGGCTTCTCCGCGGTTCGTAACTTGATAATGTTACTCACGTCCAACGACGACAAATATTTCGCGCGCGCTGGCATATATAAAAATTCAAAAAAAAAAATTCAACGAAAATAATAAAATACGACGTCGTGATAAGTAATTATGTTGGTAACAATGACCGGTAATGCTGCACTGGGCGTTATTATACCGCTGCCGCCGATAAGTAATTATAATCCGGTAATTATGATCTGGTAATCATCGCGGTAATCATCGCTGGTAATTATATTCTTGGATAATTATCGCTGAGAATTACTAATTACTGTTACCGCACGATTTAGCCAATTGGGTGTAAAAAAAAAATATTATTACCGCGATGATTATCAGCGATAATTATCGATCATTGTTACCGATCATAATTACCAACATAATTACCAACGCGTCATCAACTCTGGTGACAAGTCACTGGTGTATTTTTTTAAATTATAATTACCGCCATGATTACCCGACGGCGTTACCAGTGACAAAGTCACCGGTGATACCATTACGAAGTCATCGACGAAGTCATCGATAACAATTCCAACTCGGACATGTATTGCTTGCCGAGTTGACGAGAATTAAACTCTTCTTTGAGAGTATTTTCGATATTCCTAATTATTTTAAATGATGGAACAAACAACGCCAACTTGTCGCCGTTGTTTTTAGACAACACCGATTTGAGAAATTCTGTAAGAATTTTTATGATTCGATATTCGTTTCGATAGGATGGCTTCCCATGATTTCTCATTTCGATTACCCCGGCGTATTCGCTTGTTAGCCACGACGACGTAAACGTGCTTGTAGCAGGTACATATTTGACAAGTTTATCAAGTTCGATAGTCAACACAGCGATGTTTTCATCGTTCATTATGCTTGTACGCGTTTTCTGTCTCATTGTACGTATCATTCAGACATATTTTTGATATGAAAAAATAACTCGACGGCGAAATCGTTTCGAGTACGCCGACACGGTGACACCGTCTGCGACGCATTTTATAGATGACGAATAAATATCATAATACTTTCCCGCCGAGTATATCGATGGAAATAAATTCTCGATGCCATCCATGTTACCATACACCGGTCTTTGTTGTTGCGATTTGATCTTCGGCGCCGCGTTGAGAGAATTTTGTTGTTGAGTAACCACACGGAGATTTTCGATGTTATTATCGAGTTTATTTCGGTTAATATGATCCACAACTAAACCGGGTGGAATCAAACCCTTATAACATTCCCATATAAATCTGTGGCAACGATATAATTTTACTTTTCCGTCGACTCGGAAACAGACTTGCGCGTATCCCATATTGCCGAAGACGCCGATATGTTTTCGTAATCGCCGATGTCTAAAGATTCCACATCGAGATGCTTCGTAATCGGTATAAACGGGATGAGATATAAACGTAATCGCATCCATATATCAATTAAGCTAAATTATGGATCTAATTGATCCTGTTTATAGAAACCCGTTGTATAGTCGTGTTCGTTATATACGATTCCGTGCTTGCGTCGATAGTATCTAGCGAATTCACGAAACCGTTTTCCACCACATTGCGAGCATAACCGAGTTACTCCTCGTATTCCACGCTGACAACTTATGCATGTAACCGCTAACGGGGATCCATTTTTTATCTGTTGGTTATGAGATGCGCAATAATCGCCGTTGCATCTTCGAGAACATACCCCGACGTAGTTTTTCCAAATCCATTTACATTTATTTTCAGCCATAATTATTATAAATACGATTTAAATTTTCAATTGAATAGTTGTCCAACTAATTTATAAATGAAGCAGACTTATAGGATTCAAAGGGAAAAAACTCCACTACTGGAAACGAAACAGATAGACGATCCTATATCACGGCTACGAAGCAGGTTAAATTTGAGAGAAAGGATTAACCCGCCACGATATAAATTTACCGGTGTACGGAGTATCCTTAAGGAAACGAAACGGATAGACGATCCTATATCACGGACACGAAGCAGGTTAAATTTGAAAGAAATGATTAGCCTGCCACGACATAAATTTACCGGTGTACGGAGCATCCTTGAGGAAACGAAACGGATTAGTAAGATCCGTAAGGAAATGGGACGGATTAGTAAGATCCGCGTGGATAACTTCGTATCACGACAACGAAACCGATTTGACCTGGATGACAAAATTAGCCCGCGGCGATATAAATCAAGAATCGTACGAAGTATTCGCGAGGCAAAGTATCAACATCGACGTAACGGCGCCGCATATGTATATTCGACGTATTTAACAAACTTCGACGATAACACAATGACGATCGAGCGTGCCGTTAAGGTGTTATCGGGGATAAATTTTACCGAAAATCTCAAATATACCATCGATGTAATTTACACGCAATTTGAAGGAAAAATATCCAGGCCGCAACGAAAAAATCTGGACGCGATACTTGAAGATTACGCACGGACATGGAGGGTATTTCATCATCGTGAAAGAGTTTCATACAACGGTGAACAATTTATACTGACTAAACATACAAATTCGGGTGCGCTAGTCGGTATAGATCGACAATATTACAACGCGGCATATCCGTTTAACGCCATCACGTATGGGCAATTTCCGGTAGAGACTCCCCGCTACAACGAAGTTGCAGGAATGAAATTATCAACTACGCTAAATTGTGTCACCGGACAAGTAATAAAACACTTCAAAGAATCGAAACGCGGCGCTGGTCTTGCTAAAATCCGAGATGATAAAATTGCTAAATGGAACGAATTTATTAACCAGAAAGGTACCGGCGCGACAAAACACGATATCGCCGAATTGGAAAAAAAGTTAAAAGTTCCCATCGTGGTAAAAATACTTCCAGATAGAATATTTTATAGTTCTGGTTGTTATCGTAGAGCAGGCACCCCCATTGAAATTATCGATCATAATTTTCACGCATGGGGGGTCCGCGATGGAGATTTTCCTGCTAACAAAACGGTACGATATTACACCGGGAAGATGTTCGACTGGATTAGCAACAAATATACCGATCCGGTAAATATTTGGTTGTTTTCCAGCGAACACGGGTATGATTAATTTGTAACAGCGAACGGAGAAATTTATGGACGGGAATCACTGCAACGAAACATGGAAGAATTTGCCGAAAAATACACCAGTGACGCGGCAACAATTACAGCGCTGTGTCAAACTAGTTTTTCAATATCATTGATTGCGGCTCAATTATCCAGAGAAAAAAACTCGTTGAAACCAACTAAAAAAAATTCATCAAAGATATCCGCGATAGCTGCGTAGAATTTTATCATGGCGGACTATGGAATACGAGTTACGACATCGACGCGGTAATGTCCGTGGATATGATTGCATGCTATCCAGGAAGTTTTCTTGGTTACGGTGAATGTAACAAATAATCGCAACGATTTGGATTACCAACGCATAAAATGGCACGAAGAGCTGTTAATGGACCGTTACCGGATTATGATCTAACTGGATTCGCGCTGGTGACTTCGTTTAAACTTGCAGATGGATTACATCCAGTAACTTATCTATGGCTTGGACGACATTTACAACAACGACGATGGGCTCCAACGCCGCTGTTGAGATATTTGGTTGATAATAACTTGTTAACCGAATTAATTGTATCCGAAATAATATTCAGCGATAAACAATCTGACGTTTGGTTGCCAACGCCGGATTGCTTTCCGCGATACGAAATGGAATTTCTTCGTGAAAATATAACCGACGAGTGTAAACGAATTTCACGAATTATAATCGGAAAATTTACACAAGGAGAAACATCCACGACGGATGAAACTCGTCGACGTAAAACCGCCAAGCTGGTGTTGGATCGTGGAGAATTAAAATTTATCATCGATGATGCGGTTTCAAAAGGGATATTCTACAGACAAACAGACGCAAAATTATCATCGGGAGAATCATTCGGGACGATTGTAGAATATTTAGATGATGAAATTCCACAGTACGTTCATCTAAGATCGTTTATGCTAGGTTATGTAACTATAAACCTGTTAAATATGGTAAATCGATTTCCCAACATTGCAGTACGAGTTGCTACTGATTCGTTTTACTACGATAAACAATATCACCGCGAAATTAAACAATATCTCAACGATGACAGCGTTTGGGGGAGTTGGCGTGTAAAACAAGAACAACTACACGTTTATCGAGAACACGCAGATGTACCGGATAAACCCGAATATCACAGCTCGGTGAGTGAAGCAACATCAATATGTCCAAGTATACACGATCCGATTGGACGACACCGACTCGTATATTTGAATGGACCTGGAGGATGCGGAAAAACGAGTCAGGTGATAGAATTATTTCGTGGAAGCAATCTAGTTGCGCTGACCCCGACTCATCGTCTTGCTAGAGATTTTTATGAAAAAGGAATTACTGCGAGTACATATCATAGATTTTTCAGATACAGCGGCGGTGAATGATCACCGGGTCGAATGGGAACTAAATTTATTCCCGATATAATTTTATGGGATGAAATCTGTACCGTTTCATTGGAAATCGTTAAAATGTTTCTCGAATGGCTAAACACAAAAGATACAACAATCGTGTCATGCGGAGATCATGGACAACCACCGCCATTTACAGGAATATCCCCACATAGTTGGTTAAAACACTGCGTTGAGTATTACGAAGAAATGACAATCGATCGAAGATCTCTCGATGAGGAATTAACCGCGTTGAAAACATCGATCAGATGCACAGATAGTAACAATCAAGGATCACATTTACGACGAGTAATACCGGAAATTTCATGGGAGGAATTTTACGACAACTGGAAACCATCCGACATGGTCGTAGCGAGTAGAAAAATCACCAGAGATATACTTGTAAAAAAATTATATCAACGTGGTAAGGAAAAATTTCCTCATCGGGATGTCCCGTTATGTTATCGACCTAAAGATACTCGAAAGCAAAATATCCTCGTAGATATACCTGGGCGAAACGAACAACGCGAACTCGTGTTAAACGACATCGTTGAAGTTGATTTATCCGTAGTGGACCAAGCAATAAATAAAGTTAAGTCACCGTGGAGACTCGGATATGTATCAACGATTCGTTCTTCGCAAGGATTAACCGTTACAGATACAACCATGTGGATCATCGACGACTTCATCGAATGGGATAATTTAATTTACTTAGCTGTTTCATGAGTGCGGCGATTAAATCAACTTCAACGCGTAACAGATACAACCATGTGGATCATCGACGATTTCATCGAATGGGATAATTTAATTTACTTAGCTGTTTCACGAGTGCGGCGATTAAATCAACTTCAACGCGTAACAGTTACACTAAAAGAATTATTGTAAATAATTCGGAGGTAATTGAGTATCATCGGGAATAACTTGAAGTTGTTCTCGAGTAAAACTACGTTGCGGTGCAGTCGGATCTAATTTATAGCGTGTTGGCGCCGGTCCAGATACCATAGAATATATTTTATGCGTGGTTATACTCCACACCGGATCTGTAGATCGTCTAACGCCACCTTGTAATTCTCCAGGTTCATAGAAATATCTTACAGTAGCGTTCCAACGCAATGGCGTATCATTGAAATTATGTGTCGATGAAGTTTTCTTGGATTTCCCAGTTACATATTTTTTTGTGATCGCGATGTCAGGTTTATCATTTATCGGCGCGGTAATCTGATTGTTAAGTGATTTTATCACATCGGGAAGTCGTTTGACCCATTCACGAGATATACCTTGTTGAATAAATTCTTTTGCAGTTTGATAATAAAATAGTTTATCAGCGAGTGTTTTATTAAATCGTTCAACTATTGCTTGATCTCGATGAATTGCAATATGTCCACGTCGAATTGCAACGTTATGCCGAGCCATCAACGATGATACATCTCCGTGAAACTCTTTACCTGGATCAACCTGTAACAAATTTGGCCATCGTAATGGACCTTTTTGATAAATCTTAGTAAACGCCGCAGCGACCTCGGATGATGATTTTGTTGATAACGGAAATGCCTCCTTGTATCTACTAGCTATATCGACAATCGTCAACGCGTATTTGTAAACTCGTCGCTGTTTATCATGTGGAAGATATAATATATCGGCTTGATGAACCTCATTTGGGACATATACATCGAACGATCCATATTTAATTGATTTCTGACCTGGTAGATAAATTTGCCATATTGCTTGTCGAGATAACCAATCCGCGGCAACATCATGCGATACTTTAGCGGCGTTAGCTAACTTGTTAAACGTGGACTTACCCATGAAATATCCCATCGGAGAATAATAAATTTTTTCCATTTGTTATACACTTGAACCAAACAATAATTTACTTTTCATAGCGGATTTAATAGCAAATGACGCCAATTTTTCCTTAAAAGTTTTACCAGGAATAGAATTTATCGCATGAATCAATGCTACATCCGCGAGATGTCGTTGTTATAGATCACCGCTACGATATGCTATATCATGTATTCGACATGCTTCGTCGATTGCGTTTATAGGTTCTTCACCCGGTTTAGCTTGATCGTTGTGTCCGAGTCGAATATCTAATCGTGTACCTGGTCCGCAGTAACTATATCCCGGAAGGTGTTTTTCTCCGGGATATTTTGCCCATGGTGTTCCGGGGAGTTTTGATAATTTTGTGGCGATGTCACCTCCGTGGCTTTTTTTTTAAAAAACCTAAATTTTCTTGTACCACAACGAGCGCATTTACCGGTAAGTGCAGATCTGTTATTGCTAGTAGTAATAGTTGTTTGATCGATGGTATCAGTACGAGTACGGCATCGCACACAATATAAATCCATAATAATAATTACGATATATCTAATGGAAGTAACTGACTTCTCCGCGTTGAAGCAAAAACAACCTACAAAACATCATCGTATGTTACCCAATTCTATACGAGGAGTTATTGTAGGGCCATCAGGATCCGGTAAGACACAATTGCTACTCACGTTGTTGATGAAATATACCAATTGGGATAAATTGTATTTAGTGGCGCCGTCGCTAGATGACCAACATTGTTATCAAGTGCTACGCGACTTTAATGAAACCGCAACGACGAGTGCCGGATACAACGTTGTCGAATTTATCACAGATATATCCGAAGCCCCGCAATTAGATGATCTCGATGGGAGCAACAACAACATGATAGTATACGACGATGTAATGTTAGACAATCAACAAAACCCAGCTAGAATATTTTCCCGGGGACGTCACAAAAACACCGACGCGATCTATTTAACTCAACGGTACACACAAATTCCAAAAGTAATTAGAGACAATTGTAACTTACTGTGCGTATTTAACGGCGTTGATACACATACGTTACGAAACATTTGGACGACGTGGTGTTCCGATATGGATTTCAATAAATTCAAAAACTTCTTTAGTCATGCTCAATCAACCCCGCACGGATTTGTAACGATAAATCTACATGAACCCGTAACACGTTATCGTATCGGACTCGATCGAATATACGGTTGATTTCCAAATCGTTTACACGATCTAACCGATAACTCCGTCATTGACGCAGCCACGAAAATATAAAACGTACCGAATGACAAGATTTAACAATCTGAGCCTTCTATGTGATGACAAGTCGGAACCCTTGAAAAAAAGTGATGAGTTCCACCGCATTACGCTTGATATCAAGTCGGGGGAGGAAAAATATGCTAAACGCGTTATTTAACAATCTGAGCATTCCACGTGATAACAATGTGACGAAAAGTCGGACCCGTTAGCATAAATATGCTAAACGCGTTATTTAACAATCTGAGCGTTCCACGTGATAACAATGTGACGAAGAGTCGGGACCCCGGAAAAAAAGTGGTGGGTTCCGCCCTCCTGCTGCTAGTTATCATTTTTACTCATTCCGGCGAATACTTTGCTATATGTTCAGCTTTTTCTTTTGCTGATTGATGCACCCTTGATATTTTGTATGATATTACTACTGTTGCCTCTCGTTGCTTCTATTTTATTCCATACTTGTTTAGAATTGCATTGCTTTTTTTATCTCAAGGTTGGAGCAGTATTTTTGCCAAGAATATTCATTGGCAATTTTGAGGGAAGTTTCGCAAGTTTCTCTTTTGCTTTGTATTCAGTGTAGTCTATCGATTGTCCTGTATGACGAAATTTATTGATTAGTATATATATATATATATATATATATATATATATATATATATATATATATATATATATATATATATATATATATATATTGTCAAGTGCCAAATTTTTCGTCAGTGAAATCCAGTAATTAATTCGTAGGCTTGCCGACAATCAACTGTCTTGGAGTAGAATTTGAACGGAAAGAATGTTAGTTTACCTCGGTCAGACTGTTCCAATATTTAGAGTAAAAACGGACTGAGTGTTTGACACGCTTAAAATTATGTGATTCCTCACGCAGAGCTGTCAAAAATGATTGAGACAAATGATAAGGGGATATTTCGATCCTAAGTGGCATTTTTGGCATCTTGATAGACGGTTTTCAAAAGGTCTGCAAGGATAGCATTTATGCCGATTGGTCAAATGTATAGGAAAGAGGGTTGGGTCGAAACCTAGAATTGGGGAATATATTCTCTGAGTTATTGAGTTTGAATTAGTCTGAAAATTTCTCTGCAAGAGAGAAAACCAAAGGTAGAAGTAATTACCAGGACTCCGAGCGTGCTTTGAAAGACAAACGTTCGTAAAATTGTGGTATAAAATTGTTGTTCCAGGAAACAGAATGTGGAACGATTGTAAGACGCCAAAAACACAAGGTATTTAACTGAAATTAACCTTTATCACGATGTAATGTATATGATGTTTTTCGTTATCATAGATGCATAATGTATCGATACTATGATACAAATAGTTCAGTATTACATTGATTTAATAACGTACTTTGATATGTTTCTTTGTTACAGATGGATGATGTGTTCATATTTCGTATGGATAGTCGGTTTTACAGTGATTTAATAATGTATTTTTGAATTCTGAATTAGCATTTTTTACCTTATATACTTAGGTAGGTAAATGGGTGGTGTAGAAAACCCGCCGGTACATTTATGATTGGAAAGTGTTACATTAATTTGAATTTATCATATTAGTAAATATGGATTGTGTGTTATGATATATTGCCTCACTTTACGTAATGATTTACGGGAATATATGACTTTCCCGAATTCTGATGTCGATAATTAGCAGTATAGCTCTATTGATCTGAAGACTTGTATAGTATTTGTTAGCCGTATAAATGATGACACTGATAGTAAGATCTGATTTTTCAAACCTGAAAACGGACTAACAAACTCAACTCTTAAAGTAACGAGATACTTAGGGCGTTTTACCCTTTTCTTTTCAAAGGAAAAATAGTTTGTTTGAAGTAATAGCGAGGAAGTCGGAATTCAGAGACGGAAAAAGAAATTGGAAGACGGGGTTGTGTAATCCCACGTACAACCAAAGGGCAAGCTCAAGTGAGACTAACGCAGAAGAAGAAAAAAAAGTCGACGAACAAGGTCATTTTGAATCACCCAACAGTCCAATGTTAAATGAACATTCGATTCCATGATGAAATTTACTCTCAGTATTAACGGCTAACTTCATTTATTTTTATTAGTGTTTGGGATTTTTATGAATGTATCCATTATTTTAAAGCTTCAGTTTATGTATTTCTGAACTAAGTGTATTCAGAAAGAAAGAAATTGTAATTCACAGTGTCATTCTTTTCTTAATTGTATTTTTAATTAAATTCATATTTTATCTTTACAGGGGCTCGTGTGTTGTCTTGGCATATATCATGGCATTTGTTGTCTTGCTTTTGATATGCCCTCTGTTCTAGTCTTGGGGATGGTTTGTGTGGCAGCTGCATTTCTCGCTTTAAGGATGCTCTTGTTGTATTTGTCAATGTCGTCATCTTGTAAATTGGCTATAGTTATACCGGTGAAGTATTAAATGCATGCTAATCGGCTTTGTCGAGTCACCATTTGTGTAGTTTTGAGGTGATAGAGGCTGGGATTGTTAGATTAATAGTAATGTGTATGGGAAAGTGGTCGCTACCTAGTGTGGATTCTCTATCTACTTCTCAATTAGTCATTGATGCTAATTTGGGTGTGCAGATTGTTATATCAAGTGCAGAAACAAAACAATCCTCTGGGGAGATTCAGGTTTTGGTGCCGTTTTTTTAAAAATATAACTAGCTTATTGTTGAGGACTCATCTTTCGATCAATCTGTCTCTATTGTTTTGGCGATTTCCACCCCATATTTTGTTGTGTGCGCTGAAATTGCCACAAATCATGAACTCGCTCCCTGAGCTGGTTAACTGGCAGTAGTTAAGGGGGGAAACAGCATGTAGCTTACCAGGGTCATAGATAATAAATATTTAAAATTAAAAAAGACCAATGTGGATAAGTATGGATGAATACTCAAGAGAACCAGGGTTGTCGGAGTCCGGTTGAGGTTTGGGGTGTTGCTTAAATGTAGTATTTGGGAAGGATAAGTCACTGACAAAGATGGCTAGCGCCCCCCCCCTTTTTTTTTTCTTCTTTTCTTCTTCTCAATATATCTCATGATGAATTTACTGGTATACAAACCGGGAATTGGTTGAATGTGTTATGGTGAATTAGAGTTTGTTGAATACAAATGATATCTGGTTAGTGTTTTGATTTTTGAAGTTTAATCTTTAATTCAGGTTTGTTGATATTTAGTCCCCGACTATTCCATTGCCAAATTGGTGGTTTTGTCCATTTTGATATTAGTATATTTTGTTCTGTTTATATATTCTAATGGTGGTATTAGTATAAGGAAACACGGCATTTCTCTAGTAAGTCTGACAGTAATTTAAAGTGAAGAAAAGATGGTATATAATAATTTTGTGTGAGAGTTGTGACACCCTACAGTAAGTCTTTTAGATCATGGATACTGGTGGTAAGTGAGAAGACCTCTTTGGGACGGCGTTCTTATGTTACCTGCATTGCTTTTTCCTTTGTCACTTGCATTGCTTGTCCCTTGGTTTTGAGTTGTTTGTCGTCTCACTTTTAGATTGAGTGAGTAGATCTTGAATAGCGGTTGGTAGGTCAGGCTTGATTTGAGAGCATTGGCATTTGCATGGCTATTACTTTTGTATTGATCTTTCAACCGTTTTCTATTTTCATCCGAGGGCGGGGTGGTGGTGGTGACTTTTTGTCGGTTGTTTAGGGGGGGGGGGTAGCTGTGCAGTGTGGCGCTGTTTTCCTTTCTTGAGAGGTATTTTGTAAGCGAGTTAAAGCTTTTGTTTTTGTGTATGTTATTTTCTGTTCAGCCATGAGTAATATATTTTTTTTCCTCTCTTGGCATATTTACAGTTATTAGAGATATAGTGGTGGGTATCCGCTGCAGTGTGCACATTTCTGGCCTTTGAACGTGCATTTACTGCTGTGGCTACCGCCACAAGTTTCTCAGCGCTTCCTAGATTTGCATTTGCTAGCATAATATCCCTATGTTTTGCAGTTACTGAAAAAACAATGCTAATATATGTATTCTAAGAGCGGTATGAGTAACCATCGAAGTAGACAAGTAGTGGGGAAGTTTTGTTAAAATCCAACAATGTTGTCGTGGACGCAAGTCTGCGGCTAGCCCTTAGCCTGTGTGCCCTAGAGATGTTGGCTCCCTGGGTTATCAACTCTCGGGCGAGGTCATCATTGTTTAATGAGCTGTACTTTGTATGCAATTTAATCACCTTTTGTATGTTAAGGTTGTCTTCGAAGCATTTAGTTTGGTTTAGTCCTTTTTTTGTTTGGACTACATCGGTTTTCTCCCTCTTTCTATATTATTGGTTGAGTCTTGTTGAGCCTTACTCGAATGGCTTTTTGTGAGCACATTATATCTTGTTACCTTTACTTTTTGGAAGTGTTCAATATGTTTGATTTCCATGTATTTTGCCACCTCTCTGAGGGTACTCAATCTGAGGTTAATATAATTTGTTCTTGGTCTAATGATTTCGAAGCGCCTGGGTAGACTGTCAAGAATGATGCTATGCTTTTAGTGGTGATGTTGTTGGATTTAGAGCTGGCACAGGTAATTAATATTATGCGCACTTTACTGTGATATTGATATTTTTTCTGCGGTTGTCTTCTTGGCTGTGGTGGATTGGTTTTCCTACCATATTTTGTTAGTTACCTCTTTCGTAGAATTTGTGATATTTGGTTTGAGATGGAGCGTTCTTGTGTGATTTTCTCCAGTTGTTGGTTTGCCACCGTTGCGTTTTCTGTCTTAGTCTTCTTTTCTTTGGGTATTCCATTCATTAGTGTTTTACCTTTTCTCTGGTCTGACATTTCCCCTGGGGATTTCATCTTCATGGATGGTGATAACATGTGCATTAGTTGACTGATTTGCTCTTCTTCGGTTCCTGATAGTTGTATTAGGTCTTCTATGCACATTTCCTTGGATGGGCCTGGGAGTTCACTACAGTGGATCGCTTTTGCATTTGTGTCTGTCTTGCGCCTTTTCAAGGATTTGCTTTTCTGTCCGTGCAGGGTTTTGCCTTGCGGTGGTAGGGGTATATGAGACATTTGATTTAGTTCGTCATTCCTACCTTGGTTATTGTTGTTGGTGGAAGGGTTTGGAGCGTCTGTCACATAGTGTACCTGTTGACTTTAGCGGATTGGCGGGTGATGGGTTGTGGAGGGGGGAGGGGTAATGGACAGTGTGGGCTGGTCAAAGGATGGGGTGAGGGTGGGTGGTACTGTTGGGTGAGTTTGTTTGTTTGTTTGTTTGATTAGGATTTTTAACGTAGCTTTTAACAATTTTTCAGTCATATCGCTACGATGTCTGCTGTGAGGCAGTTTATAGTGATGTCTAGCACTGAGGCATCATGCCGCAGACATGTAGCATGATGTCCCACCCAGTCACATTATCCTGACACCAGGCCGACCAGTCCTAACACTAACCTCTTAATGCTGAGCGTCAAGCGAGGCAGCTGTTAGTACCATTTTTGTAAGTCTTTGGTATGACTCGGCCGGGGATCGAACCCACGACCTCCCGCTTCCGCGGCGAACGCTCTAACCACTAGGCCACCGAAGCGGGTGGGTGAGAAAGTCGTGGTTGGTAGATTGGGCTAATAGTTCTGGGAGTGTTTTAGCCTCTTACATTTTATTAGACGATCCAGAAACAATGGCAGGTGGGGTGAAAATGCCTGGGATTATCCTTTCCATGGCTGCCAAATAGTTATAGTTGAAGATCAATTTCATGAGGTTTTTCCTGTTAGGAGACAAGTTTAATATTTCCAGGCTGCATAAGGTTGCCTTGGCTGTTTGTTAAATGTTGCGTGCTGGTAACCTCGATTATTCATTACTGGGTTGCATTGTATGGGAGAGGAAATTTGGAACGTTTTGCATAATCCTTCCAGTTTTGAGGTTTTGCCTCGTTCTGAAATAATAGATGAGAGATCATCGTATGTTATGTGCGAGATAGCGTCCTACGGTCGCTGGATACATGAGGTTGTGCTGGAAGAAATTAGCCATAAATTGTATGAAAATTAAAGGGCCTGTCCGGTCTGACATTCGAGAGGGTTCTGTTGGCATTGCATTACTTGTTGTGTTCTAGCCTATCTTTCATGGAACACTTGGGCTTTCTGAGGGGTTATTTAATGAAATAATAAGTTTGTTGGATATATTGAGCAGGTTTTGTGTTTTCCTTACAGGATATCTGTTAGTTTAATTTTAACTTGTGACCTAGTCAATCATGACATTTTTTAATTTGTTTTTAAAAGACGCAAAAAATTGAATCATTAGAACTCGGTAAAAGGGCCAATATTTTCTATGTGTCAACTACTAGTAATTTGATTGGGTTGAAATGCTATTGTTAGTTATCTGGCAAAAGGAGAAGTAAGAAAAAGATGGAACAATATTGTAAACAGCATAAATTGATAGAACCTGACGGTTTAGTGCCACATGAATAAAAAATTTACCTTTAGAATCCCCTTTTAATTTATTTGAAAACTAGCGGTGTGAACGTGCGTTTGGATTTCCGATGAGCGGGCTGTTGGACCGATTCTGCTGGTCGAAACTGCTTGGCGGGTAGGAAACAAAATGATATCAAACCCCCAATAATTACTATCCACACAAAAAGGAAGGGTAATAAAACACCAATATCTACTATTTAAAAAAAGTTGATACTATCCACAAAGTGAATATGACAAAACCACAAAATCTAATATCCACACAAACGTACGTTAACGCATACAAACCCCCAAATATACTATCCACACCAACGTACGTACACTAATACACAAACACACACACACACACACGCACACACACACTACTATCCACACAAACGTACGCTAGCACTTACAAAAACACTTATTAGGAACAGAGTGAATGTTACTAATCACATTACTTCACACTCACGACAATTGGTAAACTGAATAGTTGCTTTTCTAGAGATTTGGTTAGTCCTGAAAAAGGCTGTTTTTTCTAACCTCATATTCACCCGGATAATGATTACATCTCCCAGTCCGGGTCCCACATACGCAGCGTCTACTCTCCAATCATGCTTTCAATTCACAGTTGTTCTTTGGAGCGCAGAACGAACGAATTATGAATTAAAGTGTTTTGCGCCTACTAAAGGCATGTAGCACTGTTACTTCCAGCACTGCTGGATATTTTTCCCGGGGACAAGGAATGAGAGCCACATTCCAGAAGCGTTTATGTACTCAAAGGGTACTAGTTAATTAGGTCGTCAAATCGAAGGTACTATTAAATCATATCGACCTGAATGTAAGACCGTTGGTGAGTGGGAATGTACCAAGCACACACTCAGCCCTATCAGCCAATCAGATTGCCGCTAACGGCGTGCAATGGCACGTATGGTATTGGTGGGTGAAAATGGTATCACATCTCCGCCATTGTATGCTGTCCGAGTTGTGGAAAACGAGGGGAAAAACTCAGCAAGCCAGCCATGGATGTTGAATACTCTTGAAACTCCAATCTATACTTATTTTAAATCAGATAAAGTCCAGTTTTCCTAATGGACAATAATAATTACCAATAATGTGTGTAAGCCACCTGTGCAATTAAGTCAAATCTTTAGAAGTCTACCATTTTTCTTAACACAAAACAATTCCAATATTTCAAGTACATAGTGTACATATTTGTAAGTCTAAGCGACATAAGTGAGTTTAGTCACTGTCAGGTAGAATTGTTTTTGCTATTTGGAAGCATTGTTCTAAATGATCATATCAGTTTTAGCGGTTTGTTCGAATTGGGAAACTGATTCAATATAGTTCTCTAAGAATAAGAGGAAATTTTGAAAGAGCTCTAAGAAGGGATTTTTTTTGCAGATTACCAAAACTTTCCGAGCCGGTCCTCAGCCTCTTGTAACTTGGCCGCGCTTCGTTTTTCCTTTTGAACGATGTCCGGGAATACGTATCCATGTGTCCTGACCACGTATTCGGCCGTTTCATCTAGTTCGTAGGTGGGGTGGTTCCAGAAGGCTTTCTTGTAATACTGTGAATATATTACTACTCAGTAGCTCTATTGTGCGGCTATGGTCTGAAAACTGTCAAAGGATCTGAAGGCTAAGTATTCAACTGCACTGATGAAATGTCCCGCTTTTTTAACATCATCAATTTCTTCATTTAGATCATATCCCTGTATTTGTTTCCTCAGGGTCAATACTTTCCTCTTCTTCTTCCTCAACTATTTCCTCTATTTCTTCACTGCTAAAGGAAGAAACTTCTAAGTTGCCGGCTAATATGTTGGCGTCCATACATGTGGTAACCTGTTTTTATAATGGTGCTGGTGGTAGTGTTTCACTGTTTGGGTCCACACATCCGTTTGTCTTTTGTAATTTTACATTATTGAATCGTGTTGTCTGGACATTTCTTCTCATAAAGTCGATGATGTCGTATTCCAAAGTTGGCAATCCATACGAATCAAAATACTCCACATAATCTCTTTAGGAAAGTAGACGGCTACCCAGTGGGTTCCTAGGAGATAACTGTTGTCCGTGTTTATGCCACAAGCTTGAAGGTTTTGAGGTTTGCGATGAGGAAGTTCATCTTTAGCACACACCACATTATTCCACGAAGCAGTATAGGAACTGTGGTTCAAAAGGTAATATAGTTTCCAGGTACCCATTTTTGTTTAGTTTTGTTATTCTGTTTTTTCCACAAGTAATGATAAGTCATCAATTCAATTCTGACTTTTTGTTTGAAAATATTTCACAAGTAACTGTTTCTTTGCTTCGTTTCTATACTCTGAGTCATGAGAGCTTCGATGTGATGGATCTATAGAGCAATCGATGGATGAGGGAATGATCAGGCAATCTTTATACCACTGTTGCAACACGGCCTCTTCAGAGATGAGACTGGAAGCTTCGTTTTGATACTCGTCCAATTTTTCTTCTTGACTCATCATCAGACATTTATCGGGTTGAATTTGACTGGGATGATAGTTTTGACATCCATAGCAACCTTTCTTGATCAATTCCGCATTTTGTTCTGCCAGTTGTTTGGCTAAAGAAGATAATAAATACTCTTCTGGCTCGGGCTATCTAAACATCATTACCAACTCCTCTTCGTCTTTGTCTTGGGGTTCTGCTTCATCTGATTCTCCAATTCGATTTCCATTGATTCTCCAACATTCAAAGAAGGATAAGTGTCTTTCATAATAGTCTAAAATGACTTCTCTCAAGCTGTTGATTTATATCGTATTCTCAAATTCGGCATGCAGGATGATGTTCACCGTCTTGGTGAGAGCTTCTGCAAACTGAAGTTCCACAAGCAAGACAAGGTTTTACTGGTATTAATGTCCCTCGCCGCTGCTTTCGTCTGGAGTGACATCACAGGCCCACAAAGTGTAACCTCCTGAATAATCATCGTACGTTATTCTGTGACTGATGTTGGTCCCTATTCGTCCCATGGTTTCGTACAGGGACATGTACGATCTCAAATAATTATTCTGGGTAAAGTTAGCTTCGAAGGGTCTGGTACACAATATCTTGCCATCTCTACTGACTTCAACCGTGGACACTTTGTAATGCTTAAACTGGATAGGACTGGCAGTGTGGGATCCTTTGAAGGCTTCATTGCTTACAATACCAACGATTAAATGTTTGGGTAACTGTCCTTTGAACAGATGATCTTCGATCTTGGCTCTGAGTAAAGAGGTGATGGTGAACCATACGTTTTGAATCACAGTTCCTACACTGCTTCGTGGATACATACATAGCAGTCGTTCTGATCAAAGTGTGACTGATGTCGTTTTCCGCTTTAGGTAACACATGCACACGTAGAGCCTGGCTTCATGGTGATGGTTTTGTATTCGTTGGCATGGGCCATCATATGGAAAGCGGTACTGCTATGATTCAGTCTCAAGTTGATATCCACCCGGTTCAGCAAATACTTTCCTTGCAACTACATGTCCAAATGCAAACAATCCAGCGGTTCTAAAATACGTCCTTGCAGGATTTTTTTTCGACGTTACTTAAAGCCCTCATTGTAAAGATTTTCATCTTCTATCAGGTATGTGTCGTCAAACGTACCCTCGCCTGCTATGTCAGATTTCCATGCCATGCTAGCACCCAGATGAGTATTGTTGGCTTCTTTTCCGTACGTCAAGAGATTTTCTAGGTACGCTCGGTAAGGGTAAGTATCCATGCTGATGCTGACCAGTTTGTTATTCAAATACAAATCCACTTCGCTGAACAAGGAATGCATGTTATTGTTGACGGGAACTAATTTATCAATGGCTCCCGGATTGATGTTATCCGTTTTTATCACACAAACACAAGTAACTGCTACTCAGACCGATGTAATCTTCAGGATGTCCTTTGATTTCAAATTCCATGAAAACTGCATCCGTCAAAGAGTAAACGGAATCAAATTTAATTTTATCCATTGGGATTCTTGTATCGTCATCATTATGGGTGGCACTGCAAACAGATCCAGTTCCTACTTGTAACAGGCGCAAGACTCTCGATGCATCATTTTTTTCTTTTTCCTAGGTGTTGTTTTAATTATCGAAAACGGGTAAGTCTCGGACGATTATTTTCTTAGTCTTTCTAACTCTAGGGGTATGAAAGCCCCTGGAAGAGAGTCATTGTCGTAGTCTCTTTCTGCCTTGTCCCTGGTGTCATTCGATATGCTCATTTTGCCTTATACCAAAGTGAGCTAATAAGGCAAAGGTATTGCAAATCACTGCACCAGCACGGAGTTTCAAAAGCAGTTAACATATTGGGACTGAACAACTATTCCATATACATCGTTTTATACTTCGCAAATAAATATCAAAGTCAGGCATAATCGAACATAAGTGTGAGTCTCATAATGACCTCATAGTCACCCAATCCGATGCAAGATCGACTCAATAATATGCTTGAATTTTGCTCATTATCGAACTCTTCTGAGACTTTGATGACATAAAGCCATATTATGAGTTTGATCAAAATCGGATCCTAAATATGTCTTTATGAGTGACACCAATGAGGATCTTGCTCTTTATCGAATTATACTGAAATCTTCCTGATATCAATTCATATTAAAAATTGTATTAAAATCGATTCAGAACTGTGGCTTCCTGATTAGTATGCATTACGTATTGACAGATGAACATATGACAGACACGGGTATTACCTATTAGCTCATTTGCCTTCCGGAGATGTTAGTTAACATACCGTATGTCCTGGAAATGTTGGTGCGAGCATGGATGTTAAGATAAAGAGCATATATTGGCATCAGATTAATGTCACATTCATCGTCATTATACCTCGCCTATAAATCTCTCCGCCATGTACCACCATCTCAACACATAAACTATCACCCATCATCCCTTATTCTAGAATTTCTACGCAAAACATCTTTGTTGAACAGCAGTGATTTTTATAGGCAGTAAATATAATATACCTAATCAAGGTTCTCGATCATCAGGATAGAAAATACTGAATTAGGTACGATTATCCAGTCATGAAAATGTTAATTGTTGTGCAATACATATATTTAATGCAAAGAAACGCCAGGATTTCGATTATTATATCTTCTGCAATGTGAATGCCATATGAGAAACCAAACACAAACACAGTGAAGGCTATATAACTATAACTATTTTAATTAAATATAATGAATGCAAGAAATCGAGTATATATCTTTAAATCGAGCGACATACGAAATGAAGCTTCGACTATCAGAAGTCATGTCTTTAAAAACAAATATTAATACAAAATGGGTGGAGATATAGAAAATGGAGTTTAGTAACATTAACGGCTGATAACATCAGCATTTGCAGGACTTAAGATAATTTAAAATTGGCTTGATTATCCGAGAGCATAAATACAAAGTATAAGTTAATACGGTCTTTAGAACGTCTGTGAATTATCTACAACCAGAAAATAAACAAAGCGTATATTCTATAGTTATGCAATCGCAGTTGACGATAACATAATGGAAATGATTTGCTTCGTCACGTGTTCCGACATAGGAATACTGTTTAATAATTACTGGTCTTAAGACATCGTGAAATACTAAATATTTTTTAATGAAACATTGAATTCAGATTTAAGAAACATTAAGCACATATTTAAAAGATGTTTGATTCATATCTCTTTTCATAAAAGTATTTAAAAGCACGTGTTAATGGTAACTTTATTTGATTTATCAGTCATCCGATAATGCCAATTACACTTAAATCTGCAAAAATAAACCAGAAAATTAACTGCACAGACATATCGCATAAAATTGCTGCTGCTATCATTGATAAAGCAAACATTGTATTAAACTAATTCCAGTAGCTTATCTCAACAATAAATAAATAAATAAATAAATAAATATATATATATATATATATATATATATATATATATATATATATATATATATATATATATATATATATATATATATATATATATATATATATATATATATATATATAAAATGTTGTTCCTATGTACTCTCCTATTCAATTTTCATATGCTAATATAATAACTGTAGTAACCTTTCTATTTATGAGAAACAACGTTTTGAAATTAAAACAAAAAAACACAGACCTTTTATGTAGAATTTTCACATTGAACAGGCATTTAATCTGCTATAATCAAAACTTGTTAATGAATAATACATAAACACGAACGAAACCTCCCACACACACACATGCTCCGAGAAAAGAAGTACCTGATACAGATAATGTATTTTTAAATGTGTTAACTCTTGTCCACATTTCCAACTAGACATTTATGCAACTGGATGGCGATTTCAGCATAAGAATGATAAAATAAATTTTCAATTAAAACTATTTTCACTTTTCAATTACTAATCAGTTTGTAAGAATTTGTTTTCATCATGCTAAGAGTATGCCTACAAAATAAACAAATAATACTGTAAAACTTAAATCACCTTAAAACTGCTAAACAGCGACTCTGGAGTATACGAAAGTTTATATTAAAGCAACGAGGCCTTGTACTTTTTTCGCAATAAAAGCTACCTTAATATAACACCTAATATTAAACATATCCTATATTTTAAAAGCTCCCTTAATATAAAACCTAATATAAAACACATCCTATCTTTTAAAAGCTACCTTAATATAACACCTAATATAAAACACATATCTTTTAAAAGCTACCTTAATATAACACCTAATATAAAACACATCCTATCTTTTAAAAGCTACCTTAATATAACACCTAATATTAAACACATCCTATCTTTTAACAGCTACCTTAATATAACACCTAATATAAAATACATTCTATCTTTTCATTGAAAATGTTCTTGCCGAGAAAATGTTTTCGAAACGTAACCGCTAATTTAATCAAATTTCTGTTCCATTTTGTAATTTTTGGGTCTGACAGTGTCACTTATTTTAGTTGATATACGAAGCATGTATCCCGATTAGTATCATCTTCACTTGTAAGAAGAAACTGCTTCCCAGAAGTTTTAAGGCAAATTGACCCTGGAAACGGAGGTATCCCATCAGTGACTACCTTCAGTAGCGATCCATCTTGAGCCAGCTGATGGATTGTAAAAGACTCGTTTCCCAGAACAAATAAATTTTCTTGCATATCTATTGCCATGTCAGCTGGTCCTTTGAGGCTGTCGCTCATATATTCAAAATGCTTGATCCCATCTAGGGAAAAACAATATACAGCGTTGTTACGATAGCATGAAATGCACACGCGAGTCTTTAATGAATTAAGAATTACATTTATACCACCCGGCGTCATGTTGTGTCTAGGAATATAAAAGCAGGACTTTTCTTGTCCATCAGTTGTCATTATTCCCCAGTGATATCTATACTTTTCATACCCAGTGAAAACCAACTCTTTATTACTAAGAGAGGCGAGCGATGTGCACCATCTAGTGGTTGAGGTAGTCCGTTTCGATGTGATTGTATCGCCAATTAGTAGGAAATGAATTTTCATTTGGTCAGGGAGACTGATAGCAATTTCATTTTTTGCAACAACAGCCATTCGTCTTGGACTTGATGATAACTTGTATTCTGAGAGGTATTGGTAACGACAATCATACAAACAACACCGGAAGTTGGCCATATCCAGGAACACAATTTTACCATCAGGTAAACAGTCTATTGCTGTGTAAACGGGCGGCATGTCAATGCAAGGGCGATGTACTTTGAACTCATCAACCTTAACAATATCTCTACATTTCCTTCTTCTGTCTGAAACTCTTACTCTGTCCGTTCTATGACTGTGTGTGTCTGTCTCATTATCATGCTCATGTCTTTCTTTATTTGCTTTCTCATCAGAACGGAACTGGATGAAGTCAAACGGTAAAGGAATATCTGGCGATTTTCCGAAACTGTACAAGATAGATCAGTTACAGACAGCATGCTGCTCTTACGTAAACAGTCCGGAATATTTAGATCAATGTTATATTTCAATATCTCTGAGGAATCTATTGTTTTTGTCTGATAGGCCAGAAGCTGATCCTCCATTTTCTGTAAAACTACACACACCTGCGTTTCAGAGCCATACTTTGATATCGCCTCCAATTGTTTGCATGAATTCTTGACTGCTGCTACAAAAGACTGAATATGTCTGTCTTCCTCTAATCTCCTCATCGATTGCTGCTCGTTCACTTTTTTCCTTCCTCACTGACACGTATTTAAACATCGTCGATTATGGAATTTATTTTATGTCTCAGTGTGGATATTTCGTTTAACTTCTTCTTTATATCAGCTTCAAAGTCAAGCATATTCTGACGTTTCCTTTTGGAGATGTCCGTAATATGTTTCTCAAGTGCCTTCATTTTCTTTAATAATTTATCTGGTATTTGTTCCTTGATAACTTCCTTTGCATGTACAATAATTTCTTCACAAGTTGTACAGCCCTTATGTCCTTCCTCACGACAGGTGGCTCATAAGACTTTACCATGATCTCTACAATAGAATTTGTACTTTTTATCTCCATGATTTGTACAGGTCAGAGATTCGGCTATTTTAACTGCCATAGCGGGATCACTAAGGAATTCTTCCACTGTGACAGTTTGGTGAACCTTTAACAATTTAGAACTTTGGTGATGCTCGTAACAGGTTTGACAACGGCACTCTTTGCATACAGTACAGAAATATTTCGCTTTGAGTTGTTTTCCCTGGACAGAACATGGTTCACACGTTTTATAACTGGCTGATTTATCTCCTGGTGACATAGAATCTAGAACGACATCTATTGGAAACTGTTCCGCCCATGATGTTAATGGAGTATCACCAAACAGTAGGCGTATAACGGCTTGACATACCGGACATTTAAATGTGTGTATCTTGCTTACCTTTTTTTCGGTCTTGGATATGTGAGAACTCAAACACTTTGTGCAGAAAGAATGTAGACAAGTCAGGGATCTAGGAATTGTAAGTTGGTCCAAACAGATTGGACAGATTAAATCCCTATCTTGCGGTTTGATTGGCCTCGCTCCCCAGCCCGAAGAAGTCGCCATTAATACGCTTTGATATTCACACTACTTCCTTGCTGAACCTGTGTACAATACGTAGGCAGTACTGTGGTATCGGTACATGTAACTATGCATGACGTTCGGAACTGAACTTTATCTAGAGATTTGTTGTAAGTAGTTCACGCATGTCAAGACCTGTCTTTCTGTCAGCCATTTAAGGTTATTTTCTAGTATGGCACACGACCACTCATGGTAAATAATGAGCAAAGATTAGTCCAACAAACATGGCAACAGAAAAGTACATTCCGCTTAACTATGTGGCCTGTGCTTAAATATTCCTTTGCGTTACCCATTAGAATTAAGAAATATCTGTTATGTTCCGAATTAGCATGATTTCCTTTCCATACGTATTGAGATGCATGTAAATTAAATCGCTCCTTCCCCAGGAACCCCTCTCATTTTCTGAATTGTGTACCTTTTAGCAGATGATGTGCATAACAGTTATTACTTAAACAATGAGTTAAATTATTTAAGTATATATCAATTATTGATTCACTCGCCAAGTTTTGTATCAGTTCAAAATTAAATAAATTTACTGACCTAATTTATCACATTGCATTGTCCCAATTCGAAAGACAGCTTTGCTTAGCAGCAAACATTCTATATCATTTCTATTAGCATCAATGAGTATTTAAGTACATTTGTCTTCAGTTCTTATAATAATAGCTAGACCGGTTAGCCAGGTTACACAACTTTTTTACATATGATTGACACAAATCATCGTTATCATTTTCACAGTAGTCCTTTAGTTCACAGCAAGGTAAACTCGTTAGCACACTCGTTGTTCTAATATCAAAGCAGTATTTGCACCTGCCCCAAGACTATGGTGACAAAAGCTTTTTTTGTCAAAGGTGGAGCAAAATCCGACATAAATTCGGTAAGTAGCGTGGAAAGAGTTTTAGTCAGTCTGATGCAAGATCATCCCCAAAAATATGTGTTTAGCTTGCTCAAATTAAAAGAGTTTGAATCTTAATAAAATAATCCCCAAAAATAAGCTGTATCAACTCTTAGCAACAGACTAGTCGCTAGCGTATTGACAAATTCAGCCAATCAAATCCAAGTTCACGTAATTAATATCAATTGATCCTGCTAATAATACTTATCTACTGAGATCTTATAATCCTATTTATTAAGTTTCACCAAATCTACTGAGATCTTATAATCCTATTTATTAAGTTTCACCAAATCTACTGAGATCTTATAATCCTATTTATTAAGTTTCATCAAATCTACTGAGATCTTATAATCCTATTTAATAAGTTTCATCAAATCTACTGATATCTTATAATCCTATTTATTAAGTTTCATCAAATCTACTGAGATCTTATAATCCTATTTATTAAGTTTCATCAAATCTACTGATATCTTATAATCCTATTTATTAAGTTTCATCAAATCTACTGATTCATCAAATCTACATCCTATTTATTATGTTTCATTAAATCTATTGAGATATTATCATCCTATTTATTAAGTTTCATCAAAATCTACGGAGATCTTATAATCCTATTTATTAAGTTTCATCAAATATACTTAAGTCTTATAATCCTATGTATTAAGTTTCATGAAATCTACTGAGGTCTTATAATCCTATTTATTAAGTTTCATCAAATCTACTGAGATCTTATAATCCAATTTATTAAGTTTCATCAAATCTACTGAGATCTTATAATCCTATTTGTAAAGTTTCATCAAACTCGTCCAAAACAAATAGTCCCTACAGAGGTGAAAAATTCAGCCAGGCAGATGTATAGGTAGGTCTTGCTTTAAACAAAAAATCATCGAAGATCTTAACGATATTAATCTACTTACATTTGATCAAAACCAGCTCAGAAATAAAGTATCTTTGAGTGGCTAGAAAAGTCAGCCATTTCTATGTAACAACACCCTTTAATAGCTATCACTGATAATAAATCTCATTTGAATATATTGAGGATATAAGCCTTATCAACTGAAATAATAATTTCATCCGAGATAGTGTTGCTAAAGTGTTGACCAGCTCAATCGTATGCAGTTCCAGCTCATTAGTATGCTTTAATCTCTCTCATATTTGTACTCGTACTTGATCATCAAGCTGCTAAGTCATTGATATACTTTAATCTCGCTCAGTATTGTACTCGTACTAGATCTTCATGCTAAGCTTGATCAAAACTGGCTCGAAGCTAATATTTTTAGAGTAGCAAATCGATCAGATACAAGATACTTGGTTAGGTCTGTCTAAGCTCATAATCTATGTTTAGCCAATTAGATGCATGCCCATATTCCATGTTTAAGCAGTCAGATGTATGTCCATATTCCATGTTTAACCAATCAGATGCATGCCCACAGTCCATGTTTAGCCAATCATATGTAGGATCTTGTTTACTTCTGTATATGATTCTCACTCGTAATCAAACTCGACCAAAGCATTTATATATGCCCATGAAGTGTTTTCATCTGCAGTGTGACTGAAATAAGATGCAGACCAAGTGTGGTGAAAGTTAATTAAGCCAACTACTTACTACAGGGAGAGAAGGCAATAGTTGTACTGGCATCTCATTCGTCATTATAACAATGACAATCAACAACAGAAGGGTTTCCGAACGAGAGTGAACTAACTACTGCATGTTCTCTCAACATGAATAAGACGTGTTTACAGTATCTGTCTACTATTTAGATATTCTCTCAGCAAGAATAAATGCGTGTTTACAATATTTACCCATGTTCTATAGCAGCAGAGGGGGCGAACCCTACAACGTTTTTCAGGCAAAAAATAGATTGAATCTTTAAAACACAAAAAATAGAGCCTTCCAACGAAATCTCATGTTTTAACAAAAAAAAAAATAAGTCTCCATTTGGCAAACGGAGACTTTACGATTTTTCAATCAATTTTGGTCGCAACTTGTTGTCGTTCACCCCCTCTGCTGCTATGGGTTAATAATTTTTTTTACGAGTTCAACCGAATATTTGATCGAGTCCGATACGATATCGTGTCCGAGGATCATGTAAATTTATTGTTACAAATCCGTACGGGGTTGACTGAGCATTACTAAAGAAATTTCTAAATTGATTGAAGTCCATATCAGAACACCATGTCTGCCAAATATTTCTAAGAGTATGAGTATCAACTCCGTTGAATACAGCAAAAATATTACAATTGTCTCTGATGACTTTTGGAATCTGAGTGTAGCGTTGAGTGACATATATCACGTCAGTGATTTTATGCCTGCCTCGGGAAAATATTCTAGCAGGATTTTTTTGTTTATCTAACATTACATCATCGTATACGACTAAATTGTTAATACTTCCAACAAGATCTTCTACTGATGGTGCCTCGTCAATATCGGTTATAAATTCAATAATACCCTCACCGGCAATCTCTGAAGCATTTTCATTAAAATCCTTTAACACTTCATAACATCGTTGATCATCTACGCTAGGGGCAATTAAATACAACTTATCCCACTTCATCCATCTCATTATTAAATTGAGTAACAATTGCGTTTTACCGGATCCAGATGGCCCGATTATAATCATCCGGATAGAGTTTGGTAGCGCTGCATGATGCTTAACCGGTTCTCTTGCTTTAGTCGCTGAAAAATCAATTATATCCATATTTCTATACATAAATTATGGATCTATATTGTGTGAAGTGTAAAACGCGTACTGGCACAGATGACTTGACTACGATTACAACTAAAAATAACCGATCAGCGCTTTCTGGTAAATGCGTGCAATGTAGTACAAAGAAATTTAGATTTGTGTCTATGAGATCTGCAGGAAATGATGATTTAAAAAAAACGAGGGGGTGATATCGCAGCCAAAATGGCAAAACTCCCTGGAACCCCATGGGCAAAATACCCGGGAGAAAAGCACCTTCCAGGATATAGCTACTGTGGACCGGGAACAAGACTTGATATCAGACTTGATGATCAAAACCAACCTCGACGTGGTGAAGAACCAATAAACGCTATTGATAAGGCCTGTCACCTTCATGATGTTGCTTATAAAAGCAGCAATTTGCAACACAGGCATCTAGCAGATGTGAAATTAATTCATGCATTAAATGCTATTCCTGATAAATCCTTCAAAGAAAAATTAGCTTCATTTTTGATAAAATCGGCTATGAAAGGTAAATTGATGTTAGGTGCTGGTAATTAATAACAACATGGAATCTATTTACTATTCTCCAAGGGGATACTGGAGGGGTAGCGCTGCAATCAATAAACTCGCTAGCGCTGCAAAAGTGAAAAAAAAAAAAACACTGCGGATAATTGGTTATCCAAATAGGCGATATGGCAAATTTATCTACCACCGCCTAAACAAATTAATTACTCGCATTTTGATGTGACCGCTCCTAACGAAGTTCATCAGGCTGATATATTATTTCTGCCGCATGATCGCGGTTACAAATACGCGCTAACCGTAGTTGACGTTGCGAGTCGATACAAACAAGCAGAACCGTTAAAAACAAAATTATCACCTGAAGTTGCTTCTGCATTTGAAAAGATTTATCGACGAGGCCCACTACGCTGGCCAAATCTATCGCAGGTTGATCCTGGCAAGGAATTTCAAGGCGCTGTTTTATCAGCGATGAAACATCACAATGTCACCATCAGACGAGGGCATACTGCGCTACATCGTGATCAGGCAATTGTTGAACGATTTAATCGGACTCTTGCTGAACGGTTATTTGGATATCAATACGCGAAGGAGTTTATTCAGGATAAGAGATCCCGTGAATGGGTTAAGAGATTACCAGCTGTGATTATCGCACTGAATAATGAGATTCCTAGAACAATCAACATGAAAACTGTCAACGCGATTAAGAAAGCGTCTATACCTAAAATGGAAATCCAAGGAATTTCACAAAAAGATTTCAAATAACCAATTCTTGGTAGTAATGTCACTGTAAGGTATTTATACGAACCAGGAGAGCTTGAGGGTGGTAAAAAAAGAGCTACTTCGGAGTTGATTTATACTTCGTACTCTGGATACTGCGAGATAAACTAAATTTGACCACTCAATGCGATTATCTACTATCCAAATAATTGTGTCTGTGATAGTTAATCCCTGTGAAGAGTGTATTGTTGCTGCATAACCTAACGTCCATGGGGATTTATCAGCATGCAATGCATCTTCTACGACGCTGATATCAACCAGTACAATATCATTTAACACTAAATTCTGCTTTTCACGTTGTCCAGGAATGTCAACGTCGATATTCTGCTTTCGTGTATCCGAAGGCCTATAACACAACGGTACTGGAAGTGTTGAAAATTTTTCTTTATGCAATTCAAATAATTTCATCTGAAGTGTGTCTCTGGCTATTTTTCTACTTGCTATTATCAAATCGTCTGGTCTCCACGCTTCCCAGAAATCATTCATTGGGGTTTCTGAAATTATTTCACGCATTATTTCACATTGGATTCTATCCGGTTGTAATCTGATTAGTTGTTTCAACACCTTTAATACTTCATCTAATGATCTAATGTCATCGTTCATCTCTTCGTAATGATCAACGTGATCCTTGAGCCAGTCATGAGGTGGTTCACCGAAAATTGGCGGTGGTTGACCTTGATCACCGCACATAATAATTTTTGTATTTTTCGTTTTTAACCAACTAAGAAACAATTTTAATATATGTAACGGTACCGTGCATATTTCATCCCATAATATCACCGGTGGAATATATTTATTTCCCATTCTTTCAGGGGTCCACTGATCTCCTTTCCATGGAAAAAAACTGTGATAAGTATTAGATTTTACATCTCGTTTGGTTATATCTCTGGCGAGTTTATGAGTTGGTGTTAGCGCTTTCATGTTGATTTTATCCTTGAATAAGTTAATTAATCGTGTTGTCTTTCCTGATCCTCCTAATCCGTTTATATAAACGATTTTATATCGCGTAATCGGATCTGATATCGGTGGTGCATTGGATAATTCTGATAATTGGTTGCTTTTCAAGTATTTATCGTCGTTGGTAACATCTGCCGATTCACAATACTCATGTAGCGTCTCCTTTTTAAATCTCCAACGTCCCCACGCTTCCTCCGCGGATGTGAATTCAGCTACATCTGATTTGTATTTCTCGTGGATATACATAGAATCAGTGGCTACTCTAACTGCTGTATTAGGAAATCTATTTATCATCGAAAATAAATTGATAGAAGCATAAGCTAGCATAGAACTTCTCAAATGCGTATACTGTTTAATATATCCATCACAATAGGTAACATTTGTACCTAATCGTCTTCTATCGGATAGGAAAGCGTCTTTACGATTTACAAGTTTTCCTTGTTTCGTTAAATCCGTTACAATAAAATCGTATTCAGCGATGTCTATGATCAACCGCGAAGAATATTTTGCATTGTCGTATCGTCCACCCTGGGTAAATTTACCGATTATTCTTCGTCCAAAATCTTTTGCTTGTTCTTTTTTAATTTCAAATAACTTCTTAGACCAATTCATGATTTGTTCTTCATTGAAATCTGGAAACTGTTTTCGCTGTTCGCGAATTATACGATCTAGATCGGGTTGTGGTAGCCAAACTTCTTTCTGAACTCGATAGCATATAATAGCTTCGAAAACAATCAACGATATTAGCATACCACAATCAATCATATATCTCAATAGCACTATTGGCATCCAGGCCTTTTCAGATATATGTCTACCAAGCCAAACATAACTACACGGATGTAACCCTGTAGCGAATTCGAATGATATCACACGAGCGAATCCAGTTAAATCAAAATCAGGCAATGGACCATTAATCGCAACACGAGTCATTTCATGCGTGGGGTGTCCAAATCGTTTAAAATAGTTACTACATTCTCCATACCCGAGAAAACTTCCAGGATAACACGCGGATATATCAATTGAAATCATACCGCCACGATGGTATTTCGTATTCCATAGTCCTCCATGACTAAATTCGACGCAACTCAATTTAACGTCCTCAGAAAATCACTTTGTGTTGGACGCCATGAGTTTTTTTCTCTTGCGAAGTGAGCTACCACTGATGGAATTGTGAAGCTATCCGTTAATAGTTTTTCATGGGAACTCTCCGGTGAAAAATCACTAGCAATTTTTCTCATTCTGTTATCTAATTCTTCAACGCGATATAATTCACCATTTGGTCTTACAAATTGATCGAACCCTATTTCGGGATCTTCATCACTTCTAAGTAACCACACTGACACAGGATCATCTTTACACAACGCATGAATAGCATCGAATAATTTCTCTTCATAGAAAACATCCCCGAGGAATTCCTCGGGGATATATCTCACAGTTCGTTCTCGTGGAAATATTGTTACTGCAGGTGTCCACGCGTGTTTGTTATGATCAATAATTTGTATTGGCGCTCCATTTTTGTTATATTTCGGTTCGTATAAAACTTCTCCGGTTATCGTCATAACGGTTATTGGGAATCTTAATGATGTTTCTAATTTAGCTATATCAGAAATCTTTGCACCGTGCTGTTTCACTGTCAGTTCCCATTCGGTTATTTTCCTACGTCGCAGATCAGTTAGTTTATTTCCTCGGGATGCATTTGTGAAGTGTTCCATTACCCGTGTTGCTACACAATTCAGTGAACTAGAATATTTCATAGGAGCTAGTTTTGCAATATCGGGTTTATCATTTAACGGATATATCCCATAAACGATTGCTGTTACAGGATAAGATCTCTCGTAGTATGGTTTGTCGATTCCAGTTAGAATTCCTGGTTTGGAATCTCTACTCACAATGACAGCTTTTTTATCCTTAAGGATTGGTTCAAATTTATCCTTAATAATCCATTTGCCTTCGACTTCGATAATGAATTTTATTCTGAAAAAATACTTCTGATGGGAATTGCTTTGCAATTTACCCTTGAATTTCCAGCCAAGGTGTGAGATTATCTCAGCTGCTCTTTCATCGTTCATGGTAGCATCGATGTTGGGTACATTGACATCTTCATCAATAATTTGAAATGTCGACCAACAGTGTACTGCACCGTCTCGGTAGAATTCATTAAAACACTCCCTGATTTTACCCAGTATAGTTCTATTACCAATTAGACGTTTTGGTGTATCAGAGACTCTATCAAGATTGAATTTATTATTTTTCCAGGGTTTAATTTTCGATAATCTTTGGAACTCCTTATCGAGATTGAATTTAACATTTTTCCAGGGCTTAATTTTCGATAATCTGTGGAATTCTTTCATGGTATAATCAATAAATTTAGCATTTTTTGAAGGCTTAATTTTTGATAATCTCTTGAACTCCTCCATACTATAATTAAAACAAGCATTTAAATAAAAGATTTATGTATAATGAATCACTGCAAATGGCTTATGATTGGATCAGTGACACCGTGTAACAAATCATGCAGAAATGAATTCTGTGGGTATCATATGCAAAGCTTTTGTCGTGGAAGCCTTGGTCCGTTACCTTGTATACGATGTAGGGTTGGGGTTAGGGGAAAATCGCAATTATGTCTAAATTGTGGTGGTAAACGACAAAGGGAATTGAAGCGTTATTATGACAAAAGAATCAAAAATGGAAAATCATATGAATTTTTAATCATAAAATCTGACCCTGACTCTATCAAGGACAAAGTCAGTATCCTTGATAAAGTCAGTATCCCTGACAAAGTCAATGACAAAGTCAGCGAAAAAGTCATAAGAACTCCCCAAGACTACATTGAAAGATTCTCCAAAGATGTAATCATTAAACCAAACAATGAATTAGACAAATAGTATTAGTATACGAATGAACCAAGAATTCAGACCACATTCCCTGATTACAAATTATGAAGCATCTAGTGATGGTACTGTCAGACACTGCATTTTGAAGAAACCAGTTGGTGCTGACAATGGTGTGGGGTATTTGAGGTTTCGCGCTGGAAGGAAATTTTATTACTGCCATCGTTTCGTGTATGAATGTTTTTATGGATTGATCAAAGATGATTTTGTTATCGATCATAAAGATTCCAATCCAAAGAATAATTCTTTATCAAATCTGCAAGCTATCACACAAAGTGAGAATACCAAACGAGGAAAGACTGGGAAATACTCGAAAAAAGCGAAACCAGTAAAATCTTTGAATACAGCAACTAACGAAGAAAAAATATTTTTATCTATGAATGAAGCCGGTAAATTTTTCGATATTTGTAGACCCTCAGTACGATATGTTGCATCGGGAATAACCAAGACGGCGATTTCAAAAAAGAACGGACAGAAAATTCAATTTATTTATGTCTGATGCGTCATATTTTTTATTTAGAAATATGTAATTGTAATAGAATAGGAATTCTGAAAACATGAATAGCATTATTGATGAAATAGCAAGATTGAAAAGTCATGATATTGAACTATCAGATGGGTTAAATCCTGATCAAATAATGTCAGATTTTCAGGATATAGAATACGGAGTTAGCACTAACAAATATATGCTGCCAAAGAAATATGCGCTCATCAAGAGAATTCAGAATTCCATTCGGGACTCTCTTGCATTTTCCAGTGACGTAAGTGTGTTTGTTCCGTTATATACTATCGTGGAACGAATGCGAAAAGAATTAGGTAACGAATACGAATTGAAAAAAAGGTCAATTTGAAGATTAGAAACATAAGAGCGTTAATTCAAGAAAATGAACAATTTTGATTGTGACCGACCCTCAAAGAGGTTTTGTCGTTTTTTGATTGTGACCGACCCTCAAAGAGATTTTGTCTTTTTTTGATTGTGACCGACCCTCAAAGAGATTTTTTTTCGACCCTCAAGGGAAATCAGTGAAAATATTTCACACTGAATAAAAAATAAAAATATTTCACAGCAATAAAAAATAAAAATATTTCACACTGCGTAAAATTAAAATCAAATCCTAACAGCTTTTTCCTATGGGAAATCCCATGCAAAATCGACTACTTTACCCGACGAGTTTTTTTTTTATCGAAAATCAAGGAAAACTGACCAAAAATCAATGAAAACAGGCAAAAATTGATGAAAAATGACTAAAAAACCATCAAAATGAATCCTAACAGCTTTTTCCTATGGGAAATCCCATGCAAAATTGACTACTTTACCCGACGAAAACTGATCAAAATGGTATAAAAAAACAGTGAAAAATAGGCAAATCAGTCAAAAAAACAGGCAAAATCAGACAAAAACAGGCAAAATCAGTGAATAAAAATAAAAATATTTCACACACTGAATAAATATTTCACACACTGAATAAAAATAAAAATATTTCACACACTGAATAAATATTTCACACACTGAATAAAAATAAAAATATTTCACACACTGAATAAATATTTCACACACTGAATAAAAATAAAAATATTTCAATGGCGTTGGCACTTGCGCCATCAATGAAATACTTCCACGGTGGTGTTAAAAATCATCCGACATGTCAAATTGGAAAATTGTTTTCGTCGGTTAGGTCAGGTTCGGGAAAATTGTTTTACAATTGAAAAATTGTTTCTGATTTCAAATAATGGTCAATGAAGCATTAACAACCCGTTTGGCTCGTGAACGATTAGATGCAATTAAGAGATTTATACCAATTCGTGACTCTGTAAGGAATAAACTGCAACAACGACAGAGTTTACAAACTGATTTTGCTGCGGGATCTGAAGAATTGTTTAAACCAATAACTACAACAACGAAAGAGATAGTGTCAACAATCTCTGAACAAGGAAAAAAAAAACAAAAAGAGACTTTTCTCCCTGTGTTAGAAAAAAATAGCAAAAAGAACTAAACAAACAAAAAAAGTCTTTAGGAACACTTCCAGTAGATATAGTAATTACTTCAGGGCAACAACAAAAAAAAGAGCGAGTACTAGAAGAACTAGGTGCTATTGCAAGAAAACAAGAAGAAGAGAAAGAAGAAGACGTTACTATAGAAAAAATGTATTCACCGCAAAATATATTTACATACTATGCATACATCATAATTAAAATTTTTAAAGATGACAATGATTTAATTAACTTTACCGCGCGGAATTTTTCACTCGATAAAAGAGAAATAGCTGTAAACAAAGGGTGTAAAGAGTATATAAAAAACGACGAGAATTGGATAAAAAAATGTATACCTGGCAAACCGTGATAGATTTAGAATCACAGAAAGTAACCGCAATAATTTTGAGAGTTTTAAAGACAAAGTATTGAGTAGAGTAGATAAAATGAATATAGTAGTTGAAGAGGATGAATAGGAGTCAACTTGAGATGGATATTTAGGTAGCGGCATAGTTGAAAACACTAGCGTTACTTGTCCTGGTAATATTCTCAGTGATATATCACGGTTAGAAGTTCTCATCGGAGGGAAACGAGCCGGAAATAACTCTCCGGAAATAATTAATGAAGCAGCTGATATCTGTAGACGATTATTTGTCGGTGGTATCATGGACATTACTGTATATCGAGAATTCATTGCTGAATTAGTTGAAAATCACAAAGATGCCCATGGTTATTACAGCGATTGATCACTAATTAAAAAACTACTGGTTTTATAACAAGATGATTATACACTACAATCATGATAAACCAACCCCCGTCTATGTAGTTAATTCACGGTTTCCAGTTTATAGAGCATACTACGGAGATGGTCTCGGTGATACCATTGCAGGGTTATTTGCGAGAATGGCTCCAAAAGTGATGCCGTTAGCTAAACAATTATCAATGAAAGCAATTGATGTTATTCGTGATAAGGGTATTAGTGCTGTTGGAGATCTTGCCGGAAAGGCGTTTTCAGCCGCGAAGAATAAATTAACAGCGCTAGTGAAATCACGGAGAAAGAAACCGTTACCGTCTACAGCGGAAATATCTGCAAGTGTTAGTAAAATTATAAATAACGCAGTAGATGAAAAACTAGCGTCGTTGATAACCCCTGACCAAAGCAATATTGCAAATATGATAGCAGGAAGTGGCTTTAAAAAACTATGACGATGAAATCCTACGATTCTTTTACGATGAAAATCGTTTACGATTTAGACTCTGATAAATAGAATAAAATGTTCAAAAAGTCACCTGATCCAGCGTTTGATATAGACGCCCCAGTTGGCAAGGATGATTCTGTACGCGATTATCAATATTACGCCTATCATGCAATAGACCCAAATAGTCGATCGCGAATTGAACTTCAGGTTCATGATACCAGTAAATATTTTCTACCCGCTGAAGCGTTTATTGAAGTAGAAGGAGAACTTGTAACAGCTGCTGATACTCCTGCTGTACCAGCACCGTATCCAGCTGGTACTCAAGTCGGGTTTGTCAATAATGGTATTATGGCGTTATTTGAGAGTGCTAGATATCTCATTGATGGAAATGAAATTGAGTCGATAGATCGCAATGTTGATGTGGCTGCAACAATAATCGGGCTAGCAAGATATTCTGATGATTATACAAGATCAGCAGGACCTTCTATGATGTTTGCAAAGGATGTTAAAAATACCGCTGGAGGAAATCAATTTGTTGTAAGACGACCAAAAAAACGTGATAATAGTGATGCTGATGTCGAGGATATGATTATAAACAACGATGATAATTTCAATCTAGGAGCTGCAACACGTATATCAATGTTGGGGAGGGGGCGTAAATCATTTTCATGCGCGATTCCACTGCATCATATATTTGGATTCTGTAGAAACGTCCGAAAAGTTATTTATGGTACGAAGCATACAGTAGCACTGGTGCGAAAGAGTGATGATAATGACGCAATCTGGAGGATTCCAGCAGACAATGCAAATCCCAATGCTGATGCCGGTAAAGTTATTTTAACAAAACTATCATTGTGGATGCCAGTATTGACTCCATCAATCACCGCAGAAGAACGATTACTATCATTTATGGACCATGGAGGAAAATCGTTACTAAGTTGGCTAACGGTAAGTACAGATGTTAAACAATCAAATCTGAACGGGTTATTCACGTGGAACCTAGCATCAAAACAAGGTGTTGCTGCGCCACGTCATATATTTATTGCGTTACAAGATAACACACGAGTTGGCGATCAACGTTTCAGTCATATGATATTTGATCAATTAGGTGTTAAAGACGTCTCACTGAGAATAAACGGCCAGCAGGAACCATCCGAGGATGTACAACTTGATTACGGTCAAAATCATATTGCACGCGTGTATCATAGGTTGTTGTCCTTTATGGCACGCGATCAAAATGTTGATACTGGTTTGCAAATATCACAATTTGATTTTAAAAATCTATATCCGATCTATTACTTTTCACTGGAACATCTTGATTTAACAAGACAGTCTGTCGTTGATATACACTTTAGAGCTAATGTGCTTCGTGGTGCTATTGATAATTACAGAGCAGTTGCTGTCATTCTCAGCGACAAATCAATGTTACTTGAAGGTGTTGGTGGAAGAATGAGAGTGGTAGATGCACCAGTGGAAAATCTTTGAAAATTCTATGAATTTTTCATTGAAATTGTAAACGATTTAGAATCAATCTATTATGTATAATGTCGTATAGTAATATCAGTGTTGCGTTGACACCTGGTCAATTAAAAAAATTACAATCCAAATCAGCTAAGCAATGTGGAACCACAATCACGTTGAAACCTAATCAAATGACTGGTGGTGCAAATAAATTGTCGTTAACAACTCGTCAAATAAAACATTTCAATGATGCACTAGTGGCAAAAAAAGGTGTTCAGATTACTCTTTCTGCGGCTGCTATCAAAAATATGATGAAAACAGGCGGTATATTTCCATTGTTAGCTGCAATTCCGGCCTTGATTGCAGCAGCAACCCCAGCGGTGGCTAAAGCGGCAGCGTTAGGAGCCGTTGGTACTGCAGCAGGAATGGCACTAAAGAAGGCAACTGGGCAGGGTTATAAAAAAGGGAAAGGGTATAAGACCACCAGGAACCCCGTATTCATGGTACAGCGGAAAAGGCCTGAGACTAGGACCGGTTTATTAGTTGGAGAGTCTTTGATTGAAGAGTCTTTTACTCCAATGTCCAATTTTGATTTACTCGATGCTGCTAAAAAAAAAACTGGCGATTAAAAATTTTAGAGGTGTCTTTATGAAAAATCAATTACCACATCAACCAAACAGAGTTGAGACCGGAATCATTAATTTAGATAACAGCACCGGACCTGGAACTCACTGGAACTAACAACACTTCAATCTAAAATTGGAGAACACGGAATACAGTTTTCAATTTTTCGTAGAAATATCATTGATAAATTTATTGGAACTACATTCGATAAACTCGACATAAAACTCCCTGATATAAAAAAATTCATCGATGAGACGAAAACCTTCATCGAAGCCATCAAAAATGATTTTTCGAGGATGATAACAATCATTGAAAAAGCAAAAATTCCTCATGAGAAAACCAACAACGTAGTATACACGATCCAACACGGATCATTTGCGTGGACACCTACAAACAACAAATTAGATATCACTGCAACCGTTAAGGGTATTTATCGATTAACACTTTTGACAACGACTCAATTTAATATTTCATCGTCGAGTTCATCTGGGGTCAACAATACGATTTCAACGATCATCGACAAGGATACAACTGAAAAGTTCACAATAACATCTACTGATAAAAATTTGGTTAGGGTTTCAACAACTTGGTATGTGGAATTCGTAGCGGATTTAAGTAAATAACGGTTTCAATTGAAATCGTAATTGAAAACGCTAGCGTTTTTAAAATAAAAATGATTTCATCATCGCAATATCGCTATAATCAGGTCAGAGAATTTCAAACTAGACTCAAAGCGTTCGCCGAGGAGCATCAAATAAAAATAAAAAAATACCGACGAAGAATCACCGTAATTGATGTTACTATGTACTCGGTGTCAGGCGTTCTCACTGGCGCCGGAATAATACTTGCATCGGTTACAATGATTGCCCCGGTCGTAGTTCCAATTTGCATTTCTGCGGCGGCTACAATCGCAGGTATATCAACCGGGATAACAAAAAGGATATCATCATGCAGCCAACGCAAACTGCAAGATTACTTAATTCAATTTCATGCTGTATCAACCGCATACTCGCAATTATCCTCGATGATATCGTCGTCACTCGATAATACAATTATATCAGATAGTGAGTTCTCAGCGATGGTCAGTATTTATGACTCCGCGATATCAAAATTAGAGCGACAACATGAGTATAATAACAATGACAACACCGATGGAATTGGAAAACACGAACCCGAAAACCAGAATGATCTCAATAACCTCAACGATATCAGATAGTGAGTTCTCCGTGATGGTCAGTATTTATGATTCCGCGATATCAAAATTAGAAATAAATCATTAGTATAATAACAATGACAACACCGCAGGAATTACTTCAACGAATAGTGGAGAACACGAACCCAGTACAAACAAGCATGATATCAATAACATCAACGAATCCTGAATTCAGTGTGAATTTCCCTAGCCCAGTCCCCGTAAAGCAAAATTACGAGTGTATCACAGCTGGCCTAACATTAGATCAAAATCATTTGGTGGTCAACAACCCAATAATTCACTGGTGTTCTCGTATAAGAATAAAGACGAAAACTAAAAAAACTTCTCAGTGACACCATCGATGTTGGTTTTAAAATAATTCATAAAAAAAAATCCTCAAACATAATAATGATCCAGATGGTGGCGGTAGGCATATCGCTCCGTTCAACGTGAATATATCCTCAGTGATTGCGCTCAATTTAGTATGCGATGTTATCGAAGGAAGCTATCAAATTAATCTCGAACGATCAAATCAAGCTCAGCAAGGATATATTCTTTATTCGTTTGCACCAATAGTCCCTCCAGGATTTTTAATTATTGAGTCTCCGGTTAATCCAGTCTATATGCGATGTCATAATGATTCATTAACCAGAATTAATTTCAAACTCACAGATCAGTCCAATAATCTAATTGATCTACAAGAGGAGGTGTTAGCGATTAGTCTGTTTGTGAGATCCTAAAGACTCGATCAAATATTCGGTTAAAATCATTTATTATTTTTTGTTAACCCATAGCAGCAGAGGGGGCGAACGACAACAAGTTGCGACCAAAATTGATTGAAAAATCGTAAAGTCTCCGTTTGCCAAATGGAGACTTATTCTTTTTTTTGTTAAAACATGAGATTTCGTTGGAAGGCTCTATTTTTTGTTTTAAAGATTCAATCTATTTTTTGTCTGAAAACGTTGTAGGGTTCGCCCCCTCTGCTGCTTCTATCTCAGAATGAATAAGGCGTGTTTACAATATTTATCCATGTTTTATCTCAGCATGAATAAGGCGTGTTTACAGTACTTAAAGCTTATTAGTTTTTTTTTTTTTTTATAGTTTAACGTCATTTTTCAGCACAATATAGGCTATACATGGCGGCCAGTACTAAAGCGCTGTCCGTTACGGATCACTGCCATCTCACCTCTTTCTGTGTGGGTTCGAGTCTAAAATTCGACTAATGTAGTTATGTGAGAAAGCTTGACAGTAGCTTTTCGTGGGTCGGTGGTTCTTTCCGGGGGTTTTTCGGGTTCTTCCTCCACCATTAATACTGCCCGCCATGTGTGGCCTATATTGTGGTGAAAAATGGCGTTAAACCATACAAAAAAAAAAAACCACTGCAACATTTGCTCACAAACATAGACCACGCTCGGTTTTTTTTTTCTTATTACATTGCAGACAAATTTGAATGATTACAAAGAAAGCCGCTGCAAATTTATTCGAGAAATGGTTCGCCGTTGTGAATCGAGCACATGCGATGGAGATTGTCGTTATTGTGATCACCCATCATCCCTTGTTCTAGAATTTCAACGCAAAATCTTTCTTGAACATCGGTGGTTTTTAAAAAGCAGTAAATATAACTAATCAAGGTTCTCGATCATCAGGATAGAGAATATTGAATTAGGTACGATCATCCAATCATGAAAAATGTTAATTGTTGTGCAATACATATATTTCATGCAAACAAACGCCAGGATTTCGATTATTATATCTTCTGCAATGGGAATGCCATATGAGAAACCAAACACAAACACAGTGAAGGTTATATAACGAGAACTATTTTAATTAACTGTAATGAATGCAAGATTTTTACTTTCGCAATTCTTCATTTTGACAGTTACAATCTATATTAATTGATTTTACGACAACCATAATCCCTCAACTAAAATAACATACGGTCATATCAATTGTAAAATAGATAACAGTGTCATATGAAATATGTAGGATTAACTTCTTTGGCATATGATGTTATCTATATTTGAAACAAAGAAGATAAATCCAAACCACGATCTCGTCTATACTTAATAAGCACTCCGTATTTAACCAATTGTACATCCAACGATTACTAAGTGAATTATTCTGAAATAATTGGCAAAGGGAACATTATAGATCAAACCGTGATTCGATTAATTTTCTTTTGCAAGCATTCAGACATTTTATATATTCACTAATCTTCTTTCCTATTTTAAGGATGATTAAACGATTTACCAGATGATTTATTGCCTTGAATTATTTCTGACAAAATTCTTAGTTAGGGGACCTAGTACTGTATCTTTACAATCTTCAATGAACGAAAATCGAACTCAGACATGAACGTTAATATTCCATAAATCAAATCAGAAAAAAGGCAGGATTCGGATCTTGTTTGTACTTTGTTGCCCTACTTTGTGCATAAAGGTCAATTGAATTGGAAAAAAAAATTAAAAGCACAAGACATCTAGTATTTATCTTTCAACCGAGCGACATACGAAACAGTTTCGAATATCAGAAGTCATATTTTTTTTAAAAAATTCAAAACTAAATGGTTGGAGAAATAGAAAATTGAGTTTAGTAACATTAAAGGCTGATAACATCAGCGTCTGCAGGACTGAATACTATTTAAAATTGGTTGGATTATCCGAGAGCATAAATACAAAGTATAAGTTAATACGGTCTTTAGAACGTCTGTGAATTATGTACAACCAGAAAATAAACAAAGCGTATATTCAATAGTTATGCAATCGCAGTTGACGATAAAATAACGGGAATGATTTGCTTCGTCGTGTGTTTCCGACATAGGAATATTATTTCGTAATTACTGGTCTAAAGACTTCGTGAAATATTAAATATTTTTTAATGAAACATTGAATTCAGATTTAAGAAACATTAAGCACGTATTTAAAAGATATTTGATTAATATTTCTTTTCATAAAAGTATTTAAAAGCACGTGTTATTTGATTTATCAGTTATCCATTAATGCCAGTTACACTTAAATCTGCAAAAATAAACCAGAAAATTAACTGCACAAACATATCGCATAAAATTGCTGCTGCTATCATTGATAATGCAAACATTGTATTAAACTAATTCCAGTAGCTTATCTCAACAATATATATATATATATATATATATATATATATATATATATATATATATATACATATATTTAGCACTAAAACCGAAAAACACAGACCTTTTATGTAGGATTTTCACATTGAACGCTGGCATTTAATCTGCTGAATCCAATTTTGTTATTTAAACACGAACGAAAAAACACAACCACATACACGCACGCACGCACACAAAGAATTGGAAGCTCCGAGAAAAGTAACTGATATAGATAATGTAATCTTAAACGTTAACTCTTGTTCTAATTTTGTGTTCACAATTCTAATAAGACATTTATGCAATTGGATGCGGGTTTCAGCAAAATAATGATAAAATAAGTTTTTTATTAGAACTATTTTCACTTTTCAATTACTAATCAGTTTGTAGGAATTTGTTTTCATCATGCTAAGAGTATGCCTACAATATAAACAAATAATACTGTAAACCTCAAATCACATTAAAACTGTTAAACAGCCACTCTGCATTATTCAAAAGTTTATATTAAAGCAACGTGGCCTTGTACAAACAATGTTCTTTTTCCGCAAAGAAAGCTACCTTAATATAACAGCTAATATAAAACACATCCTATCTTTAAAAGCTACCTTAATATAACAGCTAATATTAAACACATCCTATATTTTAAAAGCTACCTTAATATAACACCTGATATAAAACACATCCCATCTTTTCATTGGAAATGTTCTTGCTTAACAAAATGTTTTCGAAACGTAACCGCTAATTTAATCAAATTTCTGTTCCATTTTGTAATTTTTGGGTATGACAATGATTTACATCAAAGTGTCACTTATTTTAGCTGATATACGAAGCATGTATCCCGATTAGTATCATCTACACTTGTAAGATGAAACTGCTTCCCAGAAGTTTTAAGGCAAATTGACACTGGAAACCGAGGTATCCCATCAGTGACTACCTTCAGTAGCGATCCATCTTGAGCCAGCAGATAGATGTTAAAAGACTCGTGTCCCGCAACAAATAAATTTTCTTTCATATCTATTGCCATGTCAGCTGGTCCTCTGAGGCTGTCACTCATATATTCAAATTCCTTGATCCCATCTAGGGAAAAACAATATACAGCGTTGTTAAGATATCATGAAATGCACACGAGAGTCTTTAATGACTTGAAAACCAACTCTTTATTGCCAAGAGAGGCAAATGCTGTGCACCATCTAGTGGTTGAGGTGATTCCCTTCCTCTGTCTGAAACTCTTCCTCTAACCTTTCTATGAATGCGTGTGTCGTCTGTCTCATTATCGTGCATATGTCTTTCTTTAGTTGCCTTTTCATCAGAACAGAACTGGATGAAGTCATACGGTAAAGGAATTATCTGGCAATTTTCCAAAAATGTACAAGATAAATCAATTATAGACAACATGCTGCTCTCACGTATACAGTCAGGAATATTTAGATCAATGTTAATTTTCAATATCTCTGAGCAATCCTTTGTTTTTCTCTGATAGGTCAGAAGCTGATCCTCCATTTTCTGCAAGATTACACACATCTGCGTTTCAGAGCCATACTTTGATATCGCCTCCAATTGTTTGCATGAATTCTTGACTGCTGCTACAACAGACTGAATATGTCTGTCTTCCTCTAATCTCCTCATCGATTTCTGCTCGCTGACTTTTTTTAGTTCCTCACTGACACGTATTTCAAGATCGTCGATTATGGAATTTATTTTTTGTCTCAGTGTGGATATTTCGTTTAACTTCTTCTTTATATCAGCTTCAAAGTCAAGCATATTCTGACGTTTCATTTTGGAGACGTCCGTAATATGTTTCTCAAGTACCTTCATTTTCTTTAATAACTTATCTGGTCTTTGTTCCTTGATAACTTCCTTTGCATGTACAATAATTTCTTCACAAGTTGTACAACCCTTATGTCCTTCCTCAAGACAGGTGGCACACAAGACTTTACCATGATCTCTACAATAGAATTTGTACTTTTATCTCCATGATTTGTACAGGTCAGAAATTCAGTCATTGCGACTGCCATAGCAGGATCACTAAGGAATTCTTCCACTGTGACAAAATGGTGACCCTTTAACAATTTAGAACTTTGGTGATGCTCATGACAGGTTTGACAACGGCACTCTTTGCAGACAGTACAGAAATATTTCGCTTTGAGTTGTTTTCCTTGGACAGAACATGGTTCACACGTTTTATCACTGGCTGATTTATCTCCTGGTGACATAGAAGCTAGAACGACATCAATTGGGAACTGGTCCGCCCATGATGTTAATGGAGTATCACCAAATAGTGGGCGTATAACGGCCTGACATACTGGACATTTAAATGTGTGTATCCCGCTTACCTTTGTCGCGGTCTTGGATATGTGAGAACTCAGACACTTTGTGCAAAAAGAATGTAGACATGTCAGTGATCTAGGAATGGTAAGTTGGTCCAGACAGATTGGACAGATTAAATCCCTATCTTGCGGTTTGATTGGCCTCGCTCCCCAGCCCGAAGAAGTCGCCATTTATACGCTTTGATATTCACACTACTTCCTTGTTGAACCTGTGTATAATACGTAGGCAGTTCTGTACATGTAAATATGCATGACGTTCTGACCTGAACGTTATCTAGAGATTTGTTGTAAGTAGTTCACGCATGTGAGGACCTGTCTTTCTGTCAGCCATTTAAGGTTATTTTCTAGTATGGCACACGACCACTCATGGTAATAATGAGCAAAGAATAGTCCAACAAACATGGCAGCAGAGAAGTACATTCTGCTTAAATGTGTGGTCTGTGCTTAAAATATTCCCTTGCATTACTCATTACAATTAAGACATATCTGTTATGTTCCGAATTAGCATGATTTCCTTTCCATTCGTACTGAGATGCATGTATATTAAAAATCTCCTTCCCCAGGACCCCCTCTCATTTTGTGAATTTTTTTCCTCTTAGCAGAAGATGTGCATGACCGTTATTACTTAAACAATGAACTACGTCATTCGACTATATGCCAATTATTGATCCACTCGGCAAGTTTTGTATCAATTCAAAATTAAATAAATTTGCTAATCTAATTTATCACATTGCATTGTCCTAATTCGAAAGACAGCTTTGCTTAGCAGCAAACATTCTCTATCATTTCCATTAGCATCAATGAGTATTTAAGTACATTTGTCTTCAGTTCTTATAATAATAGGTATACTAGTTAGCCAGGTTACATAAAGTTTTTACATATGATTGACACAAGTCATCGTTATCATTTTCACAGTAGTCTTTTAGTTCACTGCAAGGTAAACTCGTTAGCACACTCGTTGTTCTAATATCAAAGCAGTATTTGCACCTGCCCCAAGACTATGATGCAAAATCTTTTTTGTCAAAGGTGGAGAAAAATCCGACATAAATTGGGTAAGAAGCGTGGAAAGAGTTTTAGTTAGTCTGATTGGAGACCTATACATACAAAGGCACAAACATGAATACATATAAAGAAAGTTGAGAAAACAAATTAAAAAAGTCTTAATTATGCAACATTAGAGATAAACACAAACAAATAAGCTTAAAGGGTCCTTGAATCAATGATCAGTCAGTTAAAGGGTAATATTCCAACCGAGAATCACGAACCAGGAACCGGAAGGGGCTGCAAAAATGGCGATAAAGATCAGGCACCAATAGAAGACATTGATAATACAGAGAAGGAAAAAGGCTCCATGTGGCATTTTGCCCGACCCAAATTAAATTAGAAACATGTATAATCAAAAAAGTAATTCAGACAAGCCACTGTTTAATGTTAAACATGACCGCAGGCTAGCACTATCCCTTACGTAAGTTTGCATAAGCTAGGGTTGGAAGCCCGACCAAGGCCGTCAGAAGTGCAATTATCACCTTGGTGTGGAAACGCTTGTGCAGATGAAAGAAGTTACCAAAAGGAGTGGACGTGCCTTATCGTCTTGATACGCAGACTGACAGCCAGGTTGAATTGGTCGCTTATTCGATTGGACAGGGCCCTAGCGCTAACCAATCAGAATCGAGATAGGGGCGGGACCCTGATTTGGGCTAAGTATGATATCCTTAGACCTGCCATCAAGATTTAGTTCGCTATAGTTTGTTAGAGAGAGATTGCCAGAAGATACCAACTCCGATCAACCATGCGTTATTGGCGGGATAAAAACCTCAGGACAGGATTCTAAGTGTAGCTTCTACAAGGTCAGTGAGCTAGTTGTTTGATCTTTGCTGAATGCGACTGCCTTTAATTGTAGATCGTAGATATACTTATTATTATTACTAGAATCGTAGTAGGAAGAATTATTTTGTGATGTTAATATGTTTGCATATTTTGGAAAGGAATTGATATTTGTAAAGAATCATATCATATTGCTAGCTAGCCGTCGTAAGAGTTAATATTAGTATAATTCACTATGTGATTATTTTATAGTAGACTAGAATCATATTGCTTGCTAGCCGTCGTAAGAGTTAATATTATTATAATTCGCTAGGTGGTTATTTTATAGTATACTAGCACATTTATCTATGCAATATAGATTTTGCCATTGCTGAATTGAATGGTATCTTTGAAATGGTTGCACTGTGAGAAATTAGTAATATGAATATTTGAATATTTGTGTACGCTTGTGGGAGTGTAGTGTACAGACATGCGTCTGATTGTTGTAATATTGTAAGTACAATGAGATTAAATATATATTTGGATATACTGATGTGATACAATGTATTGATGTGTGTATGATACCGTGTTATTACACCATTGTTTACCCTGTAAGAGTGTGTGGGAATTTCGATGTGTATGTATGCGTGACCTAAAACGTAATAGCCTTATCTGATGGTTAATTGATGATTTAGTGTGAGGTGAGATTCGATAAACCATATGTTAACGCCTTGTGGTTTTCACGGGAAGCTTCGAGTTACAGGCTAGTGACAGTGGTCCCAGTGTCTCCGATAGAGAGACGGAAGAAAAGAGAAGGAAGGAGAGGAGTCGGGAGAGGAAGCTTCGAGAGACAGATCAGTGATAGTTGTCCCAGTAGTCTCTGATAGAGAGACGGAAGAAAAGAGAAGGAAGGAGAGAAGTCGGGAGAGGTAAAGTGCAGGAGGAGTGGGAGGAACGAAATAAAGAGATGAGTGGAACCAAAGGCCAGGGGAAAATCGAACTCACACTGAAACCACGAGATAAAGTAGGCTGTCACTTGGAGGACGAGTGAATGTGTTTATCATTTAAAATTATCGACTTTATTAAATTGTTATTATGTTGAATTTCATCTTCGTGTTCTATATAATTTAACCGTCGGCGGTGCTGACTGGGGGCTCAGAGCTGTACATCTATTTCGTCATTAATTTAATTTTATAACTTCACGAGCCAGGGTGGAATTTCCATAATATTTTAATTAATATATTGGAATTACCCCACCCCAACCTTTGCAAACGCTACAGTGGGCGCTTAGTCCGGGATTTTTAGACATAAATATTATTTTAAAGACCTAAAGTTTATTTGTTAAAAGTAATAATGAACAGTGTGAAATAGTTTTGAGTTATTTTCCATCCTGTGTATTTTGAATTTTTATGATTTTCACATCTTGTGTTTGTTATATTTGATATTTGCATGCTTTGTAGATCTTTAATTACCTGCAGTAATTGTGAAGCAAATATCAAACAAATATCTTACGAAATTAGTTGTTGTCGACAGGTAAGTATTTGGCTAGGAACTTGTAATATCTGTCCATTGTTAGTAGGGTCGACACTATGTATCACTTCGTATTAGTGTAACAACATGGCTACAGAAAGGCAAATGATCAAGGAGTACCGTGCCATGGGGTCGGAAGATCTTGGATGCGACGATTTTCTCGTGCAGTTTGAGAAACTTGCTCACGCTCATAAAGTTCCTGAGCAACATTGGGCGAATAATGTTTCAGCCTTTTTGTAAGGTGCAGCTCGTGAATACTACCACGGCTTAGCTGCAGACGATACCGACGATTATAATGTGCTCAAGAAGGCCCTTCTTTGATATTATCGGCTGACCACCGAAACGTACCGTAAACGTTTTCGGGACTCGACGAAAAAGGCAAAAGAAACCCACTCTCAATTCCACAACCGTGTTCGAGGGTTATTTGTGAAGTGGATGAAGATGGCCGAAGTAGAACAATCGTACGACGGGCTACGCGAGGTAATACTCAAAGAACATGTCCTGAGTACTTACCGTCGCGAGTTGACAGTCTTACTAGCAGAGAGTGAGAGAGCACCATTTGCTCGAAGAGATCGCTAGCATGGCGGAGCGATACGAACAGGCGCATTCGATGAGTGGAGGATCCGTGGGTGCGGACCGACCCCGACAGACTGAGTCGCGCCGGGTGCTTGAGGTAGAGCCGGCTGTCCGTAACCGTCAGGGCGACGGGAGGGCCGGAGGGGGATCTACAGGTAGGGATGTCACTCATAGACCTGGTCAGGCCTCACCCCCGAACGCGAGATTTGCAGGTAGGCGAGGACCGCAGACGTGTTACAACTGCAAGCGCCCGGGGCATATAGCCAGGGACTGTCCCAAGGGGAGACAGACCCAGGTGAATACCGTCGCTAGGAAGGATTACGAGCCGGGAGTAAGTTCCAAACCCTCAAATCTCGCGTCTGCAACTGTCAACGGAGAAGGTGCCACCATCTTGTATGACACCGGGTGTAGCGTCCCAGCCCTAGTCGACAGGAAGTACGTTAAGCCCGAGGATTACACAGGGGAGCTAATCGAAGTTCAGTACGGGGAAAATTGAAGGTGCGTGCTTGGATGGTCTATCATATGACGTCATACTGGGATGTCGTTATGTGTTACCACAACCGAACCCCGAAACCGAAAGCGTAGCCGATGGGAGTTACATCGTCACCGGTAAGTAACGTTCTTCCGGCCGAGTTGAGGAACCTGCTACAGGAAGTCGCAACTCTGGTGCAGTTGCACAACCACACTGTAGCAGAAACAGAGAAAGAAACTCCAAATGGCGAGGTGAAGTTCGCGTACAAGAAGGGAATCTTGTATCGCCACGCCAGGAGAGGCAGCGAACACTTTAAGCAAGTTGTCGTGCCGAAAGAGAAGCGAGGAAAAGTGTTAAAACTCTTGAACGAGAGTCTCATGGGAGGACACATGGGAATTGCCAAGACGCGTGACCGTCTTGTCAAAGAATTTTACTGGCCAGGGGTCTAGGGTGATGTCAAACGAATCTGTCTCTCCTGTGACATGTGTCAAAGAATGGCACCGAAAACGGATCATCGACCCGTCCCCTTGGGGAGTACACCCCTGATCGATGAACCCTTTCGACGCGTCGCAATGGATTTAATCGAACTGATAAAACCCGCGTTGTCGCACGGAAATCGGTTTATTCTAACGGTCGTAGATTACGCTACGCGCTATCCCGAGGCCGTCGCGTTGCGTAATATTGATTCAGAAACCGTCGCGGCAGCGTTGTTTGGGATTTGGTCAAGAGTCGGAGTACCCGACAAGATCCTGACCGATCAAGGGACGCAATTCATGAGTCGTGTGATGGCAGAGGTGAACCGACTAATGTTAATTAAGCACCTTACGACTACACCGTATCGCGAACTTGCGCAGCAAACTGGAGGAAGTTTGTTCCCTCGCACAGGAGAACCTCAAGCGAGCGAAGCCGCGTCAGGCGAAGAATTACAACCAGCGCGCAAAACCACCCCAGTATGAAGTCGGGGACAAGGTGTTGTTACTGTTGCCCCAAGAACACAACAAATCGCAAGTTTCCTGTAGAGGTCCATACGTCGTCACCGAGAAGGTCGGAGGTCAAACATATCGGATACGGCTGCCAACGAAGGAGAAATTGTACCATGACAATCTGCTTAAGAGATACCGGGAAAGAGAGACCGTCAGCGATTTTGTCATCGCTACGATAGTCACCGAGGACGCTGAAGTTGATACGGAAGGCGCCAACACTGTCCCGAGCTGTCCGTTAACGAGGGCTGAGACACCTTCGGACGTGAAGTGGTACCCCTTGCTGACTGCGGTACAGCGGGAAGAGATTGAGACGTTGATGCCCGGGAATTCCGATGTGCTTACTGAAATACCCGGGAGAACTTCGCTTGTCGAGTTCGGGTTAAAGCTGGTGGATGACCGGCAAGTCCAGAGGAAACCCTACCCCTTGCCCCACGCAATACGACAAGTCGTAATTGAGGAGATCGAGCAGATGATTGCTCTGGGAGTAATCGAACCCGCCGACTCTCCGTACAGCTCTCCTGTAGTCCTAGTGCAGAAGAAGGACGGAACTCATTGGTTTTGTGTCGACTATCGGAAGCTAAATCAGGTGACAGAATTTCAAGTCGAAATGCTACCTGACCCGGAACATATTTTCGCTTCTGTCTCGAAAGCGAAATATTTCTCCAAGCTGGATTTGTCCAAGGGCTATTGGCAAATTTCGTTAAGGAAGGAGGATAGGACAAAGCTCGCTTTTGCTACTCCCGACGGGAGCTACCAATGGTTGGTCATGCCGTTCCGCGTACAGAACGCGCCCAGCGTCTTTACTAGGATGATGCGGAAGTTGTTGGAGCTCTTACGCGATAAGGGTGTCTACAACTTCATGGACGACCTCTTGTTGGCCACAGAGACGTGGAGTGAACAACTCACTCTATTAGCTGACGTTTTGGAGCGGCTACGTCAGACAGGGTTGACAGCTCGCCCTTCCAAGTATCACTTTGGGTTCCGGACATTGGATTATTTAGGACATACCCTAAGCCAAGGCACATTGTCCCCAGAGAAGTCAAAGGTGGAGCAGCTACGAAACGCCGCACGGCCCACCACGAAAACTGAGGTTAGGTCATTTCTGGGATCGGCAGGGTATTACCGTAGGTATGGCCAATTTCAGCGAGATTGCGGGGCCGTTGTCTGATCTAACCAAGAAATGGGCTCCGAGTAGAGTTGTTTGGACCAATGAGTGTGACAATGCTTTCTAAACGCTGAAGGATAGACTTACATCCGACGCAGTTGTTCGTCTACCGGATCTGGCAAAAGACTTCGTCCTTCGCACCGACGCATGTGACACTGGATTGGGAGCAGTACTACTGCAGGAGTACAATGTGACGCTTTTTCCTGTCGCGTACGGCAGTCGGAAGTTGTCTGCTGCCGAGAAGAACTATTCTGTATCGGAGATGGAATGCCTCGGAATCGTGTTCGGAATATTACGGTTTGAGCGATACTTGTACGGGCGGAAGTTCATATTGGAGACCTACCACCAACACCTCGCCTATCACGCGCAGACAAATGTATCGAATGGACGATTGATGCGATCGTCCTGTTCTTACAGCAGCACCAAATGCATATCAGATACGTGAAAGGTACAGAGAACGTAGGCGCTGATTTCATTAGCAGAAGTGCTGGAATGGAATAATCGATCTGTATATATATATATATATATATATATATATATATATATATATATATATATATATATATATATATATATAGATATATATATATATATATATTCATGTTCTTATTTCGTGTAGTGTCACGATGATTTTGTTTTTATTCGTGTCGTGTCACGATGATTTTGTTCATTTTTCGTGTAGTGTCACGATGATTTTGTTTTATTCGTGTAGTAATGCTTTTGCATTTGGAGTAATTTTGAGGGAATAAAATCCCGATTTTATTCTCAAGGGTGGGGAGATGTGGCGTTTTGCCCGACCCAAATTAAATTAGAAACATGTATAATCAAAATAATTTGGACAAGTCATTGTTTAATGTTAAACATGGCCGCATGCTAGCATTATCCCTTACGTAAGTTTGTCGTAGCTAGGGTGGGAAGACCGACCAAGGCCGTCAGAAGTGCAATTATCACCTTGGTGTGGAAAAGCTTGTGCAGATCAAAGAATCGAATTGGTTAAATTGGTCGCTTAGTCGATAGGACAGGGTTCCAGCGCTAACTAATCAGAATCGAGATAGGGGCGGGACCCTGATTTGGGCTAAGTATGATATCCTTAGACCTGCCAGCAAGATTTAGTTCGCTACAGTTTGTTAGAGAGAGAGAGAGATTGCCAGAAGATACCAACTCCGATCAACCATGCGTTATTGGCGGGATAAAAACCTCAGGAAAGGATTCTAAGTGTAACTTCTACAAGGTCAGTGAGCTAGTTCGATCTTTGCTGAATGCGACTACATTTAATTGTAGATCGTAGATATACTTATTATTATTACTAGAATTGTAGTAGGAAGAATTATTTTTTGATGTTAATATGTTTGCATATTTTGGAAAGGAATTGATATTTGTAAAGAATCATATCATATTGCTAGCTAGCCATCGTAAGAGTTAATATTAGTATAATTCACTATGTGATTATTTTATAGTAGACTATAATCATATTGCTTGCTAGCCGTCGTAAGAGTTAATATTATTATAATTCGATAGGAGGTTATTTTATAGTATACTAGCACATTTATCTATGCAATATAGATTTTGCCATTGCTGAATTGAATGGTATCTTTGAAATGGTTGAACTGTGAGAAATTAGTAATATGAATATTTGAATATTTGTGAACGCTTGTGGGAGTGTGGTGTACAGACATGCGTCTGGTTGTTGTAATATTGTAAGTACAATGAGATTAAATATATATTTGGATATACTGATGTGATACAATGTATTGATGTGTGTATGATACCGTGTTATTACACCATTGTTTACCCTGTAAGAGTGTGTGGGAATTTCGATGTGTATGTATGCGTGACCTAAAAAGTAATAGCTTTATCTGATGGTTAATTGATGATTTAGTGTGAGGTGAGATTCGATAAACCATATGTTAACGCCTTGTGGTTTTCACAGGAAGCTTTGAGGGACATGCTAGTGACAGTGGTCCCAGTGTCTCCGATAGAGAGACGGAAGAAAAGAGAAGGAAGGAGAGAAGAAACACAATCTCATAGCACACTACCAGTATAGTACAGACAGTAGTACATATACATCTGTAACACCGCACCTAGCTCGCATTCACATTCATCACATTCATTCCATTCAGGCGAAGACTGCATACCGAGTAGGACGGCTTTTCTGGAGCTGGCGACCTGATGACGTCACGACGGGTGCGAAAGCACATTTTCCTGGGCTTAACAGTTAAGGACGGCTCAACACGGCATCAACTCACTTCACTATGAAGAGAAACATTACGATGTGGAGAGGTGGACTACCGTACACAGCGGAAATATTTCGGAGAAGTTATAAGTCCCTTTAACAAGTGGCAGACGACGAAGTCTTATGGAAACTGGGCAGCCCACCATACCCACGTGGTGAAGAAAAATGGCGGACACTGAAAGTGGACAGCTCCTACATCAAAGTACTGGAACCACATTGCAACCCGCCATGGAAATTTAAGCAATGTGGCGGACCTGGGGCGCGCTGACTGGTGATATCAAAGTATTGAGTAACCCGCAGGCTGCCGTAGGATGATATCACCAAGTCAGTGAAATACTACCCTGGATAGCCAGCATTTTGATGCCATTACAGCTGTTTTCTGATGTGTCGCCAGCATCGGACTACTCGGATAAAGCAGTACAACGAAAAGATATTTGCCATTTATCTTTTCATTCGCCTGAATAATAGGGGACTCATTTGGTTACGAGTACCCCTTTTTGAACAACTTTCCGTGGCCCTAAAAAGCTAATTTGACCTTATTGGTATTGCCTCCAGCAAATTTAAGACCAAAAATACCTAACATTGACTACACTATTATATGTCGCTTAGACATTTTAATTTTCTAAATTTGTTAGGGACTTATTATATGTACGCTTATGTACTAGTTTTATTCGAATGATAGGACTGTAAATAATAATTCTTCAACTTAAATATTTGAATAATTGCACAGGTGGCTAACACATTATTGGAAGTTATTTGTCCATTAGTATAACTGGACTGAATTTGACCTTTAGTATGACCTTGTTGTTTCAGGTGTGGGCTGCGTCCTTTGCTGTGCTGTCTGGCTGTCTGCGTGCTCTGGTGTATGCTGCTGTGTCAACGCCCACCTGGACCTGGGCCCTTTCCACCTTTGCTGCTGCCGCTTACCAAATTACTAGCGAAATGAGGAAACATTTCCCCTCGCTACCTTACTGCTTGATTGGATGATAGGGGTGGGTGTGTGTGGGTACTATTCCTACCCAACCCCAATATAGGCTTTCATTTCCCCTGATAGTTACTTTTTAGTAATTCAGGGGAACGCCTTAATTTATAGTGCAATTAAGCACTTTTAAGGGAGGGAGTAACATCCCCTCCCACCTAAATGGGTACCGACATGGTACCTATAAAAGATGTACAAATGCCCCTAGTGGGCGGTTACATCTATAAAAAACTCATTAAGCATTAAGCACCTAGCTCGAACTCACACGGCCTCCTCCCCCTTCCGAAAAAAATTAATTATCATATAGGGTTTTAATTCTGACACAAGAAAGCCCTCTTTAGAATATAACTTTGGGGCTTGCCCTGAAATGACATTGATTGGTTGTTTTACAAACTCACTGCTTTGAAACACCCTAATTAAGATCGCAAGAAACAACGGCTCCTATAAGTCGATATGAAAATCAAATGTACCCATAGTACCCGAGAAATAGTAACTATCACAAGGTTGGAAAAATTCACAACTGAGGACGTTTCCACTCAGATGTGACTTTCACATGTTTGGCGTTATGCTAGAGAGCGGTCCACATCGATCCGCACAAAATAGGACGGTGGACCTATATTCGGAATAAATTTGTCTGACTTACGTTTGTTTGCTGCTTGTGTACAAAGTTAGAGCCTTAGTCAGAAGAAAACTGATGGGGACGTTCCGGATGCTGTTTTATGTAGCTTGCTCGGTTGGCGTGGTATAGCGGATTATCGCACAAATTTAATATCACGCAAAAAGCGTGCACAATAACGAGTCGTGCATATCTAAGGAAAATATACAACTATATATTTGTTTGAAACAACACAGAAGTAGTGGACCTTGATCGCACAATGGGGTTCTACTAGCATGCAAAGAAGCTCGATATTGCCGAGGGACTTATATGTTCCCTGACCTAAATTATATAATCAAAATAATAATACATTTTAAGCCAGAATTTATCATGTCTGTATGGAAATCTTTGCTTTATAAACCATAAAGGTTCTGTCAGATATAATAATACAAAACGGTATCCTCATAACTATCTGTATAATAAAAATAAAACAAATTGTACTACAGATGACGATGAAAAATTATACATATGGCAGGAAATCTAAACATTATGAATACTTAAACTCAGAAATGTATATGCTTAACTTGCATCCTATTGGTAAAGTAACGATTTATTATCTGTGTGCATACAAGGTGTAGCCAACTGCACACAATGTAAACTCAAACATTCATCGTGTGTAATATATTGGCATACTTGGGTCTACACTGTTCATTTGACTTACCGTGTATACCATATACAAGCCATATCCAACTTCAAGCAGCATAAACACATATCTTCCATAACAGGATTTGTCGGCAGACCGGGATGCATGTAGTCAGTTTGTCAGTTTGTTAGTGGTATATAAAAAAAACTAATACTAAATCCTATCTATCAGCACATCAGCACATTACGTGACCCTGATCACGGTTTGTGTTGTTGACAGTTGAATCTGACTTCTATACGAGCATGAAGGGTAGAAAGTTCTCAATAAAAAGAGTATAACTTGGCCTGAGTTATCATTATGAAACATTATATCTGGGTATACCATGTTTGCAGTTGAAGACATTAGAAATGAATAGTATGGGAATACTGAAAACAGAATGCATTCAATGAAATTATTTCATGTTATTTCATGTACAAACTTGAGAATTAAGTAATCACGATATTAGCTGATACGTGGCAGTGAACATCCCATCTCATGTTCTATATGCTGCATGTTTTCGATACAGATTTATCTCGTAATCTTCCTATGAAATATGGTGGGAGGGGGGAAGCACAACTGCCCTGTTTAGCTTTAGTTTGTTCTGGATGATGATGACCTTTCTTTTACTTACGTTGCAATCGAATCTGTCCGAAAGATGCGCTGTCTCTGGCAATGCGAATATTCACATCGTCGTCAAAGGTTACGCTCTTTGACAGTGGGCTACAAAGATGGGTGAAGCGGCTCCCTACGTTGAGTGTTTGGCCGTTTACGGTGATGTTAGGCTAAAAATATAGCTTTCCAGGAACCGGCTCATGCAGGGATTCAGTCTTTTTGGTACAAATGGTGAGACGAAAGAGTGTGCAGGAGCTAAAGAACTTGTCTACGCAGTATTTAAGGTCGGCTTTTGAGCAAACATTGAGTGCGCATTCATCAGCAAATAACAGATACATGGTGCTGCCTGTCATGACCTTGGCTTTCGCGTGAAGCCTCCTGGGATTAAATAGTATTCCATCTTACGGTACCTGACTCTAACATCTCCTTCCCTTGTAGACATCAGATGGGATGGAGTCTGAACCAGATCATTTGCTAATGGAGAACAGACTATCGCTTTCAGTGTCTCCAGCAAGGTTGGAGGGTCATCCAGTACTTCGTTGATGGGAAATTGGGGGAGACGACTGATGGTTTCATCATTGATGGATGAAGTGCCATTTCAAACGCTGTCAAAGTGTTTACCTCATCGTTCAAAAATCAATTCTTTGTCAGTAATTAGTGTGTTCCCGTCTGCGGTCAGAAGACAAGATGATCCAGAGGATGTAAGTCCATACACTGTTTTCAAGGCATTGTAGACGTTCTTCATGTCATGCTAATCTGCGTCGCACTGGATCTCATCAGCTTTGTTGCTCAGCCATGTGTCTCGTACCTGATGAAGCTTCTGCTGTACAGTTCTGCGTGTGTTGTCGTACGCATCTTTCCTAGAGGTGGATTTGGGGTTGTTGAGGTAGGCTTGAAGGAGGTGGTGTTTACCATCCAACAACTGCTTCGTCTCGTTGCAGTTCTCATCAAACCAGTCTTGATGCTTTCTGGTTTTGAGTCATAGGATTTCCGAAGCTATGTTAAAGACAAGTTCTCTGAAAGCCACCCAGTCGGTCTCCACTTTCTGATTGTCGAGAGGGGTGGATTTCTGGCGTTGTTTCAGGGCATCCACGACAGACTGATTGGTACTCAAGCATTTCAGCTTAGTGATGTTCAGTCTTTTAGGAGCATTTTTTCACTGTGTGCGTCTTTTGGGCTATATGAGGATGTTGAGGTTGGTGATGATGAGGCGGTGGTCTGTCCAGCAGTCAGTGCCGCACAAGGACTTGGTCACACGTACATCCTGCCTGTCCCTCTTCCTGACAATGACGTAGCCAGCCAGAGATTCAACCCTAGGGTATGTGCTGACCATGACTCTTAGCCATCCTCTTTGCTTGCAGGTTTGGCATTAGGAAGACGAATGAGAACGGACAGCGACTCCTAGATATGTGCTCGTACCCACGACCTATGCGTCACCTATTCATTCTTTCAGAAAAAGCGACATCATAAAGTGTCTTAAAGGCATTTCCAGTCCAAACACTGGCAGCAACTAGACTTGATTATTACAAGGAAGTCTGCCATGAAAGGTGTGCTTCTTACCCGTACCTTCCATCGGGCTGACTGAGATACTGATCAATCACTGGTGTGCTAAAAAATGAAGCTTCAGCAAAGGACGATACACAGCTCTAAGTAGGAGGGTAAACCACGCATTGGCGTGAATAAGACGCAATATCCAGAAAAGGATGAATAATTCACTTATCCCCTCTCTAAGACGTTTGGCACAGAAACTTCCAACGGCAGTGCCAAAGAGATATGAAATCACATCAGAGAGACTGTGTATAGCACAGCCACACGGATCTTTGGTAAGAAGCAGTCAAACACAACGACTGATTTGATGCTAACTGTTTCACACTCACATCAGCCATAGAATAGCTTCGCAGTGCTCACTTAGAATAAAAATGATTCTCCTGACAGAGGACCCTACAAGCATACAGGACTAGCAGAAGTAAAGTTCAGATGTTAGCATGGCTCTGTCAGAGCATCCACTCATCAGCAGATATAAAAAACATTAGAGGCATGTACGATGGCATCAAGAAAGCAATGGGACCCACGCAGAAAACGATATCACCACTGATGTCTACCGCAGGCGATACCATCCACGACAAGGGCAAGCAAATGTAACGTTGGATGGAGTACTACTCTGAACTGTAGCCCAGAGAACACCGCGTGACCAACGATGCCCTCAACGCCATTGAAAACCTTCATCTTATGGACGAACTGGACGAGAAACCTACTGTGACAGAAATAATGAAGGCCTTAGAGAAACTTTCCTTAGGTACAGCCCTTGAAAAGGATGGCATCCCAGCAGAATTCTTCAAGTGCAGTTGCAGCGTTCTGCTCACACACCTGCAAGATCTCTTCTGTCATTGCTGGGATGAGGGTGCACTGCTTCAGTGCCAACATAGTAACTCTGTACAAGAACAAATGTGACAAAGGGATTGCAACAACTACAAGGGCATATCCCTTGTCAGCATCGTGGGTAAAATCTTAGCACGTATCATCCTGAACAGACTGCAGACACTTGCTAGAAGATCGTATCCAGAGGCTTTTATAGACCTCACTAATGCGTTTTTCCTGGTCAGCAGCGATGGACTCTTCACAATCCTGGATAAGACTGGATGCCCTCCAAAGCTGCTTAACATGATCAAGTCCTTCCACGATGACATTAAAGGGACAGTGCAGTACGATGGTTCAACATCCGACTCATTCAACACCCACCGCGGAGTGAAACAGGGTTGCGTTCTAGCCTCCATACTTTTCGGCATCTTCTTCGCTATCCTGCTCAAGCATGCTTTTGGGACGTCCACAGAAGGTATCTACCTACATACGCGATCAGACAGCAAACTGTTCAACCAGAAAAGACTAAATTCAAAAGGCAAAGTGCTTGAAGCAACCGTCAGGCATATGCTCTTCGCATACGATGCATCCCAAGACATTCACAAATTAGCTGAGTAACAATACCAGATAGACCGCTTTGCTAAATCATAAGGTGAGTTTGGGCTTACCACTAGCCTAAAAAAACAAACGTGATGGCTCAGAACGCGGACTCTCCCTCCACCCCAATCACATTATCATAAACAACTACAAACTTGAGATAGTCAGTAAGTGCACTTACGTCGGCTCGACCATTAACAACTTATCAATGATGAGCTCAACAAGTGGATTGGAAAGGCATCAACAACTCTCTCCAGGTTGTCGCAATGAGTGTGCAACAATAGTATGTTGACCCTGAACACTAAGATCTACATGTACCGTACCTGCGTGGAAAGATTCTCTTGTATGCAAGTGAAACCTGGACCCTGTACACCTCACAAGAGGAAAGAGTGAGCGCCTTTCACATGCGAGGACTTTGACTCACACTCGGAATCATTTGGAGTGAATGAGTAACAAACGACGAGGTGCTTGAACGTGTCAAGATTCCCAGCATGGTCACACTCCTCCGCAAACGTTTCATCAGATGTATGTGCCATGCACCTCGGATGCATGACGGACGGATCCCCAAAGACCTTTTTTGTTCGTAACTTGCCTCTGCAAAATGATGATCGGACCGACACATTTACGCTTCAATGGGGTCTGCAAGCGCGACATGAAAGCTCTTTACATCAATTTCAACACCTGGGAAGAGCTTGCTCTAGACAGACCCTGCTGGCGACACGCTCTGATCACTGGCTCGAAAACCGGCAAGGACAAGTTACGCTTTCTAGCTGATGAAAATCGATCTCAGACAAAGAAGAAGCAGCTCCAGCACATACCAGAGTCAATTTTTAAGTTAAGCAAGGACTGCCACTCCCGTGTTGGGCTACATAGCCACCACAGACGCTGAACAACTACCAACTGGGACATCTCTCATGGGCACACTTCCATCGTCTCTCGAGACTAAAAATGCCAACAACAATGTAACAAGATAACCGGGACGGACCACTTCGGATTAACAACAAAACACGCTTTGATGATACAGATATAAAAATTATGATTTACCGTAATGTGGCGATATATGTCTATAAACAAAACAATGTAATACGTGCGTATTGTAATCCAAATATTGGATTTAATTATACATAATTACGCACAGACTAGAAGATGCAAACGAATCATATAATGATACAAATAAATGATACAATGGTACAAAACAATGATACGAATCAATGATACAATGATACAAAAACTGATACAAAACCCCAGCGAAAAAATTATACAAAAAAAAAACATGAGTACAGTTTACTCACGTAGTAAACAATGCAGGATTACTCATAGTAAAAATGTATACGCTCAAGTAGCGGAGCTATATTTGAAAAATAATAACAGGACAGATAACTTATCTTTCCAGTCTCAAACCATATACTGGGTTCCGCAAACCCACATTAGCCAACGGCTAACAATTTACGAATAAATATATATAATCAACTATTAGTATACAGCTCCACAGCTGGTACAATAGAACTTCACAGTTTCTACAGACTCCGGACCCTCGGAATACTACGAAACATTAGACCCTCCAGACACTCTGGTCATTTAGACAGCTCCACAGCTGAGTCACCCTTGTCACCCTTGACATTAGACACTCCGGACGCTAGACATTAGACACTCCGGCACATTAAACAGCTCTGGACACACCAGTGCATTTAATCACAGCTCCCGACGTTTGACAGCTCCGGGCACCCCGGACGTTTAACACCCTCGTACAAATAGCTGAAAAGATACCCGACACCGTGTACTAACCTTGATACAGACATAACGTAATGACGTTATACGCGGTAAATTATCAAGACTATTATTATCATAATGACAGGTTCTATAGTACACCTTCCCTGTTTGATAATGCTGAATAGTAAACAATTATATCTTAACAAAATATAGCTTTACTTTACCAATTTAAATGCCTCGCGAACAAGATTAGAAAATGCACGCATTATGCTGTGTAAAACTATATAACAAACATGCAAAGGTAAATATAGTGATACAAAAAGCTATCACTCAGTATCAAAAATGTACTTACCCCTACAGCTAAAGTTGTGCAATCCTCCCTCCCTCGGATCTATAACCCTATAGCTACAGTCCTTGAAACCAGCCGCTTGTTGACAAAACCCGTAGTAATGTAAAGACCCTTTACATATAGCAAAGTATTTATACGGATTCGTGCTCCGTATCAAGAACACTTTGCACGAGCGGCATAGAGCGAATTGTACTCACGATTCCGAAGTACAACTGCCCATATATATAGATAAATATAAAAAAATCACCCTCGGGTATCGTTGCACACGATAAACAAAACCAGAGTACAAGTCTTTCCTAAAAAAAACTACAACATTCCGTGACAAACAATTAAAAGCAAACCAAAGAATACTATAAATAAATGAAATATATTAGCTCCAGAAAGATAAAATTTTGACTAATCTCATGCACATCCTTTTCAAAACATAAACACTATTTTGGTAGCAGACTAATACAGCAATACAGTGGTGGAGATATCACAATTCTCATAATCAAAGTTAGTTAACCTTAAAACATAGTCCCAAAGTGATGTGGAATAGATTTCGTTCTTGCTCTGATTGTTCGACTATTCTACAATCACGTAGCGACATATTAAGCAAACTCAACCACATGTCTGAAACAACTCCCACCTTGGTATGCATGCATGAATTGCCCAAACCTCTACACAAAGTTCAGTTCAAAACGTCACGCATAGTTACATAGTCCAGCTATCGTATTACTCACTAAAGAGTTCAACTCAAAACTTACACTGATCTAACCATAATCAAATCAAGCCGAAACGAGCCCTACAACGACACCTGGAAATAACATGTTAGAGTTATGTTAGAGTGGGGACATTGAAGGAAGTGAGAGATATTGTCGAAAACGTAAAGTGCTTTTTGGATAATATCTTGACAGAGTGGCCCCATGTCCAAAATGGTTTGGACCTACTCAAGAAAGCTGAAGAACTGATGAGAAAGGAGATATTAGAAGAAGTGAAGAAGATAAAAGATAACCGGAGTAAGGAGAGAAGTGAGAGAATGGACAATGAAAAAAAGAGGAATTTGAAACATTAAATAACAATTGGGTAAAGATACAAGAGACGTTTAGAGCTATGGGACATCCTGACGGAATTCCCGAGGACGAAAAGAAGAAGAAAAAGAGAATCACTGGAAAAATCAAAAGGTGGTGGAACAACAGTAGAAAATAAAAGAAGAAGAAGAAGTACCCAAAGGCCCTTTTCAGGGCCACTCATATGCCTCGAAACGATATTTGGTTTCTTTGCCTTCTATTTCTCTTGTCGCTAGACAGTCTCAAATACAAATACAAATAATACTCCCCATGTTTAATTCCCCTTGTCGCTATACAGACCCACCATGTTAAATTCCCCTTGTCGCTATACAAACCCACCATGTTCAATTTCCCTTGGGGCCAGATGGTCCCATATAATATTTCCATGTTCAATTTCCCTTGTTTCTAGAAGGTCCCACGATTTTGGGGCCTAGAAGGTCCAACGACCTTTTGGGCCTTGAAGGTCCCAACCCCTTTTTGAATGGATTTCCCATTGGTCCTAGAAATCTTGGGCCTAGAAGGTAACAAGCCCTTTTTGACTGGATTTCCCATTAGGCCTAGATCGTCCCATATTACAACACACACACACACACACACACACACACACACACTACTACTACTACTACTACTACTACTAATAATAATAATAATAATAATAATAATAATAAATACAATGATGGAAAATATGATTCTGAGGAATATTGATGTACGGCTATTGTTTGCATGCCTCCAATTTACTTAGAACTACAATAATTACGCCCTAGTTCGTTTTGTGCCGTCAATGAAAACTAATTTTGCCCATAGACTGTTACACTGACAAGTTCATTTTTATGAAATACCAGTCTTAACCTTTCTTTTTGCCAGTCTTACCAATTTTCGCTCCATATGCTTGGCGGGGATTTTTTTATATTATATATATCAAACTGGGCTTGTCTGCGAACATCATATTGTTTTGGTAGAAAAGCATCTTTTCTTTTTACATTTGGCTTTGCAGACAACTTTTGGACGTTATCACATGTTAATGCTGTACCGCCATGCAGGCTTCGAAATTGATTTAAACATGATGGTGAGTCCAAATGTCGATTTTTATTTGGCATTTAAGAAGATTATGGTTTGGAGCATACACGGGATTGTTAACACTACCTCGACGCTGCAAATGCTCATCGACAAGAGGAACAGAATCACCATCGATGTCAGAAGCATCAATGATTAGCTGATCCAACACAATGATTTCAGAATGCATGACAAATATGTAATAATAACCAATCGAACACACAAAGAATAACCATTTAATATATTTTATCAAATTTTAAACTCCATCCACCATCCATATATACGTTGGCAGGTATTATGAAGGTGGATCTTGCTGATAAAAGCCCGTGTTATTAAATTTGATCAAAAACAAATAAATCTTCTGCGAAATAAAACGTCCGACGATGTCCATCTTGCTCATTATGGAACCTTTTTTGAAATGTTTATATCATGACGATATAATCCCATATTCCAAATCTGATCGAACTCGACTGAGAGATATAGCCTCTAGAGTGGAATGGAGTAGCAGTCGACAAACAGATGGAATATGAAAAACTGACCCTGGGTCAATCCATAAGCTCATTTTGTCTTATACCCAAGTGAGCTAATAAGGCAAAGGTATTGCAAATCACTGCACCAGAACGGAGTTTCAAAAGCAGTTAACATATCAGGACTGGACAACTATTCCATATACATCGTTTTATACTTCGCAAATAAATATCTAAGTCAGACATAATCGAACATAAGGGCGAGTCTCATAATGACCTTATAGTCACTCACCCAGTTCGATGCAAGATCAACTCAAAAATATGTTTGAATTTTGCTCATTATCGAACTCTTCTGAGATTTTGATGACATAGGGCCATATTATGAGTTTGATCAAATTCGGATCATAAATATGTTTTTAAGAGTGACACCAATGAGAATCTTGCTCTTTATCGAATTATACTGAAATCTCCATGATATCAAATTAATATTGCAAATTGTATTAAAATCGATTCAGAACTGTGGCTTCCTGATTAGTATCCATTACGTATTGACAGATGAACATATGACAGACACGGATATTACCTATTAGCTCATTTGCATTCCGGAGATGTTAGTTAACATAGTATGTCCTGGAAATGTCGGTGCGAGCATGGAAGTTAAGATACAGAGCATATCTTGGCAACAGATAAATGTCACATACATCGTTATCATACCTCGCCTATAAATCTCTCCGCCAAGCACACCCACCCCAACACATAAACTATCACCCATCATCCCTTGTTCTAGAATTTCTAGGCAAAACATCTTTCTTGAACAGCAGTGATTTTTATAGGCAGTAAATATAATATAACTAATCAAGGTTCTCGATCATCAGGATAGAGAATATTGAATTAGGTACGATCATCCAATCATGAAAAATGTTAATTGTTGTGCAATACATATATTTAATGCAAACAAACGCCAGGATTTCGATTATTATATCTTCTGCAATGTGAATGCCATATGAGAAACCAAACACAAACACAGTGAAGGTTATATAACGAGAACTATTTTAATTAAATGTAATGAATGCAAGAATTTTACTTTCGCAATTCTTCATTTTGACAGTTACAATGTACATTATAGATTTTACGACAACCATAATCCCTCAACGAGAATAAAATACGGTCAGAGCATTTGTAAAATAGATAACGGTGCCATTTGAAATATGGAGGTGCAACTTCGTTGGCATATGATGTTATCTATATTTGAAACAAAGAAGATAAATCCAAACCACGATCTCTTCTATATTTAATAAGCATTCCGTATTTAACCAATTGTACACACAACGATTACTAAGTGAATTATTGTGGAAATATTGGCAAATTGGACAGAATAGAGCAAACCTTGAGTCGGTTAACTTTAATTTGCAAGCATCCGCATATTTTATATTTTCACTAATCTTCTTTCCTTTGTTAAGGAGGATTAAATGCTTTACCAGATGATTTATTGGCTTGAATCAATACTGAAAAATTCTTTGTTAGGGGTCCTAGTACTGTTTTTTTACAATTTTCAATGAACAAAAATCGAACTCAAACATGAACGTTGATATTCCATAAATTAAATCAGAATAAAGGCAGGACATGCATCTTGTTTGAACTGTGTTGCCCTACTTTGTACATAAAGATCAATTGAATTGGTAAATTTTAAAAAAGTACAAGAAATCGAGTAGTTATTTTTAAATCGATCGACATACGAAATAAAGTTTCCAATATCAGAAGTCAGGTCTTTAAAAAAAATTTCAAAACTAATTGGTTGGATAAATAGAAAATTGGATTTAGTAACATTAACGGCTGATAACATCAGCGTCTGCAGGATTTAATACTATTTAAAATTGGTTGGATTATCCGAGAGCATAAATACAAATTATATGTTAATACGGTGTTTAAAACGTCTGTGAATTATCTACAACCAGAAAATAAACAAAGCGTATATTCAATAGTTATGCAATCGCAGTTGACGATAAAATAACGGAAATTATTTGCTTCGTCGTGTGTTCCGACATATGAATATTATTTTGTACTTGCTGGTCTGAAGACTTCGTGAAATACTAAATAATATTTTTACTGAAACATCGAATATAGATTTACGAAACATTAAGCACGTATTTTTAAAGATATTTGATTCATATCTCTTTTCATAAAAGTGTGTAAAAGCACGTGTTACTGGTAACTTTATTTGATTTATCAGTCATCAATTAATGTCAATTACATTTAAATCTGCAAAAATAAACCAGAAAATTAACTGCACAGATATATCGCATAAAATTGCTGCTGCTATCATTGATAATGCAAACATTGTATTAAACTAATTCCATTAGCTCATCTCAACTATTAATATATATAATGTTGTTCCTATGTATCTATATTATCCTTCCTATTTATGCGAAGCAACGTTCTGAAATTAAAACCGAAAAACACAGATCTTTTATGTAGGATTTTCATATTGAACTGTGGCATTTAATCTGCTAAATCCAATCTTGTTAATGAATAATATGTAAGCACAAACGAAAAACACACACACATACACATACACACACACGCGCGCACGTACGCACGTACGCAAAGAATTGGCACCTCCGAGAAAAGAAGTACCTGATACAGATAATGTATTTTTAAACGTGTTAACTCTTGTTCTAAATTTGTGTCCACAATTATAATAAGACATTTATGCAGTTTGATGCGGGTTGCAGCATAATAATGATAAAACAAAATTTTTATTAAAACTATTTTCACTTTTCAATTACTAATCAATTTATAGGAATTTTTTTATCATCCTAAGAGTATGCCTACAATATAAACAAATAATACTGTAAACCTCAAATCACATTCACACTGTTAAACAGCCACTCTTGATTATTCAAAAGCTTATATTAAAGCAACGTGGCCTTGTACAAACAATGTTCGTTTTCCACAATAAAAGCTACCTTAATATAACACCTAATATTAAATTCATACTATCTTTTAAAAGCTACCTTAATATAACACCTAATATAAAACACATCCTATCTTTTAAAAGCTACCTTAATATAACACCTAATATTAAACACATGCTATCTTTTAAAAGCTACCTTAATCTTTTAAAAGCTACCTTAATAGAACACCTAATATTAAACACATATCTTTCAAAAGCTACCTTAATATAACACCTAATATTAAACATATCCTATCTTTTAAAAACTACCTTAATATAACAGCTAATATTAAACACATCCTATCTTTTAAAAGCTACCTTAATATAACACTTAATATTAAACACATCCTATCTTTAAAAGCTACCTTAATATAACACCTAATATAAAACACATCCTATCTTTTAAAAGCTACCTTAATATAACACCTAATATTAAACACATGCTATCTTTTAAAAGCTACCTTAATCTTTTAAAAGCTACCTTAATAGAACACCTAATATTAAACACATATCTTTAAAAAGCTACCTTAATATAACACCTAATATTAAACATATCCTATCTTTTAAAAACTACCTTAATATAACAGCTAATATTAAACACATCCTATCTTTTAAAAGCTACCTTAATATAACACTTAATATTAAACACATCCTATCTTTAAAAGCTACCTTAATATAACACCTAATATTAAACACATGCTATCTTTAAAAGCTACCTTAATATAACACTTAATATTAAACACATCCTATCTTTTAAAAGCTACCTTAATATAACTCCTAATATAAAACACATCCTATCTTTTAAAAGCTACCTTAATATAACACCTAATATAAAACACATCCTATCTTTAAAAGCTACCTTAATATAACACCTAATATTAAACACATGCTATCTTTTAAAAGCTACCTTAATCTTTTAAAAGCTACCTTAATAGAACACCTAATATTAAACACATATCTTTAAAAAGCTACCTTAATATAACACCTAATATTAAACATATCCTATCTTTTAAAAGCTACCTTAATATAACACCTAATATTAAACACATGCTATCTTTAAAAGCTACCTTAATATAACACTTAATATTAAACACATCCTATCTTTAAAAGCTACCTTAATATAACTCCTAATATAAAACACATCCTATCTTTTAAAAGCTACCTTAATATAACTCCTAATATAAAACACATCCTTTCTTTTCACTGAAAATGTTCTTGCCTAAAGGAATGTTTTCGAAAAGTAACCGCTCATTTAATCAAATTTATGTTCCATTTTGTAATTTTTTGGTATGACAATGATTTACATCAAAGAGTCACTTATTTTAGTTGATATACGAAACATTTATCCCGATTAGTATCATCTACACTTGTAAGAAGAAACTGCTTTCCAGAAGTTTTAAGGCAAATTGACACTGGAAACTGAGGTATCCCATTAGTGACTACCTTCAGTAGCGACCCATCTTGAGCCAGCTGATGAATATTAAAAGACTCGTGTCCCACAACAAATAAATTTTCTTGCATATCTATTGCCATGTCAGCTGGTCCTTTGAGGCTGTCACTCATATATTCAAAATGCTTGATCCCATCTAGGGAAAAACAATATACAGCGTTGTTTAGATAGCATGAAATGCACACGCGAGTCTTTAATGAATTAAGAATTACATTTGTACCACCCGTAGCCGGCGTCATATTGTGTCCAGGAATATAAAAGCAGGACTTTTCTTGTCCATCGCTTGTCATTATTCCCCAGTGATATCTATCCTTTTCATACCCAGTGAAAACCATCTCTTTATTACTAAGAGAGGCGAGCGATGTGCACCATCTAGTGGTTGAGGTAGTCCGTTTCGATGTGATTGTATCGCCAATTAGTAGGAAATGAATTTTCATTTGGTCAGGGAGACTGATAGCAATTTCATTTTTTGCAACAACAGCCATTCGTCTTGGACTTGATAATAACTTGTATTCAGAGAGGTATTGGTAACGAGAATCATACAAACAACACCGGAAGTTGGCCATATCCAGAAACACAATTTTACCATCAGGTAAACAGTCTATTGCTGCGTAAGCGGGCGGCATGTCAATGCAAGGGCGATGTACCTTGAACTCCTCAACCTTAACAATATCTATACCTTTCCTTCCTCTGTCTGAAACTCTTACTCTGTCCTTTCTATGACTATATGTGTCGTCTTTCTCATTATCGCGCTCATGTCTTTCTTTAGTTGCCTTCTCATCAGAACGGAACTGGATGAAGTCATACGGTAAAGGAATTATCTGGCGATTTTCCAAAACTGTACAAGATAGATCAGTTACAGACAGCATGCTGCTCTTACGTAAACAGTCAGGAATATTTAGATCAATGTTAATTTTCAATATCTCTGAGCAATCCATTGTTTTTGTCTGATAGGCCAGAAGCTGATCCTCCATTTTCTGCAAAACTACACACACCTGCGATTCTGAGCCATATTTTGAGACCGCCTCCAAATGTTTGCATGAATTCTTGACTGCTGCTACAAAAGGCTGAATATTTCTGTCTTCCTCTAATCTCCTCATCGATTGCTGCTCGCCCACTTTTTTTCTTTCCTCATTGACACGTATTTCAAGATCGTCGATTATGGAATTTATTGTTTTTCTCAGTGTGGATATTTCGATTAACTTCTTCTTTATATCAGCTTCAAAGTCAAGCATATTCTGACGTTTCTGTTTGGAGACGTCCGTAATATGTTTTTCAAGTGCCTTCATTTTCTTTAATAATTTATCTGGTCTTTGTTCCTTGATAACTTCCTTTGCATGTACAATAATTTCTTCACAAGTTGTACAACTCTTATGTCCTTCCTCACGACAGGTGGCACACAAGACTTTACCATGATCTCTACAATAGAATTTGTACTCTTTATCTCCATGATTTGTACAGGTCAGAAATTCAGCCATTGTGACTGCCATAGCAGGATCACTAAAGAATTCTTCCAATGTGACAATTTGGTGACCCTTTAACAATTTAGAACTTTGGTGATGCTCATGACAGGTTTGACAACGGCACTCTTTGCAGACAGTACAGAAATATTTCGCTTTGAGTTGTTTTCCCTGGACAGAACATGGTTCACACGTTTTATCACTGGCTGATTTATCTCCTGGTGACATAGAAGCTAGAACGACATCAATTGGGAACTGGTCCGCCCATGATGTTAATGGAGTATCACCAAATAGTGGGCGTATAACGGCCTGACATACCGGACATTTAAATGTGTGTATCCCGCTTACCTTTGTCGCGGTCTTGGATATGTGAGAACTCAGACACTTTGTGCAGAAAGAATGTAGGCAAGTCAGTGATCTAGGAATTGTAAGTTGGTCCAGACAGATTGGACAGATTAAATCCCTATCTTGCGGTTTGATTGGCCTCGCTCCCCAGCCCGAAGAAGTCGCCATTTATACGCTTTGTTATTCACACTACTTCCTTGTTGAACCTGTGTATAATACGTAAGCAGTACTGTGGTATCGGTACATGTAACTATGCATGACGTTCTGAACTGAACTTTATCTAGAGATTTGTTGTAAGTAGTTCACACATGTCAGGACCTATCTTTCTGTCAGCCATTTAAGGTTATTTTCTAGTATCGCACACGACCACTTATGGTAAATAATTAGCAAAGAATAGTCGAACAAACATGGCAGCAGAAAAGTACATTCCGCTTAACTATGTGGTCTGTGCTTAAAATATTCCCTTGCGTTTCTCATTAGAATTAAGACATATCTGTTATGTTCCGAATTAGTATGAGTTCCTTTCCATTCTTATTGAGATGCATGTAAATTAAATCTCTCCTTCCCCAACACATCATCTCATTTCACGAATTGTGTACATCTTAGCAGAAGATGTGCATGACCATTACTACTTAACAATGAACTACGTCATTTGACCATATGTCAATTATTGATCCATTCGCCAAGTTTTGTATCAGTTCAAAATTAAATAAATTTACTGCCCTAATTTATCACATTGCATTGTCCCAATTCGAAATACAGTTTTGCTTAGCAGCAAACATTCTATTTCCATTAGCATCAATGAGTATTTAAGTACATTTGTCTTCAGTTCTTATAATAATAGGTAGATCAGTTAGCCAGGTTACATAAAGTTTTTACATATGATTGACACAAATCATCGTTATCATTTTCATAGTAGTCCTTTAGTTCACTGCAAGGTAAACTCGTTAGCACACTCGTTGTTCTAATATCAAAGCAGTATTTGCACCTGCCCCAAGACGATGGTGACAAGATCTTTTTTGTCAAAAGGTGGAACAAAATCCGAGATAAATTTGGTAAGAAGCTTGGAAAGAGTTTCAGTCAGTCTGATTGGAGACCTATACACATAAAGGCACACACATGAATACAGATAAAGAAAGTTGAGAAAACAAATAAAAAAAGTCTTAATTATGCATAGAGACAAAAACAAACAAATAAGCTTAAAAGGTCCTTGAATCAATGATCAGTCAGTTAAAGGGTAATATGGCAACCGAGAATCACGAACCAGGAACCGGAAGGGGCTGCAAGAATATCGATAAAGATCAGGAACAAATAGAAGACATTGATAATACAGAGAATGAAAAAGGCACCCCAAATACGCATCGGATACAGAAAGAGAAGCAACCGGAAATAAAGAAAAGGAAGAAAAATAACACCACAGCTGGACATGGGACAAAGCAGTAACACCAGATATACAAAAGATAATGAGCAAAAGAAATAGCGGAAACGAAGTATAAGTCATCAAAATAAGAGAAAGATTACAAGGTAACAATACAGAGCAAGGAGAGTAGCGGTACAGAGAATCAACAGCAACCCCCCCCCCCCAAAAAAAAAGGAACAACTTCCATTAAGAAAATAAATTGCCATTCCCAAATACATAAAAGAGAAACCCAACACATCCACACCTCATAAACGACCCCCGACCGCAATAGAAACACACAATCTTACAGCACACTACCAGTATAGCACAGACAGTAGTACATATACATCTGTAAGACCGCACCTAGCTCCCACTCCCACGGCCTCCTCCAACTTCCGAAAAAATTAATTATCATGTAGGGTTTTAATTCTGACACAAGAAAGCCTTCTTTAGAATACAACTTTTGGGCTGGCCCTGAAATGACATTGATTGTTTGTTTTACAAACTCACTGCTTTAAAACACCCTGATTAAGATCGCAAGAATCAGCGGGTCCCATAAGTCGATACGAAAATCAAATGTACCCATAGTACACGAAAAATAGCAACTATCACAAGGTTGGAAAAATTCACAACTGAGGACGATAGCGGATTATCGCACAAATTAAATATCACGCAAACGCGTGCACAATAACGAGTCGTGCATATCTAAGGAAAATATACAACTATATATTTGTTTGAAACAACACAGAAGTAGTGGACCTTGATCGCACAATGGGGTTCTACTTGCTCCATATTGCCGATGGACTTATATGTTCCCTGACCTAAATAATATAATCCAATTTCAACTTGTTAGTGAAGGGATAATACATTTTAAGTCAGAATTTATAATGTCTGTATGGAAATCTTTGCTTTATAAACCATACAGGTTCTGTCAGATATAATAATTCAAAACGGTATCCTCATAACTATCTGTATAATAAAAATAAAACAAATTGTACTACAGATGACGATGAAAAATGATACATATGGCAGGAAATCTAAACATTATGAATACTTAAACTCAGAAATGTATATGCTTAACTTGCGTCCTATTGGTAACGTAACGATTTATTATGTGTGTGCATACAATGTGTAGCCAACTGCACACAATGTAAACTCAAACATTCCATCGTGTGTAATATACTGACATACTTGGGTCTACACTGTTCATTTGACTTACCGTGTATACCATATATATATATATATATATATATATATATATATATATATATATATATATATATATATATATATATATATATATATATATATATATATAACAAGCCATATCCAACTTCAAGCAGCATAAACACATATCTTCTATAACAAGATTTGCCGGCAGACCGGGGTGCATGTAGTCAGTTTGCCAGTTTGTTAGTAGTATATAAAAAAAAAATAATACTAGATCCTATCTATCAGCACATTACGTGACCTAGATCACGGTTTGTGTTGTTGACAGTTGAATCTGACTTCTATACGAACATGAAGGGTAGAAAGTTCTCAATAAAAAGAGTATAACTTGGCCTGCGTTATCATTATGAAACATTATATCTGGGTATACCATGTTTGCAGTTGAATACATTAGAAATGAATAGTATGGGAAATACTGAAAACAAAATGCATTCAATGAAATTATTTCATGTACAAACTTGAGAATTAAGTAGTCACGATATTAGCTGATACGTGGCAGTGAACATCCCATCTCATGTTCTATATGCTGTATGTTTTCGATACTGATTTATCTCGTAATCTTCCTATGAAATATGGCGGGGGGGGGGGGGGAACACAACTGCCCTGTTTAGCTTTAGTTTGTTCTGGATGATGATGCCCCTTCTATTCCTTACGTTGCAATCGAATCTGTCCGAAAGATGCGCTGACTCTGGCAATGCGAATGTTCACATCGTCGTCAAAAGTTACGCTCTTTGAAGCGGCTCCCTACGTTGAGTGTTTGGCCGTTTACGGTGATGTTGGGCTAAAGATATAACTTTCCAGGGACCGGCTCATGCAGGGCTTCAGTCCTTTTGGTACTGATGGTGAGACCAAAGAGTGTGCAGGAGCTAAAGAACTTGTCAACGCAGTATTTAAGGTCGGCTTTTGAGCAAACATTGAGTGCGCAGTCATCAGCAAATAACAGATCCCTGGTGCTGTCTGTCATGACCTTGGCTTTCGCGTGAAGCCTCCTGGGATTAAATAGTTTTCCATCTTACGGTACCTGACGCCGACTCTAACATCTCCGTCTCTGAAAGCAATAGTCAGTATGTCGGAGAACAATAGACTGAACAATGTCGGTACCAGAACACAACCCTGCTTGACGCCATTGATTACTGTGAATGGCTCAGCTGTCTCTGCATGCCATCGTGGAAATGCTGGAGAAAAGGTCGGTTTTTTGCTCTTGACATTTCTCTTGTAGCTGCATCGCAGCAAACACAATGATGATGGTCCAACGTTCTTTTCGGAATCCACGCTGACTTTCTGGCAGTATTCCATGGTCAATATCTTTAGTGAGGCGGTTCAGCATGATTCTGGCGAGTATCTTTCCTGCAATTGAGAGTAAGGATATACCCCAGTAGTTGTCGCAGGCCTAGCGGTTACCTTTGCGCTTATACAGGTGGATTATGGAAGCGTTTCTGAATTCATGGGGGATCTTCTCTTGATGACACTTGAGTCAAACTAGCTGGTGGACATTCTACCAGGCCTCTGCCCCCTTCCTTGTAGACATCAGATGGGATGGAGTCTGAACCAGGTCGATCATTTGCTAATGGAGAGCAGACTATCGCTTTCAGTGTCTCTAGCAAGGTTGGAGGGTCATCCATTGCTTCGTTGATAGGAAATTGGGGGAGACGACTGCTGGTTTCATCATTGATGGATGAAGGGCCATTCCAAACGCTGTCAAAGTGTTCAGCTCATCGTTCAAAAATCAATTCTTTGTCAGTAATTAGTGTGTTCCCGTCTGCGGTCAGAAGACAAGATGATCCAGAGGATGTAAGTCCATACACTGTTTTCAAGGCATTGTAGACGTTCTTCATGTCATGCTAATCTGCGTCGCACTGGATCTCATCAGCTTTGTTGCTCAGCCATGTGTCTCGTACCTGACGAAGCTTCTGCTGTACAGTTCTGCTTGTGTTGTCGTACGCATCATTCCTAGAGGTGGATTTGGGGTTGTTGAGGTAGGATTGAAGGAGGCGGTATTTATCATCCAACAACTGCTTCATCTCGTTGCAGTTCTCATCAAACCAGTCTTGATGCTTTCTGGTTGAGAGTCCTAGGATTTCCGAAGCTATGCTGAAGACCAGTTCTCTGAAAGCCACCCAGTCGGTCTCCACTTTATGATTGTCGAGACGGGTGGATTTCTAACGTTCTTTCAGGGCATCCACGAGAGACTGATTGATACTCAAGCATTTCAGATTTGTGATTTTCAGTCTTTTAGGAGCATTTTTTCACTGTGGGAGTCTTTTGGGCTACATGATGATGTTGAGCTTGGTGATGATGAGGCGGTGCACTGGTCTGTCCAGCAGTCAGTGCCGCACAAGGACTTGGTCACACGTACATCCTGCCTGTCCCTCTTCCTGACAATGACGTAGCCAGCCAGAGGTTCAACGCTAGGGTATGTGCTGACCATGACTCTTAGCCATCCTCTTTGCTTGCAGGTTTGGCATTAGGAAGATGAATGAGAACGGGGAGCGACTCCTAGATATATGCTCGTACCCACGACCTATGCGTCACCTATTCATTCTTTCAGAAAAAGCGACATCATAAAGTGTCTTAGAGGCATCCCCAGTCCAAACACTGGCACCAACTGGACTTGATTATTACAAGGAAGTCTGCCATGAAAGGTGTGCTTCTTACCCGTACCTTCCATCGGGCTGACTGAGATACTGATCACTCACTGGTGTGCTATAAAATGAAGCTTCAGCAAAGGACGATACACAGCCCTAAGTAGGAGGGTAAACCACGCATTGGCGTGAACAAGACGCAATACCCAGAAAAGGCTGAATAATTCACTTATGCCCTCTCTAAGACGTTTGGCACAGAACCTTCCAACGGCAGTGCCAAAGAGATATGAAATCACATCAGAGAGACTGTGTATAGCACAGCCACACGGATCTTTGGTAAGAAGCAGTCAAAAACAACGACTTATTTGATGCTAACTGTTTCACACTCACATCAGCCATAGAATAGCTTCGCAGTGCTCACCTGGATAAAAACGATCCCCCTGACAGAGGACCCTACAAGCATACAGGCCTAGAAGAAGCAAAGTGCAGATGTTAGCATGGCTCTGTCAGAGCATCCAGTCATCAGCAGATATTTAAAACATTAGAGGCATGTACGATGGCATCAAGAAAGCAATGGGACCCACTGATATCTACCACAGGCGATACCATCCACGACAAGGGCGAGCAGATGTAACGTTGGATGGAGTACTACTCTGAAATGAAACCCAGAGAATACCACGTGACCAACGATGTCCTCAACGCCATTGAAAACCTCCAGCTCATGGTCGAACTCGACGAGAAACCTACTGTGACAGAACTAAAGAAGGCCTTAGAGAAACTTTCCTTAGGTAGAGCCCTTGAAAAGGATGGCATCCCAGCAGAATTCTTCAAGTGCAGTTGCAGCGTCCTGCTCACTCACACACCTGCACAATCTCTTCTGTCATTGCTGGGATGAGGGTGCAGTGCCTCAGTGCCAACATAGTAACCCTGTACAAGAACAAAGGTGACAAAAGGGATTGCAACAACTACAAGGGCATATCTCTTCTCAGCATCGTGGGTAAAATCTTAGCACGTATCATCCTGAACAGACTGCAGACACTTGCTAGAAGAGCGTATCCAGAGATTTTTATATACCTCACTAATGCAGCGATGGACTCTTCACAATCCTGGATAAGACTGGATGCCCTCAAATAGTTGCTTAACATGATCAAGTCCTTCCACAATGACATTAAAGGGACAGTGCAGTACGATGGTTCAACATCCGACCCATTCAACACCCGCCGCGGAATGAAACAGGGTTGCGTCCTAGCCTCCATGCTTTTCGGCATCTTCTTCACTATCCTGCTCAAGCATGCTTTTGGGACGTCCACAGAAGGTATCTACCTACACACACGATCAGACGGCAAACTGTTCAACCAGAAACGACTAAAGGCAAAGAGCAAAGTGTGTGAAGCAACCGTCAGGCATATGCTCTTCGCATATGATGCATCCCAAGCCACTCACAAATTAGCTGAGTTACAGTACCAGATAGACCACTTTGCTAAATCATGAAGTGAGTTTGGGCTGACCACCAGCCTAAAGAAAACAAACGTGATGGCTCAGAACGCGGACTCCCCTCCCCCACCCCACCCACCAAACACATTATCATAAACAACTACAGACTTGAGATAGTCAGTAAGTGCTCTTACGTCGGCTGAGTGTGCAACAATAGTATGTTGACCCTTAACACTAAGATCTATGTGTACCGTGCTTGTGTGGAAAGATTCTCCTGTATGCAAGTGAAACCTGGACTCGGTACACTTCACAAGAGAAAAGAGTGAGCACCTTTCACATGCGAGGTCTTTGACTCACACTCAGGATCACTTGGAGTGAATGAGTAACAAACGACGAGGTGCTTGAATGTGCCAAAATTCCCAGCATGGCCACACTCGTTCGCAAACGCCTCATCAGATGTATGTGCCATGCACGTCGGATGCATGACGGACGGATCCCCAAAGACCTTTTTTGTTTGTAACTTGCCTCTGCAAAAAGTTGATCGGACAGACACATTTCCGCTTCAATGGTGTCAGCAAGCGCAACATGAAAGCTCTTTATATCAATTTCAACACCTGGGAAGAGCTTGCTCTAGACAGACCCTGCTGGCGACATGATCTGATCACTGGATCGAAAGCCGGCAAGGACAAGCTATGCTTTCTAGCTGATGAAAATCGATCTCAGACAAAGAAGAAGCAGCTCCAGCACATACCAGAGGATCATAATGATCCTGTTTTAACTACTCATTCTCTTTATTTTAATCAAGGGAATAAACGAAATCACATGTCATTGAACATGATAAAGATACTGAGATCTTCTGTTTGTTACTGAAACCATTATTGAAACCGAAGCCTTTGAAGTACCTGTCTGTTATTTCATTAAAAATGGAATTCTTATGAGAAAATGGAGACCTCTCGAGGTACCTGCTGTTGATGAGTGGACAGTGAACTATCAAATTGTAGTTGCAAAACCTTACACACAGGAAATACTTTGTCTGGCCCATGAAACTCCTTTGGCTGGTCATTTAGAGATTAATAAGATTTATCACAAGATCATGACTCACTTTTATTGGTCAAAATTCAAATGTGATGTTGCCAAATACATTCAATCTTGTCATATTTGTAAACTGGTAGGAAACTCCAATCAGAATATGCTTAAGGCTGTTCTGTCTATTCCTGCATTTGACGAAACATTTAGTATAATTATGGTATATTGCTTTGGTCCCTTACCTAAGACCAAGTCAGGTAACTGATATATTTTGACCATTATGTATGCGTCAATAAGGTTTCCAGAGGCATTCTTTTGAAGATTATAAAATCTAAAACATTAGTACCAGCTTTGATAAAGATGTTTTACTCAATTTGGCCATCCCAAATCTGTCCAATTGGGTCAAAGGACAAATGTTAAGTCTGAAACTTTCCGGCCTATTATGTTTTAATTTGGCATTCAGCAGTATATGTCCAAAGTGTAATTGTGGTTTGACAGAACTACAATGGAGAGAATGTTTGAGTCTAATAATAGAGTTCTGTCTCTCTTGCTCATTCTTAAAAATTTTCTTTGGCTTAGATTTTACGACCCTTACAAAGTTAAGAAGAAAATGAATGCATTAATTCATACTATTAGTGCTCCTGGGATCTAAATAAATGATAGGAGTACGAGTATATTGAAAGAGATAGCCAGGTTAAACATGCAATCGACATATCGATGGACATGGACAAGTTAAACCTATAGATGTTAAGGTCAATGCTATCTCTGAATTCCCTATGCCTGTGAATAAACATTTCAGCCACTATGATGTCGTTTAATGTAACAGGAATATAATTTTGACATATCAAGGGAAAAGATAATTTGAAAGCAGATGCACTTTACCATTTGTATAAATGTATTATTTCATGTCCATTGTAATTCATAACAGTACTTATGTTTTTCTTAACCCTCATATATAATTATTATATGGTCAAAATAAATTTTTTTAGGATGGGGGATATATATATATATATATATATATATATATATATATATATATATATATATATATATATTATTTGATATATATTTGTTTTAATTTAATATTGTTTGTCAGCTTAAAATTCTTTTTTTCGTTACATGCTGTTGTAGTATAAATGTATTTACTAGAGATATTTTTTCTTCAGAAAATTGGTTGACCAAATTATTCTTTGGTAAACAATGATTCAAGGATAGTGACACCTACGTAAACAGGTCCCATTTTTATTTTAAAATGATTGGTTGTTGTCAAGGTCAAGATGGAACTAGTGAAGAAGTAAACAACATTTTATTCTTTAAGTAAAAATGATTGGCTCTTGCCAGGGTCATGTTAGGAGTATGTGATATAAATGATCATGTGACTCATCCCACTCCCCTTCGTGATTTCACAATTTTTGGATTTTTTCAAAACTGCATGTTAGAACACAATATAATCTGTTTTATTGAAATATATTCAGTTGTGGGCTTTTACGAATGACATTATTTCACTTTCTTTTTGTTGTGGCCAAGTTTTTGAATCCATGTTAAGAATTCTTCAGTTCATTTGGATTTCCAAGGATTAATATGTATCACTGGAATGTTCAATCTTGTGATTCTACAAGGAACTATAGAAAAACACAAAACAGACTTCGGTATACGTCATTGTCTTCCATCTTGGATTTTCCAACAAGACTCGAACTACGTCATCATCTTCAATCTTGGATTTCCAACAGGACTCAAATTTGAATCTATTAAAACATTTCATTACTAAGACTTTTGTAATTCAATTTGTGGATTATTCTTGAATTATTTTTGGATTTGATTCTTAAACCTGGAAGTTGTTTTCTCATTTTTACACTTTTTTCCCAAGTATATAAATTATTTATTTAATTTGACAAAGCTTGTTTTTTCACTCTTTGTTACTGTTTATTACAGCATAAACTCATAATAATACAGTTATAGTATTTGTGTGTTAATTGTGGAGAAAGTCTTGACACGGTTCAGTATTTTGTATGGTAATTGTGAGGAAAGTCTTAATATAAGGGTATAGTATTTTGTGTGGTAATTGTGATTAATGTATTGACTACATTTATAGTATTTGAGTGTTAATTGTGGGGGAACTATTGATACTGTTATAGTATTTGAGTGTTAATTGTGGGGAAAGTCTTGATACTGTTATAGTTTTTGTGTGTTAATTGTGGGGAAAGTCTTGATACTGTTATAGTATTTGTGTGTTAATTGTGGGGAAAGTATTGATACTGTTATAGTATTTGTGTGTTAATTGTGGGGAAAGTCTTGATACTGTTATAGTATTTGTGTGTTAATTGTGGGGAAAGTATTGATACTGTTATAGTATTTGTGTGTTAATTGTGGGGAAAGTATTGATACTGTTATAGTATTGAGTGTTGTGGGAAAGTCTTGATACTGTTATAGTATTTGTGTGTTAATTGTGGGGAAAGTATTGATACTGTTATAGTATTGAGTGTTGTGGGGAAAGTATTGATACTGTTATAGTATTTGTGTGTTAATTGTGGGGAAAGTATTGATACTGTTATAGTATTTGTGTGTTAATTGTGGGGAATGTATTGATACTGTTATAGTATTGAGTGTTAATTGTGGGGAATGTATTGATACTGTTATAGTATTTGTGTGTTAATTGTGGGGAAAGTCTTGATACTGTTATAGTATTTGTGTGTTAATTGTGGGGAAAGTATTGATACTGTAATAGTATTGAGTATTAATTGTGGGGAATGTATTGATACTGTTATAGTATTTGTGTGTTAATTGTGGGGAAAGTATTGATACTGTTATAGTATTTGTGTGTTAATTGTGGGGAATGTATTGATACTGTTATAGTATTGAGTGTTAATTGTGGGGAATGTATTGATACTGTTATAGTATTTGTGTGTTAATTGTGGGGAAAGTCTTGATACTGTTATAGTATTTGTGTGTTAATTGTGGGGAAAGTATTGATACTGTTATGGTATTGAGTGTTAATTGTGGGGAACGTATTGATACTGTTATAGTATTTGTGTGTTAATTGTGGGGAAAGTATTGATACTGTTATAGTATTGAGTGTTAATTGTGGGGAATGTATTGATACTGTTATAGTATTTGTGTTAATTGTGGGGAAAGTATTGATACTGTTATAGTATTGAGTGTTAATTGTGGGGAATGTATTGATACTGTTATAGTATTTGTGTGTTAATTGTGGGGAAAGTATTGATACTGTTATAGTATTGAGTGTTAATTGGGGGGAATGTATTAATACTGTTATAGTATTTGTGTGTTAATTGTGGGGAAAGTATTGATACTGTTATAGTATTGAGTGTTAATTGTGGGGAAAGTATTGATACTGTTATAGTATTGAGTGTTAATTGTGGGGAAAGTATTGATACTGTTATAGTATTGAGTGTTAATTGTGGGGAATGTATTGATACTGTTATAGTATTGAGTGCTAATTGTGGGGAAAGTCTTGATACTGTTATAGTATTTGAGTGTTAATTGTGCGGAAAGTCTTGATACTGTTATAGTATTTGTGTGTTAAATGTGGGGAAAGTATTGATACTGTTATAGTATTGAGTGTTAATTGTGGGGAATGTATTGATACTGTTATAGTATTTGTGTGTTTATTGTGGGGAAAGTATTGATACTGTTATAGTATTGAGTGTTAATTGTGGGGAAAGTATTGATACTGTTATAGTATTTGAGTGTTAATTGTGGGGAAAGTCTTGATACTGTTATAGTATTTGTGTGTTAATTGTGGGGAAAGTCTTGATACTGTTATAGTATTTGTGTGTTAATTATGGGGAAAGTATTGATACTGTTATAGTATTTGTGTGTTAATTGTGGGGAAAGTATTGATACTGGTATAGTATTGAGTGTTGAGGGAAAGTCTTGATACTGTTATAGTATTTGTGTGTTAATTGTGGGGAAAGTATTGATACTGTTATAGTATTGAGTGTTGTGGGGGAAAGTATTGATACTGTTATAGTATTTGTCTGTTAATTGTGGGGAAAGTATTGATACTGTTATAGTATTTAAGTGTTAATTGTGGGGAATGTATTGATACTGTTATAGTATTGAGTGTTAATTGTGGGGAATGTATTGATACTGTTATAGTATTTGTGTGTTAATTGTGGGGAAAGTCTTGATACTGTTATAGTATTTGTGTGTTAATTGTGGGGAAAGTATTGATACTGTTATAGTATTGAGTGTTAATTGTGGGGAATGTATTGATACTGTTATAGTATTTGTGTGTTAATTGTGGGGAAAGTATTGATACTGTTATAGTATTGAGTGTTAATTGTGGGGAATGTATTGATACTGTTATAGTATTTGTGTGTTAATTGTGGTGAAAGTATTGATACTGTTATAGTATTGAGTGTTAATTGTGGGGAATGTATTGATACTGTTATAGTATTTGTGTGTTAATTGTGGGGAAAGTATTGATACTGTTATAGTATTTGTGTGTTAATTGTGGGGAATGTATTGATACTGTTATAGTATTGAGTGTTAATTGTGGGGAATGTATTGATACTGTTATAGTATTTGTGTGTTAATTGTGGGGAAAGTATTGATACTGTTATAGTATTGAGTGTTAATTGTGGGGAAAGTATTGATACTGTTATAGTATTGAGTGTTAATTGTGGGGAAAGTATTGATACTGTTATAGTATTGAGTGTTAATTGTGGGGAAAGTATTGATACTGTTATATAGTATTGAGTGCTAATTGTGGGGAAAGTCTTGATACTGTTATAGTATTTGAGTGTTAATTGTGGGGAAAGTTTTGATACTGTTATAGTATTTGTGTGTTAATTGTGGGGAAAGTATTGATACTGTTATAGTATTGAGTGTTAATTGTGGGGAATGTATTGATACTGTTATAGTATTTGTGTGTTTATTGTGGGGAAAGTATTGATACTGTTATAGTATTGAGTGTTAATTGTGGGGAAAGTATTGATACTGTTATAGTATTTGAGTGTTAATTGTGGGGAAAGTCTTGATACTGTTATAGTATTTGTGTGTTAATTGTGGGGAAAGTCTTGATACTGTTATAGTATTTGTGTGTTAATCATTGGGAAAGTATTGATACTGTTATAGTATTTGTGTGTTAATTGTGGGGAAAGTATTGATACTGGTATAGTATTGAGTGTTGTGGGAAAGTCTTGATACTTTTATAGTATTTGTGTGTTAATTGTGGGGAAAGTATTGATACTGTTATAGTATTGAGTGTTGTGGGGAAAGTATTGATACTGTTATAGTATTTGTGTGTTAATTGTGGGGAAAGTATTGATACTGTTATAGTATTTGTGTGTTAATTGTGGGGAATGTATTGATACTGTTATAGTATTTGTGTGTTAATTGTGGGGAATGTATTGATACTGTTATAGTATTGAGTGTTAATTGTGGGGAATGTATTGATACTGTTATAGTATTTGTGTGTTAATTGTGGGGAAAGTCTTGATACTATTATAGTATTTGTGTGTTAATTGTGGGGAAAGTATTGATACTGTTATAGTATTGAGTGTTAATTGTGGGGAATGTATTGATACTGTTATAGTATTTGTGTGTTAATTGTGGGGAAAGTATTGATACTGTTATAGTATTGAGTGTTAATTGTGGGGAAAGTATTGATACTGTTATAGTATTGAGTGTTAATTGTGGGGAAAGTATTGATACTGTTATAGTATTGAGTGTTAATTGTGGGGAAAGTATTGATACTGTTATATAGTATTGAGTGCTAATTGTGGGGAAAGTCTTGATACTGTTATAGTATTTGAGTGTTAATTGTGGGGAAAGTCTTGATACAGTTATAGTATTTGTGTGTTAATTGTGGGGAAAGTATTGATACTGTTATAGTATTGAGTGTTAATTGTGGGGAATGTATTGATACTGTTATAGTATTTGTGTGTTTATTGTGGGGAAAGTATTGATACTGTTATAGTATTGAGTGTTAATTGTGGGGAAAGTATTGATACTGTTATAGTATTTGAGTGTTAATTGTGGGGAAAGTCTTGATACTGTTATAGTATTTGTGTGTTAATTGTGGGGAAAGTCTTGATACTGTTATAGTATTTGTGTGTTAATCATTGGGAAAGTATTGATACTGTTATAGTATTTGTGTGTTAATTGTGGGGAAAGTATTGATACTGGTATAGTATTGAGTGTTGTGGGAAAGTCTTGATACTTTTATAGTATTTGTGTGTTAATTGTGGGGAAAGTATTGATACTGTTATAGTATTGAGTGTTGTGGGGAAAGTATTGATACTGTTATAGTATTTGTGTGTTAATTGTGGGGAAAGTATTGATACTGTTATAGTATTTGTGTGTTAATTGTGGGGAATGTATTGATACTGTTATAGTATTGAGTGTTAATTGTGGGAAATGTATTGATACTGTTATAGTTTTTGTGTGTTAATTGTGGGGAAAGTCTTGATACTGTTATAGTATTTGTGTGCTAATTGTGGGGAAAGTATTGATACTGTTATAGTATTGAGTGTTAATTGTGGGGAATGTATTGATACTGTTATAGTATTTGTGTGTTAATTGTGGGGAAAGTATTGATACTGTTATAGTATTGAGTGTTAATTGTGGGGAATGTATTGATACTGTTATAGTATTTGTGTGTTAATTGTGGGGAAAGTATTGATACTGTTATAGTATTGAGTGTTAATTGTGGGGAATGTATTGATACTGTTATAGTATTTGTGTGTTAATTGTGGGGAAAGTATTGATACTGTTATAGTATTTGTGTGTTAATTGTGGGGAATGTATTGATACTGTTATAGTATTGAGTGTTAATTGTGGGGAATGTATTGATACTGTTATAGTATTTGTGTGTTAATTGTGGGGAAAGTCTTGATACTGTTATAGTATTTGTGTGTTAATTGTGGGGAAAGTATTGATACTGTTATAGTATTGAGTGTTAATTGTGGGGAATGTATTGATACTGTTATAGTATTTGTGTGTTAATTGTGGGGAAAGTATTGATACTTTTATAGTATTGAGTGTTAATTGTGGGGAATGTATTGATACTGTTATAGTATTTGAGTGTTAATTGTGGGGAAAGTCTTGATACTGTTATAGTATTTGAGTGTTAATTGTGGGGAATGTATTGATACTGGTATAGTTTTTCAGTGTTAATTGTGGGGAAAGTATTGATACTGTTATAGCATTGAGTGTTAATTGTGGGGAATGTATTGATACTATTATAGTATTGAGTGTTAGTTGTGGGGAAAGTCTTGATACTGTTATAGTATTTGTGTGTTAATTGTGTGGAAAGTATTGATACTTTTATAGTATTGAGTGTTAATTGTGGGGAATGTATTGATACTGTTATAGTATTTGAGTGTTAATTGTGGGGAAAGTCTTGATACTGTTATAGTATTTGTGTGTTAATTGTGGGGAAAGTATTGATACTGTTCTAGTATTGAGTGTTAATTGTGGGGAATGTATTGATACTGTTATAGTATTTTGTGCTAATTGTGGGGAAAGTCTTGATACTGTTATAGTATTTGAGTGCTAATTGTGGGGAAAGTCTTGATACTGTTATAGTATTTGTGTGTTAATTGTGGGGAAAGTCTTGATACTGTTATAGTATTTGTGTGTTAATTGTGGGGAAAGTATTGATACTGTTATAGTATTGAGTGTTGTGGGGAAAGTATTGATACTGTTATAGTATTTGTGTGTTAATTGTGGGGAAAGTATTGATACTGTTATAGTATTGAGTGTTGTGGGTAAAGTATTGATACTGTTATAGTATTTGTGTGTTAATTGTGGGGAAAGTATTGATACTGTTATAGTATTTGTGTGTTAATTGTGGGGAAAGTATTGATACTGTTATAGTATTGAGTGTTGTGGGAAAGTCTTGATACTGTTATAGTATTTGTGTGTTAATTGTGGGGAAAGTATTGATACTGTTATAGTATTGAGTGTTGTGGGGAAAGTATTGATACTGTTATAGTATTTGTGTGTTAATTGTGGGGAAAGTATTGATACTGTTATAGTATTTGTGTGTTAATTGTGGGGAATGTATTGATACTGTTATAGTATTGAGTGTTAATTGTGGGGAATGTATTGATACTGTTATAGTATTTGTGTGTTAATTGTGGGGAAAGTCTTGATACTGTTATAGTATTTGTGTGTTAATTGTGGGGAAAGTATTGATACTGTTATAGTATTGAGTATTAATTGTGGGGAATGTATTGATACTGTTATAGTATTTGTGTGTTAATTGTGGGGAAAGTATTGATACTGTTATAGTATTTGTGTGTTAATTGTGGGGAAAGTCTTGATACTGTTATAGTATTGAGTGTTAATTGTGGGGAATGTATTGATACTGTTATAGTATTTGTGTGTTAATTGTGGGGAAAGTCTTGATACTGTTATAGTATTTGTGTGTTAATTGTGGGGAAAGTATTGATACTGTTATGGTATTGAGTGTTAATTGTGGGGAACGTATTGATACTGTTATAGTATTTGTGCGTTAATTGTGGGGAAAGTATTGATACTGTTATAGTATTGAGTGTTAATTGTGGGGAATGTATTGATACTGTTATAGTATTTGTGTTAATTGTGGGGAAAGTATTGATACTGTTATAGTATTGAGTGTTAATTGTGGGGAATGTATTGATACTGTTATAGTATTTGTGTGTTAATTGTGGGGAAAGTATTGATACTGTTATAGCATTGAGTGTTAATTGGGGGGAATGTATTAATACTGTTATAGTATTTGTGTGTTAATTGTGGGGAAAGTATTGATACTGTTATAGTATTGAGTGTTAATTGTGGGGAAAGTATTGATACTGTTATAGTATTGAGTGTTAATTGTGGGGAAAGTATTGATACTGTTATAGTATTGAGTGTTAATTGTGGGGAATGTATTGATACTGTTATAGTATTGAGTGCTAATTGTGGGGAAAGTCTTGATACTGTTATAGTATTTGAGTGTGAATTGTGCGGAAAGTCTTGATACTGTTATAGTATTTGTGTGTTAATTGTGGGGAAAGTATTGATACTGTTATAGTATTGAGTGTTAATTGTGGGGAATGTATTGATACTGTTATAGTATTTGTGTGTTTATTGTGGGGAAAGTATTGATACTGTTATAGTATTGAGTGTTAATTGTGGGGAAAGTATTGATACTGTTATAGTATTTGAGTGTTAATTGTGGGGAAAGTCTTGATACTGTTATAGTATTTGTGTGTTAATTGTGGGGAAAGTCTTGATACTGTTATAGTATTTGTGTGTTAATTATGGGGAAAGTATTGATACTGTTATAGTATTTGTGTGTTAATTGTGGGGAAAGTATTGATACTGGTATAGTATTGAGTGTTGAGGGAAAGTCTTGATACTGTTATAGTATTTGTGTGTTAATTGTGGGGAAAGTATTGATACTGTTATAGTATTGAGTGTTGTGGGGGAAAGTATTGATACTGTTATAGTATTTGTCTGTTAATAGTGGGGAAAGTATTGATACTGTTATAGTATTTAAGTGTTAATTGTGGGGAATGTATTGATACTGTTATAGTATTGAGTGTTAATTGTGGGGAATGTATTGATACTGTTATAGTATTTGTGTGTTAATTGTGGGGAAAGTCTTGATACTGTTATAGTATTTGTGTGTTAATTGTGGGGAAGGTATTGATACTGTTATAGTATTGAGTGTTAATTGTGGGGAATGTATTGATACTGTTATAGTATTTGTGTGTTAATTGTGGGGAAAGTATTGATACTGTTATAGTATTGAGTGTTAATTGTGGGGAATGTATTGATACTGTTATAGTATTTGTGTGTTAATTGTGGTGAAAGTATTGATACTGTTATAGTATTGAGTGTTAATTGTGGGGAATGTATTGATACTGTTATAGTATTTGTGTGTTAATTGTGGGGAAAGTATTGATACTGTTATAGTATTTGTGTGTTAATTGTGGGGAATGTATTGATACTGTTATAGTATTGAGTGTTAATTGTGGGGAATGTATTGATACTGTTATAGTATTTGTGTGTTAATTGTGGGGAAAGTCTTGATACTGTTATAGTATTTGTGTGTTAATTGTGGGGAAAGTATTGATACTGTTATAGTATTGAGTGTTAATTGTGGGGAATGTATTGATACTGTTATAGTATTTGTGTGTTAATTGTGGGGAAAGTATTGATACTGTTATAGTATTGAGTGTTAATTGTGGGGAAAGTATTGATACTGTTATAGTATTGAGTGTTAATTGTGGGGAAAGTATTGATACTGTTATAGTATTGAGTGTTAATTGTGGGGAAAGTATTGATACTGTTATATAGTATTGAGTGCTAATTGTGGGGAAAGTCTTGATACTGTTATAGTATTTGAGTGTTAATTGTGGGGAAAGTTTTGATACTGTTATAGTATTTGTGTGTTAATTGTGGGGAAAGTATTGATACTGTTATAGTATTGAGTGTTAATTGTGGGGAATGTATTGATACTGTTATAGTATTTGTGTGTTTATTGTGGGGAAAGTATTGATACTGTTATAGTATTGAGTGTTAATTGTGGGGAAAGTCTTGATACTGTTATAGTATTTGTGTGTTAATCATTGGGAAAGTATTGATACTGTTATAGTATTTGTGTGTTAATTGTGGGGAAAGTATTGATACTGGTATAGTATTGAGTGTTGTGGGAAAGTCTTGATACTTTTATAGCATTTGTGTGTTAATTGTGGGGAAAGTATTGATACTGTTATAGTATTGAGTGTTGTGGGGAAAGTATTGATACTGTTATAGTATTTGTGTGTTAATTGTGGGGAAAGTATTGATACTGTTATAGTATTTGTGTGTTAATTGTGGGGAATGTATTGATACTGTTATAGTATTTGTGTGTTAATTGTGGGGAATGTATTGATACTGTTATAGTATTGAGTGTTAATTGTGGGGAATGTATTGATACTGTTATAGTATTTGTGTGTTAATTGTGGGGAAAGTCTTGATACTGTTATAGTATTTGTGTGTTAATTGTGGGGAAAGTATTGATACTGTTATAGTATTGAGTGTTAATTGTGGGGAATGTATTGATACTGTTATAGTATTTGTGTGTTAATTGTGGGGAAAGTATTGATACTGTTATAGTATTGAGTGTTAATTGTGTGGAAAGTATTGATACTGTTATAGTATTGAGTGTTAATTGTGGGGAAAGTATTGATACTGTTATAGTATTGAGTGTTAATTGTGGGGAAAGTATTGATACTGTTATATAGTATTGAGTGCTAATTGTGGGGAAAGTCTTGATACTGTTATAGTATTTGAGTGTTAATTGTGGGGAAAGTCTTGATACTGTTATAGTATTTGTGTGTTAATTGTGGGGAAAGTATTGATACTGTTATAGTATTGAGTGTTAATTGTGGGGAATGTATTGATACTGTTATAGTATTTGTGTGTTTATTGTGGGGAAAGTATTGATACTGTTATAGTATTGAGTGTTAATTGTGGGGAAAGTATTGATACTGTTATAGTATTTGAGTGTTAATTGTGGGGGAAAGTCTTGATACTGTTATAGTATTTGTGTGTTAATTGTGGGGAAAGTCTTGATACTGTTATAGTATTTGTGTGTTAATCATTGGGAAAGTATTGATGCTGTTATAGTATTTGTGTGTTAATTGTGGGGAAAGTATTGATACTGGTATAGTATTGAGTGTTGTGGGAAAGTCTTGATACTTTTATAGTATTTGTGTGTTAATTGTGGGGAAAGTATTGATACTGTTATAGTATTGAGTGTTGTGGGGGAAAGTATTGATACTGTTATAGTATTTGTGTGTTAATTGTGGGGAAAGTATTGATACTGTTATAGTATTTGTGTGTTAATTGTGGGGAATGTATTGATACTGTTATAGTATTGAGTGTTAATTGTGGGGAATGTATTGATACTGTTATAGTTTTTGTGTGTTAATTGTGGGGAAAGTCTTGATACTGTTATAGTATTTGTGTGTTAATTGTGGGGAAAGTATTGATACTGTTATAGTATTGAGTGTTAATTGTGGGGAATGTATTGATACTGTTATAGTATTTGTGTGTTAATTGTGGGGAAAGTATTGATTCTGTTATAGTATTGAGTGTTAATTGTGGGGAATGTATTGATACTGTTATAGTATTTGTGTGTTAATTGTGGGGAAAGTATTGATACTGTTATAGTATTGAGTGTTAATTGTGGGGAATGTATTGATACTGTTATAGTATTTGTGTGTTAATTGTGGGGAAATTATTGATACTGTTATAGTATTTGTGTGTTAATTGTGGGGAATGTATTGATACTGTTATAGTATTGAGTGTTAATTGTGGGGAATGTATTGATACTGTTATAGTATTTGTGTGTTAATTGTGGGGAAAGTCTTGATACTGTTATAGTATTTGTGTGTTAATTGTGGGGAAAGTATTGATACTGTTATAGTATTGAGTGTTAATTGTGGGGAATGTATTGATACTGTTATAGTATTTGTGTGTTAATTGTGGGGAAAGTATTGATACTTTTATAGTATTGAGTGTTAATTGTGGGGAATGTATTGATACTGTTATAGTATTTGAGTGTTAATTGTGGGGAAAGTCTTGATACTGTTATAGTATTTGAGTGTTAATTGTGGGGAATGTATTGATACTGGTATAGTTTTTCAGTGTTAATTGTGGGGAAAGTATTGATACTGTTATAGCATTGAGTGTTAATTGTGGGGAATGTATTGATACTATTATAGTATTGAGTGTTAGTTGTGGGGAAAGTCTTGATACTGTTATAGTATTTGTGTGTTAATTGTGTGGAAAGTATTGATACTTTTATAGTATTGAGTGTTAATTGTGGGGAATGTATTGATACTGTTATAGTATTTGAGTGTTAATTGTGGGGAAAGTCTTGATACTGTTATAGTATTTGTGTGTTAATTGTGGGGAAAGTATTGATACTGTTCTAGTATTGAGTGTTAATTGTGGGGAATGTATTGATACTGTTATAGTATTTTGTGCTAATTGTGGGGAAAGTCTTGATACTGTTATAGTATTTGAGTGTTAATTGTGGGGAAAGTCTTGATACTGTTATAGTATTTGTGTGTTAATTGTGGGGAAAGTATTGATACTGGTATAGTATTGAGTGTTGTGGGAAAGTCTTGATACTTTTATAGTATTTGTGTGTTAATTGTGGGGAAAGTATTGATACTGTTATAGTATTGAGTGTTGTGGGGAAAGTATTGATACTGTTATAGTATTTGTGTGTTAATTGTGGGGAAAGTATTGATACTGTTATAGTATTTGTGTGTTAATTGTGGGGAATGTATTGATACTGTTATAGTATTTGTGTGTTAATTGTGGGGAATGTATTGATACTGTTATAGTATTGAGTGTTAATTGTGGGGAATGTATTGATACTGTTATAGTATTTGTGTGTTAATTGTGGGGAAAGTCTTGATACTGTTATAGTATTTGTGTGTTAATTGTGGGGAAAGTATTGATACTGTTATAGTATTGAGTGTTAATTGTGGGGAATGTATTGATACTGTTATAGTATTTGTGTGTTAATTGTGGGGAAAGTATTGATACTGTTATAGTATTGAGTGTTAATTGTGGGGAAAGTATTGATACTGTTATAGTATTGAGTGTTAATTGTGGGGAAAGTATTGATACTGTTATAGTATTGAGTGTTAATTGTGGGGAAAGTATTGATACTGTTATATAGTATTGAGTGCTAATTGTGGGGAAAGTCTTGATACTGTTATAGTATTTGAGTGTTAATTGTGGGGAAAGTCTTGATACTGTTATAGTATTTGTGTGTTAATTGTGGGGAAAGTATTGATACTGTTATAGTATTGAGTGTTAATTGTGGGGAATGTATTGATACTGTTATAGTATTTGTGTGTTTATTGTGGGGAAAGTATTGATACTGTTATAGTATTGAGTGTTAATTGTGGGGAAAGTATTGATACTGTTATAGTATTTGAGTGTTAATTGTGGGGAAAGTCTTGATACTGTTATAGTATTTGTGTGTTAATTGTGGGGAAAGTCTTGATACTGTTATAGTATTTGTGTGTTAATCATTGGGAAAGTATTGATACTGTTATAGTATTTGTGTGTTAATTGTGGGGAAAGTATTGATACTGGTATAGTATTGAGTGTTGTGGGAAAGTCTTGATACTTTTATAGTATTTGTGTGTTAATTGTGGGGAAAGTATTGATACTGTTATAGTATTGAGTGTTGTGGGGAAAGTTTTGATACTGTTATAGTATTTGTGTGTTAATTGTGGGGAAAGTATTGATACTGTTATAGTATTTGTGTGTTAATTGTGGGGAATGTATTAATACTGTTATAGTATTGAGTGTTAATTGTGGGGAATGTATTGATACTGTTATAGTTTTTGTGTGTTAATTGTGGGGAAAGTCTTGATACTGTTATAGTATTTGTGTGTTAATTGTGGGGAAAGTATTGATACTGTTATAGTATTGAGTGTTAATTGTGGGGAATGTATTGATACTGTTATAGTATTTGTGTGTTAATTGTGGGGAAAGTATTGATACTGTTATAGTATTGAGTGTTAATTGTGGGGAATGTATTGATACTGTTATAGTATTTGTGTGTTAATTGTGGGGAAAGTATTGATACTGTTATAGTATTGAGTGTTAATTGTGGGGAATGTATTGATACTGTTATAGTATTTGTGTGTTAATTGTGGGGAAAGTATTGATACTGTTATAGTATTTGTGTGTTAATTGTGGGGAATGTATTGATACTGTTATAGTATTGAGTGTTAATTGTGGGGAATGTATTGATACTGTTATAGTATTTGTGTGTTAATTGTGGGGAAAGTCTTGATACTGTTATAGTATTTGTGTGTTAATTGTGGGGAAAGTATTGATACTGTTATAGTATTGAGTGTTAATTGTGGGGAATGTATTGATACTGTTATAGTATTTGTGTGTTAATTGTGGGGAAAGTATTGATACTTTTATAGTATTGAGTGTTAATTGTGGGGAATGTATTGATACTGTTATAGTATTTGAGTGTTAATTGTGGGGAAAGTCTTGATACTGTTATAGTATTTGAGTGTTAATTGTGGGGAATGTATTGATACTGGTATAGTTTTTCAGTGTTAATTGTGGGGAAAGTATTGATACTGTTATAGCATTGAGTGTTAATTGTGGGGAATGTATTGATACTATTATAGTATTGAGTGTTAGTTGTGGGGAAAGTCTTGATACTGTTATAGTATTTGTGTGTTAATTGTGTGGAAAGTATTGATACTTTTATAGTATTGAGTGTTAATTGTGGGGAAAGTCTTGATACTGTTATAGTATTTGAGTGTTAATTGTGGGGAAAGTCTTGATACTGTTATAGTATTTGTGTGTTAATTGTGGGGAAAGTATTGATACTGTTCTAGTATTGAGTGTTAATTGTGGGGAATGTATTGATACTGTTATAGTATTTTGTGCTAATTGTGGGGAAAGTCTTGATACTGTTATAGTATTTGAGTGTTAATTGTGGGGAAAGTCTTGATACTGTTATAGTATTTGTGTGTTAATTGTGGGGAAAGTCTTGATACTGTTATAGTATTTGTGTGTTAATTGTGGGGAAAGTATTGATACTGTTATAGTATTGAGTGTTGTGGGGAAAGTATTGATACTGTTATAGTATTTGTGTGTTAATTGTGGGGAAAGTATTGATACTGTTATAGTATTGAGTGTTGTGGGTAAAGTATTGATACTGTTATAGTATTTGTGTGTTAATTGTGGGGAAAATCTTGATACTGTTATAGTATTTGTGTGTTAATTGTGGGGAAAGTATTGATACTGTTATGGTATTGAGTGTTAGTTGTGGGGAAAGTCTTGATACTGTTATATTATTGAGTGTTAATTGTGGGGGAAGTATTGATACTGTTATAGTATTGAGTGTTGTGGGTAAAGTATTGATACTGTTATAGTATTTGTGTGTTAATTGTGGGGAAAGTCTTGATACTGTTATAGTATTTGTGTGTTAATTGTGGGGAAAGTATTGATACTGTTATGGTATTGAGTGTTAATTGTGGGGAAAGTCTTGATACTGTTATAGTATTGAGTGTTAATTGTGGGGGAAGTATTGATACTGTTCTAGTATTTGTGTGTTAATTGTGGGAAAAGTATTGATACTGTTATAGTATTTGTGTGTTAATTGTGGGGAATGTATTGATACTGTTCTAGTATTTCAGTGTTAATTGTGGGGAAAGTCTTGATACTGTTATATTATGTGTGTGTTAATTGTGGGGGAAGTATTGATACTGTTCTAGTATTTGTGTGTTAATTGTGGAGGGAAGTATTGATATTGTTATAGTATTTGTGTGTTAATTGTGGAGGGAAGTATTGATATTGTTATAGTATTTGTGTGTTAATTGTGGGGAATGTATTGATACTGTTCTAGTATTTGTGTGTTAATTGTGGAGGGAAGTATTGATATTGTTATAGTATTTGTGTGTTAATTGTGGGGAAAGTATTGATACTGTTATAGTATTTCAGTGTTAATTGTGGGGAAAGTCTTGATACTGTTATATTATGTGTGTGTTAATTTTGGGGGGAAGTATTGATACTGTTACAGTATTTGAGTATTAATTGTGGGGAAAGTATTAATACTGTTATAGTATTTCAGTGTTAATTGTGTGAAAAGTCTTGCTACTGTTATATTATTTGTGTGTTAATTGTGGGGAAAGTATTGATACTGTTATAGTATTGAGTGTTAATTGTGGGGAATGTATTGATACTGTTATAGTATTTGTGTGTTAATTGTGGGGAAAGTATTGATACTGTTATAGTATTGAGTGTTAATTGTGGGGAATGTATTGATACTGTTATAGTATTTGTGTGTTAATTGTGGTGAAAGTATTGATACTGTTATAGTATTGAGTGTTAATTGTGGGGAATGTATTGATACTGTTATAGTATTTGTGTGTTAATTGTGGGGAAAGTATTGATACTGTTATAGTATTTGTGTGTTAATTGTGGGGAATGTATTGATACTGTTATAGTATTGAGTGTTAATTGTGGGGAATGTATTGATACTGTTATAGTATTTGTGTGTTAATTGTGGGGAATGTATTGATACTGTTATAGTATTTGTGTGTTAATTGTGGGGAAAGTCTTGATACTGTTATAGTATTTGTGTGTTAATTGTGGGGAAAGTATTGATACTGTTATAGTATTGAGTGTTAATTGTGGGGAATGTATTGATACTGTTATAGTATTTGTGTGTTAATTGTGGGGAAAGTATTGATACTGTTATAGTATTGAGTGTTAATTGTGGGGAAAGTATTGATACTGTTATAGTATTGAGTGTTAATTGTGGGGAAAGTATTGATACTGTTATAGTATTGAGTGTTAATTGTGGGGAAAGTATTGATACTGTTATATAGTATTGAGTGCTAATTGTGGGGAAAGTCTTGATACTGTTATAGTATTTGAGTGTTAATTGTGGGGAAAGTCTTGATACTGTTATAGTATTTGTGTGTTAATTGTGGGGAAAGTATTGATACTGTTATAGTATTGAGTGTTAATTGTGGGGAATGTATTGATACTGTTATAGTATTTGTGTGTTTATTGTGGGGAAAGTATTGATACTGTTATAGTATTGAGTGTTAATTGTGGGGAAATTATTGATACTGTTATAGTATTTGAGTGTTAATTGTGGGGAAAGTCTTGATACTGTTATAGTATTTGTGTGTTAATTGTGGGGAAAGTCTTGATACTGTTATAGTATTTGTGTGTTAATCATTGGGAAAGTATTGATACTGTTATAGTATTTGTGTGTTAATTGTGGGGAAAGTATTGATACTGGTATAGTATTGAGTGTTGTGGGAAAGTCTTGATACTTTTATAGTATTTGTGTGTTAATTGTGGGGAAAGTATTGATACTGTTATAGTATTGAGTGTTGTGGGGAAAGTATTGATACTCTTATAGTATTTGTGTGTTAATTGTGGGGAAAGTATTGATACTGTTATAGTATTTGTGTGTTAATTGTGGGGAATGTATTGATACTGTTATAGTATTGAGTGTTAATTGTGGGGAATGTATTGATACTGTTATAGTTTTTGTGTGTTAATTGTGGGGAAAGTCTTGATACTGTTATAGTATTTGTGTGTTAATTGTGGGGAAAGTATTGATACTGTTATAGTATTGAGTGTTAATTGTGGGGAATGTATTGATACTGTTTTAGTATTTGTGTGTTAATTGTGGGGAAAGTATTGATACTGTTATAGTATTGAGTGTTAATTGTGGGGAATGTATTGATACTGTTATAGTATTTGTGTGTTAATTGTGGGGAAAGTATTGATACTGTTATAGTATTGAGTGTTAATTGTGGGGAATGTATTGATACTGTTATAGTATTTGTGTGTTAATTGTGGGGAAAGTATTGATACTGTTATAGTATTTGTGTGTTAATTGTGGGGAATGTATTGATACTGTTATAGTATTGAGTGTTAATTGTGGGGAATGTATTGATACTGTTATAGTATTTGTGTGTTAATTGTGGGGAAAGTCTTGATACTGTTATAGTATTTGTGTGTTAATTGTGGGGAAAGTATTGATACTGTTATAGTATTGAGTGTTAATTGTGGGGAATGTATTGATACTGTTATAGTATTTGTGTGTTAATTGTGGGGAAAGTATTGATACTTTTATAGTATTGAGTGTTAATTGTGGGGAATGTATTGATACTGTTATAGTATTTGAGTGTTAATTGTGGGGAAAGTCTTGATACTGTTATAGTATTTGAGTGTTAATTGTGGGGAATGTATTGATACTGGTATAGTTTTTCAGTGTTAATTGTGGGGAAAGTATTGATACTGTTATAGCATTGAGTGTTAATTGTGGGGAATGTATTGATACTATTATAGTATTGAGTGTTAGTTGTGGGGAAAGTCTTGATACTGTTATAGTATTTGTGTGTTAATTGTGTGGAAAGTATTGATACTTTTATAGTATTGAGTGTTAATTGTGGGGAATGTATTGATACTGTTATAGTATTTGAGTGTTAATTGTGGGGAAAGTCTTGATACTGTTATAGTATTTGTGTGTTAATTGTGGGGAAAGTATTGATACTGTTCTAGTATTGAGTGTTAATTGTGGGGAATGTATTGATACTGTTATAGTATTTTGTGCTAATTGTGGGGAAAGTCTTGATACTGTTATAGTATTTGAGTGTTAATTGTGGGGAAAGTCTTGATACTGTTATAGTATTTGTGTGTTAATTGTGGGGAAAGTCTTGATACTGTTATAGTATTTGTGTGTTAATTGTGGGGAAAGTATTGATACTGTTATAGTATTGAGTGTTGTGGGGAAAGTATTGATACTGTTATAGTATTTGTGTGTTAATTGTGGGGAAAGTATTGATACTGTTATAGTATTGAGTGTTGTGGGTAAAGTATTGATACTGTTATAGTATTTGTGTGTTAATTGTGGGGAAAATCTTGATACTGTTATAGTATTTGTGTGTTAATTGTGGGGAAAGTATTGATACTGTTATGGTACTGAGTGTTAGTTGTGGGGAAAGTCTTGATACTGTTATATTATTGAGTGTTAATTGTGGGGGAAGTATTGATACTGTTATAGTATTGAGTGTTGTGGGTAAAGTATTGATACTGTTATAGTATTTGTGTGTTAATTGTGGGGAAAGTCTTGATACTGTTATAGTATTTGTGTGTTAATTGTGGGGAAAGTATTGATACTGTTATGGTATTGAGTGTTAATTGTGGGGAAAGTCTTGATACTGTTATAGTATTGAGTGTTAATTGTGGGGGAAGTATTGATACTGTTCTAGTATTTGTGTGTTAATTGTGGGAAAAGTATTGATACTGTTATAGTATTTGTGTGTTAATTGTGGGGAATGTATTGATACTGTTCTAGTATTTCAGTGTTAATTGTGGGGAAAGTCTTGATACTGTTATATTATGTGTGTGTTAATTGTGGGGGAAGTATTGATACTGTTCTAGTATTTGTGTGTTAATTGTGGAGGGAAGTATTGATATTGTTATAGTATTTGTGTGTTAATTGTGGAGGGAAGTATTGATATTGTTATAGTATTTGTGTGTTAATTGTGGGGAATGTATTGATACTGTTCTAGTATTTGTGTGTTAATTGTGGAGGGAAGTATTGATATTGTTATAGTATTTGTGTGTTAATTGTGGGGAAAGTATTGATACTGTTATAGTATTTCAGTGTTAATTGTGGGGAAAGTCTTGATACTGTTATATTATGTGTGTGTTAATTTTGGGGGGAAGTATTGATACTGTTATAGTATTGAGTGTTAATTGTGGGGAATGTATTGATACTGTTATAGTATTTGTGTGTTAATTGTGGGGAAAGTATTGATACTGTTATAGTATTGAGTGTTAATTGTGGGGAATGTATTGATACTGTTATAGTATTTGTGTGTTAATTGTGGTGAAAGTATTGATACTGTTATAGTATTGAGTGTTAATTGTGGGGAATGTATTGATACTGTTATAGTATTTGTGTGTTAATTGTGGGGAAAGTATTGATACTGTTATAGTATTTGTGTGTTAATTGTGAGGAATGTATTGATACTGTTATAGTATTGAGTGTTAATTGTGGGGAATGTATTGATACTGTTATAGTATTTGTGTGTTAATTGTGGGGAAAGTCTTGATACTGTTATAGTATTTGTGTGTTAATTGTGGGGAAAGTATTAATACTGTTATAGTATTGAGTGTTAATTGTGGGGAATGTATTGATACTGTTATAGTATTTGTGTGTTAATTGTGGGGAAAGTATTGATACTGTTATAGTATTGAGTGTTAATTGTGGGGAAAGTATTGATACTGTTATAGTATTGAGTGTTAATTGTGGGGAAAGTATTGATACTGTTATAGTATTGAGTGTTAATTGTGGGGAAAGTATTGATACTGTTATATAGTATTGAGTGCTAATTGTGGGGAAAGTCTTGATACTGTTATAGTTTTTGAGTGTTAATTGTGGGGAAAGTCTTGATACTGTTATAGTATTTGTGTGTTAATTGTGGGGAAAGTATTGATACGGTTATAGTATTGAGTGTTAATTGTGGGGAATGTATTGATACTGTTATAGTATTTGTGTGTTTATTGTGGGGAAAGTATTGATACTGTTATAGTATTGAGTGTTAATTGTGGGGAAAGTATTGATACTGTTATAGTATTTGAGTGTTAATTGTGGGGAAAGTCTTGATACTGTTATAGTATTTGTGTGTTAATTGTGGGGAAAGTCTTGATACTGTTATAGTATTTGTGTGTTAATCATTGGGAAAGTATTGATACTGTTATAGTATTTGTGTGTTAATTGTGGGGAAAGTATTGATACTGGTATAGTATTGAGTGTTGTGGGAAAGTCTTGATACTTTTATAGTATTTGTGTGTTAATTGTGGGGAAAGTATTGATACTGTTATAGTATTGAGTGTTGTGGGGAAAGTATTGATACTGTTATAGTATTTGTGTGTTAATTGTGGGGAAAGTATTGATACTGTTATAGTGTTTGTGTGTTAATTGTGGGGAATGTATTGATACTGTTATAGTATTGAGTGTTAATTGTGGGGAATGTATTGATACTGTTATAGTTTTTGTGTGTTAATTGTGGGGAAAGTATTGATACTGTTATAGTATTGAGTGTTAATTGTGGGGAATGTATTGATACTGTTATAGTATTTGTGTGTTAATTGTGGGGAAAGTATTGATACTGTTATAGTATTGAGTGTTAATTGTGGGGAATGTATTGATACTGTTATAGTATTTGTGTGTTAATTGTGGGGAAAGTATTGATACTGTTATAGTATTTGTGTGTTAATTGTGGGGAATGTATTGATACTGTTATAGTATTGAGTGTTAATTGTGGGGAATGTATTGATACTGTTATAGTATTTGTGTGTTAATTGTGGGGAAAGTCTTGATACTGTTATAGTATTTGTGTGTTAATTGTGGGGAAAGTATTGATACTGTTATAGTATTGAGTGTTAATTGTGGGGAATGTATTGATACTGTTACAGTATTTGTGTGTTAATTGTGGGGAAAGTATTGATACTTTTATAGTATTGAGTGTTAATTGTGGGGAATGTATTGATACTGTTATAGTATTTGAGTGTTAATTGTGGGGAAAGTCTTGATACTGTTATAGTATTTGAGTGTTAATTGTGGGGAATGTATTGATACTGGTATAGTTTTTCAGTGTTAATTGTGGGGAAAGTATTGATACTGTTATAGCATTGAGTGTTAATTGTGAGGAATGTATTGATACTATTATAGTATTGAGTGTTAGTTGTGGGGAAAGTCTTGATACTGTTATAGTATTTGTGTGTTAATTGTGTGGAAAGTATTGATACTTTTATAGTATTGAGTGTTAATTGTGGGGAATGTATTGATACTGTTATAGTATTTGAGTGTTAATTGTGGGGAAAGTCTTGATACTGTTATAGTATTTGTGTGTTAATTGTGGGGAAAGTATTGATACTGTTCTAGTATTGAGTGTTAATTGTGGGGAATGTATTGATACTGTTATAGTATTTTGTGCTAATTGTGGGGAAAGTCTTGATACTGTTATAGTATTTGAGTGTTAATTGTGGGGAAAGTCTTGATACTGTTATAGTATTTGTGTGTTAATTGTGGGGAAAGTCTTGATACTGTTATAGTATTTGTGTGTTAATTGTGGGGAAAGTATTGATACTGTTATAGTATTGAGTGTTGTGGGGAAAGTATTGATACTGTTATAGTATTTGTGTGTTAATTGTGGGGAAAGTATTGATACTGTTATAGTATTGAGTGTTGTGGGTAAAGTATTGATACTGTTATAGTATTTGTGTGTTAATTGTGGGGAAAATCTTGATACTGTTATAGTATTTGTGTGTTAATTGTGGGGAAAGTATTGATACTGTTATGGTATTGAGTGTTAGTTGTGGGGAAAGTCTTGATACTGTTATATTATTGAGTGTTAATTGTGGGGGAAGTATTGATACTGTTATAGTATTGAGTGTTGTGGGTAAAGTATTGATACTGTTATAGTATTTGTGTGTTATTTGTGGGGAAAGTCTTGATACTGTTATAGTATTTGTGTGTTAATTGTGGGGAAAGTATTGATACTGTTATGGTATTGAGTGTTAATTGTGGGGAAAGTCTTGATACTGTTATAGTATTGAGTGTTAATTGTGGGGGAAGTATTGATACTGTTCTAGTATTTGTGTGTTAATTGTGGGAAAAGTATTGATACTGTTATAGTATTTGTGTGTTAATTGTGGGGAATGTATTGATACTGTTCTAGTATTTCAGTGTTAATTGTGGGGAAAGTCTTGATACTGTTATATTATGTGTGTGTTAATTGTGGGGGAAGTATTGATACTGTTCTAGTATTTGTGTGTTAATTGTGGAGGGAAGTATTGATATTGTTATAGTATTTGTGTGTTAATTGTGGGGAAAGTCTTGATACTGTTATATGTAGTTAATGACCTCAACATCAAAGGTTTTGTTTTCGGGTCTGCGAATTTTAATATTTGTATTGGTTTGTGCATGAGTGTTTAGTTGCCGGTAATACACGAGACTGGATTGGCAGAATAAATTCTAAAGGTATATATGAAAATTCTACAAAACATTCTTGTACATTTTGTAAATGTTACCCAGTTTTACAATCCTAATATCATTATCCCATTTCATAAGAAGGATATATGTAACTGCTTGTTACAACATAATATACTGGCATTTGGATCTGCAACTTAATAGAAACAACAGTCTATATATATATATATATATATATATATATATATATATATATATATATATATATATATATGTGTGTGTGTGTGTGTGTTTGTGTGTGTGAGAGAGAGAGAGAGAGAGAGAGAGAGAGAGAGAAGAAGCTCTAAAATCAGATATTTACTAATTCTTATTTAATTCATGGAAAATCAACATTTTGGGAATTTATTTATAGTTCATCATTGCTTCCTAAATATAATACCAACTCACATGTAACTAGGTCAATTTTCCAGTCAGTCGTGGGCGCCTGCCTCCATCCTTCCCGATTTCACCTCTAAACATGTTTTGGTCCACAGGTACTCGACGCGAGCTTGATGTGAAATAAAAAACAATAATTTAAAGGCAAAAAATCATACAGAGTAATAAAAAATATCTTAGATTACCCCAATGACCCATTCAGACATAGGACCCTCTCTATCATACTATATAGCATAATAGAGAGGGTCCTATGTCTGAATGGGTCATGGGGGTAATCTAAGGTATTTTTCTCACTCTGTATGATTTTTTCCTTTAGATTATTTTTTCTTCTTCACGTCAAGCTCGATTAGAGCACCTGTGTTTTTGTCTACATCCGTAAAGCTTAATAGCTGACCACTACATGTTTGCCCCACCGCCACCTGGAATTCAAACCGACACTGTGATACTAGACTTTTCAAAAGCATTCGATAAACTGCGACATCATTACTATTCAAGTATTACAACTATGGAATCATTCGGACATTACACTTTTGGCTACAGATGTTCTTGACAAAGCGACACATGCAAGTGGTAGTAGATGCAGAATCATCGGAAGCAGTCATTGTCAACTCCGTTGTCCCGCAGGTAACTGTGCTAGGACCCCTTCTCTTCTTTTGCACATAAACGACCTTCCGGACTGTGTAAAATCTCAGTTGTTTGCAGATAAATGTCTCCTTCACTTAACAATTCACAACCAGAGTAACCACCATATCCTCAGAATGATCATTCAGCCTTCAAAAAATGCGCAGCAGATTCGGATATGGGTTTTAATACAAATAAATGCTAACTCATGAGTATGACCAGTACATCAACAAAACCATCTCAGCTCTACATCTTAAATAATCACCTACTATAACATGTCAGCGAAAACTAGAGGCTGACCGAAATTCAGTTTCGGTTTCAGTGCCGAAAGTTGGCAAATGGCCTCATTCAGCATTGTTTCGGCTTTGGCTGAAACCAGAAAGTTAGTTTTCTGTTTGCTTTTGATTTCAGCCAAAGATCTATTTTAATTCTCACAATGCAACACTAGTGCTGCGTCTATTACTCTGCTTGTCGGCCGGTCAGTCGGTGCTAGGCAATTTGACATTTAGCAAACTCCTCTTACTGCAGGCTCTTAATGATTACTTCAAGATTCATTTTTAATTAGTGTAGCATTGCATCATGACCCAGGCATATTTAATAAATCTTGTGTTCGTCAACTTATCTTTCGGTTTCGGTTTCGGCCGAATGTGTAGTTAAACTTTCGGTTTCCGGTCTGGTTTTGTTTTTGGCCAAAACCAGAAATTTAGTTTCAGTCGGTTTCTAGTGAAAACCTATATCTTTGACTTTGATTATCTGAAGACTTGGAGTGGGAATCTCATATTATCAAAGCAACCAATAAAGCATATCTCAGAAGAAACCTCAGACACTTCCCACATATATGTAAATGAACCACTTATCTAACAATAGTCAGATCCATGTTGAAGTACGGTTGTCGTCTGGAATCCCTGTTGCACTAGTGCTATCGACAGAGTCAAGAAGGCTCGGTGCCTGGCAACAAGATTTGAATCTGGTGACTACCAAACCAGTGAAGTAGGATGTGTCACTAAAATATTTAATGCCTTGGGTCTACCAACAAAAAAAACAACAACAACAAAAACAAACAAAGAATGATCCGACTGAGATACCTATACAAAGTGGTTGAGGGCTTAGTGCTGAGTCTATTACCCAATGTTTTCGAAGACTAATAAAACATAAACATTCAAACCAAAGCCAAATCTTTTCCTAACTTCGTAAACGGAATATTGTATAAAAAAAAAACAATAAGTAGTTGAGCATTGTAGAACAGAACAACTTAGAAACTCCTTCATCATAAAAACTGTTGTGGACGGAAATCATCTTAGCGACAGCTTCATAACAGTGCTTGAACAGTTCTACTATTTTTAGCAGCTCACTCTTCTTGTATAGGTTTATGCCGTACCTGGCCCTGCACTGTATACATTCAGTTAAACTGAAAAAAATGAAATTAATACGATGCCATTTTTGAACTCGAGAATTGGCAAGAAAGTGAGTGAATGAAGCTGAATTTTGCTAAGATGACAAGAATAGATGAATAGGGTTCATTGAAACACCCCAAACAACTCTAAACGAACCTAGACCCTCGAAACACCCAAAACCATGTAGTAACTCTTACATAGCATATATATATATATGGAAATAAAATAAAACTACATATATAAAACTGCTGGAATTCCATTACAACATATTATCTGTCAAAAATCTCAAATTGCTTTACAACAAAATTACGTACAATTACACAAATAGATATAAACATTTAACAACTTAATTGCAATGTCAAGAAATCCCTTCATTCAATCGTGTACATCCAAAACCAAAAAATAGTGTGGCAAATATTCCTTAGGAAAGACATTAAAGTAGGGACATGTGTAGGTAGACTAGAATTTGAACAGACAAGCAAGACAGATCAATGGAAAGAGTGATACATGCATATGACACATATATCAGTCAAAGATTTTACTCAAAAACTGAAAAAAGAGGGGAAATATTCTGGGGTGAGGATATGTAGGAAGGCAAGTATGTAATCATACATACATACTTACATACATACATACATACATACATACATACATACATACATACATACATACATACATACATACATACATACATACATACATACATACATGCATGCATGCATGCATGCATGCATGCATGCATGCATGCACAGATAAGCAGATGTAAACTGACCAAGACTTCATTAAAGGACACAAAGAGAACGAGGGACACAAGGACAGAGGACAGGGCATTTGGGTAGGAATGTATATGAATATAGAGATATATAAATAGATGAACAGACAAACAAATAGACAGATAGGTAGGAAAACAGATAGACAAATATAAATGATCGCACAAGCTTATCAAATGAGATCCGGAAATTAACAGCTAAAGAGAGGGCAAGAAAGATGAGAAACAACTACACCGCACCCAAAAGATCTAAATGTTTGTTGCCCAAAGACTGAATCATAGATACAAATGAAATCGATCTAAATCTATATACCCTTACATTCATTCTCTCGCTAATCTTACTCGTCATAACCATCAGCATTTATCATCATCATCATCATCATCATCATCACAATACAGGTAAACTTCATTTTTTTTTTCCGCTGTTAACTTACATATCCAGTATTTCCCTTTGATACTTTCTACATGTTATAAACAAATGCCTCGATACATTTTTACTTCCCTTTTGTACATCAGATGTTATTGAGATCAACACATTGAAACTACTCTATTTATAACGTACTAATTGCTTATATATGTAATGAAAATTCAAATAGTTTTAATTTAATCATATTTTGCAAAATACCTAACTTAAGCTGTTGCCACTGAATGTTACTGAATCGGAGCTTCGTCACACACCATCCCTACCAAGAGACCCCTTTTTACATGAATAATAATTTTTCTGACATCCAGGACTGAACTGTGATGATGTTGTTTCATACACATGAGGTTGTGTCACGTTTAACAATTTTGTTTTATTGTTTATATTTTTAATTTGAGATGTTTCATGAACATTAGAGAGAGAGTTTCTTATACGTTATCAACACAATTTATTTATTTATTTATTTATTTATTTATTTATTTATTTATTTATTTATTGGCACTTCGTAGTCTTAATCCCTAGTTGACATTTAATATGCTTTTTATGTGGCCTACATTTGACAAAAATACAATTCTATGTTCTTTTAGAAAACGTCCAAGAATTTGATCCACAAACCTTTCTTTTACAACACTTTAACCTTTGTCACCACACATATTTACTCAACAACAGTATACAAAGTGGATATTTGGTCATCGCTAATAAACTTTCATTACAGATTGTCTGTCTGTACCTTTGTATTATGGTGTCTCTTCCCTTTAAAATTGTACCTATTGTTAGTGATTGTTTATGATATATAGTGTGTGTGTCAGAGACTGTTGATATTTCCTTAGTTTTAAGAGTGATCATTTTTTCCCCTACATATTAATGTGTTTGTCCATGTGGGCATGTTGCCGTGGGCAAAAGTAAAAAATCACACTCGCTCGTGTATAGCAGGCAATATGTGCTCTATTATACTTTAGTTTGTGGTATAAGTGGTTCATGAGATTTATTTTTGTAGTATGTAATCCATTTCTACATTAGTTTATTTTAGTATGTTTGCAGTACCCAAATTAGATATAAAATTAGTTTTTTGTGGTCATGTTCATTTATTGTAAATGGGAAGTTGTATTAATTAAAATCCAGAGCAGCAAATAAAGTATAAACTGAGAATTTATCATTGTAGTATTTATCTTAGCCAAATTAGCCCCAGGCAGAAAAGATCGAACTAGCTTAAAATGTGAACGTACGCTACAGATGTTTTGGTACCCGAACACGAGATGGTGATAATGAAATTTTAGAAGTGTGGCATAGGGGCCATGGATGGCCCTCAGCTTTATTGATCACTTCCATCTCACCTCATTGTGCACTGTGATGAACTTTTCTGTTAGAATTCGTGTATAAAGTTTCCAGGGTGAGGGGAGTGACTTTAACTTTAACTTTGACTTTAACATCGTTATGGTAGAAATAAAAGATAAAATGAGAGAGATATTGCATATCTCTCTCTCTCTCTCTCTCTCTCTCTCTCTCACACACACACACACACACACTCTCTCTCTCTCTCTCTCTCTCTCTCTCTCTCTCTCTCTCTCTCTCTCTCTCTCTCTCTCTCTCTCTCTCTCACACACACACACACACACACTCTCTCTCTCTCTCTCTCTCTCTCTCTCTCTCTCTCTCTCTCTCTCTCTCTCTCTCTCTCTCTCTCTCTCACACACACACACACACACACATACTGAAAATTCTATCAGATACTTCAGTGAATACATATTTGTCTTCATGAAAGCGCACAATGTTCCTCCTTTTCTTGCTTTTTTTTTACACATATATGTTCAAACAAGATTAAGTGGAAAATTAAATGAAATAAAAACAATAATTTTTTTTTATATGACACCCCCTCCCCCAAAAAAACCAACCAACAGCCCAACAGAAAACAACATTAACCGGAATTTTCTGAATCAAAGTTTAGTACGGAATAGTATACGGCTCTAAATGAGTTTAAGCGTCCGTTTAACTTCCGGTGTGCAATCGATGAAAATAGAAAAATTGTATTCAGTATCTTTAAATTCTGTAGAGATTGTCTGGCATTCATTTCGATGCCAGGAGAGATTGTTAATCTAAATGTGGGAGGCACTAGGTAAACGATACTCGCCAGGTTCAGTCACATATATGATAGTAAAATTGTTTTCTGTCCTGTTTGACAGTCGAGTCTTCCTTGTATTCTCCGACTGAAAGTGGAATTGTAACCCACCACCTTTTTTTTTTACTCTATTCCTTTCGAGGTCAGATATCCGCACTTAATATTAATTATAGGAATGCAGTATGTAAATGTTAGGCATATAAAGCATTGCTTTCATGGTCCTTTAAGACCTTTGTAGTGCTTCAATATAAGACCTCGGCCTTGATTGTTATATATTAGGCACAGGAGTTTGACGTTTTATCAATAAAGTACGGAGAAATCTCTGACAACACGAATTACCCATATCGGTAATATAAATAAACAAAAAACGTATAAATAAATAAAACATATTGATAACTAAACATTATACCGCACTTTATTGATAAAACGTCAGACTCCTGTGGTTTTGGGCTTCAAGGTCTTACTGCCTTGACAAAAGTCAGAATTTTTAAGGAATATATCACCAATTTAGCACTCTTTTCTAAAAATGAAGGTGTGTGTGTGTGATTAGGATTTTTAATGTAGCTTTAACAATTTTTTAGTCATGACTCATATTGCTATGATGTCTGCAGTGAGGCAGTTTATAGTGATGTCTAGCATTGGGGCATCATGCCACAGACATATAGCATGATATCCCACCCAGTCACATTATCCTGACACTAGGCCGACCAGTTCTAACATTAACCTCTTAATGCAGAGTGCCAAGAGAGGCAGCTGTTAGTACCATTTTTGTAAGTCTTTGGTATGACTCGGCTGGGGATCGAACCCACGACCTCCCGCTTATGCGACAGATGCTCTAACCACTAGGCCACTGGAGTTGTCACAAATTAAGATATAAAGTATTAGGAAGACTTTACACTGATGTCTTTTTCCTAAAATTAAATTATTAAATTAAAATTATCACACAATTTTAATTATTATTAAATTAAAATTATCACACAAGCATATGGACCTGTTTTCAGGTTCAGTTGGCCTGCATTGGCCTATACTTCAGTTGGCTGGAATGTGATGGAAGCCAGGAATACTGAAATAGGATTAAGTTGAAGTATTATTCTTTAACGAAACAAATAAAATTATATTATGCTTATTGGAACTATAAGCAATGTTTTGCTGTGTTCAATAAACATAGTCTTCTCCATATGAAACTACTTAAACAGACTTTACTATGCCTCGACTACTGTCACGTTTCAACAAATTCAAATGTATGTCAATGGAACATGAAAATGCATCCATTTCCTAGTGTCAGATTTTGATTCCACTAGGATAAAAACAGCACAGTAAGTATATTAATTGCACATCAATTTGTGGAAGAAAGTCGGTATTACCGGTAGTTGCCAAGTGATTGAAACTTTGACTACTTGTTCTGATGTCAACCGACATTGGAACACACTACACAAGACTGTTATTTGGGCAGTAGGATGTAGCACTAAAACATAAATTGCATCTAGTACATCTTACATTGTAGAACTAGTCTGATGTGGAGATCTGAAGGATATGAATATGGTGTTCGCCAGTCAAATCACAACTTTAAAATTTCTTTTAAGTGATGCACATCAGTCAGAACATATAATTTGTAGGAATAACTCTTTCTGGTATGAATCTGCAACATTTTATCTGGTAGGCTTCAAACAATAAGTGGACTGGGAGTCCCAATGGTTCTCATGACATTGTCAGATCTTCACATTTAACTTTGCAGATCTTAATCAAACTGAGTGGAACTTTTGCTGCTTTTGAAACGTTGAGGAGGGAATTCAGATGATGATAATGTCAGGGGTTGGGACTTAGTTTGTGTGCTTTGTGGTCATGGACTTGTGATACAGAAAGCGCCATTTTATAATTTAGAATGTGTTAAGCATTTGTGAAATTACTTGAAATTAGAATTTGGATAAAAGATAAACATGCTTTCATTGAAGTATTAATACCTTCCCCCCACCCAAAAGTAGAATAGCTGGTAGACTGGATATTATCACAGGTCATCACCATGCACATTTGAAAACATTTGCATAATCACAACATAGACATTAAATATAAAAAAATACACACATATTTTGTCTTTAAAATCAATTAGACAATGAAAGACAGTATCATACTATAACCGTAATCAGATTCAAGGTGGAATGCGGTATTCTGACCTTAGGCATATTTCAAGATAAAATGGGTTAATGTGTATTGGCAGCCCATATAGTAGAAAAGTGCTTAGGCTCTTGTGACTTGATCTGTCATTGATTGTTTCAAAATGTTAGTTACTTCTGGGATTGAGTCCTTCGGTTTGTGAAAGTTGGCTGAGTTGCAGTGTGAAGTTTTTGATGGCTGTTAGTGTTACATATTTTCAAAGTTAGTGTCATTCCTGTGTTGAGGAAGATTTAATTTGTTTGAGGTTGACAGAAAGTTACAAAATTTATGCAGATACACAATTTGTCATGTAATTAATGATTTCTTTGTGTGGAAAGAAAAGTTATTCATAAAATATCAGTATTTATTATAGTAAATGCTGTTAGATAATGAGTATGAACAAAAGGTGAATGTGAGAGCAAGATCTGGAATAAATGATTGCATGGTGCATCTCTTTTCAGGTTAACTACATGTTTCATGAGTTACTTGAGCACTCGATAAAACCTTTATTGCAATAATGCAAGTGTTCAGGGAAAATATATAATTGTGTTGTTGTATGATTTAATGCCATTTTTCAGCACACGATAGCCTATACATGGCAGCCAGTATTAATGGTGGAGGAAGAAGCCGGGAACTCCCCAGAAAGAGCCATTAACCCACAAGAAGCTGCATGCAAGCTTTCTCACATACCCTCATTGTCTGAATCTGAGACACTAACCCAAGTAGACAGAGGTGAGATGGCAGTGATCTGTAATGGATAGCGCTTTAGACCACTCGGCCACTCATTGCCCCATATATAATTGTGTAGTGAAGGTAACAAAACTGTTGAAGCATCATAATCTCATTTTCGTAGCACTGTTAGTGAATTATAACTATTATATAATTTCGGCTAAAACACGGTATTGGTGCTGATAAAGGAATTTTCATGTTATATGCATGAAATAGAAAAATTAAACAAGATATGAACCAATTTTAAAGATTGGTAAGCCTGGCATATACCTCTCTTACTTTCCTGAAAATTTCAAGAGTTTAGTGTAACCCATTGTTGAGATATGCATGGAAACAAGCTCTAAAAATGGCCATTTTTGAGCGTTATGTAGTCTCACTCGAAAAAAGCTTGAATATAAAATAGAGAATTCTCTAAATATCATACTGAAATTATGCATTTATTGGTCTGGTTTTATGCGGAATTCTATCCTGCAAATATTGCTTCTTGAATTAAAGAAATCGGTAAAATATTATGGATTTTATAAGCAAAATACCGTCAGTAGAAGTTTTGTTTCAACACTGAAATTCAAACACTAATCTGTTGTTATATGCCAACATTTTGTACAAAATAACATTCATTATAACTTTTATTGACATCTAGAACTCGACTTTATATTATAATAAGTAGTAAAACCATTTAAATCACATGGCTAGCCAAGATATTCGAATGAGAGCTTGTTCTTTGTCAAACTTTCCAGTTCTAAATTTTGTAGTGTCTGTAGCCTTTACAAGTTTATATGGCAATAATTTTGTTGTTTCATTATGGAAAAGTATAAATCCTACAAAGGCTCATGTGTATCCATGTGATGTCCAAGTTGGCCAAAATTGGTGGTGCTGTATTGTACCATTAAAAAACAGCAACTCAATAAAAAAAGTTACAGACACTACACAAACAGGTATAAAAATGAAAGATAAAAGTATTGTTCTACTTGTCATTAAAACATTGTTTTTCTCAATAGAAAGTTCCATCTTATTTGATGTAATGTTGCATCATCTATTTACCTCTGCAGCCAAGAGCAAAAAAGTGATGCAGTAACTCTCTTGATTGAATATTGCATCATTCTTGCAGCACTGTCTGTTTGAGTAATTTACTACAAGACAATGTAACCTGAATTTCTTATCCTAGAAGAAGCTGCCTAATTACTTTTTCTGTTCTTTACCATGGTACATCCCTAAGACATGGAAAGACGACAAAAGCAAACCTCTGGGAACAACTCTGGTAAGTTTGTATTGAATTGGTAAACCACACTCTTAAATTGTAGTGTCTGTAACCAATATCCCCTTTTTATACTGTCTTTGACTTTATCCCTGTTTTTTTTTAAAAAATGAAGCCAAATTATGTTTCCTATTACAGTATTGATGTGTAAGGCTAAATTTTGACATATTGTCTGTCAGCAATTTGTAATATTTTGGTATATTTATAGTTTCTTTCATCTAGATTTCTGATAACAGGCAACATTTTCAGTGATTTCTTATAATATGCAATTGAAACTGAGTATTTTTGCATTCCATATCATTAGACTAGTAAATTCAAACAGAAATATTATGAGAATTCAATGAGCTCAGACTTAGTATTGGATACATTGCTGATATTGTCAAATGGTTACAGACACTACTAGACATGTGGATTGACCCGACTGTTGTTTACATTATTAAGGAAAGTGTGCAATCATTGTAAATGCTAGAACATTGAATAATCATCAGGTTTTATGCTATTTCTTTTTCAATCAGATACTTTTCTTTAAGAATCTACGGGTTATTCCAGTTTGCTTATGTATGAAAGCATATTGCGTACTCATTACAAGTATGTTTTGTAAAGTCTAAATTTCATCCGTATACATAGAGGAACAAAAATGAGAATGAAGTTGTTTGTTTTTAGGAAGCAAAAATAAGCCAGAAGAAGATGAACAGAAGATTAAAGCTAGAAGGGAGAAGACGAGGCTAAAGGTACAAGCCTGGAGAAAAAAACAGAGGGAAAATAAGGCGAAACATGAGGAGCTAAAAAGGGTTGATAGAGAAAGAAGAAAAGACGCAAGACTACTAAAAAAACAGCAATCACTTTCCGATTCAAATCTTCAACAAGAATTAAGAAGGAAAAAACGTGAAGAAATGAAAAGGTATCGCCAGAAAAAGAAAGAAAAAGCAGCCCTGGCATTATCGGTTAATAAGAGTGTTGATTTAAGAAGTCCGAAAACTGCTGAATTAAGTAGAAAGAAGAAAGAAGCTGTGAAAAGAACCCAAGCATGGAGAATGCGTATCAAACTGAAGGAAAGTATACAGCAAGAGTGTATTCAGACTGATTGTGAAATAGGAAATACTGGGTCAGCCAGAGATTCACCAATGAATAAAGTGTTACCTAAAGCAACTCTGTACAGACAATTAAAAAAGGTAAAGGAAGTATTACCAAATGCCCCAAAGAGAAAAGCAGTCATCATAAGTAAATTAATTGAATCTCCATCAACATCAAAGTTTCTAAATAGGAATAAAATGATAATGACACCAGATTGCAGAAAAAAACTTGAATTGACAGATACTGTTATACAATCTGTGTCAGAGAGCATTTCAGAAGTGAAAACAAGGAAAGGGGGTGCAAAGAAACATGCATACAACATCATTTGTGACGCATTACTGAAGAAATATTAAAGACACAGACTAAAAAAGTATTTCAAAGTATCAGTGAAAGGGCAAAAACCTAGTTCTACATGGTGGGAGACGAAACAAAGAAAAAGAAGAAGGGATGCACTTAACTCTCCATTAAAGAAATCTGTGAAAGATTTTTTTCTAAGTCCAGAAATCAGTAGGGAAGTGCCTAATAAACGTGAAACTGTGAAAGTAAGAAAAGGTGGTCAAAAAGAAATACTTCAAAAACATGTGATGACTATGACATTAGAAGAAGCCTACAAAGAGTACAAGTTAAGGAACCCTAGTCACAAAATAAGATTAACTTCATTTTCTAAATTGAAACCAGTGAATGTTAAAAAGGTGTCTGAAACAAGCAGAAGATCATGCTTATGCCAAAAGTGCTGTAACGTGGCCCTAAAAAGTGAGGCACTAACAAATGTAAAAAAAGCAGTGAAAGAAAATGGAGATTTGGATGAAATTTCAGTAGATAAGAAAAGCTTAAGTGATGCTATAGTTTTGTAGTGTCTGTAACCAATTTTATGGACAATGTACTTCTGACTCTTATGGAAGTTTGCAATACTTTTGGCCAGTATTAATGATTTTGTTGTTTAAATATTCTTCTTGGTGTTAGATAAATGCCTAAATAAGATTATTCTATGTCTTTTATGTTTGTTATGCAAAAGTTTCATGGTTAGGTTTTTTTCTAAGTGATACCTTTGTCATAGATGTTTTGATTTTGTTATTAAGTTGTTTACCACTTCCAGTTATGTTGTTTACTTTAAATGTTGATATCCTGTTACTGATGTTACTGTGAAAAAAAATAAAGTTTTAAAGTTTTCATGCTGTTTTTCTTGCATGTTATACACCAAGTGTAGTGTCTGTAACTGTTGTTATACCACAGAATTGAAATAATGGTTAAACAAAATCGCATGTATGTTCAAGCTAAATCTAACTTGATCTGACTAGGGGACACCCTAGGGTATATAATGAGCTTCATTGAAATGTTCTATCAAACATTTCAATTTTTTAAGTGAGTGAGACTACTCTCAGCACCAATACCGTGTTTTAGCCGTTTGTCCTAAAATGGTAAGAGTCCCCAAGATTTTGAGGGAGGGGGATGCAATGTTCTCTGTCCTTCGGATCCTATGTGCACAGCTGCCTTGTCTATATTTGTTTTAATCAAAAACCATTATTCCTGTTATCAACAAATTGTACAAAATCCTTAAAATTTAGTGCCTTTCAATATAATGACTGCTATGAAAGATTGTATCCACAATAAGGATAAATCCATTATGCATGATCATTGTGTATGAAGATTTTTCATGGATATTTGCATATTATTTTCCGTTTGCAAGGTATGTGGTGGTATCAGTGATATGCATGTATCATAATGCATGCAGTGCAACAAGAACTTTCCATGCAACCCAGTGGATGTGATCTGTCATCACTGTTTTTCTTGTAGACTCAAAGAAATGTGGTGTAGTTAAACCAAGCTGTATAATTCCAAGTTATTCATTCTTGAATCAATTGCATAGTTAATGTTATTCAGGTATTATGAATTTATTACTCAATAACTGTTTCATATACATGCTTCTAATGGAAAAACTTATGTATTAGATTATTTACCACTAATTATAACTAAATTTTTGTGATTGACCTACCTATCATTTTTATTTTCAGGTTTTCAACATCAAGAGAAACTCTAACATGGATACCAGATTCATTTTTCACAAGGTTGGTAGAAATGTGGCTAATTGGTTGTAGTTAATCTGTGGATGTTTCTTTCGTATGATATTTAAAACCTTCATAATTACCTATCACTGTCCGCCATTTTAAAAGGTAATCATTCCATTAAAACATTCCTTTAAAAATAGACCAGAAATAGAAATAAAACACTTGACAAGATCAATCATTTACACCATATTTTCATCTGAGTGATAAACATCAAAGCAAGTTTGATGATGCTGTCCATATTGAGAGATAGTGGAATCGCATCTTTGTTTATGATAGCCTTGTGTACAGATCAACTTAAACCACTAGACTAGAAGACTTAAAATCACACACTGCCACATAGTGTTGTTCCGATTATCGATTATAATCGATCATCAGTTGGTTGAGCAGATAATCGATTGTGAACTCCATAATCGATTGTGTGTAAAGGGAGACTACTTTTTAGGTGTATGCAAAGCACAAAGGTTATTAAAACTCCCAGCCACTAAAGTTGACCTGAAATTTATTAATTCTCTTTACAACTACAAATATGAAATCTTACGATTCATAATTAGGAACATACAGTCATTATTTCATGGTCAAGTTGTTAAATTTCTGACCTAATACGTTTAAACACATTTTGTTGATTTGTTTCAGTCAAATTGCAACAACGTTTGTAGTATTTATAAATGATGCCAAACAAGGAAAACATGTCCTTCTATACTTTAAATTATAGACACATCACATGTGAACAAAACGAATTTTGGGGGATTGTAGCAGTATTTCAGTTACATATGACCAATCAGCCATAAAAAGTTGCGTTCATTTAACAAAGTTGTAGAACAAAATTAACACATAATGTAATATTATTGTCAGGTTAAAGTATACATGTCATTAAAAGAGATTACTCCTGTACATTTATAAACATATTGAACTCTTGATCAAAGATATAACTGTTTAACAAAAATTAAAATTTGCTCTTAGTAACCGATTATAATCGATGATCAGTTGGTTAAGGGGAACCGATTATCGATTATGAATTTCTGACCGATTCCCATCACTACTGCCACATACTTATAGGTGACGATCAGCACACTGTATTATTTAACCTTTCAAGCCTATGATATTGATCAAGTGGCTTTGTCCTGAAATCAGTGAAGTGTGAGCTTGAATACTATGCTGTAATTAGTGTGTATACAAAGCGTTTCATTAGTAACTAGTGTATAAGCATAGTGTTTCATTGTGTTGTTTGTCTGTCGATTCGATAAGGGTCTCTAGTCTTCTGAGGGTTGGAGAGGCTGGTTCTGTTCTGTGGGTGTGCAGGTGGCTGATGAGGCCAACCTTTTCACGGAATATGGAGACCTGCTTGGGTGAATACCTCAGTATCTGGAACCTTGTCCTGCCACTTGATCTTGAGGATTTTCCTAAGACTTGTGGTGTGAAAGTGGTTCAGCTTCCTGGCTTAGCATTGGTACACCATCCACATTTCACATGCATAAACTGTCCTGTAGACCTTTAGTTTGGTCCGGATGCTGATGCCTCTTCTATTCCAGACGTTGGCATACAATCTGCCAAAAGTTGTGCTAGCTCTGGCAATGCGAAGGTTCACCTCGTCATCAGTAGTGATGCTCTGTGACAGTGTGCTGCCACTGTGGTTCACTATATCGAGTGTTTGGCCATTGACAGTGATATTGGGCTTGACATAGATCTTTCCAGGGGCCAGCTCATGCAGGACGTCAGTCTTTTTGGTTCTGATGGTGAGACCAAAGCTTGTGCAGGAGCTGGAGAATTGTCAACACTGCATTGCAGGTTGGCTTTTGAGCCAGCATTGACCACACAGTCATCAGCAAATAAGAGATCTCAGATGGTGTCTGTCATGACCTTGGTTTTTGCTTGAAGCCTCCTGAGATTATATAGTTTTCCATCTGTGCAGTACCTGCCACCAACTCCAACCTCTCTGAAGGTATTAGTCAGCATGGCAGAGAACAATAGACTGAACAGTGTTGGTGCCAGAACACAACCCAGCTTGATGCCATTGGTTACTGGGATTGGCTCAGATGTCTCTCCATTGTCCAGGACTTGTGCCTACATGCCATTATGGAAATGCTGCGCCATGGGTATAAATTTTCTTGGGCATCCATACTTGGCCATTACCTTCAACAAGTTGACATAGATGGAGAAAAGGTCAGTGTTTTGCTCTTGACATTTCTCTTGTAGCTGCCTTGCAGCAAACACCATGTCAATGGTCCCACGTTCTTTTTGGAATTTACACTGGCTTTCTGGCAGTAGTCCCTGGTCAAGGTGCATAGTGAGGTGGTTCAGTGTTTCATTAGTTACTAGTGGATATACATTGTTTCATTAGTAATTAGCGTATGTACATTGTTTCTTTAAAAATGATGCTTCAAGCAGTAGTTCTAGTATTATTAGCCCATTGTTCTCCTGGATTAAAAATGCATTGATAAAATGAAATGTGCTTTCAGGAGGATTTAAATATTTTAAGAAGTTGTAATCATTTGAAGGATTGATCTAAATAAGTATTAAATTTAATTTTCATATGCTAGTATTTTTTATTATTCTTTCTTTTATTGTAAGTATTGAATATGTTTGAATTCCTTATTTATCTCGCATATCAATTTAAGGTAGTGAGTGGAAATTTCAGCTGTCAGATACCTTATCTGTATGTTTGCATGGAAACAATATGAAATGTATTATAATCCTTTCTTCATACAGTTAAAATAAAGCAAAGAAAGGTGTTAAAGTTAATATTTTATTGACATTGATTTATCAAATACATATGGCGGTGTTAATCTCCAAAAACAAAATACAGTTTGAAAATGAGATTGGTGCTGCCATTATCAAACATACTGACTTGGTTTGTTCGGTCATTAAGTTTGTTTTGCTTAACAGCAAAAACAAAGCCACAAAAAGTAGTCCCCCATGAAAATTTCTGATACAGTATATCAGAATACTGGAACCAGGAAAGTATTACTGGAAATATCAGTGGTATTGAATATGAATCTGATCTACATGCTCGATGGACATACAACAGACAGTGTGATGCTCAACAGATCAGTATTTCAGATTGTTCATGCTTGTCAGGAGAAAATTAGAATGGTCATTATGACTGCTATGTAAATATTTTGGTTGGGACATGTTTGACTATAAATGCATATTTTTTCATATATATTCTTTTAATCCAGAATTTTTAGAGTACTTGTAATTATTAATATTGTTTTACCTGTATCAGAATTATGTGCAAACATTTCATTCAATGTTTTGTTGAAGTTTGTTTTGTAAACATCTACTGTATAGACTTGCTTGTCCTTTGCATACCAAATTGGATTTCACTGTTGATCATTTATAAATTTGGAGTAATTTTATTAAAAAACACAACATTTTTGGGAATGATTTACAAACTTTAGTGTTATATCTTTTGTTTTTGTGGGAGCCTATAGCAGTTTTGGTATTCATCCTGTATTCATGCACAGAAAGTAATATCTTGCATTTTAAAGAAAAATGGGGGCTGGGGAAACCGATGCTTTTTTACTGCACATATATGTCTGAAATGGTATTTTAGAATCACATCTGTGTTAAAGTCATGATCACTCTTTATAGGCAACAGAGGTAGTCTGATCCATATTCATGGATAACATGCTTAACTTTTTACCCAAAGTGTACAGCTTTCAATAGAAGTAGAGTAAGTAGACAATCTTCATAATTGTACAGGATGTACTTGGTTTTACATATTACTAATTTACTGGTCTTTCAGCCTCTTAAAAATACATTTCTGCATTTCATTATATTAGACTTTTTTTATTGACAAGCTCCAAAGGAACCTCACTTTGATTACAGGAGTGGCCTGATTAGAAATTAATGTGGCCTGGGGGTGTTAGGATATCTAATATTTTGTGCACTGCATAGCTATTATATTTCAAGCTTTTGATTTAGATTGGGATATTACACTAATAACAAAATTCTTTATTTACAGTAATAGTGCTTACTAACACATTATTTAATAACTAATGCAATTTTTGAAACATACAAAATTTGACTGTCAGAGAACTTTCCATGTCTATACCATAACTGTACCAAATTATGTTCTCTCATTCCGCATGATCTGACAATTTCTGCCACAGGATTTTAGATCCAGGTGTAAAATATTCTTAGTTTGTTAAAAACTAAGTGTGAAATCTGGAAATCTGTGAGTGAAAATTCAGTTCATAAGAGCTTAAGAATCATTATTATGATAATGTATAAGAACAAATCATAACAGTGTAAGAAACATTATCATAATAGAGTGGAAGAACCATAGTCTTGATACAGTGTAAGAACCATAATCATAACAAGTGTCGTAGTTGTAGTTGTTGTTGTTGTATTGTTTAATACGATTTTTCAGCATACGATAAGCTATACATGGTGGCCAGTATTAATGGTGGAGGAAGAACCAAGGAAAATCTCCGGAAAGAACCACTGACCCACAAGAAATTACTGGCAAACTGTCTAACATACCCACTTTGGCTGAATCTGAGATTTGAACCCATGGATGGTGTGTGTGTGTGTGATTAGGTTTTTTAACGTAGCTTTAACAATTATTTCAGTCATTGCTATGATGTCTGCAGTGTGGTGGTTTATAGTGATGTCTAGCACAGGGGCATCATGCTGCAGACATGTAGCATGATGTCCCACCCAGTCACATTATCCTGACCAGGCCAACCAGTCTAACACTGACCTATTAATGCTGAACGTCAAGCGATGCAGCTGTTAATACATTTTTGTAAGTCTTGTATGGCTCAGAGTTTGAACCCACAACCTCCCACTTCTGAGGCGGATGCACTAGCCACTAGGCCACCAGAGTGGTGAACTGGACATGGCAAATAAGATGTTAATAATATTAGAGAGAAATGGGGTAAATGATTATTGGCTACATTATTTTACCATATAATTTAATATCTTTTCAGTTTATTAAGTGGAAGGATTTCATCACTGAAAGATGAGAACAATGCAGTAAGTATGGCTATATTGTAATGAATATCAATAATTATGAAAATGTAGATACCGGTATATATTTTTGCTCTCATGCAATATTTACCATTAACATAGTTTTTTTTTGTTGTTTTTTTTTTGTATCAAAACTCATCAAGCAGTTGGTGTTTTGTTTTAAACTATATTCAAAAATGTGAAACATTCAAAAATCATTAACCTTGAATTTTTTCTCTGATTATTTAAAATAGTCATTCCTTTCTGTATTTTGTCATCTCTGAAAATGATGTATTCATTCCTTGATTCAGACATTTTGTAATGATAGTAATAGTGAATTATATCACTTTAATCCATTTGAGAGTAAAATTTAATTATTATTTCTACAGTATTGAATATTATGCAGTTTATTATAGACTGTGTAAACATGCACAGATATTGTTTCTTTCTGATACAAGAAAGGCAGATGAAGGGTATGCATATTGACAGACATTGATACAAGAAAGGCAGATGAAGGGTATGCATATTGACAGACATTGATACAAGAAAGGCAGATGAAGGGTATGCATATTGACAGACATTGATACAAGAAAGGCAGATGAAGGGTATGCATATTGACAGACATTGATACAAGAAAGGCAGATGAAGGGTATGCATATTGACAGACATTGATACAAGAAAGGCAGATGAAGGGTATGCATATTGACAGACATTGATACAAGAAAGGCAGATGAAGGGTATGCATATTGACAGACATTGATACAAGAAAGGCAGATGAAGGGTATGAATATTGACAGACATTGATACAAGAAAGGCAGATGAAGGGTATGCATATTGACAGACATTGATACAAGAAATGCAGATGAAGGGTATGCATATTGACAAACATTGATACAAGAAAGGCAGATGAAGGGTATGCATATTGACAGACATTGATACAAGAAAGGCAGATGAATGGTATGCATATTGACAGACATTGATACAAGAAAGGCAGATGAATGGTATGCATATTGACAGACATTGATACAAGAATGGCAGATGAAGGGTATGCATATTGACAGACATTGATACAAGAATGGCAGATGAAGGGTATGAATATTGACAGACATTAATACAAGAAATGCAGATGAAGGGTATGCATATTGACAGACATTGATACGAGAAATGCAGATGAAGGGTATGCATATTGACAAACATTGATACAAGAAAGGCAGATGAAGGGTATGCATATTGACAGACATTGATACAAGAAAGGCAGATGAATGGTATGCATATTGACAGACATTGATACAAGAAAGGCAGATGAATGGTATGCATATTGACAGACATTGATACAAGAAAGGCAGATGAAGGGTATGCATATTGACAGACATTGATACGAGAAATGCAGATGAAGGGTATGCATATTGACAAACATTGATACAAGAAAGGCAGATGAAGGGTATGCATATTGACAGACATTGATACAAGAATGGCAGATGAAGGGTATGCATATTGACAGACATTGATACAAGAATGGCAGATGAAGGGTATGAATATTGACAGACATTGATACGAGAAATGCAGATGAAGGGTATGCATATTGACAAACATTGATACAAGAATGGCAGATGAAGGGTATGCAAATTGACAGACAGTGATACAAGAATGGCAGATGAAGGGTATGCATATTGACAGACATTGATACGAGAAATGCAGATGAAGGGTATGAATATTGACAGACATTGATACAAGAAATGCAGATGAAGGGTATGCATATTGACAGACATTGATATGAGAAATGCAGATGAAGGGTATGCATATTGACAAACATTGATACAAGAAAGGCAGATGAAGGGTATGCATATTGACAGACATTGATACTAGAAAGGCAGATGAAGGGTATGCATATTGACAGACATTGATACAAGAAAGGCAGATAAAGGGTATGCATATTGAGAGACATTGATACAAGAAAGGCAGATGAAGGGTATGCATATTGACAGACATTGATACAAGAATGGCAGATGAAGTGTATGCATATTGACAGACATTGATACAAGAATGGCAGATGAAGGGTATGAATATTGACAGACATTGATACAAGAAATGCAGATGAAGGGTATGCATATTGACAGACATTGATACAAGAAAGGCAGATGAAGGGTATGCATATTGACAGACATTGATACAAGAAAGGCAGATGAAGGGTATGCAAATTGACAGACATTGATACAAGAATGGCAGATGAAGGGTATGCAAATTGACACATTGATACAAGAATGGCAGATGAAGGGTATGCATATTGACAGACATTGGTACAAGAAAGGCAGATGAATGGTATGCATATTGACAGACATTGATACAAGAAAGGCAGATGAATGGTATGCATATTGACAGACATTGATACAAGAAAGGCAGATGAATGGTATGCATATTGACAGACATTGATACAAGAAAGGCAGATGAAGGGTATGCATATTGACAGACATTGATACAAGAATGGCAGATGAAGGGTATGCATATTAACAGACATTGATACAAGAAAGGCAGATGAAGGGTATGCAAATTGACAGACATTGATACAAGAATGGCAGATGAAGGGTATGCATATTGACAGACATTGATACAAGAATGGCAGATGAAGGGTATGAATATTGACAGACATTGATACAAGAAATGCAGATGAAGGGTATGCATATTGACAGACATTGATACGAGAAATGCAGATGAAGGGTATGCATATTGACAAACATTGATACAAGAAAGGCAGATGAAGGGTATGCATATTGACAGACATTGATACGAGAAATGCAGATGAAGGGTATGCATATTGACAAACATTGATAAAAGAAAGGCAAATTAAGGGTATGCAAATTGACAGACATTGATACAAGAATGGCAGATGAAGGGTATGCATATTGACAGACATTGATACAAGAATGGCAGATGAAGGGTATGAATATTGACAGACATTGATACGAGAAATGCAGATGAAGGGTATGCATATTGACAAACATTGATACAAGAATGGCAGATGAAGGGTATGCAAATTGACAGACATTGATACAAGAATGGCAGATGAAGGGTATGCATATTGACAGACATTGATACAAGAATGGCAGATGAAGGGTATGAATATTGACAGACATTGATACAAGAAATGCAGATGAAGGGTATGCATATTGACAGACATTGATATGAGAAATGCAGATGAAGGGTATGCATATTGACAAACATTGATACAAGAAAGGCAGATGAAGGGTATGCATATTGACAGACATTGATACTAGAAAGGCAGATGAAGGGTATGCATATTGACAGACATTGATACATGAAAGGCAGATAAAGGGTATGCATATTGACAGACATTGATACAAGAAAGGCAGATGAAGGGTATGCAAATTGACAGACATTGATGCAAGAAAGGCAGATGAAGGGTATGCAGATTGACAGACATTGATACAAGAATGGCAGATGAAGGGTATGCAAATTGACAGACATTGATACAAGAAAGACAGATGAAGGGTATGCAAATTGACAGACATTGATACAAGAAAGGCAGATGAAGGGTATGCAAATTGACAGACATTGATACAAGAAAGGCAGATGAAGGGTATGCATATTGACAGACATTGATACAAGAAAGGCAGATGAAGGGTATGCATATGGACAGACTTACAACTTACATCTATAATTAATTATTACAAAATTCTGTTTTTTGTAAAATATTATGATTGTATTGTCGGTTCCGATTTTGTGTTCATAATCAGTTTTTGTTTTGTAGCCAGAGAGTTGCTTTGATGTTGTTAAGGGAAATTTTTTATCTTTCAGATTTTCATCGATAGAGATCCTAAGCAGTTTTCTGTGATACTAAACTATCTTCGTACTAAGGATGTAGATCTTAGGTATGGATATCATTATGTATCATAATATTAATGTTGCAGTGCAATATATCAATACACATTTCTGAGATATAAATAAATAAAGTCACTTCTTAAAGTATTATTCCCACATTTCAGTATCAGAGATATTGTAATCCTTTCTGTTTGTCCATCAGTTGCTACCTCTGTAAACATGTTTCCTCCCAAACTGGGTGGTGGTGAAAAAACAGCAAACTTAGATTTGCTTCACTTATATGGTAGCATTCTCCCAGATGGCAGTACAACTTGACTTGTATCAGCGAATGCTTCTCAGACCTCCCATTAGTGTTTGAAAGTTCCCATTTTATTTATTTTTAAGGTTGCTGTACTCATCTCAGTGTTTTCATTCTACATATATAGATATAGCATAGTGAAGAATTTCACCCAAGACACTTTTGTGATTGAGCATATCCCAGAAATGTCAGGTGCAAGACACTTTGTTGAATTGATGCTTTATTGAATAATTCAGATCTTATCAAATCTCAAAAGATAGAAAAATTATATCAACTGCTTTGTTGGCCAAGTGGTTAGAACATCTGCCTCAGATGCAAGAGGTCATGCTTTTGAACCCCAGCGAAGTCGTATCAAAGACTTATAAAAGTGGTACTTACAGCTGCCTTGCATTAAAAGGTTTTTATTAGGACGTGTTGCAGACATGTAGCATGATGTCCCACCCAGTCACATTATCCTGACACCAGGCCTACGAGTCGTCACACTAACCTCTTAATGCTGAGTGCCAAGCAAGGTACCTGCTACTGTTAGTAACATTTTTCAAATACATTTTTGGTATGAATTGGTCAGGGTTCAAAACCCGCAATCTAATACATCTGAGCCAGACACTCTAAACACTTAGGCAAACAGAGCAGTTGGTTTAAGGTCAAATACACTAAATAATTATGTACAGCTATCTTGCAAACATGATACTCAGACAACAGTTTTGTTACCAATTTTGGTTTGTTCTAGTTTGCAGTCATCAGAGATGGTTTCAGTACTCATTAGTTAGAAGCAATGACCTTAGCTTGGATTCTTGGACATCATTCCTTTTTTACTTTGTTGTCAGTAGAGCATTAGCTCCTTTCAGCGACACTTGAATGTATCACGTCATTGAATAAAGTTATGAACGGAAATTTCAAAACCTTTCTCATCCACTGACATGTATTACTTTATTTCTTTATAGGGATGTAAATATCCATTCTCTCAAGCATGAGGCAGAATTTTATGGGATTACTCCACTAGGTGAGTTTCAAATGTTATTTGTGAAAGAGTTTTGCAATAATAATGAAATTTCTCAAAAGCAATAACTTGCTTAACCAAGTACCCTTAAACTGAACCATGTGTCAGATCCCAGTTATTTTTTCATTCATTTCAATAAACCTTTACCCAGCCCGTCAAAACCCATATACCCCATACCCCCCCCCCCCCATAGATGTAAATTTGTCTCTATAATGAATCCAATAAACCAAAATTTAATTCATTAAGCATCGGAGATTATTTTCATTTTCAGTTGAGATTTTTGTTATTTACAGTTGAATGAAGGCACAGCTGTTTCAGAGACTTTTTGTATTACCAGACATTTAAATTTTTTTAATGAATTGTTTTCTGTTGGCTATTTCATCCCTCCATGAGCCCTTGGGTTTAGATTGGGCATCTTATGTTTTGCTCACTGAACCAATGATTTGCACCTCTAGGCCCTTTTTTCCACCACATTTCAAACTGGACCTACTTTTTTACAAAGTTTATAAAAAAAATCAATGTACCATAAAGCAACATCTTCAGCTTTCCTCTAATTCCACCAGCATGGTCTATCTTGACTTGTTACAGCATCACAAATGCAGGAATAAGTGTAAGTTTCATGATGCTTTCAATCGACTTGAACAGATAAAAATCATTCAAATAAAATGAAATCCAAAAATAGAAGGCAAAAGCAGTGATATCCAAATGTTCACAGAATCCATTTCACAAATTGACTGAATATTGATTGTTTTGTCATACCATGTAAACATATTATACTTATACACCTAATAAAATTTATTCTTAGGGTTGTTTTTTTTAAAAACAAAAGCAAATGTGCAACATTATCCAGATAAAATAATTCATTTTGGATCAGAGGTGTTTTTGTCTTCGGATGTGTCACTGTATAATATACAGCCACAACAAAATTAATGTGCATTTTTTGGACAAAAGGTGATGTTGAATCTTACTAGGCCCATTAGAACATTTTTTGCTGCTAATTTTAATTGTAACTTTTCAAAGGTTACTAAAATTGTTAGCATATTTAATGAATGGTATACTGGTGATTTAATATATCCTGTATTCGATTCAGTCAACATAGTCATCATCATGTGATTATAACAATAAATTTGGTCTCTTTGTCCAATATATTACCTGATCACATTACATTAGGATAAAATAATTAAAGGCTGATTCCCCCCATTATATCAGTTAGGTGACTACCAATGTCTGGCTTAAACCAGTTTTTACTTTCACTGTTGTGTGCTAAATTGTTCCCTAGACAGTCCATTTATGTTCTGTGTCTTTAACAGCTTAAATCTATTCCTCCAAATTTCTCTTTTCAATGATACAGGAAGTCAAAATATTGTTATATACAGTGTTTTTAACAGCCTTGTGAATTCCGGTGAATTTATAAATAATTTTGCACTTGTCATTTCATTCGTTATAGTCACATATGATTCTGATCAGTGACATTCAATTTCACCCGAGAAATTTTCAGGTGCTATTACACTTCGGAGTTGTTTTGACTACATGGATTACATTATTTCAATATATGTGTTTGTATGTGTGCACTTGTTTGTTCCTCTTCATTACGGAGATGACAACCAAGTACTATAGAAATGGAAAGGATTTAAGGTTATGGATGATAGACACAGGACAATTTTATGCATACAATTGTGCTTGGTAAAAACATTTGAAATTAGCTATCCAATTGGTACTACATGTATTAAAGTCATCACATGACCTTTTTCATCACTTTCACCAATCCATTTGGTAATATTAAACTTGTCCGATGACCATTTTCATCACTTTCACCTATCTTATTGGTACTACATGTATAAAAGTCATCAGATGACCTTTTTCATCACTTTCACCAATCCATTTGGTAATATTAAACTTGTCAGATGACCAAAGCAGGAATTCAAAGTATATTTGTTTGAGCTGTTTGCAGAAGAATACACCAGAATGGGCTTGGTCGAGTTTTCTTGTAGGCAGCAAGAGGAAATGTGTATCTAGTTCTTAAGAAAATGTGCTACATGGACATGTATATTTAGTGCAGATGTACTAAACAGAGGTTGGAGAAGAAACTGTAGTTTTGATAGTACTGGATACGTTGTATGGGAGGAGGATGTTAAGCAAACATTTTAGGGGAAAAGACTGGGGGGATGACCGAAAAAACTCAGCATATGTTGCATTGTTTTAACAACTCTTTAAGTTGTCCATGCAGTCATGTTATACATTGGTTCAGTGTATTCTTTCTTCTTGAGGCCTCGGGTGGCGCAGTGTTTTAACGTTTGCATTTATTGATCACTACCAACTGATCTTTTACAGCTTGGGTTTGAGTCTTGGGCTCAGCCAATGTGGGTATACAAGAAAGCTTGCTCATAGCTTCCTGTTGGTCGGTGGATCATCAAACATTTTTCATTTTGTGAAGTATCTAAATATTCTCATTGCTTGGAATCTTTCACAATACATATGTCTATCTGCATTAGTGGATGAATATTTGAATATTAAATGCTACTGTGTACACCTCAAAAGAACATTCTGCACTGCCACCTGTACCTCAGCTAATGGATACATTCCATTAAATGATCTAGTAGATGTTATCTATTACACACTTTTATTCCAGTAACTTTCCTCTCAGGGCAATAAAACTTCATCTACTACAATCCACTATGTGGACATCCACACTGACCACTATATCTGGCCTGTGATGGACATCAGTGTGGATGGATTAATTTCCCTCATGGATATGTGGATTTTCCATAAATCCACAATGCATGCAGTGTACCTGCCTTATAACAGGAAACAAGCAAGTAATGTTGGGCACTATAATGATGGATTGCCATGTTTGCATGTGACTCTTTTAATATAGTTTGCTCGGTTATGATTGTAAGGTATTTTTATATCAGATACACTAACCATACTGATTGTTGCCTAAGACATTATTAGCACACATTCTCCTATTTTTACATTTTAAAGTGAGTTAGTTCAGGGGCCCCGAGTGGTCTAAAGCGCTGTCCGTTACGGACCACTGCCATCTCACCTCTGTCTGCGTGGGTTCGAGTCTAAGATTCGGCTAATGTAGTTAAGTGAGAAAGCTTGCCAGCAGCTTCTCGTGGGTCGGTGGTTCTTTCTGGGTTTTTCCGGTTTCTTCCTTCACCACTAATACTGGTCGCCATGTATAGCCTATATATTGTGCTGAAAAATGGCGTTAAACCATAAAAAAAAAAATAAAATAAAAAGTTAGTATTATGCATAACTTTCAGCAATAGATCATAACATTCTGGCAGTGTATTGTCCTTCATGGTCTGGATAAAGGTATTGTCCTCCACGGTCAGTGTAAAGGTATTGTCCTCCATGGTCTGTGTAAAGGTGTTGTTCTCCATGGTCTGGGTAAAGGTGTTGTCCTCCATGGTCTGGGTAAAGGTGTTGTCCTCCATGGTCTGGGTAAAGGTATTGTCCTATATGGTCTATGTAAAGGTATTGTCGACCATGGTCTATGTAAAGGTGTTGTCCATCATGATCTGTGGAAAGGTGTTGTCCTCCATGGTCTGTTTAAAGCTGTTGTCCTTCATGATCTGTGTAAAGGTATTGTCCTCCATGGTCTGGGTAAAGGTATTGTCCTCCATGGTCTATGTAAAGGTGTTGTCCTCCATGGTCAGTGTAAAGGTATTGTCCTCCATGGTCTGTGTAAAGGTATTATTGTCCTCCATAGTCTGTGTAAAGGTATTATTGTCCTCCATGGTCAGTGTAAAGGTATTGTTCTCCATGGTCTGTGTAAAGGTATTGTCTTCCATAGTCTGTGTAAAGGTGTCATCCTTCATGGTCTGTGGTAAAGTTTACTTCAGTTAGAATGAGATATTTGCAAACAAAAATATCACCAATTAAATGCTTCATTTGAATAAGAACTAGCTATATTGTGTATGAAATTGAATATATTGTATGTTTATATGAATGACTTGAACTGTTTGAACTATTTGAAAATCATCTCCAAATTAAATTAAAATATTACTAAATGTGCATGAAATTGCTTCTTTTAAAAAAAAATATTTACAAATATACTGGATGATTAGCCTTTGACAGTATATTGTCTAGATGATTGATATCATGAAATTACGAAGTGTGAGCTTTAGCAATTCTTGTTTCAGTTCGCCGTCTTGCTTTATGTCTAGACCTGGACAATGCTTCTTGTGGAGACGTCTTGTTCCATGGCTGTCTTGGACCACCCTGTAAGTCATTTAATAATTATTTATGTCAGTTTTATTTCTCCTTACATTCCCCAATCACATTAACATAGGAATATCAGCCTGCTAACTCCTGAATCCAGCCCTGCTAAAAGATGAAAACTTCTCTTTTCTGTCTATATCATGCCAATTACCACCCCCTGCCACCTATAGGTGTCACCAGATTTTAAGTCAACCCCCCCAGAAGCAGACTTTTGGTTTATTTTAAGTGTCACAATTTTTATATATACATAGTCTGCTAATCTGTGAAAGCTGACCTTGTTTTTTTTTTTTTACTGGTACTGACAGGAATTTCAGAAATAAATTGAAATAATGAAACTTTTGGTGCTCAGTAAGTGACACTGAGCATTGATTCTGTAAAATATATTAAAGCATATACTGCAAATGAATAGTTTTCAAATGATCACATAAAGTTTAAATAAACTGTTAACTGAGTTTTTGGACTAGTTGGCACTGAGCAAATAACAAATTCTTGACTCGATCAGATGGTTAGGGAAAATGTTGTCATTACAAGCTAATTGCTTTGTACTGTCAGATAACTAAGTAAATATTGGAATCAGACCTGGTTGGCAAAAACAGCAAATATAAATCAAATGAGAGTTTTTATTGTATCAAACACAGTGTACAGAAAAACACAAGATATAATACAAATACAAGTTGTTTGGACTTGCATGAAAATAGAAGCAACACACTGACTAGTAAATGGGAGAGTGAACAACATTGATATATTGATGAACACTCCATTCTGTGGTAGTTATATTTGATATTTTAAATTATTAAAATAAAAATAAATATTGATATGTTATTGCATCATGAATACCATAATGAAAAAGGTAAATGCAGTGCATGCATTTCTGTTGGGAATAGTGGCATGATAAATTAAAATATTTGAATTTAATGTATTTTAAACATCACGAGTTTCCAATATTGCCCCTAGATTTATAAAACAAATTCTTCCATTATTTGCAGTTAGGAAGAACATTTTATTACTTTTAACAAAGGTTCAGTTTAGAGCATTTTGGAACATGAAAGCTTTAAATAATTTGATTTTTAAATACAACAGTTGAGACCATTAATAATCATTTTACCAGCTAAGTATCGGTATTATCATTGAAAAGGTGTCCCAAAACACAACTCAGAAACAAAGATCTGTCTCAGAACAGTGTGCCCAAAAAATTACTTAGAAATTAATTTATGCTTGTGTCATCATATATGGTAGATTTGGTGTTTTTGAAATGTTTCCAGTATTTTTGTGAATTTGTCACTTTCTCATATTTTGTTTATTTATACAGCATGATAAAACAACATGCATGTTATGATTCATTGTTTTGTGCAAACTGCTATTGTTCATGTACCCAGTTTTTTTTTAGCAACTTGTCAGTATGCTGCATTGCTTATTTATATATATTTTTTAATGTTTATTTTTATAATGTTGTTTAAGTGAAACCTGTTTATGAAGTATAATGAATGTTACATGTTCAAGGTCAAGGAAGGAATGCATGAGACATGCCTTGTGTGTACAGAATGTGTTTAAACAGTTTCATGAAGTGTGTGTGCAGATGAAACAAGTATTCGTTCAATAATGTACTTGATTTAGCAACATGTCTACTCAGGAAGATTATGATGAAACCTATTTTTCTCCAACAAATTTGGTCACAGGTGTTCCACTTTTGTCAGGACAACCTTGTGAGAGAAAGAATGTTGACCTTTGATCTGGAGAGAATCTCGAGAGCAAGAAGTCTCTCCACTTTGAAGACTTATGGGAGAAAATGTGTTTTATGGACTGGTACCAAGTCAGCAACATGATTCTTTTGAATGCCTTGATCCCTCAACTAGCCTACCCTTTTCTCTGGCTCTACTGTGATAAAAATTGGGCACTAGTTACCATCCAGGGCTTCAACTCCATGTTATCTGACATATTAAGGCATCACAGCTGAAGAGATATTGGTCATGATAAAGATCCATTACATTTTGATTTGAATAGACCAAGGTAATATAAATTGGATCAACACAAAATTTGATCAATAAAACCACAAACAGGAAAGAGAAATATTGATAGCTTCAGAGTACCAACAGTTGAAACATGTCCCTCACAGTGATTACAAAACAGAATCTGTTTTGTCTCTTCACAGAAATTTGAGCCGTTAGCTGAGACCTTGCTGAAACTGTTACCATACAAAACTTGTTTCCAGATAGCTTTAGTTTTAGCATGCAGCATGTTACATGTTCTTTCAGTTTAGATTGGATGGTTCAGTGATCTCAAGATACAACCAGGCTATGTAGCCAAGAACCTGTTACTGTCCATGGGCAATCAGAGTTGTCATAAGCTCTGTCTTGTTTATAAAAAGGTCAAGCACTAATTGTTGTGCATAAAGACTAGTTGTGGCATGATATGGTTATTGTTATTCCTCCTGAACAGTTAAGTCATATTGATATGGCGTTTTCACCAAGGGACTTCTTATAATGATTGGTTGATTCTAATATTCATGGTGCCATTCAGACATTCAACATGTCCACCACAACATCTGATTTTACAATCTTGTTATCATTAAAAGTTAACAGAGAGAGTTTCAATGCTCAGCAGTCAACTCATTTGGCCACGGAGACTTTTGTCATTTTCGCTAGAAATGGTTGGTAGGAAATGCATTTGGGAGGTCTCTATTTGCTTGCTTTCTGGACCCATCATTTTTGACTCCTGACGACTTGTTAATCCCAACCCCCAACTTATCCTACATTTTGCAAATGTTCACCTGTCTGTGTGCAGTTCAGACCAGTCTGCCTTAGATCACAGGCCAAAAAGTTTAAAATCCAGGCACATAATTAAATTCTGACAACAAGCGAATTATTGGTGTAAAAAAAATGTGTCTAAATTAGATGTTTTACCCTCTTCATATCTTATTGTGAGTAGAAAGGCCAGATTATTTTGTATCATTGTCAAGTTACATCTGTCTGCTTTATTGTAATACCACTCACTTGGGTGTATCTTAAATGACCTTGATGCTATAGAGCTGGAAAGTAGGGTACAGCCTCATAATACTTTAAGGCAGGATTGGCTTGAATGAGTTAAAAATAAGAATTGCCCAATTTTTTTTCTTCATCTGTTATGGAAAGGAGATATAATAAGATTTATTATCACAATTTATTCCAAACAAGATTACCTGAATAGTGTAAACTTGTTCTGATAGCATCTTGTTTTTTGTCTTTACTGGAAAATGTTATTCGGGTGTATGGGCAGATAAGATAGTGACTTTATATTTTATTTGACACTGGCTTTTCTTAAGAAGGAGTTTGATTATCAGGGTAATGGATGCACTGCCAGGGCAACAGGCGGCACTGTTTAGAAGGTAAGGTACATCTCCATGCCATTTTATAGTAGGAGCAACACTGTCCTGGTAGTTTTCACTATAAGACCTGCAAAAATTAAAGCTTACATTTTTCTAATCTCTCAGGATTTATCTAGGTTATATGATACCCCAGTGCTAGACATGTCTATAAACTGCCATACTGCAGACATTGTAACAACATTACAGCATTGTTGTCTTTCAGAAAAGGAAATAAATGTGATGAACAGCTCAAAAGATTTCTCAGATGGCCTAGTGGTTAGAGTAGTTCGCCTGGGATGTGAGAGGCCATGTCTTCAAACCCCAGCCGAGTCATATCAAAGACTTATAAAAATGGTACTAAGAGCTGCCTCACTTGGTGTTCAGCATTGAGATGTTAATGTTAAGGACTGGTCAGCCTGGTGTCAGAATAATGATGGGGTGGAACAGTGGAACATGATGCTACATATCTGCAGCGTGATGCCCCAGTATTAGACATAGCTATAAACTGCCACACTGCAGACATTGTAGCGACATCAATGAAACATTGTTAAAGCTATGTTAAAAATTCAAAAACACATTCAACTGATTTCTGATATTGAAATATTTTCTTAAGTTATGCCTTTATTAAAATCTTTTATAAAATTGATTCTGGGAAGGTTGAAGAGAGAGCCATATTTGAACACCTAGTTACCACTGTCAGTAACTTGTGACATGATTTATTACGTTAACTTTATTAACAAATCCTTTTTTATTTGGTGCCTTGGGGGAAAATGTTGGGATCAATTTATTAAAGAAAAAGACTTCAACCTTCAGCATACCTTCTTGAGTGAAACACCTGCCTTGCCCTTTATCATTAAACTTTGCAGTAATGTTGGTACATGTTTTTTTTTCAGGTCCACCACTTCCAGAGAAGCTTGATCGGAGCAGATCTCAGTCATCAACAAGCTTGGATATTCCAGGGATGGCACAGCGAGTTGGGAACCAAGCCAGACAAGGGCAGAGGTAGGATCATGTTTACATGTTGGACACAGGAGGTTAAACTCAGTAGATGACCCTTTTATTAAGGGAATATTTATTCCAGGCCAATCCCTTGTACCATTCATACTATCTTACAGGGAATGCTTAAACTCAGTATGGTCATATTGGCTAAAATAAAGACATTTTATTTAAAACCTGAAGAAATCAAAATAACAGGCCCATGTAAGAATTTTTATTGTTAAGCACTTGCTAACTGGGAAGTGAGATAAAGCAGTCATCTGTTCTGTGCAGGCACTTGTGTCATCATCATCGTCATCAACAGTTTCTTATGGTTTTGGTTAAAGTTTTCATTGGGCATGCACTTATACAATGATTCAGATAACTCAATACATCAGTCATTTTGAAGCTAAGATACAGGTGATGCTCACAATATACCAATTCAATTTACGCACTTTCTTTTTACACCATTTATAATGTAGAAATAACATTGAGTTTGCTCCACATTGCTTATTTTTCCACCATCACTGGTGCCATTTGATGTGACTCACGTGCAGCTCGTGTGTATTATGCATAGTGATTTGTTAAAAATTATGCATAAATAAGCATTACTTGAAAACTTAATTTAATATAAAGGTATAATTTTCCCAAGAACTTCCTTAATTTACTAGTATTCTTTGGGAAAATGACTTTTGATTTACGACATGGTTGAGTGTTGGAAAATTTGTTATGGTATAAGAATGTCCCGCCTTTGGGGTCATGGTACCATGTTGAGACTTGAAGAATTCATTATGCTATATGAACGTCCAGCCTTGGAATCATGGGGTTATGGTAACATGTTGATCTTGAAAAATTGAGTATGCTATATGAACGTCCAGCCTTGGAATCATGGGGTCATGGTAACATGTTGATTCTTGAAGAATTCATTATGCTATATGAACGTCTAGCCTTCGAATCATGGGGTCATGGTGGCATGATTAATGTTGAGTGGTTCAGCCCTTGGATCATGGGGTCATAGTAGCATACTTCAGTGCAATGCTTTTATCAAGGACTTTGATCAGTTTGATATTTGTATTGTATGCAACATAATGGCAGAAGTAATGCATCACATAAAAATATTTACATTGGATTAGGGTGTAAATTATACAATCAGATCCCACCATATAGCATTATCAATTAATTTAGCAGAAATTTTTTGGTAAATAAATACATAAAAAACCAATAAGGAAATCCTGAAGTCAGTAAGTCATCTGCTAACTACTGTAAAAAAACCAAAATAATAGGAAGAAAAAGGATTGAAATCGTAACGAAGTAATAAGAAATGACTTAAAGAACACTGTATACTGTGCTGTGATAAACAAGGCATAAATACTTAAAGATTGAGTAAAACTGGGGGTAAAGCTGTGTCTACCAATATGTGTAGTAGGTTCTGCTAAAAAATCACCATGGAAGTGGTTGGTCATGTAAGCTTGTTCATGGGGACCGTCTCCTACTTTGGCTCCTACAAGGAAACAGCTAGCCCAGATTTGGTGGATCCAACAAATGACTTAAATCAGTCAACATTTTGAGGGATGTTTGAAGCATGTTGTATTAAAAAGCTCATTATCCCATTGTGAACCAAATTGGTGAATTAATTGATGTAGAGATTAATTATTTTGGACCTTGCAGAATGGATGGGATGGAGTGATATTTGAGCAATTTGGTAGAATCCTTTTTTAATTGTATTCTTTTGCATACGGTTACAGGTATCTATTTCAGATGAGACCTCATGTTGTATGACACTGAATATAACACTTTTGTCATGATGCCAAATTTCAACAGAGACAATGCATGTAACTCATCTGAGGTAATTTTTGATTGGATAAAGTTTATGTTGGCATGCATGTTATCTAGTCAGAAGTTGGTATCCAAATTAACCAGTCAGAAGATGGTATGACTAGCCTGTGACTGAACTTTCTAACATTTGTTTGTTCCTTATTGCATTTTGGTGATGGATTTTATGGAGGAGTGATGAAAAATTCAGCTAGAATTTGCAGTGGAAATAATCTGGGAAACTGAATGGGGGTGGGGAAGCAGGGTTAACACCATTTTTCAGCTATACATAGAGATCAGTATGTCTTGTGGAGAAAGAAGCTGGAAAGAACGACTGGTCCAATGAAAACTACTGGTAAGCCTTTTGACATAATCGCATTTGCCAAGTTGAGACTCAAACCCACTTGGACGGAGTTGAGATGTGAGTGAGCCGTAAAGGCAAGTTCCTCAGACAACTTAGTCAGCTGGAGCCGCTGTGGAAAATTGGAGATGTCCAGATCATTTATATATTTTATATCAGGGATATATGTACTAATTGGGAGGTGTACATATTCAGCAGAGATTCATATGAAAAATGAATAAAAGCACACATACTTCTCATATAAGTCTGAATTTATTAAATCCAAAATGTCATATATTTTGGAATACTCTTTGAAATAATCATTGTACATTACCTTTTATAAACCCCATTTATCATACATCCTCCATATATTTTACAAACAATTATCTTGACCAATAGAAATGAAATCCTGGTCTGATCACTGTGCATGGATCATCCTTGAAAATGACATCATATGTCAAAGGTGAAGGTAACAGTGGATTATAAGTTTGGGGTTTTCCTTGGCAGAAGTTGAAGGTGGTTATCACTTTGGTGTCAGTGTATATGCTTGTTCATCTTCCTTGCATCTGTATATCTGTCGATGTCCAATTTTTCAATGCCATTTTATCCCACCTGTCTTTTGATTTGAAATATATCTCATGGGTGGACTTGACATGAATGCCATAGGCAGCCACTTTGAAACATTCAAGTTGGTAAATTTTCTCTTTCTATAAACAGATTGGTATCATATTTTTATAAAGTTTAACATAGGAGATGAAATTACTAAATTGGTACTAGATATAAAATAAGAGTTTTATAGCTGCCATTCAGTCAATACTATGACATTTTCTAGCAAATAAAGAATTATAATTTCCATTATAAATGGACTTAAAATACCAGGAATGATGGTAAAAATGGCAATTTCTTAAACATTGTTAGATGCACAACATTAAGAAAGTAAGCAACCATATGTGTGTTTGTGTTTTGTTAAGTCCAAGTTAGTGGAATTTAGGGTCATTTTTCCAATGACAGGTGAAGTGGTTCATTTGCTTAGTTTTCATAACCTCTAATGGATTTCTTTTCATGCTCATCTGAGATGTATGCTCACAGAGTTATGACTATACATGTTTTTGTGAAAGTCTTTCATATGGATATATTTTCATAAGTCCTTCATGGATTTGTTCATTCTCAGGAAGTATCATTATCATGCCTCATGATCTGACCATTTCTATGCAACTAATTTTTTTTGTTTGGCTTGTAAATTTAAATGTTAATGGCCAAGTTTTTGTACAACAAATAGAATAAAAATAATGGTTTTGAAAATGCCTTATGTGCCTCCTCCAAGATTGGCTAGTAGCTCACTATTAGGATTGTTGCCCCTTCCTGGATCTTTGTATAGTAACATATGTTTTTTCAGGGGAAGCAGCCTGGAACCTACAGGTACACACTCCAGACACTCCTCAGTTGACATAATAACCCATGGGTCATCCAGGCAATCTCTTCAAGATGTTCATTCTCCTAGCTCCACCCACCAGTCAATGTCAGATCTGAGGACTGCATCCCGCCCATTATCACACGAATTTCTCAACTCCAGGATGGTATTAGCAGCGTCAGTTCTACCCACAGGTAAAAACTGAATCAGACCTGGCAGTTTCATGGTTTAAGTTGGAAGTCCAGTTTCCCTTCATATATAATTATAATTTAGCATTTTTAGTGGAATCTTTGACTCAAAACAGTGTTTGATAGCATCAAAAGTGAAAATAATAGGTGCTTTTTTGTCTTTGTAATTTAAGACCAATCTTTTATTAAATTTGAAAAATAGCATTGATTTGGTCAGCAGGTAAAACAAATTCCAGGACATAATGCATGTTGCAGATAGAGAAAATTACAGTATCACTGAATGTTAGTACATGTATTATTTTTTTTCATAATTTGCTCTCATTACACCTACATGTAGTGAACATATCAGTATCTTCTACAGAAACTTCAAAATGTTCAAACGTAACTGCTTGGATCATTCTAAGAGTACAATGAACTGAGCAAACATCCCCTTGCTCTATAATCTTCACTGTCTACCTGTTTGATACATAATAAAACAAAATCTTTTCACTATATTGTGTTGACTGTCCAGTATAACTATCTGTTCCATGTGTACATCTAGAAACTTATGCTCATCTTCCAACATAAACATTTTCATTGTTCCCACTTTTAAAATGAAGTCATAAGGACATTGTTCTTTTGAAAACAGGTTCCAGCTGTGTAAAATGAATCACCTATAGATGTAAGACAGCAGCAGGACACTGATTGCATTCAAGAGTGCTCTTAAAGCACACCTGTTTTGACTATAAGAACAGACTTAATGACTTAATAATGTTTACTTCCTTAATTATTTTCAGCGTGTTTTTGTTTTTTAATTTCCTGGTGTTTGTTGTCATAATCTTGTTGTCTATATTTGTATGTTATCAAATATTGTTAAGTGTTTAGAGATTTTAAAGATTACGTGCTGTACTAAGTCCACAATATTTTTATTGGTAATAGTAGTAGTAGTAAAATTAGTAGTAGTAGTATGTCTTGGTTTTCTATTGTTCATTAATCAGTAATTGCTTTGATTCTAATTTTGACTTTAAAACATTTGTACCAGAATATTCTTGCATAATGATATTTCATTTTTCACCAGTATTGAATTTTTCCATAACATAATATCACTATAATGACCACAAGAAAACCCCCACTGAGGAATTGTCTTTCATTTGTACACCTAATGAAATTTGATGAAATTTTACCCCAAACAAATTCCTCATGAAGGACTTATAAATTCTTGCAAATAAATGGCAGTCAACCTTCAAATATGACTGCATTACTTAAAATAGCAAGAAAGCTTAAACAGCTTTTATTAAATTTTATTATTTATTATTATTTTATTAATAAACAGACATTTATTAAATTTGATTGAGCATCATAGAAAAAAATGCCTTGTAATGTCAATCAGCCATCAAGTGTGGATACAATTACTAACAGTTGAAACATTCTTAAATAGTTTCTTTTTAGAAAAACTCGACAGAATTTGCCCAAATTTGATTATAGCATCCTTTACATAAAGGCGTTTTGCCATTAGACAGTCAATGCAGATCAGTCATCAGATATTGCCACTGTTAAGAAGAATAAAATATTGCAATGTCACTTGATTATGCCAAATAAGAGAGATTATAGTGCCATCATCTCCATTAATATTTATACAAAGGACATGAATCTGCCAAACATGTCACCAATTAATAATAATAGAATGAAAAAACTTTAATTGGTGTTATCTCAAGAACCTCTCAACAAAATCTGCATTCTAAAGACAAGATCACTTGGGCAACTGCTCTTGAATTTGACTAAAAAGCCAGTTATAGGAAAATGGTTGGTCTTAGACAAGTGCTGAGTGATCTAATCAGGCATTATTGTGAGTAGAGGGTAGATAATGCATTAGGAAATTACTAGTCACCTAGGTGCCCTCCCTTTCTCATTTAGCATTAAATAATATTTTTAGTGTAAAAATATGTCCCTACACCAGAAAAGATATGATGTATATTATTTAATCAAGGGACATTAAGGAAAGTTAATTTAACTTCACATTCTCTGTTATGTTTTTATTTCCCAGCTGATCATGTTTAACAGTTCATAGATGCAAGCAGGTCTTAAGGTGCATCCTGTACAGATCTTTGCCAGTATTAAACAACATATCCAATATGGGGCCCAAGTGGTCTAAAGTGCTCTCAGTTACGGATCACTGCCATCTCACCTCTTTCTGTGTGGGTTTGAGTCTCAGATTGACCAATATGGGTTTTCCGGGTTTTTCCTCCATCGTTAATACTGGCCGCCATGTATAGCCTACCTTGTGCTGAAAAATGATGTTAAACCATACAACAACAACAACAACAACTGATCCAATACAAGTATTTGCTGCATGAACAATAAGCTTTATCAGACTTGCCAGCCCGTATGATTTGGCTATAAGTCTTATGGAAATGACCAATCAGATATGGACTTGTGGAATTAAAGCCAACATTTTGGAAATATGGTTGTTGTTGTAAATGCAGATACTAGCTTGTCCATGTTCGATTGGAATCTGAGTTTCATATTAGATTTAGTGGAATTGCTTAAGGAACCAGACAAAATTTACAGAAGTACCTCAGATTCTTTAAACTGCCTACATTTATTTCATGGTTAATGGCTGCATGATCAAGCTGTTGCTGATAGAATTTTCTAAAAATGGCATTAAAAAATCAATGTAGAGCTTGCTTTACTAATGATAGGGAAGAATGGAAACCAGTCTAGAAATGAGTGAACATAAAATGGAGTATATGTGGTTTGGCTGGCTAGGATTGGTTGATAATGAAAGTAAGATCTTAGTAAAAGACATGTTTTGAGTGCTTATCCTAGTTGTAACTGAAAAATGTTTTATTGTTGGAGTTTCAGTCCTTTTACAGACTCAGGTTTGGAAAACTCGTTACTGAAATGGGAAGAAATCGAAAACAAACATTTTAAACACCTAGATCTAGAAAATGCTATGGGTCATGGTTTTCTCTACATGAAAGATGTCATTAAGGATATTTCTAAATTGTGATAAATTTAGGCTTGATCATGAGTATTCAGACATTTAAAATTATTGAATTTTGAAGATTGTTGTTGTTATAGGGTTTAATGCTATGTTTCAGCACAAGATAGGCTATACATAGCAGCCAGCATAAATGGTGGAGGAAGAACCTGGGAAAACCTGGAAAAGAACCACTGACCCACGAAAAGCTACTGGCAAGCTATCTCATATACCCACATTGGCCAAGCCCAAGACTCAAACCCATGCAGAGGTGAGATGGCAGTGATCCATAATGGTGAGTGTTTGAGACCACTCGCTGAATTTTGAGGATCATAGTGTTTGCATAGGTGTACTATGGGAGCTGAATTATTACCTTGATTTCTGTATGCTGAAGATGAAAGAGACAATGAATCTCTGAAAGAGCTTTTATATATAAAAGGAATATTCAGGTTCTTGGAGGGGTGGTGGGCAAGTTAGGATGGGCAACAATTACTTTTAGTGGACATCATCATGTGTTGATTTGAGCATGTCTTATGGTGGCAGAGATCATGGATTGCCTTTGCCATGTGAAATTGAAAAGAAGTAATTGAACTCAATAGGGTTTGGAACAACTATATTTTGTGAAATTGTTCTAGAGGTAATTATTAAGGTATATATACTTTACACATTTTTTAGTTGAACATAATGTTTACTTTGCAGCATCAGTCTCAAATCACACATCTGAACTTTTTAAGTTAATGTTAGCATCAGTTTTGAATCACACATCCCAACCTTCTAAATGAATGTTTTTCAGTTAAAATTTGCTAACTTTCCAATAGAGGTAGATGGGTTGTTCGTTAAACATAGACTTATAATTTAGGATTTACAGTAAATGGAAAAGAAAAAAAAGGTTGTTTTGTTTTCTATTATATTTTTTTTACAGCCTGCATCGACCCTTTAAGAGTGACAATGGTAAAGGGACATCACAACTGGATTTGTGTAGCCTACCCACATTTTGTCTGCTGTTACAGGTAAAAATATACTTTTAATAACTCTTATAGTTTAAGAGTGCAGTATTACCAACATTTTCTTTTTTAATAAGTCAGATGTTCAGATTTTTTGTCAGTTGACTGTAATTTGTAAGGCCTAAGTGGCATTAAATTGGCAAGAATGTGTGTCTACTTGGATTGGGCAATAGCCCTTGGTCAGCTGGTCTGATATATTAAAATTTTAATTACAATTAGACTTTTAAATATATTTCCAATCAAACTTTATAGATGCAGTAATTAAATAGAGATGCATCTTACATATGACAAAGTTTGCATTTTAACTCTTATATCATTATATGGAACTTGGGCTGAGCACAGTGAAGGAGGGATTAATGAGGGGTGGAATATGCAATATAAAATAAAGCTTGGGATTTGATGTGGTGAGCCATTGCAGTTGCTTTAATTTATTACATTTTTGGAGGCAGGGACAATATTGATTTTGATGATTGGATGATATTAATAGTGGTTACACTGGCACAAATTATGTTTTATTAGAAAGGTGGCAAAATAACCAATAAAATAGACTGTTGTAACACCACCACCAGTGAAGCAAAATAAACGCAATTTTTTTCAGGCAATTTTCAGAACTCTCAAATGTATTTTTTCACAAGAACATGCATAAGTATTACAGGATTTTCAAGTAATGTAGTATAATTTATTTTCATGGAACTCAATTTCACAATTTTGTGAAATATACATTTTCAAGGTACTTCAGTTGTGGTTTAGCTGTGAAAGTTTGCATATTAGTAGATACTTAATTTGGTTGTTTAACCTCTACACATATCCAAAGCAAAGAATGCAAAAGAAAAAGAACTAGGCTGATGCAAACAGTGGTCACTTGAATGTTTAAAACAATACTGCCTCATATATGAGCACAAACCAAAGACATGACAAGTTAAATACTTCAGTGTGGTTTCCTCCGAGTGAACAACATCAGTCAAAGCCAATGCAGCCAACAAAACTAAAACAATACTACCTCATATATGAGCACAAACCAAAGACCTGACAAGTTAAATACTTCAGTGTGGTTTCTTCCGAGTGAACATCAGTCAAAGCCAATGCAGCCAACAACACTAAAACAATACTACTTCATATATCAGTACAAATAAAACACAGTTAAGATCAGTCTCTTGGTCCATGTTTTCATCTGAGTGCTGAACATCAAAGGAAGCCTATGCTACCAAAGTACAAAGATGATAACTAAAATTGAAAGACAGTTGAATTACTCCTATGTTTTTGCCTGCCTCGTGTACCAACGAACTTAAACCATTCGACTTGACAATAAGTACAATATACAAAGAATAATTAAAATCTCACATTTCCACAACTGGTATGCTAAAGAGCTTGTGCAAACCATCACAGAAAAGATGTTACAGGTGATGATCACTGCACCGTATAGAGAACCTTGCAACCTGATTAATGAAGCCAATTCATGCTGAATGAATAATTGAAGCTCATGTGACAATGAGTGAAAGATCAGACCTAATTTTTTAATTGTTTTGAAAAAGTTGTGGTTGTGTAATTTGCATTTGATTGCATATTTACCCGACAAGCATTTGAATGTACTAAAAGACTGGATTGACATGATGTTGTTATAGTGGCTTTTTCCTAAACTTAGTGAAGTGTGAGGTCTAATATTTGGCTGTAATTAGTGTATATACATAGTGTTTCATTAATAATAGTGCTTTAATTAATAGTTCTGATATTTTATAGGCTTGTTGTTCTTTTGGATTACAAACACATGGATAAAATGAAATGTGCTTTAGGAAGATACAGATTTTTGAACAACAGTTGTACTCAAATGAAGGATTGATTTTGAACCATATTAAAATTAATTCTTTTCTGCTAGTGTTTTTTATTATTCTTTTCATAATTTTCAGTATTGTGTTTGAAAGCCATATGCTTTATCTCATTTCTCTCTATCCTTACATTTCTAACACACCAATTTAAGGTATTGAGTGGAAATTACAGCTACCAAATACCTTATCACTGTTTGCATTTATTGTGATTATATAAATTGCTTTATAATTCTTTTCTTCAAATGGTTAATAAAAGCAACCATGATATTTTTACCAGATTACATTATTGATGTTTTTGTAACAAATACTAGTTATTATCTGGGGATGAAAGAAAGTAAGAAAATGAGAGGAGGGTCATTATCACATTGGCTGTTTAAAAATTTTATGCTCTGGGCAGCAACAAAAGCCATGATAATTGGTCCCCTGTGAAATTTTTTGATACTACAGAGGTACCCTACCACATATGCTCACATTTAAGTTGAGTCTAACTGCAAGCAGTATAGATCTGCCATTACTTAATGTACCTGATGTTTTGGGTCTGTTTTGCTTGTTTAACTGTTTACATTACTTAATGTACCAGACTTTCTGGGTCTGTTTTTGTTTGTTTAACTGTTTAAATTACTTATGTACCAGACTTTCTGGGTCTGTTTTTGTTTGTTTAACTGTTTACATTACTTAATGTACCAGACTTTCTGGGTCTGTTTTGTTTGTTTAACTGTTTACTCATAACAAACTGCATAGACCCAGATCTGGCAGCACATTATCTGGGTTTGTGTATTTTACATTTGAACTAGACTCGATATAAATGGTACATACATGTAAATGGTAATAAACAATAGCAAGAGTTTTTTTAATCATATGCGTTGAACGATTTATGTCTATTTTAGATTTCCTCAGTTTTTGTGCTTTTACGATTGAATTTTACAATATAAACAGCAATTTTTAAATATGACAAATTCTGCTTATTTCAGGATGAAGGATTCGACAGGCTGGCACTTGCTGTGGACAAGTCCACACTCAGAAATACCAATAGAAAGGATTGCTATCAATGCTAAAGTGATGAGCACCACTCAGGACAACTCTAATAAAATGGTAGCAGCATCTTCCAAAAGTTTGGTGAGGTTGTGGTCAGTTCGTGATGAGGACAACAGTAAAGAAATAGGTTAGCTGCTTGCTTAAAAATTCAAATTGTTTGATCCACCGTGGATGAATTAAGACTTATCTTTCTCTGTGTTTTAGGTCACTCTTTCTTTCCAGCTGTTCATTGCCAATCCAATATTAGGTTTTGCTCTCAATCTTCTGTTTGCATGACAGAAAGTCAACCGAGTCAGTGTGCATGACATGTTGAGTTCCTAGGAAATATATTAGATTAAAAGTAGTTAGATCAATGCTTATGTCTTATGTTATTGAAAAATAAATAATACTAAATCAGATAATATATGATTCAATTGGGTAGTAATACTCAGTGATAAATAATCAATGTCTTTTCAGATCTTGTATTTATCCTGTCCTGAAGTTACTTTTGTCAGCAAAATGTTTAAAATTTGCTTTTTTTTTCAGGGTTGTTTAATTTGAATGTGTCTGTTGATTCCCTTTTCTTCATTGGAAGCCAGCTGGTTGCCCTCAGTAAACTGGGAAAGGTTGGTGTGTGGCATGCCATGACCCAAAACTGGCAGGTAAGTTATGGTTGGTTGGTTGTTGTGAGCTTAGTACAATTTTTTACAAACGAGAGGCTATACATTGCAGCCAGTATATCTGGTGGAGGAAGAACCTGGGAAAACCCCCAAAAAGAAGTATCAACCTATTGGAAGCTTTTTCACATATCCATGATGGCCAAGCCCTAGACTTGAACCCATGCAGACAGAGGTGAGATGTTAGTGATCTATAAAGGTGGGCTAAATGTACCATTCTGTCACCCAGGCCCATATTGGTCAAGGATATGGATATGCGTCATCATGAGTGTTATCCTTGTTTGCTATCTATAACTCAATTGCAGGGTTCTCATGCTGCCGGGAAATTGGGAAAAAGTCTGGAAAAATGATAATTTTTTTCCCAACCTTAAAAAGTCCTTCAATTTTGCAAATATTACCGAAAGTAAGAAAACACTCCAAATTTTCCTTCACAACTTGACACCCGAAATAATTTTGTAATTAAGTTGTAACTGAATAGATTCTAAGTTAAATTTATCGAATTCTAACCATAATATTAGGAGATTGCAATATGGATCATTTGGGTGCTTGCCATAAATATTTATTTTTGAGAGAGTGGACACTCAGTGGATTTGATTCATCATCTAGTAGACTTTTTTGGCAGACTAGTTTGATATCTGTATCTTTTTTTAAAATGTAAGGTGTCAAAACCAGTCTAGCATTACAAGCGACTAAAATGGTGACGTTAAAGCATAGCTGCTTGCAAGTTTAAACATTAAACCAAGTTATACCTGCATGAAATCAATATGAACCTTATTTATTTTCTCAGAAATTGCAAGTATTAAAAATCGTCATGTCTTTAATCTGCTGAAAAACTATAAACCTTTGAGCTGGCACTAGCGATTTTGATTGCTAGTTGCACGTACACAGAATCTCACAACCATTTTTTTCAAATGTTGTAGAAAATATATTAAATGAAAGTTGTATACTGGTAGTAAAAAACATACAAAAACAAAAGAGCACACAATTCTCAATTTATTCCGAGATCAACTTCCGGAGTTTTGTTGTATCACGTAACTACACGTTGACATGTACTCTCTCATGCATGGAGTATACAAAGCAGGGAAGCAGACTAATCTGCTTGATGACTCAAGATTGGCCAAGTTTCTTGTAGTTGAAATTTTGTATATCAACATTAAAAAGAAGTTAGTTGTTGATATCACATGACTATTGGTCGTTGTTTGAGATTTGTGAAGTCATGAGACTATTAAGTCTAACACAAATTGCGAGTACCGCATAGCTGCCAACTGTCCCGTTTTTTCCGTATTTGCCCCGTATTTTGGACCTGAATACCGGTGTACGTTTTATTGGCAAAAAATAGGTTTTCTACTTTAAAAAAATAATAATAAAATTTCGAATTGTCAGTTTAGAACGGGCACTTGGTTCTATTTTGATATAATATATCACTTGTATATACGAATAAAGTTCTACAATACGATTGGTTTATTCGAAATCGAGGCTATCATGCCTGTCTTATCTGCCATATTGGATTTCGCAATAGTTACCGCTGTTGCTGTATCTCATCTTCGTAATATTCAGCTTCTAACCATGTTAAATAGGAAAGTGGAATTGTCAGTTTAGAACGGGCACTTGGTTCTATTTTGATATAATATATCACTTGTATATACAAATAAAGTTCTACAATACAATTGGTTCATTCGAAATCGAGGCTACCATGCCTGTCTTATCTGCCATATTGGATTTCGCAATAGTTACCGCTATTGCTGTATCTCATCTTCGTAATATTCAGCTTCTAACCATGTTAAATAGGAAAGCGGAATATTCAGAATTTTCTCCAGAAAAAAATAGTTGGAAACAACTGGAAAGCCATTTGTGCCATCTTTTAAAGATTTGTGAAACATAACAGAAAAGGAGAAAACTTGACATTTTGCAAAGTGTGTAACGTGATTTCGCTATTGTGCATGGAGACACCCATGAAATGCAAGAGCACGAAAAAGATAATAAACATCTGCTTCCTGTTTCATCACACACAGCTCAGCCTGAACATACGACATAGATAAATGCCAGAGAGAACCTTAATGTACATCGATCGAAATTTTGATGTATTAAATTTCTTTTAGAAATAAACCTTCCTTTTTCAGTTACTATTGTTGCTGGCGATTTATTTTTCACACGTTTTCCAGACGTTAAAATCGCAAGGATCACTCATATACTTGAACGAAAACAGATCAATAAGTAAATCTCAGAATTGAGATAATCAATGAAAGTTGGTATATTGGAATCATTGATTGAAAAAGAAACAAGGCGTGGAAAGGGCTCCTATAAATAGCTTGTGTTTGAGTGTGCATCTTTGACATTACATAGTTATGTAAGGCATAGTTACTGATGGTTGTATACGTATAGTTACATATGAATTAAACTTTTAAAAAATCAGTATTTGTTCCTGAAAATCAGTATTTTTGTCACAAGTAATCAGTATTTTTGTACTTGGGGGTTGGCAGCTATGGTACCGGATCAGGTTTCATTTGTGCTGAGTTTCATCTAGTATGTCAGGGTATTACAGACACATTGATTTATACGTGTCATTTTTTGAGAAAATAATTTTCCTATTGATTTCATACAGGTATAAATCGATATAACATAGTTTAAATTTGGTAGACTTGCTGGTTAGCTATCTTACAGTGGTGGCAGATTCCAAATTTTATATATGTAATTGCACAAAACCCACACTCCATCATAAATGTCCAAATGTGAAAAATGTGGTTGGAATATTCTGAGGAAACCTGGATTAGAAAAATTTCGAATCTCTGAGCTGAACTTTGGTGCAAAACATTGACACAATGACTTGTAACTTGAAGCATTAGATTCAGATCTTAAATAGAACACAGGAGAAATGGGAATTTGTTGTCTCTTTTGTTATGTATTAAGAAACGAGAAGAGCCCATGAATCAGTACAGGTTTGTGAATGGTTTATTGCAGTACAAGGAGACAAGTTGATTTTACAGAAAATTCAGATCTTGTTTATACAACAATATACAATTTTGAAATTCTTTTTTGAAAATTTAAATCTACCCTTTTGTAAATGTCTTTAAATGATGGAATTTTTAACCAAATCGTCTTAATGAGTTTAGGTTGGTTGAAAAAATCTTGTTTGAGATTTTATTGGCACACATTCAGGATTAAACTTTTTTCATTAATAGATAAGAATGTAATACATTGCGTTTTTTTTTTTTTTTTCATACTGTGATAAGAAATATTTACTTTGTATAACATGCACTTATATTGCTCTAGAATTCTTTAGAATTAAAGGTTTGAAAGGAAAACAAATAATATATGCTCATTATGTTGCTTTCACGTAGCAACATAATGCAGGTCAGCAAAGTAAAGTTAGAATTTGTATACTGTACATTGAAATGGCTTTAAATGCCAATTTATAGGAATATAGATAGATTTCTTTCATGTGACTCATTTTTTTGTGGTTTTTGTACATGATCTTGAAAGAGAAACATCTCTAGATTGGAGAATGCCTGTTTTATAATGCAAAATGTTCTTTAATTCAATTCAGTAATAGTCATATGTTAACCTTGAAACAATTAATTTCATCCTGGAAAAGACCTTGAAATTTAAATTTAGAAAAGCATGGTACCATGTGATCGTCATTTCTTGTCCGATGACTTGTCTCAAGCTAGTTGACATATAAGTGGTGATTCTGTTCTCTAGCTGTCATTATCTGCCCATCTATACCTGTTAAATCAACCTTTTCCTTTCAAATTTTATAGTGTTTTTCCACATGTGAAGGTGCATCAGGATCCAGGAGTCATGCAATAATTATTCTGTCTGCATCAGTACTCATTTTTATTACTCCATCTGACGATCAGTAAGGAAATAATTTAATCACTTGAAGTTGGCCATCACATGACACACTTAAATGTATTTTTTTAATGCAATTTTGTATTGTTTTTGTTTTTCAAATTACATTTTCAATGTTCCTACTCAACAATGATGTCAGAGTCAAGTGTGGGTTCATCCATTGTTTCTAAATGAATTTTTTACTGGGGATTTTTCGGGCCAAGAGTGGCTGAGTCCATTACGGATCACTGCCATCTCACTTCGGTCTGCTTGGGTTCGAGTCTCAATTTTGATTAATATGGATATGGGAAAAAGCTTGCCAGTAGGTTTTTGTGGGTCAGTGGTTCTTTCTGGGGCTTTACCAGGTTCTTCCTCCGACATTGATACTGGCTGCCATGTATAGCTAATCTTGTGCTGAAAAATGGCATTAAACACTACAACAGCAACAACTGGGCATTAAACACTACAACAGCAACAACTGGGGATTTGACCACATTTGGTTTGCAGCTTTATATTAAAGAGGCCTTCAAAGATTTCACTTTCATTTGTTATCTCTCATTATTTATATATATTATTATCTCACCCCTCCACCAATTCCCCATTCCCTGACTTTTATTTCTGCAGATGGATTGATGACATCAGAATGCATAGTCAAAGTTTCAGGAATATCTCACACTTAGTAGCCAATATCGACACTCTTCCACGAATTTATGTGTAAATAATAGACATACTATTCTGTCTTTATCCTGGTGGAATGAAAATGGGACACTAGCAAACATACTCTTCCTTGGACATAGATTTGAATTTGTTGCAATGCGATGGTAGTTGAGGTATGCCAAAGTATGTTTTAAGTAGACTCATATGGGAGATATGTTTCTTGAATGAAACATTGCTTACAGTTCCAAAAGGCAAAATATGTTTTTATTTGTTTCATTTAATTTTTTTCTACATTTCCGGCTCTCATTGCTTTCCAACCAACTGAAATCTAGGCCAACGAAACAGCTCCATTTCTTTTGTTAGAATTTTGAATTTATTAGAGAAAAAGATATTAGGGTAAGTAAAGTCTGTCAAAAACATAATTTTGCTTTGTAGAAAAGCATTATTATTGGTTGCCAGTTGTGTGTGATATTCCTGAAAATTTGACTTTTGTTACACTATTAGTTGACATGAAAAAAAGCTACACAGTCTCGTCATTTAGGCAGTAAGACCCATCCCCCCCCCCCAAACAAAAATATTGGGTGATGTATCTTACATTATAGGATTTATAATCACTGAGGAGCAGAGTCTTAAGTGCTGTATTGTAGGACTTATAAGTGCTCTGCTGCCCCATGAGACCACACTGGAACCACAGAGAAAATTGCAGTGTGTTAATTTTTTATGTTCACTTAAGTAATATATCGAATTAATTTAAAATGTTGGACATAATTATGTCTTTACTGTCTACAAATTTTATTCAGTTTTTATCCCTTTATGGACTCCATACTGGTCATCTGTATTTTGCCTATTAGATTCTGTACTGGTCATCTGTATTTTGCCTATTAGATTCTGTACTGGTCATCTGTATTTTGCCTATTAGATTCTGTACTGGTCATCTGTATTTTGCCTATTAGATTCTGTACAGGTCATCTGTATTTTTCCTATTAGATTCTGTAGGGTGAGTTTGTGAAAAAGTATTTAGATTGACGCATGAGGGAAGTAATTGTCTTCATAATTATTACTTGTAACTTTGATGAGAAGAAAATTTGTGTACCACTGTATTGTGGATTTAAATGGTCTTAATTTTTAAGAAATATCTTTTATTCAAGCAATAATCATCACATATTAGAAAATGTTTTCTTACAAACGACATCTTTTATATGTTCAACATACTAATCATATAAAAATCTCATGGTTGTTCCATTATTATCCCAAATTGACAGCATGACATACAAATTGTTGTAAATAATTTTCACATCATTAAAATTGAGTTTACAAAGTCTCAGCTATAAATTCAAGTTTTATGGTATATTTAGTGATTTTACATGGCTGTTATATTTTAATTAACATTTTAAAAAAACCCACCAAAATTGAAATTTAAATTGCATTAAAATCACATAAATTACACAAGTAAAATGCTGCATTGTGGCTCTAGATCAATACCATTCTTTATGTAAGAAGGCAACAGGTTTGAAATTTTATAAATATAAGCAAAATTTAGAAAATAAATATTATGCCCAATTTTCTTGGCAGCACTAACAATTGTCTCTAGCTTACCATCCATTGAGTACACTCCAGTTTCAATAAAATATTAAATTATGTACAGCACAGTAAGCATATATTGTCACAATACATCCAAGTTTTTTTCTAATTGATGTTAAATATAATAGTTAGTTATCAATATTTTGAGAATTAAAGTCATCAGTCTCATTGCAGGGTCTGTACAGTAAAATCATTGGCCTCTTTAATGAAATTTGTACAATTCTAAACATTGTCTTTTGTAAGCAATGGAATTGTTGCAATGTTATTATCCAAATATTCATCAAGTCTTTGAGTAAAAGTAAGAATTTTTTCATTCTAATTATGTCTATAACACTCGCTAAACAAGGTTGACCATTGTGGGGCAGCCTGGTCCATTGTTGTAACTCTTCCATGGTTCATCGGTGCAGACTCCAGCTCACCTGGCGCATCTCCCTCCAAACTTGCTATCATCATTCTGGATGTCTCTTGCACTTGCTTCCATTTTTTTTCAGCATACTGTTGGTACACATGCCTGATTCCCATGGCAACAGAAGATCTCAGGGTCAGGTGGTGACTGTAACCATGTTTACCATTAAGACTGCTTCTCAGGATTTTTGTATTGAGATAAATTATGTAGATATCTATAAAATAAATATAAAGGTGAATATTAACTATTACATGTATAATAGATGTATATTTGACATGTAAAAAACAGTACTACTTACATCACTAACCTATAAACCCTGTTCTTTTACAATTCATGCCTTACGAGCCTTGAGTGCTAAATAAATTTTTTGCAATCTTTTGTGACTTAATAGTTATGCTAACATATAAAAGCAGTTTTACAATAAACTTCAAACAGTTGTCTATATGATCATGGCTCATTTATCAGTTTATTTTTCCCCGATTCATTTTGAAGAATTCTGTGATGATGAATTTAGACAAGATGACGGATAAAACCCCTAGTAAACAAAATGTTTTCATCTACTGCTTACAGGTGTCAAGCACTTATTGAGAAATTATAATTTGACCAGTGTATAGTGTGTACCCAACATCAAAGAGCATAAATCCATTATTTTTCCCCAATTCATTTTGAAGAATTCTGTGATGATGAATTTAGACAAGATGATGGATAAAATCAAGACTAAACCAAATGTTTTCTTGTTTTTTTATGTCCTGACAGATGAAGATTGTTTTTTTATTATATAGGTTCATATTCAACTAGACCTCTTGCATAGCTTTGTGACCACCAAATTACAGTCTGGTGTAAAGAAAAATGTTCACCTGCAATACCAGAATGAGGCTTTTCCAAATTTTACAACTGATTGACCTTATGATGATGATATGAAATGTACACATATGCCAGTTTACAAGCATCCTGCATCGGTTTGTATGTTGATGTTTCAGAATAACCTGAAGGATGTATGTCTAAGTAAATTCAGACATAAAGAACAAAGTTTGATCATTGTGCTTTCTGTCATTAACAACTATCATTTACTGTATATATTCATTTATAAGTCATCTGCAAGCTGCATAGACCCAGATCTTTATTTATGCGCTGACTAATCTATGTTTATACAGTGTATTATGAGTATAAAAATAGAACTGTTGATCTTTGACCTCGTGTGACATTATTCAGCTTCAGTGTTTGCAAATGGACCAAACTTACAAGTGAGTGTATATGGTAAATATTTTGTAAGATCCTCATATGGCAATGACTTCACAAAACTTCTTGAGAATTTGTTTTTTGTCTCAAAATTATGAGTAGAACAATTACATACACCTTGATAAGCCAGTGATTTTTACTATTGGGAATCTTCTTGTTTTGATATTTTCTTTTTGAAATGATGTTATGATTAGAAAGGAAGGTTCTTGTTTACATTTATTGAGGGTTATACAATAACAAGTCAGTAAGAAAATCATATACAAGTACTAGTAATATAAAATTTTTGTTTACTTACCTATAGCTTGCACTAGTTTCATTGCTTTCTGATGTGCAACAAGAAGATTCCTGAGCAAGGCTGCTGACATCCTAACTTCCATTATTAATCACAAATAGGATCTTTCAAAAAAGTCCACAAAAAGTCCAAAAAGTTAAAAGTCCAGAAAAAGTGCTAAAAATCCACAAAAAGTGCCAAAGCAGGAGCAAAATGGGAATTTAAAAAAATTATTTCAAATATCACAAATAAATCTAAACTATGTTCGCAGTTTAGCTGTTCATAGAGTAGGTAGTGCTATTTGAAGGAAACTTATTATCTGGTGTGCAATGTTAGTCTTGTTACAGGTAGTCAATCTTATACCATCAAAGTTTAAGGGGGGAATGAAAATAGATGCTTGTTTGGTCATTATTTATACCCCTTTGGCCTAGACAGGAATTAAATTTAATTTATTTTGCAAATACTACTTCAATTTATCCCTACTATTTGCTACTTTTAATTCTTTGATCAAGATTAGTTCAGGTGAGATGTTTTCTCCTATTATAATCTTATCATTTCCTGTGATGAAACAGGAAAGGTCTAATCATTATTTTCTTTGACAAACCATTTTACAATTAAGTTTCATTCTTTGTACAAATCATTTTACAGTTAAGTTCCATTGTTCCTGTTTAAAAATCAGTGCCTTGTTTGTGCCTGTGGCCACTGAGGGATTAACTGTAATTGGCCATACTGCACTGGTCACTAACCTGTAGGCTTTTGATGTAACCTTCCTGCTGTTATGTTCTCACTTTGACAAGGAAATAGTAATTAGCCAACCTATACAGTAATTTGTCATTGTACTTTTTGTTGTATAATAATTGATTTGGTAGATAGTTTGTGATGAATCTATCTATCTATCTATCTATCTATCTATCTATCTATCTATCTATCTATCTATCTGCTGTCTATCTATCTATCTATCTATCTATCTATCTATCTATCTATCTATCTATCTGCTGTCTGTCTGTCTGTCTGTCTGTCAAATTTGTGTTGGGAATAAAATTGATTGAACATGAATTTTTATTGAGAATAATAAAATGTTCACCCAGAAAAGTGAGCATCATTGAATGAATTATTAATATAACTGATTTGGAAGATTCGGACATTGCACTTTGATCCCATTGTCTCCCAAATTGACTATACTTCTTGGGTGTACTTTTTTTTTATATAACAAACTCTGCCTACAAGTTGTATTAGTGCAAGCCTTCCCTTGCCTGTGTAGTTAGTCTCTAGGAATGGCCATAGATGCTAATGGTGATAGAGACTTTAAAATGACATTGGAGTTGCAATGTGAATTCACTGATGACCGCTAGTGTAGCATATTTGCACACTTGAATCCATGACAGAATGGACAAAAGTTTTCAGAGTAAGAACATGCAGAAAATATGTAAATTGTTATAACGATTGCTAGTAGACCAAACATAAGCACTCAGTTTAAATGAATGCAAGAACTGGAATGGAAAATTTCTTGGTGTAGTTCTTTTCAGGTGAATCAGATATTCATTTATTCACTTATAAATGGGTTTTTTGTTTGGTACCTTAGCCCTTGATGTTATTCAACCTTGTTAATGGGTGTATATGGGGTGGGCAATACATGAGTACTTATTCAATCACAAATAGGGTTGTGGGGGTTGGTATGTGAGTACTTGATGTTATTCAATCATGTAAATAGGCATCGATGGGGTGGGCCATACATGAGTTCTTATTAAATGATGTAAATGGGATTGGGGGTGGTACCTGAGCATTTGATATTATTCAATCCTGTAAATGGATATAGAAGGGATGGAGGATGCTTGGGTATTTATTCAGTGATGTAATGGGGTTGGGGGAGTTGATACCTGAACATTTGATGTTATTCAGCCCTGTAAATGTTTTCAGGGGATGGGAAGGGTACCTGAAAACATGAGGTTCTTTAATTACATAAATGTTTGGGTAATTGATGTTAATCAATCTAGTAAATGGAGGTTGTGGTTGAATTGTACATGAGCACTTGATGTTACTATATTATGTAAATGGGTGTGGAAGGGGTGGGGGAGGCATGAGTACTTATTCAATTACATAAATGGGGCTGTAAGAGTTGGCACATGATCACTTCATGTTATTCAATTGTGTAAATTGGTGTAGAAGGGGTGAGGGATGCATGAGTACTTTATTCAATGACATAAATGGGGTTGTAAAGGTTGTTGCATTAGCACTTGATGTTATTCAATCATGTAAATGTTTTTGGGGGGATGGGAAGGTTACCTGAAAACATGAGGTTATTCCATTGTGTAAATGTTTTGGCACTTGAGGGGTACATGAGCACTTGATGTTCAATCCTGTCATTGTTTTGAGGGTTGGGGGTACCTGATCACTTGATAGCATGTCTATAACAGTAATATAGTCCTGCAAAGGAAAGTTAATTTTTGTATTGTGTAGACCGCAGAGAAGTTGGCAGACTGTAAAAGCAAGTAAGATTGATTTTATTACTACTACATGCATTGGTGCTTTGTTTGTTTGTTTATTATGGTTTAACCCCATTTTTCAGCACAATATAGGCTATACATGGCGGCCAGTATTAATGGTGGAAGAAGAAACCGGACAAACCCCAGAAAGAACCACCATCCCACGAGAAGCTACTGGCAAGCTTTCTCACATAACTACATTTGCCGAATCTTAGACACACACAGAGGTGAGATGGCAGTGGTCCATAACGGACAGCGCTTTAGACCACTCGGCCACTGCATTGGTGCTTTTAAGTTCTGTCCAGTATATTTTTTTGCACCTTTAACGTTTTGTATATCCCCCCACCATTTGAAGGACTTTGGACACAGTACCCCAAGCCTTTTTGGATTCCTGGAGCAACACTAGAGACAACAACCTGAGAACTTGGAGTATTCTCCAAGTTAAACCCATATTTTGTAAGATGTTTCTGATCATGGGGATTTGTAATTGCTTTTGTGATGTTGAAAAGAGGGTTTCTCAGTGTTGTTCTTGTTTGGTCTGACATATTAGATGGATGCTGATAAGCACTTGAAAGATTTTTAAGTCTAGGGCCTCTTTCTCTTTAAAGTCTAGGGACTCTTTCTCTATCTCAAATTCAATGATTTACCCAACTTGCTAGACTGAGATAAAAATAAAATTGGGTTATGGCATCCATTTTGCAGTGCACAAAAAATGTCATATTCCTGCATGTAGAAGTTTTTGTTTCTGTCCATCCTTCTGTCTGGCACACAGTCTCATTAGTGTGACTAGTCCCAGTTTTTGACAGAAAATCTGTAAATATCATGGTCATAACCCAGAGATGCGCATAACAACAATCATAGTGTTCACTTGTGCTGTGTATGACATTGTCAGATCTTGCGAACACAATTAGTCTCATTTAAGTTGATCCAGACTAAATGTTGTAAATGTTATGATCATCATCTGACGATGCATGTCTCAACAAACCACAATGATGCTCAAGTTTTTAGCTGTACTGCCACAGAGCAGATGATCTCATGGGAGGGCATGTTGTCCATTGTCCATCATTAAGCATCTGTCATCCATCCATTAGCACAAGTTTGTTATCTGCTACTCCTCCTAAACTGCTTGGAAGGTTGCCATAGAATCATGAGGGCTTGTTGGTCCTAAATGAAACTAGTACTGCTTCTACATCCCAAGATGGCTACCATGGTAGCCATCTTGAAAATCTTTTATTTTTGCTTCTTTTCCTGAATGGACAGTCATTAATACAACTTTTTCACCAGAAGACTTTTTTTTAATATGGTATCTAGTTAGTCCTAAATTAAAATGGTGCTACTTAGACATCTGATTTGGCCGACACAATGGCTAACTTGAAAATATTTTATTGCTTCTGCATTTGAATGGATGCTCCTATCAACATGGTACTTCTTGTTTTAAATAAAAATGGTGCCAATTTGCTATTACCACTATGGCAATGATCTTTAAACTCTTATTGCTATTGCACCTGAAAAAAATTGTATCATTTCACTCATGTCAATGGTTTTTTGGGGGGATGTGCTTGAACATTTGATTTTATTCAGTCTTGTAAATGTTATTGCGGAGGGTTGGGGTAATGCATTCAAATGTCCATCATTATTCATCTGTCATTCATCCACTAGTACAAGTGTTTTCTCTGCTAATCCTCATAAATTACTCGGAAGATTGCCATAAAACTTGACTGCAGAATTATCTTGTGGTCTTGTTTGTCCTAAATGAAAATGGTTCTACTTCCACATCCAATATGGCCACGATAGCAACTATCGTGAAAATATTATTATTGCTACTTTTCCTAAATGGAAAGTCATATTGACTTGGCTTTTTTACCAGAAGACTTTATATGGGTCTAAAATAAAAATGGCACTACTTAGACATTTAATATTGTAGACCCAGTGGCTAACTTCGTATTATTTTGTGGTGTCTAGTTGAAAATAAATACAAATATTGACAATCTGACAGCCAGTGTAGACACAATGGCAGACAGTTTAAAAATGTTATCACTTCTTCCCAAATATGAAACGCTTAGGTGGCCTAGTGGTTAGAGTGTCCACATGGAAGTTTGTGGCTTAGATACCTGGCCAAGTCATACCAAAGACTTATTAAAATGGTACTTATAGCTGCCTCGCGTGGCATTCAGCATTAAAATGATAGTATGTGGACTGGTTGGCCTGGTCTCAGGATAATGTGTCTGGGTAGAACATCATGCTCCATGCCTGTGGTATGATGCCCCAGTGCTAGATATTTTTATGATCCACAACAGTCTTTAAGGCATATAGTGTTATCCTTGTTCGCTGTCTTTATCTCAATTGTCATTTCTTGTCTGATGACTTGTCTCAAGCTAGTTGATATATAAGTGGTCATTCTGTTCTCTGGCTACCATTATCTGCCCATCTATACCTGTTAAATCAACTTTTTCCTTTCAAATTTTATAGTGTGTTTTTCCACATGTGAAGGTCTGTCAGAATCCAGGAGTCATCCAATAATTATTCTGTCTGTGCATCAGTACACATTTTTAGTACTCCATCTGACGATCAGTAAGCAAATAATTTAATCACTTGAGTTTGACCGTCACATGACACACTTAAATGTATTTTTTTAATACAAATTTTGTATTGTTTTTGTTTTTCAAGTTACACTTTCATAGTTCCCTCTCAACATTGATGTCAGAGTCCAGTAGTACTTACTGTGTGTGTTCATCCATTAACAGTATTGTTTCTGAATGAAATGTTTACTGGATATTTTTGGGGTCTTGAGTGGCCGAGTCGTCTAAAGCGCTCAACATGACAGATCACTTCCATATCAGCTCAGTCTGCTTTAGTTCAAGTCTCAGGTTCGACCATGATAGATATGTGAGAAAGCTTGCCAGTAGCTTTCCGTGGGCCCATGGTTCTCTCCATGACTCTTCCAGTTTCTTTCTCCACCATTTATACTGGCTGCCATGTATAGCCTATCTTGTGCTGAAAAAAGGCATTAATCTCTCTTTCAGCAGCAACTGGTGATTGTTGGATTTTGACCACATTTGGTTTGCAGCTTTAGATTAAAGTGACCTTCAAAGATTTCACTTCTGTTTGTTTCTCATTATTTAGATCAATTATTATGTCAGCCCTCGACCAATTTTCCCATCCCCTGACCTTCACTTCTGCAGATGGTTTGTTGGAATACAGCTTTGTATTGATGAGACCTTGAATGAGGATTCCAAAACATGATTTTACAAGAGTTATGCCCCTCAGATTACTATTCCTATGATTTTGGTTTTTGCAGCATAACCTAACAAAGATTTGCTAGATTTAAAAAAAAAAAATTGGCATGGGGCTTATAGTCAATGAAGGAGTTTTATTTCCAGGTTTGGACAATATCATGTATAGGACTTGTGCCCCTGATTGCCTGTCCTCCTGATTTTGGTTTCTGCAGTTTGAATTTACCAAAGTCTGCTGGATTTCAGTAAGATTTGGTATTAGGATTTATATTAATGAGGTCTTGAATAAGTTTGTTTTTGTGCATGGTACAGTGCTGTTTACAGGAGTTATGCCCTATGATTGTCAGTTCTGTTGGCCTTGTTTTTATTACTATGTGTTCAGAATGGTTTGATGGATTTCAATTAAATTTGGTATGGGTCTCTACATTGATGCAATCTTGATTGAATTTGATTTACATCATTCCATGGTATTATTCACTGGAGTTGTTTCCCTATGATTGCCTGTCCTCCATACACTGATTCCATGGAATTACGTTTTTTCAACTCAAACTTTTTTGTTTTCAATCAGATTTGATGAGACCTTGATTGAGTTACATTTTCAACATGCCTTATTATTTACATAGTCAAGCCGATGATTACATGTCCACCAGGTTTCTGCAGCATGATTTCTTCTGTTTCAATCTTTGTCTAGACCTCAATATGATTTCCCCTGACCAGGTCTGGGTTTTTATATCATCACTGATCTGGTTCTAAAATAATGGCTTGTTCAGTCCCAATCTTCAATGTTAGCTTTAATAGTACTCCTTATGTATATTGTTTATTAGACAATTTTCATAAAGATCATTCTGATTAGTCAATAGTATTTGTTTGTCCAATGAATATTGGTGTATTGGAAATTTATGGAAATAGAAAGAAAGAATCAGGCTTCAAAACATGGTATATCTATAGATATATACACGGACACAATAAGTGTCGATAAAGGTTTGTAAAATGATTTGGAAATAGGAATGACTTGAATGCAAAGTCAATGAGAATATAGTTGGTCAATTTGAAAGAAAACTGAGCAACATAGGACTGTCATTTTTTCAATGTTTTTTCAGAAAGATTTGAACTACTCCAATTGCATCTGGAATTTTTGGTGGCATCTCCAAAACAAAGCTGCACACAGACAGACTGGAACTTAGGCACACAAATTACAGCCATTGTGGTTTATTTTGTTTATTCTATTTTTATTTGCAGAAAAAAACAGGTTTTTTAATGAAAAGGACAACTCTAGCTTCTAATGTTTTAAATGAGAAGGAGTTTGACCAATATATTTTCAAAATTTGCAATCTCTGCCTGACTTATATTGCCAACAGAAAATGTATGTGTTAAGTGAAAACGAGTTGGTCCAATATGATTTGGAAGTTTCCAAACTGATTTCCTTCCAGAATTTAATGAAGGACAGTTTGTAGATCTCTGGTGGATGATATTGTTGCCAGATTGCCTTGTCTATCAAAGATGGTCATACCAATGTACCGAGTTGTTTGCATGGCCCATAGAGTCATTCATTAATGTTATGAATTTTATTATTTATTTCAAATCAATGAGGATAGACATAAAAACCCTGAGCTCAGCATCAAACATCACATTGATCTTAAGAAATCAGGAATAAGTCTAATACAACATTTCAAGAAAGATTTCTTGCATATAAACTTGTGTCTGAATATGTAAACTGCATGTTGATAATACAAGGAGGAGCTTCAAGGGCAAATAACTCTTGTTAAGAATGAAAAGAAAATATTGAAAATTGAGCCAAAAGTTTTGTTGTTTACAAAACTAAAGCAAATTAAATTTTGTTGGTGAATTATTTGTATATAATTTATGTATTTCTTGGTTTATAAGAAAAAAATTTGAACTATTGTATGAACTCGGACATGCACATGCTATCCTTCAGCACTAAAATTGGTGAACAATTAGATGTCACTATGTATTACACAGACCCATCAAATTAACAGTTTCAGTATAACATGTTACCTAGAGTGAATATACTGATTAAAAGTGAGGCTGTAATATTAAGGAAAAGCATATGTTCATGCAAGATATCCATGCTGCATAGAAAGCAAGTTGTCATTGTCACAGAATTAGGCGAAAATTTGAACTGATTTTTGTTGTACTTGAATTGCAAACGAAACTCACCATTTTCTTGATTACGTCGTACACGCATTACCTGGGGTGATTAAGTGGCGTGTAACGATTTGCATGTGCCAATTTGTAATTTACATGAAATCCGAAATACTCGTTTTACGTGGTGCACGGCAAGCTCGATGTGATTTATGTTCACCTATTGAGAGTATATAAGGCGAAGGATTTCTCATTATTATTTGCCGGAACTAAAATATCTAATCGAAGGATAGATAACCTCGTCTTGCAAATCTCCAGCCAAAGGGGTGAGTGTTAAATTTACATTTCGTTGTATTGTGAATTTTATTCAGATTATCATTTCGTATAATGATGCCTTTATTGCAATTAAACGTGGAATATTTGGAATTACTAGTCACTTTTAGACTTTAAATACAATATCGTAATCTACGGCTTAGATTATTTTTGAGACAACTATTATTAGTCTGGTTTTGTTTATTATAGCTGATTCCGTCGTTGATTCCGTCGTTGATTCCGTCGTTGATACCGTAGAAGTACATCTCTGATAGCGCATCTAATAACATCGTTGATACCGTCTCTGATACCGTAGCTGCTAACGTAGTTGTTACAATGTATCTGATACCGTAGCTGCTAATAACATCGTTGATACCGTAGCTGCTAATAACATCGTTGATACCGTAGCTGTTAACACATCTGATACCATCTTTTGATAAACGTCTTTGATATCGTCTGATTTGTTGTGGGACATCTATTGTTTGTTCTGGAACATCTCTGTATAAATATCTGAATGTGCTTGTGCCGTTAATTTGTGCAAACGGAATTGAAGTATCTGTCTGTGTGTCGAACTGTCTGTTCGTCAACATCTGTGTAACATGTAAATATCCGGAAAGCTAGAAGTCCGAGTGTCGGAGCTGTCTTAGAGTTGTAAAACGTCCGGGTCGACATCTAGGGGAGTGAGGAACCGTTGGTTCTGGTAGATGTTGTATGCTGTCTGAACGTATAACTGTGGTGGATCCGTGTAGGGAAACGTCCGATAATAGTATTGGTCAACCCTCGGTTCTCGGGGAAACTGGGAGACGATTCAACTGTTGCTGAATCGTGCGGTTATACAGGGGAGACACATAGGTGTATTGAAATTGTGATATAATTTAATACATTGTTGTATTTGCATGTTTATGTCAGATCGCAATAATATTTCAAGTGATCACATAGATATCAGTAAAAGCTAGCAACTTGATTGAATACAAGTATATGATCGTGCTAGTTATCGCAATCCATCGTGCGATAGATAGTTTGTCGTTTGTGTTTATTTTTTTCGTAAATCATACTTGCATTTATTTAACTTTCGTAAAGGATTCTTGGATCTGTGTATAATCCAAGAGATCCCTTTACATTTGTGATTCCTTTTGTATTGTTATTTAATTTGTTCATGTATTGTGAATGGTTGTGAGTTTAATTGTGGGTTGAGTGCATGAATTATTGTGTTGTTACATCTGTATTTTTTTCATTTATAATTTATTACATAAATTTATATTTTCTTTCACAAATTGTGTTTGTATTGTTCATTTAATCCACCCTCCTCTCGGTAACAATTCTGTTACAGTCATACATTGATGAGTATTTTTTAATATAAAGCAGTCACAATAGAGATTGAAGTGTAGGAGTGCATGTCTCTTAAGGGCTTTACCAAGCATACTTCCAAATGGACCAATAGAGTGGATATTCAAAATTTGAGCAGGGGAAAGCAGTATAGTTGTGAATTCTGGAAAGCAGTGAATAATATTCTGTTGTGGCCATTTTTACTTGTTCTTTTGTTAAGAATATGTAAATATTTATGTGACATATGGAAGATAAACTGTAAATTCATGGAGGTAAACTGTGGAGTGATATTCTGATTAGTATTCAAGTGGCAAAACTGACTTTTGTGTTTCTTATATAGTGCAAAGATAGGACTGTATATTTAAAACAGAGGTAAATAACAGGACATGAATAAGATTCTGTTAATCTTATTTCTCACGAGAGGTAGATTTAAGAGGAATATATATTTGTTTGCATTATTAGTGATATATGTCAATAATTGTGTTTTTTCCAGTGTTTGTCTTTGTTCTTTGAGTGATTATTGAAGTCACCCTCTTCTATCTTAAGTATTTGACCAAGTGTAGAAGAGTTTGTCGACACAATGAACATTGTGATATTTTTTAGCATGATTTAAAGTTAGAAAAGAATTTCATAAATGATTCTTTTGTTTGGAATGGAGGAATATCTTTGTTAAAAATTATTACATTAAGGAGCCAAGTTTGAAGTGCAAATGAACACCCTTCTTCTTCATTAGACCCTACTGTGGGATGATCAAAGACACCTCTGCACAATTTTAGTTTTTTAAACAGAGAATCAAAATCATTATTTTTCTGAGGACTGTTCAATTTAAGGTAGAATAGACATGAAGGTTTGTACTGATATCTGGCATTCAATATTATTGTTTTCAAGAGTTCTGGCCCCTGATAGCACCTCATTGTTTGGTTTCCACAACCTAACTTGCATATCTGCCATGTACTTTTATGTTCATTGGACCATAAATGACTATTACTAGGAGGAGTTATGTCTGCTTTGGTTTCCTAACAAGCTCCACTTTTTAGGAACCACTGAGAAAATTGTAGTGAGGGGCTTAATTGCTAATGTACGCATGATTAATATATCAAGTTATTTTAAAATGTCTTTACTGTCTACAAATTTTATTCAGTTTGTATTCCTTTTTACGGACTCCGTACTAGTCATCTTTATTGTGCCTATTAGATTCTGTAGGGTAAGTTTGTGAAAAAGTATTTAGATTGAGACATGAAGGAAGTAATTGTCTAAATACTTATTACTTGTAACTTTGGTGAAAAGAAAATTTGTGTACCACTGTATTGTGGATTGAAATGGTCTTAAGTTTTTAAGAAATATTTATTTGCTATTACCATGGTGTATTTCCCTCCTTTCCCATTCTGACTTGTTATTCTACTTGGGATATAACTTTGTCAAATATTTCTGTTTTTCAAAATTCAAGATATTAAATTTTTGGTAAACTAAAATGAACTAAGTTGTATAAAAAGAATGATATTAAGAAATTGTTAATGTTTTTTTTATTCAAGTACTAATCATCACAATATTAAAAAATGTTTTCTTACAAAAGGACATCTTTTACATGTTGAGTACATGGAGTACAGTCTACTCCAGTCTCCAGTGACAATAATATATTAAATTATGTACAGCAAAGTAAGCATATATTGTCACAATACATACAAGTCTTTTCTAATTCAGGTTATATATAATAGTTATTTATTAATATTTTGAGAATTAAAGTCATCAGTCTCATTGCAGGGTATGTACATTAAAATCATTGGCTTTTTTAATGAAATTTGTACATTTCTAAACAGTCTTTTTTTTTTTTTAAAGCAATGGAACTGTTGCAATGTGATTATTCAAATATTCATCAAGTCTTTGAGTAAAAGTAAGAAAATTTTAATTCTAATTATCTCTATAACACTCGCTAAACAATGTTGACCATTGTGGTGCAGCCTGGTCCATTGTTGTAACTCTTCCATAGTTCATTGTTGGAGACTCCAGCTCAACCTGTGCGTCTCCCTCCAAACTCTCAATGATCCTTCTGGATGTTTCTTGCACCTGCTTCCATTTTCTGTCTGCATACTGCTGGTACGCATGCCTTATTCCCATGGCAACAGAAGATCTCAGGGTCAGGTGGTGACTGTAACCATGTTTACCATTGAGACTGCTTCTCAGGATTTTTATATTCAGATAAGTTATGTAGATATCTATAAAATAAATATAAAGTTGAATATTATAAAATAATTATAAAGTTGAATATTATAAAATAATTATAAAGTTGAATATTAACTATTACAGTATAAAAGATGTATATTTGACATGTAAAAAAAAACAATACTACTTGGATCGCTAACCTGTAGACCCTGTTTTGTTACAACTCGTTCCTTATGAGCCTTGAGTGCTACATGAATTTTTGGGAATTTTTCATGACATAATAATTATACTAACATAAAAAAAGTAGTTTTGGTAAACTTAAATCAGTTGTCTATATGATCATGGCTCATTTATCAGTTTATTTTTCCCCCAATTTATTTTGAGAAATTCTGTGATGATAAATTTAGGCAAGATGACAGATAAAATCCCTAGTAAACCAAATGTTTTCATCTACTGCTTACACTGGTGTCAAGCACTTATTGAGAAATTATTGACATTATGATGATGATATGAAATGTTCACCCTGCATCGGTTTGTATGTTGATGTTTCAGAATAACCTGAAGAATGTATGTCCAAGTAAATTCAGACATAAAGAACAAAGTTTGATCATTGTGCTTTCTGTCATTAACAACTATCATTTATTGTATATATTCATTTATAAGTCATCTGCATTCTGCATTGACCCAGATCTTTATCTATGCACTTGCTAATCTAAGTTTATACAGTTTATTAGGAACATAAAAATAGAACAGTGTTGATCTTTGACCTTGTGTGACATTATTCAGCTGCAGTTTGCAAATGGACCAAATTTACAAGTGAGTGTATATGGTAAACATTTTGTAAGATCCTCATATGGCAATGACTTCACAAAACTTCTTGAGAATTTGTTTTTGTCTCAAAATTATGAGTAGAACAATTACATACAACTTGATAAGACAGTTATTTATATTATTGGGAATCTTCTTGTTTTTATATTTTCCTTTTGAAATGATGTTATGATTAGAAAGGAAGGTTCATGTTTACATTTATTGAGGGTTATACCGGTACAATAGAAAGTCAGTTAGGAAAAATCATATACTAGTAAGATAAAATTTTATTTTACTTACCTATAACTAGCACCTGTTTCATTGCTTTCTGATGAGCAAGAAGAAGATTCCTGAGCAAAGCTGCTGACATCCTAACCTCCATTATTAATCACAAATAGGATCTTTCAATAAAGTCCACAAAGAGTGTTAAAAGTTCAGAAAAAGTGCTTGAAATCCACAAAATGTGCCAAAGCAGAAGCAAAATGGGAATTTTAAAAATAAATTCAAATATCACAAATAAATCTAAACTATGTTCTTAGTTTAGGTGTACATAGAGTAGGTAGTGCTATTTGAAGGAAACTTATTATCAGGTTTGCAGTTTTACTCTTGTTACAGGTAATGAATCACTTACCATCAAAGTTTAAGGGGGGAATGAAAATAGATGTTTGTTTGGTCATTATTTATACCCCTTTGGCCTAGACAGGAATTAAATAAATTTATTTTGCAAATACTACTTCCATTTATTCCTACTATTTGCTACTTTTAATTCTTTGATCAAGATTAGTCCAGGTGAGATGTTTTCTCCTATTATAATCTTATCATTTCCTGTGATGAAACAGGAAAGGTCTAATCATTAATTTCTTTGACAAACCATTTGACAATTAAGTTTTATTCTTTGTACAAATCATTTTACAGTTAAGTTCCATTGTTCCTGTTTAAAAATCAGTGCCTTGTTTGTGCCTGTGGCCACTGAGGGATTAACTGTAATTGGCCATACTGCACTGGTCACTAACCTGTAAGCCTTTGATGTAACTTTCCTGCTGTTATGTTCTCACTTTGATTTGGAAATAGTAATTAGCCAACCTATACAGTAATTTGGCATTGCACCTTTGTTGTATAATAAGTGAATTGGTAGATAGTTTGTGATGAATTTATTTATTTTTATCTATCTATCTATCTATCTATCTATCTATCTATCTATCTATCTATCTATCTATCTATCTATCTATCTATCTAGTAAATTTGTGTTGGGAATAAAATTGATTGAACATGAATTTTTATTGAGAATAAGAAAATGTTCACCCAGAAAAGTGAGCATCATTGAATGAATTATTAATATAACTGATTTGGAAGATTCGGACTTTGCACTTTGATCCCATTGTCTCCCAAATTGACTATACTTCTTGGGTGTACTTTTTTATATAACAAACTCTGCCTACAAGTTGTATTAGTGCAAGCCTTCCCTTGCCTGTGTAGTTAGTCTCTAGGAATGGCCATAGATGCTAATGGTGATAGAGACTTTAAAATGACATTGGAGTTGCAATGTGAATTCACTGATGACCGCTAGTGTAGCATATTTGCACACTTGAATCCATGACAGAATGGACAAAAGTTTTCAGAGTAAGAACATGCAGAAAATATGTAAATTGTTATAACGATTGCTAGTAGACCAAACATAATCACTCAGTTTAAATGAATGCAAGAACTGGAATGGAAAATTTCTTGGTGTAGCTCTTTTCAGATGAATCAGATATTCATTTATTCACTTATAAATGGGTTTTTTGTTTGGTACCTTAGCCCTTGATGTTATTCAACCTTGTTATTGGGTTTATATGGGGTGGGCAATATATGAGTACCGGTACTTATTTAATCACAAATAGGGTTGTGGGGGTTGGTATTTGAGTACTTGATGTTATTCAATCATGTAAATAGGCATCGATGAGGTGGGCGATACATGAGTTCTTATTCAATGATATAAATGGGATTGAGGGTGGTACCTGAGCATTTGATATTATTCAATCCTGTAAATGGATATAGAAGGGATGGAGGATGCTTGGGTATTTATTCAGTGATGTAATGGGGTTGGGGGAGTTGATACCTGAACATTTGATGTTATTCAGTCCTGTAAATGTTTTTCAGGGGATGGGAAGGGTACCTGAAAACATGAGGTTCTTTAATTACATAAATGTTTGGGTAATTGATGTTAATCAATCTAGTAAATGGAGGTTGTGGTTGAAGGGTACAAGAGCACTTGATGTTACTATATTATGTAAATGGGTGTGGAAGGGGTGGGGGAGGCATGAGTACTTATTCAATTACATAAATGGGGCTGTAAGAGTTGGCACATGATCACTTCATGTTATTCAATTGTGTAAATTGGTGTAGAAGGGGTGAGGGATGCATGAGTACTTATTCAATGACATAAATGGGGTTGTAAAGGTTGTTGCATTAGCACTTGATGTTATTCAATCATGTAAATGTTTTTGGGGGGATGGGAAGGTTACCTGAAAACATGAGGTTATTCCATTGTGTAAATGTTTTGGCACTTGAGGGGTACATGAGCACTTGATGTTCAATCCTGTCATTGTTTTGAGGGTTGGGGGTACCTGATCACTTGATAGCATGTCTATAACAGTAATATAGTCCTGCAAAGGAAAGTTAATTTTTGTATTGTGTAGACCGCAGAAGTTGGCAGACTGTAAAAGCAAGTAAAATTGACTTTTATTACTACTACATGCATTGGTGCTTTGTTTGTTTGTTTGTTTTTTATGGTTTAACCCCATTTTTCAGCACAATATAGGCTATACATGGCGGCCAGTATTAATGGTGGAGGAAGAAACCGGACAAACCCCAGAAAGAACCACCGATCCATGAGAAGCTACTGGCAAGCTTTCTCACATAACTACATTTGCCAAATCTTAGACTCGAACACACGCAGACAGATGTGAGATGGCAGTGGTCTGTAACAGACAGCGCTTTAGACCACTCGGCCACTCAGGGCCCCCGCATTAGTGCTTTAACTTCTGTCCAGTATATTTTTTTGCACCTTAAACGTTTTGTATATCGCCCCACCATTTGAAGGACTTTGGACACAGTACCCCAAGCCTTTTTGGATTCCTGGAGCAACACTAGAGACAACAACCTGAGAACTTGGAGTATTCTCCAAGTTAAACCCATATTTTGTAAGATGTTTATGATGATGAGGATTTTTAATTGCTTTATGATGTTGAAAAGAGGGGTTCTCAGTGTTGTTCTTGTTTGGTCTGACATATTAGATGGATGCTGATAAGCACTTGAAAGATTTTAAAGTCTAGGGCCTCTTTCTTTTTAAAGTCTAGGGACTCTTTCTCTATCTCAAATTCAATGATTTACCCAACTTGCTAGACTGAGATAAAAAAAATTGGGTTATGGCATCCATTTTGCAGTGCACAAAAAATGTCATATTCCTGCATGTAGAAGTTTTTGTATCTGTCCGTCCTTCTATCTGGCACACAGTCTCATTAGTGTGACTAGTCCCAGTTTTTGACAGAAAATCTGTAAATATCATGGTCATAACCCAGAGATGCGCATAACAACAATCATAGTGTTCACTTGTGCTGTGTATGACATTGTCAGATCTTGCGAACACAATTAGTCTCATTTAAGTTGATCCATACTAAATCATCATCTGACGATGCATGTCTCAACAAACCACCATGATGTTCAAGTTTTTAGCTGTACTGGCATAGAGCAGATGATCTCATGGGAGGGCATGTTGTCCATTGTCCATCATTAAGCATCTGTCATCCATCCATTAGCACAAGTTTGTTATCTGCTACTCCTCCTAAACTGCTTGGAAGGTTGCCATAGAATCATGAGGGCTTGTTGGTCCTAAATGAAACTAGTACTGCTTCTACATCCCAAGATGGCTACCATGGTAGCCATCTTGAAAATCTTTTATTTTTGCTTCTTTTCCTGAATGGACAGTCATTAATACAACTTTTTCACCAGAAGACTTTTTTAATATATTATCTAGTTAGTCCTAAATTAAAATGGTGCTACTTAGACATCTAATATGGCCGACACAATGGCCAACTTGAAAATATTTTATTGCTTCTGCTTTTGAATGGATGCTCCTATCAACATGGTACTTGTCTTAAATAAAAATGGTGCCAATTTGCTATTACCACTATGGCAATGATCTTTAAACTCTTATTGCTATTGCACCTGAATAAAATTGTATCATTTCACTCATGTCAATGGTTTTTTGGGGGGATGTGCTTGAACAATTGATTTTATTCAGTCTTGTAAATGTTATTGCGGAGGGTTGGGGTAATGCAATCCAATGTCCATCATTATTCATCTGTCATTCATCCACTAGTACAAGTGTTTTCTCTGCTAATCCTCATAAATTACTCGGAAGATTGCCATAAAACTTGACTGCAGAATTATCTTGTGGTCTTGTTTGTCCTAAATGAAAATGGTTCTACTTCCACATCTAATATGGCCACGATAGCAACTATCGTGAAAATATTATTATTGCTACTTTTCCAAAATGGAAAGTCATATTGACATGGCTTTTTTACCAGAAGACTTTAGATGGGTCCAAAATAAAAATGGCACTACTTAGACATCTAATATTGTAGACCCAGTGGCTAACTTCGTATTATTTTGTGGTGTCTAGTTGAAAATAAATACAAATATTGACAATCTGACAGCCAGTGTAGACACAATGGCAGACAGTTTAAAAATGTTATCACTTCTTCCCAAATATGAAACGCTTAGGTGGCCTAGTGGTTAGAGTGTCCACATGGGAGTTTGTGGCTTAGATCCCTGGCCAAGTCATACCAAAGACTTATTAAAATGGTACTTATAGCTGCCTCGCGTGCCATTCAGCATTAAAATGATAGTATGTGGACTGGTTGGCCTGGTCTCAGGATAATGTGTCTGGGTAGAACATCATGCTCCATGCCTGTGGTATGATGCCCCAGTACTAGATATTTTTATGATCCACAACAGTCTTTAAGGCATATAGTGTTATCCTTGTTCGCTGTCTTTATCTCAATTGTCATTTCTTGTCTGATGACTTGTCTCAAGCTAGTTGATATATAAGTGGCGATTCTGTTCTCTAGCTACCATTATCTGTCCATCTATACCTGTTAAATCAACTTTTTCCTTTCAAATTTTATAGTGTGTTTTTCCACATGTGAAGGTGTGTCAGGATCCAGGAGTCATCCAATAATTATTCTGTCTGTGCATCAGTACACATTTTTAGTACTCCATCTGACGATCAGTAAGCAAATAATTTAATCACTTGAGTTTGACCGTCACATGACACACTTAAATGTATTTTTTTAATACAAATTTTGTATTGTTTTTGTTTTTCAAGTTACACTTTCATAGTTCCCTCTCAACATTGATGTCAGAGTCCAGTAGTAGTTACTGTGTGTGTTCATCCATTAACAGTATTGTTTCTGAATGAAATGTTACTGGATATTTTTGGGGTCTTGAGTGGCCGAGTCGTCTAAAGCGCTCAACATTACAGATCACTTCTATATCAGCTCAGTCTGCTTTAGTTCAAGTCTCAGGTTCGACCATGATAGATATGTGAGAAAGCTTGCCAGTAGCTTTCCGTGGGCCCATGGTTCTCTCCATGACTCTTCCAGTTTCTTTCTCCACCATTTATACTGGCTGCCATGTATAGCCTATCTTGTGCTGAAAAAAGGCATTAATCTCTCTCTCAGCAGCAACTGGTGATTGTTGGATTTTGACCACATTTGGTTTGCAGCTTTAGATTAAAGTGACCTTCAAAGATTTCACTTCCGTTTGTTCTTTCTCATTATTTAAATCAATTATTATGTCATCCCTCGACCAATTTTCCCATCCCCTGACCTTCACTTCTGCAGATGGTTTGTTGGAATACAGCTTTGTATTGATGAGACCTTGAATGAGGATTCCAAAACATGATTTTACAAGAGTTATGCCCCTCAGATTACTATTCCTATGATTTTGGTTTTTGCAGCATAACCTAACAAAGATTTGCTAGATTTAAAAAAAAAAAAATTGGCATGGGGCTTATAGTCAATGAAGGAGTTTTATTTCCAGGTTTGGACAATATCATGTATAGGACTTGTGCCCCTGATTGCCTGTCCTCCTGATTTTGGTTTCTGCAGTTTGAATTTACCAAAGTCTGCTGGATTTCAGTAAGATTTGGTATTAGGATTTATATTAATGAGGTCTTGAATAAGTTTGTTTTTGTGCATGGTACAGTGCTGTTTACAGGAGTTATGCCCTATGATTGTCAGTTCTGTTGGCCTTGTTTTTATTACTATGTGTTCAGAATGGTTTGATGGATTTCAATTAAATTTGGTATGGGTCTCTACATTGATGCAATCTTGATTGAATTTGATTTACATCATTCCATGGTATTATTCACTGGAGTTGTTTCCCTATGATTGCCTGTCCTCCATACACTGGTTCCATGGAATTACGTTTTTTCAACTCAAACTTTTTTGTTTTCAATCAGATTTGATGAGACCTTGATTGAGTTACATTTTCAACATGCCTTATTATTTACATAGTCAAGCCGATGATTACATGTCCACCAGGTTTCTGCAGCATGATTTCTTCTGTTTCAATCTTTGTCTAGACCTCAATATGATTTCCCCTGACCAGGTCTGGGTTTTTATATCATCACTGATCTGGTTCTAAAATAATGGCTTGTTCAGTCCCAATCTTCAATGTTAGCTTTAATATTACTCCTTATGTATATTGTTTTTTAGACAATTTTCATAAAGATCATTCTGATTAGTCAATAGTATTTGTTTGTCCAATGAATATTGGTGTATTGGAAATTTATGGAAATAGAAAGAAAGAATCAGGCTTCAAAACATGGTATATCTATAGATATATACACGGACACAATAAGTGTCGATAAAGGTTTGTAAAATGATTTGGAAATAGGAATGACTTGAATGCAAAGTCAATGAGAATATAGTTGGTCAATTTGAAAGAAAACTGAGCAACATAGGACTGTCATTTTTTCAATGTTTTTTCAGAAAGATTTGAACTACTCCAATTGCATCTGGAGTTTTTGGTGGCATCTCCAAAACAAAGCTGCACACAGACAGATTGGAACTTAGACACACAAATTACAGCCATTGTGGTTTATTTTGTTTATTCTATTTTTATTTGCAGAGAAAAGCAGGTTTTTTAATGAAAAGGACAACTCTAGCCTCTAATGTTTTAAATGAGAAGGAGTTTGACCATCATATTTTGAAAATTTGCAATCTCTGCCTGACTTATATTGCCAACAGAAAATGTATGTGTTAAGTGAAAACGAGTTGGTCCAATATGATTTGGAAGTTTCCAAACTGATTCCCTTCCAGAATTTAATGAAGGACAGTTTGTAGATCTCTGGTGGATGATATTGTTGCCAGATTGCCTTGTCTATCAAAGATGGTCATACCAATGTACCGAGTTGTTTACATGGCCCATAGAGTCATTCATTAATGTTATGAATTTTATTATTTATTTCAAATCAATGAGGATAGACATAAAAACCCTGAGCTCAGCATCAAACATCACATTGATCTTAAGAAATCAGGAATAAGTCTAATACAACATTTCAAGAAAGAAGATTTTGTGCATGAAAGGGCAGATATAAACATGCATCTGAATATGTAAACTGCATGTTGATAATACAAGGAGGAGCTTCAAGGGCAAATAACTCTTGTTGAGAATGAAAAGAAAATATTGAAAATTGAGCCAAAAGTTTTGTTGTTTACAAAACTAAAGCAAATTAAATTTTGTTGGTGAATTATTTGTATATAATTTATGTATTTCTTGGTTTTCAAGAAAAAGATTTGAACTATTGTATGAACTCTGACATGCACATGCTATCCTTCAGCACTAAAATTGGTGAACAATTAGATGTCACTATGTATTACACAAACCCATCAAATTAACAGTTTCAGTATAACTTGTTACCTAGAGTGAATATACTGATTAAAAGTGAGGCTGTAATATTAAGGAAAAGCATATGTTCATGCAAGATATCCATGCTGCATAGAAAGCAAGTTGTCATACATTGATGAGTATTTTTTAATATAAAGCAGTCACAATAGAGATTGAAGTGTAGGAGTGCATGTCTCTTAAGGGCTTTACCAAACATACTTCCAAATGGACCAATAGAGTGGATATTCGAAATATGAGCAGGGGAAAGCAGTATAGTTGTGAATTCTGGAAAGCAGTGAATAATATTCTGTTGTGGCCATTTTTACTTGTTCTTTTGTTAAGAATATGTAAATATTTATGTGACATATGGAAGATAAACTGTAAATTCATGGATTTAAACTGTGGAGTGATATTCTGATTAGTATTCAAGTGGCAAAACTGACTTTTGTGTTTCTTATATAGTGCAAAGATAGGACTGTATATTTAAAACAGAGGTAAATAACAGGACATGAATAAGATTCTGTTAATCTTATTTCTCACGAGAGGTAGGTTTAAGAGGAATATATATTTGTTTGCATTATTAGTGATATATGTCAATAATTGTGTTTTTTCCAGTGTTTGTCTTTGTTCTTTGAGTGATTATTGAAGTCACCCTCCGCTATCTTAAGTATTTGACCAAGTGTAGAAGAGTTTGTCGACACAATGAACATTGTGATATTTTTTAGCATGATTTAAAGTTAGAAAAGAATTTCATAAATGATTCTTTTGTTTAGAATGGAGGAATATCTTTGTTAAACATTATTACATTAAGGAGCCAAGTTTGAAGTGCAAATGAACACCCTTCTTCTTCATTAGACCCTACTGGGGAATGATCAAAGACACCTCTGCACAATTTCAGTTTTTTAAACAGAGAATCAAAATCATTATTTTTCTGAGGACTGTTCAATTTAAGGTAGAATAGACATGAAGGTTTGTACTGATATCTGGCATTCAATATTATTGTTTTCAAGAGTTCTGGCCCCTGATTGCGCCTCTTTGTTTGGTTTCCACAGCCTAACTTGCATTCCAGCGATATCTGCCATGTACTTTTATGTTCATTGGACCATAAATGACTATTACTAGGAGGAGTTATGTCTGCTTTGGTTTCCTAACAAGCTCCACTTTTTAGGAACCACTGAGAAAATTGTAGTGAGGGGCTTAATTGCTAATGTACGCATGATTAATATATCAAGTTATTTTAAAATGTCTTTACTGTCTACAAATTTTATTCAGTTTGTATCCCTTTTTACGGACTCCGTACTAGTCATCTTTATTGTGCCTATTAGATTCTGTAGGGTAAGTTTGTGAAAAAGTATTTAGATTGAGACATGAAGGAAGTAATTGTCTAAATACTTATTACTTGTAACTTTGGTGAAAAGAAAATTTGTGTACCTCTGTATTGTGGATTGAAATGGTCTTAAGTTTTTAAGAAATATTTATTTGCTATTACCATGGTGTATTTCCCTCCTTTCCCATTCTGACTTGTTATTCTACTTGGGATATAACTTTGTCAAATATTTCTGTTTTTCAAAATTCAAGATATTAAATTTTTGGTAAACTAAAATGAACTAAGTTGTATAAAAAGAATGATATTAAGAAATTGTTAATGTTTTTTTTATTCAAGTACTAATCATCACAATATTAAAAAATGTTTTCTTACAAAAGGACATCTTTTACATGTTGAGTACATGGAGTACAGTCTACTCCAGTCTCAATAATATATTAAATTATGTACAGCAAAGTAAGCATATATTGTTACAATACATACAAGTCTTTTCTAATTCAGGTTATATATAATAGTTATTTATTAATATTTTGAGAATTAAAGTCATCAGTCTCATTGCAGGGTATGTACAGTAAAATCATTGGCCTTTTTAATGAAATTTGTACATTTCTAAACAGTCTTTTTTTTTTTTTAAAGCAATGGAACTGTTGCAATGTGATTATTCAAATATTCATCAAGTCTTTGAGTAAAAGTAAGAAAATTTTAATTCTAATTATCTCTATAACACTCGCTAAACAATGTTGACCATTGTGGTGCAGCCTGGTCCATTGTTGTAACTCTTCCATAGTTCATTGTTGCAGACTCCAGCTCAACCTGTGCGTCTCCCTCCAAACTCTCAATGATCCTTCTGGATGTTTCTTGCACCTGCTTCCATTTTCTGTCTGCATACTGCTGGTACACATGCCTGATTCCCATGGCAACAGAAGATCTCAGGGTCAGGTGGTGACTGTAACCATGTTTACCATTGAGACTGCTTCTCAGGATTTTTATATTCAGAGAAGTTATGTAGATATCTATAAAATAAATATAAAGTTGAATATTATAAAATAATTATAAAGTTGAATATTATAAAATAATTATAAAGTTGAATATTAACTATTACAGTATAAAAGATGTATATTTGACATGTAAAAAAACAGTACTACTTGGATAACTAGCCTGTAGACCCTGTTTTCTTACAACTCGTTCCTTATGAGCCTTGAGTGCTACATGAATTTTTGGGAATCTTTCATGACATAATAATTATACTAACATAAAAAAAAAGTAGTTTCGGTAAACTTAAATCAGTTGTCTATATGATCATGGTTCATTTATCAGTTTATTTTTCCCCCAATTTATTTTGAGAAATTCTGTGATGATCAATTTAGGCAAGATGACAGATAAAGTCCCTAGTAAACCAAATGTTTTCATCTACTGCTTACACTGGTGTCAAGCACTTATTGAGAAATTATTGACATTATGATGATGATATGAAATGTACACCCTGCATCGGTTTGTATGTTGATGTTTCAGAATAACCTGAAGAATGTATGTCCAAGTAAATTCAGACATAAAGAACAAAGTTTGATCATTGTGCTTTCTGTCATTAACAACTATCATTTATTGTATATATTCATTTATAAGTCATCTGCATTCTGCATTGACCCAGATCTTTATCTATGCACTTGCTAATCTAAGTTTATACAGTTTATTAGGAACATAAAAATAGAACAGTGTTGATCTTTGACCTTGTGTCACATTATTCAGCTACAGTGTTTGCAAATGGACCAAAACTTACAAGTGAGTGTATATGGTAAACATTTTGTAAGATCCTCATATGGCAATGACTTCACAAAACTTCTTGAGAATTTGCTTTTTGTCTCAAAATTATGAGTAGAACAATTACATATACATTAATAAGCCAGTGATTTTTACTATTGGGAATCTTCTTGTTTTTATATTTTCCTTTTGAAATGATGTTATGATTAGAAAGGAAGGTTCTTGTTTACATTTATTGAGGGTTATACAGTAGGAAGTCAGTTAAGAAAAATCATATACTAGTAAGATAAAATTTTATTTTACTTACCTATAACTAGCACTTGTTTCATTGCTTTCTGATGAGCAAGAAGAAGATTCCTGAGCAAAGCTGCTGACATCCTAGCCTCCATTATTAATCACAAATAGGATCTTTCAATAAAGTCCACAAAGAGTGCTTAAAGTCCAGAAAAAGTGCTAATAGTCTACAAAAAGTACTAAAACAGGTCCACAAAACAGGAGCAAAATGGAAATTTTAAAAATAAATTCAAATATCACAAATAAATCTAAACTATGTTCTTAGTTTAGGTGTACATAGAGTAGGTAGTGCTATTTGAAGGAAACTTATTATCAGGTGTGCAGTTTTACTCTTGTTACAGGTAATGAATCACATACCATCAAAGTTTAAGGGGGGAATGAAAATAGATGTTTGTTTGGTCATTATTTATACCCCTTTGGCATAGACAGGAATTAAATAAATTTATTTTGCAAATACTACTTCCATTTATTCCTACTATTTGCTACTTTTAATTCTTTGATCAAGATTAGTCCAGGTGAGATGTTTTCTCCTATTATCTTATCATTTCCTGTGATGAAACAGGAAAGGTCTAATCATTAATTTCTTTGACAAACCATTTGACAATTAAGTTTTATTCTTTGTACAAATCATGTTACAGTTAAGTTCCATTGTTCCTGTTTAAAAATCAGTGTCTTGTTTGTGCCTGTGGCCACTGAGGGATTAACTGTAATTGGCCATACTGCACTGGTCACTAACCTGTAGGCCTTTGATGTAACCTTCCTGCTGTTATCTTCTCACTTTGACTTGGAAATAGTAGTTATCCAACCTATACAGTAATTTGTCACTGTACTTTTTGTTGTATAATAATTGATTTGGTAGATAGTTTTTGATGAATATCTATCTATCTATCTATCTATCTATCTATCTATCTATCTATCTATCTATCTAGCAAATTTGTGTTGGGAATAAAATTGATTGAACATGAATTTTTATTGAGAATAAGAAAATGTTCACCCAGAAAAGTGAGCATCATTGAATGAATTATTAATATAACTGATTTGGAAGATTCGGACATTGCACTTTGATCCCATTGTCTCCCAAATTGACTATACTTCTTGGGTGTACTTTTTTATATAACAAACTCTGCCTACAAGTTGTATTAGTGCAAGCCTTCCCTTGCCTGTGTAGTTAGTCTCTAGGAATGGCCATAGATGCTAATGGTGATAGAGACTTTAAAATGACATTGGAGTTGCAATGTGAATTCACTGATGACCGCTAGTGTAGCATATTTGCACACTTGAATCCATGACAGAATGGACAAAAGTTTTCAGAGTAAGAACATGCAGAAAATATGTAAATTGTTATAACGATTGCTAGTAGACCAAACATAATCACTCAGTTTAAATGAATGCAAGAACTGGAATGGAAAATTTCTTGGTGTAGCTAAATTCAGATGAATCAGATATTCATTTATTCACTTATAAATGGGTTTTTTGTTTGGTACCTTAGCCCTTGATGTTATTCAACCTTGTTATTGGGTGTATATGGGGTGGGCAATATATGAGTACTTATTTAATCACAAATAGGGTTGTGGGGGTTGGTATTTGAGTACTTGATGTTATTCAATCATGTAAATAGGCATCAATGGGGTGGGCGATACATGAGTTCTTATTCAATGATGTAAATGGGATTGGGGGTGGTACCTGAGCATTTGATATTATTCAATCCTGTAAATGGATATAGAAGGGATGGAGGATGCTTGGGTATTTATTCAGTGATGTAATGGGGTTGGGGGAGTTGATACCTGAACATTTGATGTTATTCAGTCCTGTAAATGTTTTTCAGGGGATGGGAAGGTTACCTGAAAACATGAGGTTATTCCATTGTGTAAATGTTTTGGCACTTGAGGGGTACATGAGCACTTGATGTTCAATCCTGTCATTGTTTTGAGGGTTGGGGGTACCTGGTCACTTGATAGCATGTCTATAACAGTAATATAGTCCTGCAAAGGAAAGTTAATTTTTGTATTGTGTAGACCGCAGAAGTTGGCAGACTGTAAAAGCAAGTAAGATTGATTTTTATTACTACTACATGCATTGGTGCTTTGTTTGTTTGTTTTTTATGGTTTAACCCCATTTTTCAGCACAATATAGGCTATACATGGCGGCCAGTATTAATGGTGGAGAAAGAAACCGGACAAACCCCAGAAAGAACCACCGACCCACGAGAAGCTACTGGCAAGCTTTCTCACATAACTACATTTGTCGAATCTTAGACTCGAACACATGCAGACAGAGGTGAGATGGCATTGGTCCATAACGGACAGCGCTTTAGACCACTCGGTCACTCAGGGCCCCTGCTTTGGTGCTTTAAGTTCTGTCCAGTATATTTTTTTGCACCTTTAACATTTTGTATATCCCCCCACCATTTGAAGGACTTTGGACACAGTACCACAAGCCTTTTTGGATTCCTGGAGCAACACTAGAGACAACAACCTGAGAACTTGGAGTATTCTCCAAGTTAAACCCATATTTTGTAAGATGTTTATGATGATGAGGATTTTTAATTGCTTTTATGATGTTGAAAAGAGGGGTTCTCAGTGTTGTTCTTGTTTGGTCTGACATATCAGATGGATGCTGATAAGCACTTGAAAGATTTTAAAGTCTAGGGCCTCTTTTTCTTTAAAGTCTAGGGACTCTTTCTCTATCTCAAATTCAATGATTTACCCAACTTGCTAGACTGAGATAAAAACTTGGGTTATGGCATCCATTTTGTCATATTCCCTGGATATAGAATTTTTTGTATCTGTCCATCCTTCTGTCTGGCACACAGTCTCATTAGTGTGACTAGTCCCAGTTTTTTTTACTGAAACTCTGTAAGTATCATGGTCATCACCCAGAGATGCACATAGCAATAATCACAGTGTTCACTTGTGCTGTGTATGACATTGTCAGATCTTGCGAACACAATTAGTCTCATTTAAGTTGATCCAGACTAAATCATCATCTGACGATGCATGTCTCAACAAACCACCATGATGTTCAAGTTTTTATCTGTACTGACACAGAGCAGATGATCTCATGGGAGGGCATGTTGTCCATTGTCCATCATTAAGCATCTGTCATCCATCCATTAGCACAAGTTTGTTATCTGCTACTCCTCCTAAACTGCTTGGAAGGTTGCCATTTATTCATGAGGTCTAATTGGTCCTAAATGAAACAAGTACTACTCCTTCTACATCCCAAGGTGGCTACCATGGTAGCCATCTTGAAAATCTTTTATTTTTGCTGCTTTTCCTGAATGGACAGTCATTAATACAACTTTTTCACCAAAAGACTTTTTTTTAATATGTTATCTACAGTGGGACCCCGCTATAACACGATAGTTGGGAGCCATAGAATCCGACCGGGCTATGAACCGAACCGTGTTAAAAGCAACCATGTACAATACCAACACATTTTTGGATTTAATTAGGGGGGGGATTACATAAAGACGGGTGCGAAAATGCATGGCACAATTACCATTCTTGATCAATATATATTAAATGAGAAAAACATTTGCTGTGGTAACAGAAATTGCAGATATAACATATTACTTTATTCAAAGAACCATGCATTGGTACATATACGTGTCTAATTTATGTATACATATATAATCTATTGCATGAAAAGAGTATCAACACCGTGTACTCACCAGCGAATATTGTAACATACATTGAATCCATAATACAAATATTTCCATCGAAAATATCCACACACGGATGTAAAATATTCAATAATTTTGTCACAGATCATTATGTGACTGAATTCAATGAAAAGAAAAAAAACAAAAATTACGTAATGGGTGTACGTAATGAATGATGAAATAGTACATGTCCATAGATTAAATAATGGAAGCTAAAGTGTATTCTTATAATAACTACATGTACACCTCAGGATCTTTCTGTCTCTGAATTCAGTCATTGTAAATTTCAGCACATTTTCCCACCCAAGCTACTAGTCAAAGTCCTTTGAACTTGCCGCCCAGTTATTGCGTCATGTTCTTTTGATGTACTCTAATAAATACAGCAGACAGAACTGGCTGTATGTATTTTAACCACTGAATTATGTCACTGTTTTGCTCGGCAGTTCACTTTGATGATAAACAATGTACTTAAATTAATTGATTTATTCATTCTGGTGAGAATCTTTTATCAACCGCCGCATTGGCTGCTGCTTAGTTGTGTATGAAATTAAGAGAACATATATCGGAGATATTTGAGCAACGATTGTACATTCGGAATGCATTCAAGACAAACACAAAGTAGACACGATGGCTTCATTACTGAGGAATCAGTAATTATAATATTAACACTTATGAGCTGTAATTTTTCAACAATAAATAAAGATCAAAGTTCTCAATAGACCCAGCAATTGGTTCATATTTCCGACGTTTATTTTGGCACAAAAATAGAAGAAATTTGATAATTTGTTTAGACGAATATGAGAATGATAATTAAACTCTTAATTTTTTTTTTTCATACTTAAATTTTTTTTGGGGGGGGGGGGGCTTTGACAAAAATACCTGTAATAAATTACCCGAAATTTCGGGAGCCATGCCACGACCAGGTTATATCCGAATTCGGGTTATAGTGGGGTGGGTTATAGCAGGGCAGGTTATAGCGGGGTCCCACTGTAGTTAGTCCTAAATTAAAATGGTGCTACCTAGACATCTGATATGGCCGACACAGTGGCTAACTTGAAAATATTTTATTGTTTCTGCTTTTGAATGGATGCTCCTATCAACATGGTACTTCTTGTCTTAAAGAAAAATGGTGCCAATTTGCTATTACCACTATGGCAATGATCTTTAAACTCTTATTGCTATTGCACCTGAATAAAATTGTATCATTTCACTCATGTTAATGTTTCTTTGTGGGGATGTGCTTGAACATTTGATTTTATTCAGTCTTGTAAATGTTATTGCAGAGGATTGGGGAATGCAGTCCAATGTCCATCACTATTCATCTGTCATTCATCCACTAGTACAAGTGTTTGCTCTGCTAATCCTCATAAATTACTCGGAAGATTGCCATAAAACTTGACTGCAGAATTATCTTTTGGTCTTGTTTGTCCTAAATGAAACTGGTTCTACTTCCACATCCAATATGGCCACGATAGCAACTATCGTGAAAATATTATTGCTACTTTTCCTAAATGGAAAGTCATATTGACATGACTTTTTTTACCAGAAGACTTTATATGGGTCTAAAATAAAAATGGCACTACTTAGACATTTAATATTGTAGACCCAGTGGCTAACTTCGTATTATTTTGTGGTGTCTAGTTGAAAAGAAATACAAATATTGACAATCTGACAGCCAGTGTAGACACAATGACAGACAGTTTAAAAATGTTATCACTTCTTCCCAAATATGAAATGCTTAGGTGGCTTAGTGGTTAGAGTGTCCACATGGGAGTTTGTGGCTTAGATCCCTGGCCAAGTCATACCAAAGACTTATTAAAATGGTACTTATAGCTGCCTCGTGTGCCATTCAGCATTAAAATGATAGTATGTGGACTGGTTGGCCTGGTCTCAGGATAATGTGTCTGGGTTGAAAATCATGCTCCATGCCTGTGGTATGATGCCCCAGTGCTAGATATTTTTATGATCCACAACAGTCTTTAAGGCATATAGTGTTATCCTTGTTCGCTGTCTTTATCTCAATTGTCATTTCTTGTCTGATGACTTGTCTCCAACTAGTTGATATATAAGTGGCGATTCTGTTCTCTAGCTACCATTATCTGTCCATCTATACCTGTTAAATCAACTTTTTTCTTTCAAATTTTATAGTGTGTTTTTCCACATGTGAAGGTGTGTCAGGATCCAGGAGTCATCCAATAATTATTCTGTCTGTGCATCAGTACACATTTTTAGTACTCCATCTGACAATCAGTAAAGAAATAATTTAATCACTTGAGGTTGACCGTCACATGACACACTTAAATGTATTTTTTTAATGCAAATTTTGTATTGTTTTTGTTCTTCAAGCTACATTTTCAATATTCCTACTCAACAATGATGTCAGAGTCAAGTAGTATTGTGTGGTTTCATCCATTAACAGTATTGTTTCTGAATGGAATTTTTACTGGGGATTGTTCGGGCCCCAGGTGGCTGAGTGGTCTAAAGCTGAGTCTGCTTGGGTTCAAGTCTCGGGTTCGACCATTATGGATATGTGGGAAAGCTTGCCAGTAGCTTCTCATAGGTCCATGGTTCTCTCCTGGGCTCTTCCAGGTTCTTCTTCCACCATTTATACTGGCTGCCATGTATAGCCTATCTTATGCTTAAAAATGGCATTAATATCTGCAACAGCTACAACTGTGATTGTTGGATTTTTAACATATTTGGTTTGCAGCTTTAGTTTAAAGTGAGCTTCAAACATTTCACTTTCATAGGTTTTCTCTCATTACTTAGATACAGTTTACTCCGGTTAACTGCACACCCTAGGGCCCATCACGAGACCGTGCAGTTAACCAGAGAGTGCAGTTAACCAGAGAGTGCAGTTAACCAGAGTACTGTACAGTACATTTTTAAGAATTGGGAAAAATCGGGACCGGCGTGATTACGTGCAGTTATCCGGAGTGTGCAGTTAACCAATGTGCAGTTAAGTGGAGTCGACTGTACATTATTATCTCACCCCTATACCAGTTTCCCTGACTTTATTTCTGCAGATGGTTTGTTGGTATACAGCTTTGTATTGATGAGACCTTGAATGAGGATTCCAAAACATGATTTTACAAGAGTTATTCCCCCCAGATTACTATACCTATGATTTTGGTTTTTGCAGCATAACCTAGCCAAGATTTGCTAGATTTAAAAAAAAAAAAAAGGGGCTTTATATGAAATAGTCAGTGAAGGAGTTTGATTTCCAGGTTTGGATAATGTCTTTTATAGGACTTATGCCCCCTGATTCCCTGTCCTCATGATTTTGGTTTCAGCAGTTTCACTTTACTTAAGTATGCTGGATTTCAGGAAGATTTGGTATTAGGATTTATATTAATGAGTCCTTGAATAAGTTTGTTTTTGAGCATGGTACATTGCTGTTTACAGATGTTATGCACCTTGATTGTCAGTCTTCTTGGCCTTGGTTCAATTACTATGAGTTGACAATGGTTTGATGGATTTCAATTAAATTTGGCATGGGTCTTTATGTTGATGCAGCGTTGAATGAATTTGATTTCCATCATTCCATGGTATTATTCACTGGAGTTATTTCCCCATGATTGCCTGTCCTGCAGAAGCTGGTTCCATGGAATTTTTCTTTTTCAACTCAAACTTGATTGTTTTCAACCAGATTTGATGAGACATTGATTTAGTTAGATTTTTAACATGTCATATTGTTTACACACGTCAAGCCCATGATTCCAGTTCGCCTGGTTTCTGCAGCATGATTTTTTTGTTTTCAACCTTTTTCTAGACCTCAATATATCCCCTGACAAGGTCTGTTTTTTAATATCATCACTGATCTGGTTCTAAAATAATGGCTTGTTCAGTCCCAATCTTCAGTGTTCCTTTTAATAGTACTCCTTCTGTATATTGTTTAATAGACAGTTGTCATAAAGAGCATTCTGAATGGTCAATAGTATATTTTTTCTTCAATGAATATTCGTTTTTTGGAAATTTATGGAAATAGAAAAAAAGAAGCAGGCTTCAAAACATAGTATAGCTATGTAGACAGAGACATGGACACAAAAAGTGTCGATAAAGGTTTGTAAAATGTTTTGGAAATAGGAATTGCTTGAATGCAAAGTCAATGGGAATATTGTTGGTCCATTTGAAATAAAACTGAGCAACAGATGACTGGCATTGTGCAATGTTTGTTAGAAAGATTTGAACTACTCCAATTGCATCTGGAGTTTTGGGTGGCATCTCCAAAACAAAGCTGTATACAGACAGATTGAAACTTAGACACACAAATTACAGCCATTGTGGTTTATATTCTTTATTCTATTTTTGTTGCAGAGAAAGCAGTTTTAATGATAAGGATAAATCTAGCTTCTGTTTTAAATGAGAAGGAGTTTGACCAGCATGTTTTTGAAATTTGCAATCTCTACCTGACTTACATTACCAACAGAAATGTATGTGTTAAGTGAAAATATGTTGGACCAATATGATTTGGAAATTACCAAACTGATTCCCTTCCAGAATTTAATGAAGGACAGTTTGTAGATCTCTGGTGGATGATATTGTTGCCAGATTGCCTTGTCTATGAAAAATGGTCATACCTGTACCAAGTTGTTTGCATGGCCCACAGAGTCATTCTTCAGTGTCATGAATTTTATTATTTATTTCAAATCAGTAAAGATAAACATAAAACCCTCAGCTCAGCACCAGAAATCACATTGATCTTAAGAAATCAGGAATAAGTCCAATACAACATTTCAAGAAAGAAGATTTCTTGCATGAAAGGGCAGATATAAACATGCATCTGAATATGTAAACTGCATGTTGAGAATACAAGGAGGAGCTTCAAGGGCAAATAACTCTTGTTGAGAATGAAAAGACAATATTGAAAATTGAGCCAAAAGTGTTGTTGTTTAAAAAACTAAAGCAAATTAAATTTTGTTGGTGAATTATTTGTATGTAATTTATGTATTTCTTGGTTTATAAAAAAAATATTTGAACTATTGCTGAATTATTGTATGAACAGTGACATGCACATGCTATCCTTCAGCACTAATATTGGTGAACAATTAGATGTCACTATGTATCACACAAACCCATCAAATTAACAGTTTTAGCATAACGTGTTACCTAGAGTGAATACACTGATCAATAGTGAGGCTGTAATATTAAGGAAAAGCATATATTCATGCAAGATAATCTATGCTGCATAGAAAGCAAGTTGTCATACATTGATGAGTATTTTTTAATATAAAGCAGTCACAATAGAGATAGAATTATAGGAGTACATGTCTCTTACGGGCTTTACCAAGCATACTTCCTAATGGACCAATAGATTGGATATTCGAAATATGAGCATGGGAAAGCAGTATAGTTGTGAATTCTGGAAAGCAGTGAATAATATTCTGTTGTGGCCATTTTTACTTGTTCTTTTGTAAAGAATATGTAAATATTTATGTGACATATGGACCATAAACTGTAAATTCATGGAGGCAAACTGTGGAGTGATATTCTAATTAGTATTCAAGTGGCAAAACTGACTTTTGTGAGTTTCTTATATAGTGCAAAGATAGGACTGTACATTAAAAACAGGTAAATAACAGTACTTGAATAAGATTCTGTTAATCTTCATTCTCACAAGAGGTAGATTTAAAAGGAATATATGTTTGTTTGCATTATTAGTGGTATATGTCAATAATTGTGTTTTTTCCACTGTTTGTCTTTGTTCTTTGAATGATTATTGTAGTCACCCTCCCCTATCTTAAGTATTTGACCAAGTGTAGAAGAGTTTGTCGACACAATGGACATTGTGAAATTTTTTTAAGCTTTATTTAAAAAATATTTATTTGCTATTATCTTGGTGTATTTCACTCCTTTCCCATTCTGACTTGTTATGCTACTTGTGATATAACTTCGTCAACTTTTTATATGCTCTCCAAATATTCAAGATATTAAATTTTTTCGTAAACTAAGATGAACTAAGTTGTATAAAAGAATGATATTAAGAAATTGTTAATATATTTTATTCAAGTACTAATCATCACAATATAAAAAAAATATTTTCTTACTAAGGACATCTTTTACATGTTGAGTACATGGAGTACAGTCTCCAGTGAAAATAAAATATTAAATTATGTACAGCAAAGTAAGCATATATTGTCACAATACATGCAAGTCTTTTCAAATTGAGGTTATATATAATAGTTATTTATCAATATTTTGAGAACTTAAGTCATCAGTCTCTTTAAAGGTTCTGTACAGTAAAATCATTGGCCTCTTTAATGAAATTTGTACATTTCTAAACATTGTCTGTTTTAAGCAACGGAACTGTTGCAATGTCATTATCCAAATATTCATCAAGTCTTTGAGTAAAAGTAAGAAATTTTTAATTCTAATTATGTCTATAACACTCGCTAAACAGGGTTGACCATTGTGGTGCAGCCTGGTCCATTGTTGTAACTCTTCCATGGTTTATCGGTGCAGACTCCTGCTCACCCAATGTGTCTCCCTCCAAACTTGCAATGATCCTTCTGGATGTTTCTTGCATCTGCTTCCTTAGTTTGTCTGCATACTGCTGGTACACATGTCTGATTCCCATGGCAACAGAAGATCTCAGGGTCAGGTGGTGACTGTAACCATGTTTACCATTGAGACTGCTTCTCAGGATTTTTGTATTCAGATATGTTATGTAGATATCTATAAAATAAATATAAAGATGAATATTAACTATTATAATAGATGTATATTTTACATGTAAAAAACAGTACTACATTGTACTTGGATCACTAACCTATAGACCCTGTTTTGTTACAATTCTTGCCTTATGCGCCTCAAGTGCTAAATGAATTTTTGGCAATCTTTCATGACTTAATAGTTATGCTAACATAAACGAGTAGTTTCGGTAAACTTCAGTCAGTTGTCTACATGATAATGGCTCATTTATCAGTTTATGTTTCCCTGATTCTTTTTGAGGAATTCTGTGATGATGAATTTAGACAAGATGATGGATAAAATCAAGAGTAAACCAAATGTTTTCTTGTTTTTTTTTTTTATGTCCTGACAGATGAAAATTGTTTTTTTTTTATTATATAGAGTCATATTCAACTAGACCTCTTGCATAGTTTTGTGACCACCAAATCAGAGTCTGGTGTAAAGAAAAATGTTCACCTGCAATACCAGAATGAGGTTTTTCCAAATTTTACAACTGATTGACCTTATGATGATGATATGAAATGTACACATATGCCGGTTTACAAGAATCCTGCATTCGTTTGTATGTTGATGTTTCAGAATAACCTGAAGAATGTACGTTTAAGTAAATTCAGACTTAAAGAACAAAGTTTGATCATAGTACCTTTTGTCATTAACAACTATCATTTACTGTATATGTTCAATTATAAGTTAAATGCAATCTGCATAGACCCAGATCTTTATCCATGCACTGGCTAATCTATGTTTATACATTGTATTATGAGCATAAAAATAGAACTGTTGATCTTTGACCTTATGTGACATTATTCAGCTTCAGTGTTTGCAAATGGACCAAACTTACAAGTGAGTGTATATGGTAAACATTTTGTAAGATCCTCATATGGCAATGACTTCACAAAACTTCTTGAGAATTTGTTTTCTCTCACAAAATTATGAGTAGAACAATTACATACACCTTAATAAGACAGTAATTGATACTCTTGGGAATCTTCTTGTTTTGATATTTTCCTTTTGAATTGATGTTATGATTAGAAAGGAAGGTTCTTGTTTACATTTATTCAGGGTTATACAATAAGAAATCAGTGAGGAAAATCATATACTAGTAAGATAAAAGTTTATTTTACTTACCTATAGCTTGCACTTGTTTCATTGCTTTCTTATGTGCATCTTCTTGATTCCTGAGTAAAATTGCTGCCATGCGAACCTCCATTATTAATCACAAATAAGATCTTTCAAAAAAGTCCACAAAGAGTCCTAAAAGTCCACAAAAAGTACTAAAACAGGTCCACAAAACGGGCAAAATGGGAATTTAAAAATTAAATTCAAATATCACAAATAAATCAAAACCTTGTTCTTAGTTTAGGTGTACACAGAGTAGGTAGTGCTATTTGAAGGAAACTTATTATCAGGTGTGCAGTTTTACTCTTGTTACAGGTAATGAATCACATACCATCAAAGTTTAAGGGGGGAATGAAAATTGATGTTTGTTGGTCATTATTTATACTCTTTTGGCCTAGACAGGAATTAAATTAATTTAATTCGAAAATGCTACTTGCATTTATCCCTTCTATTTGCTACTTTTAATTCTTTGATCAAGATTAGTCCAGGTGAGATGTTTTCTCCTATTATAATCTTATCATTTCCTTTGATGAAACATGAAAGGTCTAATCATTGTTTTTTTCTGTACAAACCATTTTACAATTAAGTTTTTAATTCTTTGTACAAATCATTATACAATTAAGTTCCATTGTTCCTGTTTAAAAGTCAGTTTGTGCCTGTGGCCACTGAGGGATTAACTGTAATTGGCCATACTGCACTGGTCACTAACCTGTAAGCCTTTGATGTAACCTTCCTGGTGTTATCTTCTCACTTTGACTTGGAAATAGTAATTAGCCAACCTATACAGTAATTTGTCATTGTACTTTTTGTTGTATAATAATTGATTTGGTAGATAGTTTGTGATGAATTTATATCTATCTATCTATCTATCTATCTATCTATCTATCTATGTATCTATCTATCTATCATGTCCTTTCACCCATCCAAAATATATTTATTTATTTATATTTGTAATGTGCCAGAAACTGTTGTTTGGTATGAAACTGATTGAAATGAATTTTTATTGAGAATAAGAAAAAGTTCACCCAGAAAAGTGAGCATCATTGAATGACTTATTAATATAACTCATTTGGAAGATCCCAACTTTGCACCTTGAATATGGGATAATTGGTTTCCCACAATTTTTTTTTATGCTCTGTCCCCCAAATTGACTCCTATATACTTCTTGGGTGTGCTTTCTTATATAAAATACTCCACATACAATTTATCTTAGTGCAAGCCTTCCAATATATGCATTGTCTCTAGTAATGACCATAGATGCTAATGGTGATAGAGACTTTAAAATGACATTAGAGTTGCAATGTGAATTCACTGATAACCACTATTGTAGCATATTTGCAAGCTTGAATCCATTACAGAATGGACAAAATTTCTCAGTTTAGGAACATACAGAAATAAACAGCTTGGAGATTATTTATTGGATTATGTAAAAAGATAGATAATTCAGAAAATATATGAATTGTTATAATAATGCTGTTTGACCATGAGTAATCACTCAATTTAAATGAATGCAAGAACTGGAATGGAAAATTTCTTGGTGTAGCTCTTTTTAAGTGAACCAGATATTCATAGATTCAGTCATAAATGTTTTGGGTTTTGTTTAGGTTGATTCCTTAACACTCGATATTATTCAACTTGTAAATGGGTGTATATGAGGTGGGCGATTCATGAGTAAATTATTCAATGATGTAAACAGGGTTGGGGGGTGGTACCTGGACATTTGTTATTATTTAGTCATGAAAATTGGTGTAGATGGGGTGGGGAATATATGGGTTACTTATTCAATGATGTAATGCGGTTGCGGGAGTTGATACCTGAGCATTTGATGTTATTCAGTCCTGTAAATGATTTTTATGGGATTTAAATGTACCAGAAAACATGAAGTTATTCAATTATGTAAATTTATTCGCACTTGATGTTAATCAGTCTAGTAAATGGAGGTTGTGGTTGAGGGTTACATGAGCACTTGATGTTATTAAGTCACTTAAATGGGTTTAGATGTGGTGAGGGTTACATGAGTACTTATTTAATGACATAAATGGGGTTGTTATATGAGTATTTGATATTATTCAATCCTGTAAATGAATGTAGAAAGGGTGGAGGATACTTGGGTACTTATTCAATGATGAGTTGAGGTTGGGGGAGTTCATACCTGAGTGTTTGATATTATTAAATCCTGTAAACGAATGTAGAAAGGGTGGAGGATACTTGGGTACTTATTCAGTGATGAGTTGAGGTTGGAGGAGTTCATACCCGAGTATTTGATGTCATTCAATCATGTAAATGTTTTTTTAGGGGGATGGGAAGGGTACCTGAAAACATGAGGTTATTCCATTGTGTAAATGTTTTGGCACTTGATGTTAATCAATCATGTAAATGGAGGTTGTGGTTGAGGGGTTCATTAGAAATTGATGTTCATTTATATCATTGTTTTTGGGGTTGGGGGTACCTGATCACTTGATAGCATGTCTATAACAGTAATATAGTCTTCCAAAGGAAAGTTAATTTTTGTATTATGCAGATAGCAGAAGTTGGCAAACTGTAAAAGCATGTAAGATTGAATTTTGTTACTACTATATGCACTGGTGCTTTAAGGTCTGTCTAGTGTATTTCTTTACACCTTTGACCTTTTGTATACTCCACCCCACCCCCATTTGAAGGACTTTGGACACAGTACCCCAAGCCTTTTTGGATCCCTGGTGCAACACTAGACACAACAGCTGGAGAACTTTGAGTATTCTCTAAGTTAAACCCATATTTTGTATCATGTTTATGATCATGAGGATTTGTAATTGCTATTATGATGTTGAAAAGAGGGGTCCTCAGTCTTGTTCTGGTTTGGTCTGACATATTAGATGCATGCTGTTGAGCACTTGAAAGATTTTAAAGTCTAGGGACACATTCCCTCCCTTAATTTCATTGATTTATCCAACTTGCTAGACTGAGATCACAAAAATAGGGTTTTTAGTATCCATTTTGCAGTGCACAAAAAATGTCATGTTCCTACATATAGATTTTTTTATATATCTCTCTATCGATCTGTCTGGCACACAGTCCCATTAGCGTGACTTGTCCCAGTTTTTTACGGAAACTCTGTAAATATCATGGTCATAACCCAGAAATGCACATAGCAACAATGACTGTGTTCACTTCATTGTTATAAAAGTTATTAGTTTTTGACTTGCAGTAGAATGCTTTGTATGACAGTATCAAATCTTGCGAACATAATTAGCCGCATTTCAGTTCATCAAGACTAATTATTGTAAATGTTATGATCATCATCGGACGATGGACATCTCAACAAACCACCATGATGTTCAAGTTTTTAGCTGTACTGACACAGAGCAGATGATCTCATTGGTGGGCATGTTGTCCATTGTTCATCAAAAGCATCTGTCTACCATACTTTAACACAAGTTTGTTATCTGCTACTCCTAATCTACTTGGATGGTTGCCATTGAGTCATGAGGTCTAATTGGTCATAATTGAGACTATCACTGCTTCCACATCCCAATATGGCTAACATGGCAGCCATCTTGAAAATTTTTAGTTTGCAACTTTTCCTGAATGAAAAGTCATATTAATACAACTTTTTCACCAGAAGACTTTTTTTAAAATATGGTATCTAGTTGTTCCTAAATTATAATGGTACTACTTAGACATCTAATATAGCAGACACAGTGGCTAACTTGAAAATCTTTTATTGCTACTGCTTTTGAATGAATGCTCCTATGAACATCGGACTTCTTGTCTTAAATATACATTTTGCCAATCTGCTATTACCATCATCGCAATGATCTTCACACTCTTATTGCTATTCCACCTAATTAATGTTGTTTCATCTTTTTTTTTTTCTTCACCAGAAAATTTTTTGTGGTGTCTAGTTGAATTAAATACAAATAATGACAGTCTGACAGCCATTGTAGACAAAATAGCCGACAGTTTAAAAATATTATCACTTCTTGCCATATATGAAATGCTTTAGGGGCCTAATGGTTAGAGTGTCCACATGGGAGTTTGTGGGTTAGATCCCTGGCCAAGTCGTGCCAAAGACTTATTAAAATGGTACTTATAGCTGCCTCGCTTGGCATTCAGCATAAAAGTATGTAGCCTGGTCGGCCTGGTCTCAGGATAATGTGTCTGGGTAGAACATCATGCTCCATGCCTGTGGTATGATACCCCAGTGCTAGATATTTTTATGATCCACACCAGTGTTTAAGGCATATAATGTTATCCCTGTTTACTGTCTTTAACTTGATTGTCATTTCTTGTCCAGTGATTTGTGTTCAGCTAGTTGATCTATAAGTGGTAATTCTTTTCTCTGGCTATCATTATTTGTCCATCTATAGCTTTTAAATCAACTTTTTCCTTTCAAATTTTATAGTGTTTTTTTTTCAAATGTGAAGGTGCATCAGGATCCAGGAGCCATGCAGTTATCATTCTAACTTTGCATCAGTACCAATTTTTATTACTCCATCTGACAATCAGTAAGCAAATAATTTAATCACTTGAGTTTGACCATCATATGACACAATTAAATTTATCTTATATTAATATAAATTTTGTATTGTTTTTGTTTTTCAAGTTACACTTTCATTGTTCCCTCTCAACAATGATGTCAGAGTCCAGTAGCAGTTACTGTGTGGGTTCATCCATTACCAGTATTGTTTCTGAATGAAATTTTTACTGGGGATTGTTCGGGTCCCGAGTGGCTGAGTAGTCTAAAGCGCTCAACATTACAGATTACTGCCATCTCAACCGAGTCCGCTTGGGTTCAAGTCTCAGGTTCGACCATTATAGATATGTGAGAAAGCTTGCCAGTAGCTTTCCATGGGTCTATGGTTCTGTCTGTGTCTCTTCCAGGTTCTTCCTCCACCATTTATACTGGCTGCCATGTATAACCTATCCTATGCTGAAAAAAGGCATTAATCTCTACAACAGCAGCAACTGGTGATTGTTGGATTTTGACCATTTGGTTTGCAGCTTTACATTTGAGTGACCTTCGAAGATTTCACTTTCATTTGTTCTTTCTCATTACATGTATTTAGATAAATTATTATGTCACCCCTCGACCAATTTTCCCATCCGCTGACCTTCACTTCTGCAGATGGTTTGTTGGAATACAGCTTTGTATTGATGAGACCTCGAATGAGGATTCCAAAACATGATATTACAAGAGTTATGCCCCTCAGATTACTATTTCTATGATTTTGGTTTTTGCAGCATAACCTAGCCAAGATTTGCTAGATTTTAAAAAAAACAATTGGGATGGGTCTTATAGTCAATGAAGGAGTTTTATTTCCAGGTTTGGACAATATCATTTATAGGACTTGAATGCCCCTGATTGCCTGTCCTCCTGATTTTGGTTTCTGCAGTTTGCATTTACCAAAGTCTGCTGGATTTCAGTAAGATTTGGTATTAGGATTTATATTAATGAGGTCTTGAATCAGTTTTTGTGCAAGGTACAATGCTGTTTACAGGAGTTATGCCCCATGATTGTCAGTTCTCTTGGCCTTGTTTCTATTACTATGTGTTTACAATGGTTTGATGGATTTCAATTAAATTTGGTATTATGGGTCTCAACATTGATGCAACCTTGAATGAATTTAATTTACATCATTCCATGGTATTATTCACTGGAGTTATTTCCCCTTGATTGCATGTCCTCTTAGACACTGGTTCCATGGAATTCCTTTTTGTTTTTCAACTCAAACTTGTTTGTTTTCAACCAGATTTGATGAGACCTTGATTGAGTTAGATTTTCAACATGCCATATTATTTACACAGTCGAGCCGATGATTACTTGTCCACCAGGTTTCATCTGTTTTCATTCTTATCTAGACCTCAATATGATTTCCCCTGACCAGGTCTGGGTTTTTATATCATCACTGATCTGGTTCTAAAATAATGGCTTGTTCAGTCCCAATCTTCAATGTTAGCTTTAATAGTACTCCTTATGTATATTGTTTATTAGACAATTGTCATGAAGAGCCAATCTGATTAGTCAATAGTATTTGTTTGTCCAATGAATTTTGGTGTATTGGAAATTTATGGAAATAGAAAGAAAGAATCAGGCTTCAAAACATGGTATAGCTATAGATTGAGACACGGACATATAATAAGTGTCGATAAAGGTTTGTAAAATGTTTTGGAAATAGGAATGACTTGAATGCAAAGTCAATGAGAATATAGTTGGTCAATTTGAAAGAAAACTGAGCAACATAGGACTGGCCTTTTGCAATGTTTGTCAGAAAGATTTGAACTACTCCAAGTGCATCGAGTTTTTGGTGGCATCTCCAAAACAAAGCTGCACACAGACAGATTGGAACTTAGACACACAAATTACAGCCTTTGTAGTTTATATTGTTTATTCTATTTTTATTTGCAGAGAAAAGCAGGTTTTTTTAATGAAAAGGACAACTCTAGCTTCTAATGTTTTAAATGAGAAGGAGTTTGACCAATATATTTTCGAAATTTGCAATCTCTGCCTGACTCATATTGCCAACAGAAAATGTCTGTGTTAAGTGAAAACGAGTTGGTCCAATATGATTTGGAAGTTTCCAAACTGATTCCCTTCCAGAATTTAATGAAGGACAGTTTGTAGATCTCTGGTGGATGATATTGTTGCCAGATTGCCTTGTCTATCAAAGATGGTCATACCAATGTACTGAGTTGTTTACATGGCCCACAGAGTCATTCATTAATGTCATGAATTGTATTATTTCTTTCAAATCAATGAGGATAGACATAAAAACCCTGAGCTCAGCATCAAACATTACATTGATCTTAAGAAATCAGGAATAAGTCTAATACAACATTTTAAGAAAGATTTCTTGCATGAAAGAGCAGATATAAACTTGTGTCTGAATATGTAAACTGCATGTTGTGAATACAAGGAGGAGCTTCAAGGGTAAATAACTCTTGTTGAGAATGAAAAGAAAATATTGAAAATTGAGCTAAAAATGTTGTTGTTTACAAAACTAGAGCAAATTAAATTTTGTTGGTGAATTTTTGTTATCTAATTTATGCATTTCTTGGTTTATAAAACAAAAAAATTGAACTATTGTTGCTGAATTATTGTATGAACACTGACATGCACATGCTATCCTTCAGCACTAATATTGGTGAACAATTAGATGTCACTATTTATCACACAAACCCATCAAATTAACAGTTTCAGTATAACTTGTTACCTAGAGTGAATATACTGATTAAAAGTGAGGCTGTAATATTAAGGAAAAGCATATGTTCATGCAAGATATCCATGCTGCATAGAAAGCAAGTTGTCATACATTGATGAGTATTTTTTAATATAAAGCAGTCACAATAGAGATTGAAGTTTAGGAGTGCAAGTCTCTTAATTAATGGCTTTACAAAGCATATTTCATAATGGACCAACAGAGTGGATATGAAAAATATGAGCAGGGGGAAAGCAATATAGTTGTGAATTCTGGAAAGCAGTGAATAATATTCTGTTGTGACCATTTTTAGTTGTTCTTTTCTAAAGTATATGTAAATATTTATGTGACATATGGAAGATAAACTGTAAATTCATGGAGGCAAACTGTATTGTGATATTCTAATCAGTATTCAAGTTGCAAAACTGACTTTTGTGAGTTCCTTATATTGTGCAAAGATAGGACTGTACATTTAAAAAAGGGGTAAATAACAGGACATGAATAAAATTCTGTTAATCTTCTTTCTCACGAGAGGCAGATTTAAGGGAAATATATGTTTGTTTTCATTTTTAGTGATATATGTCAATAATTATGTTTTTTTCCAGTGTTTGTCTTTGTTCTTTGAGTGATTATTGTAGTCACCCTCCCCTATCTTAAGTATTTGACCAAGTGTAGAAGAGTTTGTCAACACAATGAACATTGCATAATATTTTAAGCATGATTTAAAGTTAGATAAGAATTTCATAAATGATTCTTTTGTTTGGAATGGAGGAATATCTTTGTTAAACATTATTACATTAAGGAGCCGAGTTTAAAATGCAAATGAACACCATTCTTCTCCATTAGACCCGACTGGGGGATGACCAATGACTCCTCTGCACAATTTCAGTTTTTTTAAATAGAGAATCAAAATCATTATTTTTCTGAGGACTTGTTTAATTTAAGGTTGAATAGACATGAAGGTTTATACCAATATCCAGCATTTAATATTACTGTTTTCAAGAGTTCTGGCCCCTGATAGCGCCTCTTTGTTTGGCTAACTTGCATTTCAGCGTTATCTGCCATGTACTTTTATGTTCATTGGACCATAAATGACTATTACTATGAGGAGTTATGTCTGCTTTGGTTTCCTAACAAACTCCACTTTTTAGGAACCAATGAGAAAATTGAGGTGTGGGGGTTAATTGCTAATGTACACACGAGTAATATATCAAGTTATTTTAAAATGTCTTTATTGTCTACAAATTTTATTAAGTTTGTATCCCTTTCACGGACTCCGTACTAGTCATCTGTATTGTGCCTATTAGATTCTGTAGGGTAAGTTTGTGAAAAAGTATTTAGATTGATGCATGAAGGAAGTAATTGCCTAGATAATTATTACTTTAACTTTGGTGAAAAGAAAATTTGTGTACCACTGTATTGTGGATATATACGGTCTTGATTTTTTAAGAAATGTTTATATGCTTTTACCATGATGTATTTCACTCCTTTCCCATTCTGACTTGTTATGCTACATGGGATATAACTTTGTCAACTTTTTCTATGTTCTTCAAATTTCAAGATATTAAATTTTTGGTAAACTAAAATGAACTAAGTTGTATGAAAGAATGATATTAAGAAATTGTTAATATTTTTTTATTCAAGTACTAATCATCACAATATAAGTGTTTTCTTTCTAAGGACATCTTTTACATGTTGAGCACATGGAGTACAGTCTCCAGTGACAAAAAAATATTAAATTATGTACAGCAAAGTAAGCATATATTGTCACAATACATACAAGTCTTTTCTAATTCAGGTTATATATAATAGTTATTTATCAATATTTTGAGAATTAAAGTCATCAGTGTCATTGCAGGGTCTGTACAGTGAAATTATTGGCCTCTTTAATGAAATTTGTACATTTCTAAACTTTATCTTTTGTAAGCAATGGAATTGTTGCAGTGTTATTATCCAAATATTCATCAAATCTTTGAGTAAAAGTAAGAAAATTTTAATTCTAATTATCTCTATAACACTCGCTAAACAAGTTTGACCATTGTGGTGCAACCTGATCCATTGTTGTAACTCTTCCATAGTTCATCGGTGCAGACTCCAGCTCAACCAGTGCGTCTCCCTCCAAACTCTCAATGATCCTTCTGGATGTTTCTTGCACCTGCTTCCATTTTCTGTCTGCATACTGCTGGTAAACATGCCTGATTCCCATGGCAACAGAAGATCTCAGGGTCAGGTGGTGACTGTAACCATGTTTACCATTGAGACTGCTTCTCAGGATTTTTGTATTCAGATAGGTTATATAGATATCTATAAAATAAATATAAAGTTGAATATTATAAAAGAATTATAAAGTTGAATATTAACTATTATAATAGATGTATACAGTCGACTCCACTTAACTCATTTATAAGTCATCTGCAATCTGCATAGACCCAGATCTTTATCCATGCACTGGCTAATCTATGTTTATACAGTGTATTATGAGTATAAAAATAGAACTGTGTATCTTTGACCTCGTGTGACATTATTCAGCTTCAGTGTTTGCAAATGGACCAAACTTACAAATGAGTGTATATGGTAAACATTTTGTAAGACCCTCATATGGCAATGACTTCACAAAACTTGAGAATTTGTTTTTGTCTCAAAATTATGAGTAGAACAATTACATACACCTTGATAAGACAGTTATTTATACTATTGGGAATCTTCGTGTTTTGATATTTTCCTTTTGAATTGATGTTATGATTAGAAAGGAAGGTTCTTGTTTACATTTATTGAGGGTTATACAATAGGAAGTCAGTTAGGAAAAATCATATACTAGTAAGATAAAATTTTATTTTACTTACCTATAACTAGCACTTGTTTCATTGCTTTCTGATGTGCAAGAAGAAGATTCCTGAGCAAAGCTGCTGACATCCTAACCTCCATTATTAATCACAAATAGGATCTTTCAATAAAGTCCACAAAGAGTGCTTAAAGTCCAGAAAAAGTGCTAATAGTCTACAAAAAGTACTAAAACAGGTCCACAAAACAGGAGCAAAATGGAAATTTTAAAAATAAATTCAAATATCACAAATAAATCTAAACTATGTTCTTAGTTTAGGTGTACACAGAGTAGGTAGTGCTATTTGAAGGAAACTTATTATCAGGTGTGCAGTTTTACTCTTGTTACAGGTAATGAATCACATACCATCAAAGTTTAAGGTGGAATGAAAATGGATGTTTGTTGAATCATTATTTATACTCTTTTTGCCTAGATAGCTATTAAATTAATTTATTTTGAAAATGCTATCTCCATTTATCCCTACTATTTTGCCACTTTTATTTCTTTGATCAAAATTAGTCCAGGTGAGATGTTTTCTCCTATTATAATCTTATCATTTCCTGTGATGAAACATGAAAGGTCTAATCATTATTTTTTCTGTACAAACCAGTTACATTCTTTGTACAAATCATTTTACAGTTAAGTTATATTGTTCCTGTTTATAAACCAATGCTTTTGTTAGTGCCTGTGACCACTTAGGGATTAACTGTAATTGGCCATACTGCACTGGTCACTAACCTGCAGGCCTTTGATGTAACCTTCCTGGTGTTATGTTCTCACTTTGACTTGGAAATAGTAATTAGCCAACCTATACAGTAATTTGGCATTGCACCTTTGTTGTATAATAATTGATTTGGTAGATAGTTTGTGATGTATATCTATCTATCTATCTATCTATCTATCTATCTATCTATCTATCTATCTATCTATCTATCTATCTATTCGTAATGTGTCACAAATTTGTGTTAGGAATAACACTGATTGAAAATGAATTTTTTATTGAGAAGAAGAAAATGTTCACCCAGAAAAGTGAGCATCATTGAATAGAATTATTATTATAACTCATTCGGAAGATCCCAACCTTGTACTTTGAATATATGATAATTGGTTTCCCACAATTTTTGTATGATCCTGTGTCCCCCAAATTTACTCCTATATACTTCTCGGGTGTGCTTTTTTATATCAAATACTGCCTTCAATTTGTCTTTGTGCAAGCCTTCCCATGTTTGTGTAGTCTCTTGTAATGGCCATAGATGCTAATGGTGATAGAGACTTTAAAATGACATAGGAGTTGCAATGTGAATTCACTGATGACCACTAGTGTAGCATATTTGGAAGCTTGAATTCATGACAGAATGGACAAAATTTCTCATACATACGGCAATAAACAACAGCTTGGATTTATGGGATTATGTAAAAAGATAGTTAATTCAGAAAATACATGCATTGTTATAACAAATGCTAATAGACCAAGAGTACTCACTCAGTTTAAATGAATGCAAGAACTGGAATGGAATTTATTCAGTCATGTTTTTTTTTTATGTAGGTTGGTACCTAAGCATTTGATGTTATTCAACCATGTAAATGGGTTTATATAGGGTGAGGGATACATTAGTACTTATTCAATCACAAATGATGTTGTGGGGGTTGGTATGTGAGCACTTGATGTTATTCAGTCATGTTAATGGGTGTATATGGGGAGTACTTATTCAATGATGTAAACGGGATTGGGGGTGGTACCTGAGCATTTGATATTTATTATTCAATCATGTAAATGGATATAAATGGGGTGGGAGATACATGTGTACTTATTCAATGATGTAATGGGGTTGGGGGAGTTGATACCTGTAGGCCTTTGATGTAACCTTCCTTCTGTTATGTTCTCACTTTGACAAGGAAATAGTAATTAGCCAACCTATACAGTAATTTGGCATTGCACCTTTGTTGTATAATAATTGATTTGGTAGATAGTTTGTGATGTATATCTATCTATCTATCTATCTATCTATCTATCTATCTATCTATCTATCTATCTATGTCTGTCTGTCTGTCCTTTCACCCATCCTTATTTATTTAGATAAATATGCATATTTGTAATTGTCAAAAACTTTTGTTGGGTATAAAACTGATTGAACATGAATTTTTATTGAGAATGAGAAAATGTTCACCCAGAATAGTGAGCATCATTAAATGACTTATAATATAACTCATTTGGAAGATCCCAACTTTGCACCTTGAATATGGGATAATTGGTTTCCCACAATTTTTTTTTATGCTCTGTCCCCCAAATTGACTCCTATATACTTCTTGGGTGTGCTTTCTTATATAAAATACTCCACATACAATTTATCTTAGTGCAAGCCTTCCAATATATGCATTGTCTCTAGTAATGACCATAGATGCTAATGGTGATAGAGACTTTAAAATGACATTAGAGTTGCAATGTGAATTCACTGATAACCACTATTGTAGCATATTTGCAAGCTTGAATCCATATCAGAATGGACAAAATTTCTCAGTTTAAGAACATACAGAAATAAACAGCTTGGAAATTATTGGATTATGTAGAAAGATAATAATTCAGAAAATACATGCATTGTTATAACAAATGCTAATAGACCAAGAGTAATCACTCAGTTTAAATGAATGCAAGAACTGGAATGGAAAATTTCTTGGTGTAGCTGTTTTCAGGTGAATCAGATATTCATTTTTTCAGTCATAAATGTCTATTTTTTAGGTTAGCACCTAAGCACTTGATGTTATTCAACTATGTTAATTGGTGTAGATTGGGTGGGCAGTGCATGAGTACTTATTCAATGATGTAAATGGGGTTGTAGGGTTGGTACCTAAACACTTGATGATATTCTACCATGTAAATGGGGGTAACAAGATAACTAGGAGGGATTTTGGATTTACAATGCAACATAATTGATGGTGTTAGAATTACAATGTTTAATTATGTGTGATTTGAATGAGAAATTAATTATGACTAGTATTTGCATGGATCAATTAACATATAATGCACGGTTTTAATACTGAATAAACCAATACCCGTAAATGACCTAACACCGTACAAAGACAAGGGTGAAAAATTCACAGTGATTTCACCACAAAAAGAACAATGCATTTGACTCAAACAGTAAAATAAATAGTGAAATTATGTAAACAAAAAGGAACTTATAAATTATCTCAACATTCCTAAAAGCACACTGGGCTTTACAAACCCCAAAAATTATCCTACAGCTAAAAGATTACATGTACACTCCATCACTAGCAGACTCACAATTGGCTACCAGTCACACTGGTCTAACAAGTCATCAGTATTTCAGACTGGTCAATCAAGCAATCAGCGCCCACCAATCTCAGTCAGCAATGCCAAATTACCTGGTATTTTCCCAGCAACACTAATCAGCTCCAAAGCTGATATGGCTCAGCTTCACAACTGCTATGGTTGACTTTTATGATTAGATCTGCAGCTGATACCACATCGACTCTGATCACTCTGGTTACTCTGGTCAGCTTTATAGCTGATCACACTGATCCGATAACACTCAGGTCAGCTGAAAATATATCTTACGCCTTGCAGTATGCATTACTCGGGAATATACGATAAAACTATATGACCCTCTATACAGCAAGCTATAAAGATTACATAATTGGCACAATAATTTTAAAACAATACACATTTCAGAAGTAAACCTAACCATGCTCGCTAATTCTTCTATGATACTAAATGTTTTTCTAAAAAAAAGGCAACTTTGTATTGCCAATATAAATCTCTTGCTAAGTCACAAACAAGAATAGAAAATATTTGCATTATACCACGCAGACCGAATCTACATAGAAAATATACAAAGATAAACATGGTAGTTACAATAGTTATAAGTTATACACTAGAAATTAAAAACTTGCATACCTCACAGCTGTAGATGTGCAAATCCTTAAAGTAGACCACTCACTGACAAGACGTCCCATAATGTCAAGATTTTTACCAACAGGTAAGGCATTTATTTATACACAGATATCGTCAGTGCACTTGAAGCAGTCAGTTCTTCCCATCGAAAGCACATCACACGTGAGGCATAGGATGAACCGAACTCACTATTTTGGAATATATATATATATATATATATATATATATATATATATATATATATGCTACTTTTTCTCAATGGCTACTCATATTAGCATTTGACATTTATTATATCGGGTTGGTCGTAAATAAAAGTGGTGTCAATCTATGAACACCATGGCAGCGATTTTTAAACTTGTATTGCTGTTCCACCTGAATAAAGTTGTATCATCATTTTTTGTCTCACCAGAAAACACTTTGTGGTGTCTAGTTGAAAATAAACACAAATATTGACAATAAGACAGCCAGTAATGTGGATTTTGTATTGCACCTATTTTTAGAATCTCTTATAGCTTTACAACATCTATAATGATATGACTACAACAAACAAAACAAAAAACAAACACCATGAAATTAGAACACATATAAACACTGAAAATATTTAAGGTAGGAATCGTAAGTCTTTAGGTTTGTCTTGCAGTCGAAAAAGGTGAGTTTTATGAGCACTCTTGAAAGGGATCACTGTGTCTTTGTGTCTAATTTAAATATGCAATTCATGGCACATTGCTGGCCCCTGGTATTGAAAAGAACATTGTCTATATGACTTCGTTTTCATAGTTGGAATAATGAGTATACAATTGTCAGTAGAGGAATGTAAGTATCTAGGTGGTGTGTACACATGGGTTAGGCCAGATATGTATGTTGGACTAGAGTCTGTCAGTGAAACGTAGCACAGAGAACAAATTTGTGTTTGATTCTGGATCAAATGGATAGCCAAAATAGGGTATGGAGCAGCAGGGAGGTGTGCTTTGATTGTGGTACTCTTAGGATGATCCGAGCAGCTGTGTTTTGTACTTGTTGAAGTTTCTGGAGTAGATCTTTAGATTAACCAGACGGAATTTAGTTACAATAATCCAGTCTTGAAAGTACTAATGAACACACATGCTTTTCAAAGGCATCAACTGAAAGATATTTGCCAATGGAGCTGATGCATCTCAGCTGAGCATATGGGCTCATTGCCTAATTTTTAGCTTTGTTTCTGTCAAAATAAAGACGTCGATATTCTGATCATTGATAAAATTAACTAAATTTCTTTGTGCTTTTCTGGTGATCCTACTGATTGGGCATTGAGTAATGTGCAGTGGTATCTCTGGGATAGTTGACACAAAGGTTGATGATTTAATAGGGATTTGAACCAGGCAGTCAAAATAAACAGCCAAAATTTTTAAATTGTTGAGCCGGAAATGGCGAAAGGGAGATAACTGGAATTCTTCCTGTTCTATGCGGCCAGCTTTGAAACGTTTCTTTTTTCGCTTCTATTTACATTTAAGTAATGAAGAATGCAGTCCCTGTTTAGTGGAAAGTCTTGATCAACATGGAGTTTTTTAAAAAGGCTTTTTATGTTTAGTTGGTTCCAAATGACTGGCACTGGCCATCGTAAAAAGTTTGTTACAGCTACACCTTGTGGTTCGATATGGTGATTTCATCAAAGACTTTTTGTGATATCAAGTTGGACCTTTATCAAAATGCCAAAGAGCAGATATCCAATATAGCTACTACTATGGCTGCCATCTTGAAAATCTTACTGCTACATTTCCACAATGGAAAGTCTTATTATCATAAGGTTTTTATGAGAGATTTCATTTCTAGTTGATTATAAACTGAAATTTTGCCTTTCTAGTTTGGCTGCCATGGTGACCTTTTTGAAATTACTGTAGGAGCACAACCAGTTTCACTGTTGTAGACGGCATTTTGTGAAACTTGGCATATATTTGGTTTTCATCTAAAAATGCACATATTGACAAGTCACTCCTGTGAATTTTTATTAGTTATTTGCTCAGTTTTGGCTTGGAAGTGGATTTAGTGTATGACATTGTATTATAAACACAATTAACCCAACATTTTTCAGAGGATTGCCATGAAAGTTTTTTTATATGTTATAATCATCAACTGAAGATGCACATATAAACACATTGCTATGCTCTCACACATGTTTCTTAGAGTTATTGATATTTCTGTCCTATAGCCAAATGCAGCATAAGACAGGTTCTTGTAAAAAAAAAAAGAAAACTTGTGGTTTTATGGATCTTGGTACACATCATGGTTATCATTTATAAAGATGCACATATTAACTTTTGTGATTTGCAGCTAGATGCAATATATGACATAATTTTGTGAATACAGCTGTTGCTGCAGTTTTTACCAGATTGCTTTGAAAGTAAGTTCACATTAATTTCGACATGTCTTGTTTCATCATAGTATGCACCCTGCTTTCAGAAGAGTTATGTCCCTTGACTGTGGACACACTGGAATCATGGAAGCAGGATGTAATGTTGGAAAAGTGGGTCTGTATTGAGTTTGAAAACTGCTTACCACTCCTCTGTTTTGAACAAAGTTTTCTTTATTTTTATGTTTATCATAGATCCATATTTACTGGAGTTTTTTTTTTATTAACCAGTAATCTTTTATGCAATTTGAAGATTGGTACCTGACACATCAGTAAAACAGTTGTAGAGCTACATGAGTCATGTACATCAATGGCAAATGGTGTAATCCAGTGAATTTTTTTTGTCTCAATGGGTGACTTGAATGACCATTACTATTGGTCAGTGTATGTTGACAGTGTAATAACACTGCTGATATGTTTTCATGATGGAAAATAGGAACATCTCTCTATCCTATTTGGATTTATTAATTACTGCATACTGCTATAACATAAAGCACCTGCAGATTGTGGTCTGTGTTGTTTGTTCTACTGATTATATCCTAACAAACTGCACAGACCCGGATATGCCAGTGCAGTATGCAATGTCAGATCTGAGTGTGTAAAGTTTACAGTTGGGTTTGTCTTATAAGTAATTATATACATACATACATACATACAGTAATTATTCAGGGAGATCATAATAAGTTAATAATTAAAATCATGCCCACATATTTAATTTATACAAGTTAAATCTTTTCTTGCCTCAGCATGTGATTTATTTTACCTTTAGCTATAATTTTTATTTTTATTTCAGCTCATCTGTTATTCTATTACTGATTAACACAAGTTTGTTATTGCTGTTCCTCTTATACAACTTGCCATAAAACTTGCACCTTCATCCCATGGTTCGGGATGAAAATGTTGCTATTTAGACATCCAATATGGCCGCAATGGCAGTCATCTTGAAAGTATTGGTTTCACTATGCCTCCTGAATGGATGGTCACATTCAACAGGTTTTTAAAGAATTCTTGGTGTCAAACCTTGTTACCACTACTCATGAACATAAAATCATATTGCCATTGTGTTTTCACCAGGAGACGTCCTATGATGTCTAGTTTGTCTTAAATGAAAATGGTGCTGATCTGATGTCCAATATGGCCACCACAGTGGTCATCTTGTGTGTGTGTGTGTGTGATTAGTATTTTTAATTTAGCTTTAAACAAATTTTAGTCATTGATATGATGTCTGCAGTCTGATAGTTTATAGTGGTTTCTAGCGCTGGGGTTTCATGCTGCAGACATGTAGCATGATGTTATACCCAGTTACATTATCCTGACACCAGGCCGACCAATCCTAACACTAACCTCTTAATGCTGAGTGCCACATTGGGCAGCTGTCAGTACCATTTTTGTATGTATTTGGTATGACTCGGGCAGGAATCAAACACATGACAACCCGCATCCAAGGCGGACATTCTAACCACTTGAATTACCTGAGCGGTATAAGTGGTCATCTTGAAAATCTAGTTATTGGTAACCCACTTGAATAAAATGTAATTTTTCCATGGGGTTTACACAAGAAGAGTTCTTGTGGTGTATTGTCTGCAATGAAAATTGTGTCAGGTCTCATTTCTAATACAGCCATCAGTGTATTGTGTCCATTTTGAAAATATCGTTACATTGCTCCTAACTGGTTGGACATATTGACATGGGGTTTTTAATAAACAACTTGTTATGATGTCTAGTTGGTTCTAATGGTGTCATGAAGATGTCCATTATGCCTGTCACAGTGGTCATCTTGAAAACCTTTTTTACAATTTCTATGGAATGAATGGACTCAAATGCATAGTGTTTTCACTGAAAGACTTCTTATAATGTCTAGTGAACATAAATGAAAATGGTGCAGATCTGACTTATAATGTGATTGCCACAAAACTTTTTATTACCACGTCTTCTTCATGGCTAGTCATAGCCAATGTGCTAAGACTAAAAAGAAATGGTGCCAGTCTGATATTGAATGTGGCCACCATGGCATCTATCTTGAATTTTTTTTATCAATACTTCTAATAAATTGATGTTAACCTATATTTTCATACATTATACATACTTTTGTCCTAGTTTGTGTTTCAAAGTTACTAAATATTTAGCTTTAAATGTTAGAGATAAAATTTAAATTTTTCTTTGTTACTTTAGATTCAGGATGTCATCCCCATTTCAAGCTATGACACAGCAGGATCTTTTCTACTTTTGGGTTGTGAGAATGGATCTGTATATTACATTGGTAAGCCACCCACTAATATCTTGGTTTTTTTCTCTCTTCAACACAAAAATATTCAGTTCCTTATTTTCTTGTGAGGTTGGAATATCTATAATTTCTGTCCATCCATCTGTTTTACTACTTATTGTTATACAGATATAGACTTGTGAATGCATATAAAAAAACACCTGCATTCAAAGGACAACATAAATCAATGTACTTTTCATAGTTTCATGTGTTTAACCTTAATTCACAGAACACTTGTCTACAACAACACAACTTTTTTTATTCCAACAGTACTATATGTAGACATATTTTACTGTGCACTATTTGTCAGCTTTATTTTTTAATTACATGTCTTCTTTATCACTTTCATATGTTTTTTTTGCAATGCATATTTCAGACATGCAGAAGTTTCCATTGAGGATGAAAGACAATGATCTGCTAGTAACAGAACTATACAGAGATCCAGCTGGTGATAAAGTGACAGCTTTAAGTGTCTACCTCACTCCAAAAACAAGCAAGTATTTTCACATGTGCATGCAAGTTAATCATGTGCTCTTTTGTTCTCTCATTTCTTATGTGTGTTAGACACTTTGCCCATGTGTAAGAGCAATATGTACGAGATACCTATCAGACATGAGTACACTCAGTGATACTGTAAATGAGATCATTAAAATGTATCTTTGCCCATATGAGAAAGCAGTATGTGAGACTCTTATCTGACATGAGTAAAGTTATGTGTGGGATATTAATCTGCGAGAATACACTGTGATTCTGTAACATTTTACATCATTATGCTCATGCTACATGTCTGCGGCATGATGTTCCAGTGCTAGACATCACTATAAACTGTCACACTGCAGACATCATAGGGAAATGACAACTTTATTCAGGCGTGAGATACCTATCCAACATGATTGCACTGATTGATGCAGTAAATAACATCATTAAAATATGTCATTGAGGCCAGTGTGTGTGAGATGTATATCTGGCATGAGTACTCTCATGTATGAAAGCACGTGGAAAAAACCCTCTAGGATCCATGCTTTAGTAAAAAATAATGTGAATTTAAACAAAACACAGTATTGACCACTTCAGGTTCCATGCTTTCAACCTGCATAATTAATGTGAATTCTGTCAAGGTGCAGTTTTTTTCCACTACAGGTCCCATGCTTTAGTCCATTATAATGTGAATTTAAACACAGTACAATATTGACCACTCCATGCTCAATTATTTAGCCCTATATGCTGTGAATTTTGGAAAAGTACAATACAGACCACAACAGGCTCCATGCTTTGGTCCTTCATTATTGTTAATTTTAGAAAGTTTCAGTATAATTGCTACATGTTCCATGCTTTGGTCTTTAGATATTGTGAATTTTGGCAGACTGCAGTTTTGACTGTTACAAGTTCCATGCTTTGGTCTTTAGATATTGTGAATTTTAGCAGACTGCAGTTTTGACTGTTACAAGTTCCATGCTTTGGTCTTTAGATACTGTGTTGTGAATTTTAGCAGACTGCAGTTTTGACTGTTACAAGTTCCATGCTTTAGAGAGCATCTTATTCTTTTATCATATACTGTAGAACTTAGCACAGATTCTTGGAATATTATCCAAGCACAAAGAAAAATTAAAAATATATTGATAATAGATAATGATTAAAGAAAGAATATATTAGGACTATGAATGTAGATTGTGTTATGGCCAGGTGGTTAGGATTCAGTTTCTTAAAGGATGGAACATTATCTTGGACCTGGTCCAACAGAGAGCCAAGCTATTTATATGTTGGCATTATTTATTGAAAATGTTGAATCTATTATCTTCCAGCCACTTGGTCCCATTTTCAAGAGTGCTCTTAATTAAGACTCACATTTATCGACTGCAAGAACAAGCTTAAAGACCTTCATATTTTTCCTACCTTAAATATTTTCAGCATTTTTTGTTTTCCAGTTTCATGGTGTTTGCTTTTTTTTGGTATTCATATCATTATAGATGTTGTAAAACACTTAGAAATTCTAAAGATTAGGTGCTATACAAAGCCCTTATAATTATTTATTATTTTGTCTACTCCACACAAACATCAGCTGCTGTTGCATCTCCTGTGTCATTTGATATACTCCCAATTTCAGAACCTTATTACTTTCATTTTTATGGTAACAAAATTTGTTTCCATTTTGTCAAAACTAATTTTGTATTACTTGCAAATACATAAAATAATGTATGAAATTAAAAATGTGATCAGACACTTGTATCTTGATAATGTAAGTAAATGCTGAACACAACATTGAGAAGAAAGTACAGAAACAATTCAAATTCAATTAGGCAATGCACTGCTTGGTTTAAGACCATCCACATAAACAAATTGGATCTTGTGATTTTGGAAAGCATTTTATATGATGATGAAGTGGACTTGGTAGGCTGTAGTTAAAGTTGTAGACTACTTTGAACAAAGAGTTGACTTGGTACATAATTTTACTTCTTGAAAAATGTTGATTTTACAAACATGTAAATTTACTGTGTAGCACAAGGAAATAACCCTACTGAATATGCAACAAGATCCTATTTTTCATTTTTAAAAATAAACATTTTACAGTAAAGAAAAAAAGAAAAATTTGTACTATTTGTAATGAAATTGTCTACAACACGAATTGAAAGTAGGCCAGATGCTACTGTAGACATGTTAATAGTCAGGTTGGCACAGTAGACTGTTGATATGAGACATGTTGGGTGTAGACAAAGAAGTAATCCTTTTGGGAGTGTACAGAATGGGACTGATCTTATTCATTCACTCATTAAGAATTTGTTGAAGATCTTGTTAAAGAATCCTAATTCAGTGATACATGTATCATCATATTGACATAGTTTTGGTATTGACAGTTTCTTTTAACCATGTCCGTAAAATTAAGAGAAAAAAATGGTATGGACTTTTGTTTAGGTGAGACAAACTGTGTAACCTAGAGGAAACACTCTTTAAATTGATGATCTATGGTCTTTGCTAATGCTGGTTCTTGGGATAGGGGTGCAAAGCTAATAGCCCAAACACTGTGCTATTTTGCAAGCTGATTACAAGTAGAATCTACGTTGAAAACTGCATGTACAGTTAGAAATATTTTGTTGTGCATAAATCTCATTGTTGCCATTTCCCAGGAAATTGGCCATGGCTAGTAATCTATATGTAAACCAGACAGTAAAGTTGTTGATCTTTTTGTTATGAGGTGGAACTGATTATGACCTTTCTCAAAGAATGTTTAACTCCTTTCATATCCATTTATCATAAGGTGGAGTCTGTTATGTTACGATGTTGTTTGTCGATGCACCTGTCTGTTACTAATCATGTTTCTGCACAATCACATGAGTTGTCCATCACATATAGTTATGCAACATTGAATGGTTTGCACATGGGATAAGAAGGAATCGTATCAATTTACGGCTAAAAAGTTTAAAGATTAAGGTCACTGTGACTGAAAGAAGATAAATTCTTTGCATATAATAGCTCATTTTCTCTACCATCTGCAGTTACGAAATGTTATGGATGGTTTGTTATGTTGATATGGAAGAACCCTATTGATTTTGGGGTCAAAAGGTCAATTGTCAAGGTCACTGTAACTGAAAAAAGAAAAATATTTTCTGCACCCAAGACATTAGATGCAGACAAGTACCTAAACAAAACTTTGTGGATGGCTTGCTCTTTGTGGTTAAGGAAGAAGCCTATCAGTTTTGGGGTCAAATGCTCAAAGGCCATGGTCACTGAGACCAAAAACACAAAATGGTTTTTGAACATTATCCTTTGTTTCAAGTCACAGACCACAACTACAATTTGATGATGGAGTATACTTAGGGTAAGGAGGAAGTCGTTCAATTTTAGTAATATAAGGTCAAAGTTCATGGTTGTGACTGAAAGAATTAAATGGTCTCTACACAGTAATTTAAGTTATCTATGTATAGGAGTATTAAGCATGGTGCAGTCATTTGTTGTGCTGTTGATAGTATTGTCCTACCTTTGGGTGATGTTATATATGTTTTAAGTTTCTTCAAATGCAATAAAAAAAATTAAAAAATTTGATATTAGTGTGGTAATATGGTCATAATATATTAATAATTTTCTGTTCATTATTTCTTAATTTTTTTATATTGTTTCAGAATTAGATTCATATCTTGGAAATGGATTAATCTTTTGTCATATCCATAAATATGTTGTTTCCAAGTTTCCTTTTATTGACTGAACTTCAAAATATTGGCTAAAGTCCAGCTTGCTTTGCTAATGTTGTAATATACATCATGTTGTAGGTTTAAGTGGCAATTGGATAGAGATTGCTTATGGGACAAGCTCAGGGATGGTAAGAGTTATTGTTCAGCATCCAGAAACAGTGGGACATGGGCCACAACTCTTTCAAACCTTCACTGTCCACAGGAGTCCAGTCACCAAAGTCATGCTTTCAGAGAAGCACCTAGTCTCAGGTAGGATCAGCTAAAACGTTTCACAACGATAACATTTTACAGCCACATATCTTGAAGCATTTGCATTAGATAAACAGGAGACTAAAAAAAAATGGACAGCCCAGCTGACTGGACTTGAATCTGAAGCCACTTTTCTGGATCCATTGCTGCTTTCTTAGCTGTGAAATTTCATCTATAGATTATGAAATAGTTTGTAAGATTTTCAGAAACCTGCTCAATCTAGTTTGAAAATCCCATGGAATTAGTACTTGGAATTGTGATATTTTGCTATTTAGGAATATTTGAGGAATTATCATGTTTGTTCAAATGTTGCACTCACAAACTATTATTCTCTTATAAATCATTAAAACATCAGTTTCAAATAGTGTGCAGGTGATCAAATTCACAATTATGTGCTGACTTTTGCAAAACTTTTTTCTCATTTATACAAATATAATTAGTAAATAATCCAAACATTGAAAATACTGTGAAAATTGGGAAACAAACAAACAACTTCCATACATTTATATGCAATGTTAATTTTTACTCTACCATAATTCAGAGATGACTAATGTAAAATGTTATAAGAACATGGCATTGGGCTCAAATGTAGACAATATTTCGGGGGGGGGGGGTTGTAATTTGACTGTAGTCAGGATATAAAAATCTGGCTTGTTGAAAATGTATGGTGTGTGATAGTCTAGATAAATCTAAACAAATTTATTATTGTTTCTTCTCATTCCATAATGTAGAAAATTATGTTATAACATTAGAAGCCTAAAGCACTTCTTAACCATTTTACTCTAAAGCCTCACAGTTTACTTGGCTCTTTTTATAATTCCCATATTATCATGGAGTCTGATACATTGGTTAGATTTAAATTGGTCAGATCTTATTTTATAATCATTATTTAATCTGCTTCAGTTAATTTTAGTTTTAAGCTACTGGGATCTGAATAAAATGTTTTGATATCTTTCAATACCTGGTGAATATCTGAAAGATGCTTAATCCTTAACTCCTGCTCTAGGATCCCTGGGACGTTACAAAAGGTCAAAATATTCAGAAAAACAATTACACTATCTGTGATAATTTTAATATTTTCTGACTGAATATCATGTATATAATCACAGTAGGAAGGCACATCATATAGGATGTAAGTGATGGATTTGCATTAAAAACTCTAGGTCGTTATCTGGAGGTTTGGGGTAAGAACCAGGAAGAGATGGAAGAATATGCAGTAGACTAAACTGGGGGACTTTGTGATTTTGAGCCAGTTGTTGTAATTTAACCTAAAAATGTTTGCTACATTTGGATGATCAGTATTATTATATGTTTTTATACATAATGTCCTTCCATATATTTTGTTTCTTAGCATAATTCATTGTTGTGTATGCTTGCTAAATTGTCATTTTTTATCACTAGATGTCATTTTCGGTTTTATTTCCAGTGTGCTCTGAATACAACCATGTTAGGACATGGAGCGTCACGCGATTCCGTGGAATGATCTCGACACAACCTGGTTCCACACCTCTTGCCTCTTTCAAAGTTATCTCCCTTGAAGAACTTGATCCACATTTCAGCTACACTGTTGGAAATGACTTTGGTATGGAGAATGTTATATTTAAATTCATTACTGAATTTAGCAATTTATTTAGCATTAGCAAATAAAATCCCACTAAGGGCTTTTTTTTGGTTGTTGAGTAAGTTTCCTAAACAAGAAGCTGGTCATTGTCCTCATGTTGAACCCACTCTTGAGCTTTAAAAAAACGGGAAGTAAAAATCTCGAACATATAGGTTAATCTTGGATGTGAATGCTCAAATGCACTGGTGGATGCATACCAAAGTGATCACTGACAAGGTTCCTGTTAGGTTGGTTTCACAATCATAAAGGCAAAATAATACAATAAAATTCAAATTAAAATGGGTACTAGTGGCTTCTCTGTCTGTCACAATATGTACATGACAAAGATATTTACTTATACTCCTTAATTGCATTTTTGAGTTAGATGATGGGAAGAAGATAAAGGGGCCTGCTCCCAAAACTCAACATCTAAAATAAAAAATAAAAAATTTCACAAATAAACATAGTCTCTTGTTTTCGTACAATGAGTAGAATTGTGTATGCACAGAGCTTGTGGAACTGTTTAATTGTTACATTGAGTTAGAAGTTGACCTGTTTTTTTTATTACCATGTTAATTACATCATTTGTATCGGAGCCCCAAGTGGCTGAGTGGTCTAAAGCACTTTCCGTTACAGATCACTGCCGTCTCACCTCTGTCTGCGTGGGTTCGAGTCTAAGATTTGGCTAATGTAGTTATGTGAGAAAGCTTGCCAGTAGCTTCTCGTGGGTCGGTTATTCTTTCCAGGGGTTTTCCCGGGTTCTTCCTCCACCAATAATACTGGCCGCCATGTATAGCCTATCGTGTGCTCAAAAATGAAGTTAAACCCTAAAAACAACAGCAACAACATCATTAAAATCAAGTCAAGTAAAGGGAATAGAATAAAAGTTTAAAGGTATGCAAATCCTTGCTGCTTAAAATGTCAGTTACAGTAATGTGTCTAGTGAACTCATTTAATTCCAGCAGTAAAACATGGTTTTGAATATTATGATGTTAGTAATGTAATTAAAGTAATTAAAATATGTAACCATCATCATCATCAGTACTTTATCCCACTCATTCTCAACATGATCAAGGATAGCAAGGAAACAGTGTGAAGGCATAATTGATGAATGAAAAGTTTTGTTTCACAGATATGCTTCATTATGAATAAGTGGGTTCCAAGTTTTGTAGTATACATAAACTTTCAGATGATCGCTCAATGATGTGCAGACATTTCAGTTTTACTTGTAATGAAATTACAGCTACATTATTTTCTTAACAGAACAATGAAAAATTTAGTTTTGAATGTTGTTTCTTGACAGCAAAATGCCCATCAGTTTTTTTTTATAAAATGTTTCCACATTAAAATGCAAAATGGCAGTGATGTAATACACAATCTTTTCACAATTACGCTTGTGAAGAATATTAAAACCTCTTGGAGTAATGTTCTTAGCAATCTTTTAGAAATTGATTGTCTTGAAAATAAGTGTAACATATACAGAAATGCAAACAGTTTCATTAGAAAAAGTTATTTAGTGACAATTATTCCAAGTAATATTAGAAATGAGTATTCAACCATTTACACCCCCCAACTCACTATCATTGTCCATCCCTTTAATTTTTTCAAAGCTTATTCAGTAACTAGCTTTTCTTTTGCAGTGGTAGATCATTTTGGTTTGACATTATGTGTGTGTTATCAGTGAAGATAAAATATATTTCAGAAAAGCTAATATAGTGTACTTGATTTCTAATTTTTGTCTATTATTACACATTGTATATTTCCTAATGAGATGTTGAAACATATCAGTGTTTAAAAGAATTTATATAAATGTGATAAAAGTTGTATTGCCACTGCGATGATATTTGGAACAACATTGGCTTCCCATTTAGAAAACACAGATACAATACTTAAGGTATGTTAAACTTTTCATATTTAAGCTTTAATCATTTTTCTTCTTCCTCACATTCCATCTGGATGAACACTTTACATTTATATGAGCAATGAGATGCTTTTAAAAATAACTGCACTATTAAACAGATTCATAAAATATGCATATATCTTGTTCTCTCCTCAATTTTTGATCGACACAAGATTACTCTATCCTGCTCACTTTAATCCATGCAGTAAATTGAATCATCATTGACTTAAAATAGTCCCAAATGTTTGATTGTTTTGTGCACCATGACAAAACAATAATTTCAAAACCTATTGACAGTTTAAATTTGAATGAAACAGAGGACTGGCTTCTTTGTTTGTTAACTTGTACAAATTATATTTGGAAACAACTGTCCTTGTGTTGCAAATCATGTGTTAACCAGTTGCTGAACCTGTTGAGATCAAATCATAGCTGTGAGATGCCCTTAATAAAAAGCTGTGTATGACTATTTTCTGTGACCCATGAAATGAAACATCACCTGCCTTTGCAGACAGGTTTGAAATATTTAATAACCCTAACCATAATGAAAAAGGATCTAACATACAATACTTATTTCACTGACAAACTTCATTCCTCAAAGACAGCTTGAATTCACTGACAAGTAGATAAAAATATTGAACTACACTTCTTATGCAGATTCAAAGATCATTTCCCATTCTGCTGTGATAATACTTTTCCCCACCAACCAGCAGATGAATTGCTTTGGCAGGCTGCCCTGTTTGCCTAGTGGTTAGAGTGTCTGCACCAAATGCAGTAGGTCGCAGGTTCGAACCCAGGCCATCTCATGCCAAGACTTGTAAAAATGGTACTGAAAAGCCTTGTTATGTAAAGTATTAATCAGTGTTAGAATGTAGAAATGATAAGCTTTCACTTATCCTTTTAAGATAATTATAAATAGTTTTCACTCTAGTTGTATGCTTTTACATCCAGGTCCATTTGGAGAGCAGGATGACCAGCAGGTGTTCATACAGAAAGTGGTTCCAGAGACTGACCAGCTTTTTATACGCCTCTCATCCAATGGAAAAAGGTGTGTACATAAGTCAGTTTCCTTAAGAGTTAACTCCCTTGTTGAAATATACATGTACTTTTTACTAATACTGGTTTTTAAGCCAAGAATTGTTTTCAGAAATATTATTCTGATTGGGCAATACACAATAAAATGTACAATTTATACTGTATTTCATTTATTTTGTTTACCCTTTGATTTTTTGTACACAATCCAGTTATCAAAATAATAATTGTTTAATTGTATCATAGTTTTGCGTACATATCACTTTGTATTTTTTTAAAAATCTGTTAAATTATCAGACAAAATTTCTACAAAGAAGATTAATGTTTGCAAAAAAAATTGAAAATGCCTTATTGCCATTTTTTAAATACCAAAAGTAATAATTGTTGGTGAGAAAATAAATGATTGATGCATAAGCTCTCTTATTGTCATTACAATATCTACTGGTGCTTATTATGAAACGGACAAAGAACTTCACAGAACATAACTTTAAATATTATCATTAATTAGTTCTCTTTAGTAAGTCTGTCTCTGTAACAAAACACCACATGCATTTTAAATGAGTTTGGAAGCTTATTTTATTTTTTTCTTCTTATCCATCAAAAATTATATCTCAGTACATGCTAAAGTGAAGATCACATACTCTTGGTCAACTTGTCTTATTGTTTCAATATAGTCATACAAATGTAAAATATAAAAAATCTTTGCCATTTTCTATCATTAATTTGAAAGTCACAGACTCGGTTAAATTGATTTGTATATATACATATGCTATCTAGTATGTGCTTGTACTAATAATAATATAATAAGAATAAGAATTCTTTATTTCAGACTTCATAATCCATACCTATAAATTAAAATATAAAGTAAAAAAAAACATTTTAAACATAAAAGTACATATATATATTTAAATAGCACATTGACAAATTGTACTGTTTTGACTTGGATATAATTAACATTTTATTGCAAATCTGTTTTACAATATACCCCTCTTTTGTTATCTTTATTGGTGAGTTTGAATAACAAATAATGCGTATGATTGCTTGCCCATATGTCTGCTGAATGGACAATATCTTAAATAGCACCTTGACAAATTTTCATTTCCCTAAAGAGAGCCTATTTTCCCTACTGGCAGCCTCACTGATTTGACCTCTTCTGTCGATTCTTGCCTTAAGTCTGGGTTTCAACTGGAATAACCAAAGTGCTAAACATGTTTAATTACCATGTAAATAAACACTGCATAGCCATGTGGTTGTTGTGACAATGTATATTGTAATTAAAACAAGAACAAATTGTTGATCAAGCAGTGTTAATTGATAATGGAATTTAGTGGGTTGTAATTGATGAGGATTATCACAATTGTCAGGTAACTGAAAATAGTCTTTTTTTTTTCTTTTTGCAAAAGCTACAAATAAAATCCCCCCTGAATAACAAATACACGGACAAAACATTATTCATCTGTCTGTCTCGCATACACACATGCTCACATGCATTAACAAAAAGGGATTTCAAGTTCTTTATTATTTCTTTGTTGCAGTTTGATAATGAGGTTATTTTTGCTGTAAAAATATAAGTTTGAATTTCTGACAATATGGACTCGTATCTTTGTGTACAATTTACCCATGCATAATACCCATAACTAATGCATATTCAAACAATCTTTATCATTTTGCCAACATTACATAACAGCTACATGTGCTCTAAATGCAGATAAGCTTGCACACACTCTCTCTTTCTCTCTCTCTCTCTCTCTCTCTCTCTCTCTCTCTCTCTCTCTCTCTCTCAACAACAAAAATCTTTTTGAGTACTTTTGTTTTAGTTGCAATTAGATTCTTAGTTGAGAGTAGACTGAGACAGAAAATATACATTTACTTTGTTTATATCTTTAGGTTGTTGAGTAGCATGTATTCCACAGAATTTGTTCATGTATGATCCCTTTATTTTTCATACATGGTCAGTACCACAAAATGATAATTATTATATTACATATAAAGTTTTCATACACTGAAATTAATTATTTTTTCATGTGCGAAAAATTATATGAAATCTGGTATTTCATCCAAAATCTATTTTTTCAGACTTTGTGCGTAAAACTTTAAAAGATATAAATTGGGTGTTAATGTTTTGTGTAATGTGTCAGTAATGATCAAGAGCAGATTTTTATGATGGAGCATTTACCTACTAAATTGTCATAGTTTTTTTTCCACTTCCCATGTTAAACTGAAAGATTCCCCATTTTCATGCATATGGCTATCTTACATAATATAATCTCTGTGCAGTTCTTACGACATGATTTTCTCACAACTTAAAGCACTGCTCAGTTTCTTTAGATCGACAGACTGATTTCAAACCTGTGACTGGTTTAGCCCAAGGAGATCATATGGCTGTCAAGAAAACCGTTGTGGAAACCACTAAAATGATAAGAAGGCAATGTCTTTGTTGGCTGTTTTCTTCATTGGGGACAATTTATTTTTTATCAAGACTTGTCATGGAGTTTGTTTTTTTTGTAATAAGATTCATTTGTTACCTAATTTTGTACTTAGCGAAAATTCCTTGAATCCTACTTCACCATGTATTGACCACATGTATAATATTAGGTACAGTTTGGTATTTTCCACTATGAATTTGTTCTTTGTTAAACAGAGTGTGTGTGATCAAGTCTGTAGATGGTACCACCATCAGTGCTTTCTGTGTACATGAATGTGAGGGATCCAGTAGGATGGGCTCAAGACCACGCCGATACCTCTTCACAGGTCATAGCAATGGTACTATCCAGGTATGAACATTTCTAGTATGAAGAATAGGTAAGATATATTTTTTTTTGGACTATGCTGAAGCATACTGCATTTCATAAATTAAATTAATAGTTTGTTTTTTAAAAAGTATTTTTTTTATATATCGTTTTGATTTGTTGGACAAGATTAATCTTCATCTAATAATAATGACTTTGTATGGCACCTAATCTTTAGAAGCTCTTATAAATATATATATATATATATATATATATATATATATATATATATATTTATATATATATAGACTGACAAACAGACAAACATATAACGATTTGGCTTGTTTGGGATGATTGCAGTAATTGTTAATAATAAATCCATGCTTGATGATTACCATATTTACCATATATCTTGGGACACCATATTTGTTGGAACACCATAAATTAATTTTAAATGCAATTTTTGTGTGCACTGTATGTTCTGAGACATGTAATACATTTTAGTCGTAAGTTGTGGGACACCTATTAATCATTCGATAATTACATGTTGGAAAATGCACTCCAACTGAAATTTTATTTTTTAAAATAAAAAACTGTACTTGAGATAAAACTTAATACACTGCAGCAGCATCTCATCAACACAACCCTTCCCCTGCACACATATGATCCATTCTTTCAGTACATGAATATATTTTTTGCTTTCTCTAACCATGAAAAATTGTTAGAGCAGAAAAGAGCAAACATATTGCTTGAAACAGAAACTGCAAGGACAAAAGTCTGATTTTTACAAATTGGCACTAGTCTTGCTATTTCTCCCACTTTTTTCCCCCATCTTATTTTTGTCAGTCCATCCAGGAATGCAATCAAAGTACACATGAGTTTCATCCGTGTTAATTATCATATTGTTGATGAAATGATCCATTTTTCTTCTGGCCTTCACAAATTCATCACGTGATTTTATCTTCTCCAAATATTTTGGTCACGTGATTTTATCTTCTCCAAATATTTTGGTAGACACCGTGTCATCGATGTTCATGCACAAAGCATTATATTGTGTCACTTTAAAGCACTCTGTTGTGTCACTTTTAAAAAAAAATTGAATAATGGTGAAAATGAACCGTTAGCTTCCATATCTCAACTTTCTTTGTATATTCAAAAATAAAAATTAAAAAATTTGCACATTTAAAAGAATCCATAGTTGGCTTCCAAAGTCAGCTTGCCTTGCAATAAAATAACCTTTGTATTGATATCCTTTTAAAATAATTCCTCCTTCAGAGTCCAAAGTCAGCTTTCGGGGTTGGTTTTCTTTGTAATAAAAATAACCTTTGTCTTTGATGTCCTGTCAGTAACTTAAAGAAGACATTTACTGCTGGCTGCCAGTTGTTTATTCACCACCAGGGCTTCTATGTGCTTGGCATCTGTAGTTATAATTAATACACAGGAGCACTGATGTCTGTGGGTAAATAGTAATGTTACTTTCGTAACCCATGCTGGCAAAAAGATTGTCACTGCACTCAAGTGAATTTATTTTCAAATTTATTAAGCCACCCTTGTAAAAGACCGTAGATATCAATAATTTTTATTGGGAAGTTTCTTGATGACAGTTAAAGTGCAGATCATTAAAAAATCAGAATTGATTAGACTTTGGTTAAAGAAAAGTAGTGTTAGATTTTTTTTAAAAAGCACATTTAATTTAAAATGAGTTAATGCACATACATGATCCATGTGACTTGTGCTATAGATGTAGATATCCTCCATATTGGATTGGAAAATGAGTCAGTTCTGACTTTTGAGTAGATGGGGAACAGTAGCAGCAGTTTACATGGTGGAAAACTTTGTAATAATAGTTTTAATTGGTCAAACGATTTGACACTGCCTAGCTACATTCATACTTGAAATGTCATTTGTGTAGCAACTCTTTACAGTCACAACACCACTTCCCATAAGGTGATTGAATTGGGTCACTTGCAACAGAAGATGTTGTTGAGTGTGATGTTAAAAAAGTGATATTGGGTTTAAATATTGTAAATTTTTTCAGCACAGTAAACATAAGTATAAATTAACCTTTAGACTAAGTGTGTAATTGTCACAGTTACCTAATTTTGGATGTTTTTGTTTCAGATGTGGGATCTCACAACTGCATTAGATCTGATGAACAAGGATGAGGGTAATTTCAATTTTTCTGTATAATAAATGGAAGAGTCTTTGAGCTTAACTTGTGTTTATCAGATGTCATGATATACATCTGTTTTATTCATATTGTAATCCAGGTTCTCCACTTTTCAGTGTTATGATTTTTTTTCACAGTTTTGTGCTATAGGTTTTGAAAGTCTTATTTATCCTGGAGATACATAATTATAGTCTGCAAAATGCTTGTTGAGACTTTGTTTTTATTTTGTTTTAAAGTACATGTGAGTTTGGGTGTTCTAGTTGCATGTGTCCTTATACTAACATGAGGCGGGCCCAGAGTGGTCAAGTCATCTAAAGCACTCACTGTTATGGATCGTTGCTGTCTCACCTATGTCTGTGTGGGTTCAAGTCTTAGGCTTGGCCAATGTGGATATGTGAGAAAGCTTGATATTTTCCAGGTTCTCCCTCCACCAGTGATACTGGCCACCATGCATAGCCTATCTTGCTGAAAAATGGCAATAAAGACTACAACAACAACAACAGCTAACATGATGAGCCTTGTCACAGTAGGCATCTCAAAAGGTCATGTGGTGTAGTCTTATGTATTGTAGTCTTGTATTTACAGTAGGCATCTCGAAAGGTAATTTGGTATAGTCTTGTATTATATCAGGCATCTTCTTGAAAGGTCATGTTATGTAGTCTCATATTACAGTAGGCATCTCAGAAGGTTGTGTGGTGTAGTCTTTAATTACAGTAGGCATCATAAAAGGTCATGTGGCATAGTCTTAAATTACACTAGGCATCCTTAAAGGTACTGTGGTGTAGTCATGTATTACGGTAAGCTTTTGAAAAGGTCATGTGTTGTAGTCTCAAAATTACAGGCATCTTAAAAGGTCATGTGATGTAGTCTTAAATTACACTAGGCATAAAAAATATGTGGTGTATTCTCATATTACATTAGGCATCTTAAAAGGTTATGTGGTGTAATCTATTACATTAGGCATCTTAAAAGGTCATGTGATGTAGTCTTAAATTACACTAGGCATAAAAAATATGTGGTGTATTCTCATATTACATTAGGCATGGTAAAAGGTCATGTGGTGTAATCTAATACATAAGGCATTTTAAAAGGTCAAGTGGTATAGTCTAATATTACATTAGGCATTTTATAAGGTCATGTGATGTAGTCTAATATTACAGTAGGCATCTTGAAAGGTCATGTGATGTAGTAGTATATTAAAGGAGGCATCTGAAAAGGTCTTGTGGTGTAGTATTACAGTAGGCATCACTAATGGTCCTGTAGTGTAGTCTCACATTACAGACTTCTTCTGAAAAGATCTAGTGGTATATTCACATATTACAACATCAGTAATAAGCATATAACATCTGTTACAGATCACAATAACAACAACGTTGAGTATAGCTTTTATTCAATAATTGGATATCCTAAAACTTTAACTTATAAAAATAAGTTTACATCAGTACGTTGAGTGCTATGTGACAAAATGGTGCTGCTCAGACCTCTAATATGTCTGCCACAGCAGTCATTTAGAAAATCTTGTCACTACTTCTCAAGAAAGGGAGGTTATATCAACATAGGGTTTTAACTAGAAGACTTCTTGTGATGTCTAGTTAGTCATAAAAGAAAATGGTGGTGAACTTATTTCCATTGCTGCCACCATGCAGCCATCTTAAAAATTGCAATGCCTCCTGAATAAAAACTCCTATTGATATAAGACTTTCACTAGAAGACTAATTATAATATCTAATTTGACCTAATTGAAAATGGTTCTGCTTGTACTCCACCATGACTGCCATGGTGACTGATTTGAAAACCTTATTGCACAAGAATATCAGAGATGCTTAAGCTCCCTCAACAGTTGCAGAGAAGAAATGGTTTTTCTTGAATTCATTGAAAGTCATTTTGGACCATAGATAATCAGTCTCTTTTTCAGACTTTTATTTCACAAATCAAGCCACTCCTTCATAAAATATGGCCATTATTAGCTACTGCTTTAGTGGGGAAGATATCTTCAGGGTCAAGGTCACAGTTATTATTTTACTTTTCATTGTAGGTTACAATCTGCTCTATAGATTTAATGCTATTTGAGAATATGGAATGAAACTTGGTATATTTCTTGTACATCATCAATAGAAGGCAATGTATACCACATTGGGGCTGCTATCATTAGGTCAAGGTCACAGCTCAATATTTGTTTTTGTTTTCCATCACAAATTCCCTTCTGCTTTATAACTGTATAGCTATTTGAGATTAAAAGATGAAGCTTGGCATACTTATGTATCATCACTAGAAGGTATGGCATGTAATACATTGGGTGTCCAGTTTTCATAGTCAGGCTCAGAACTCATTATTTTTATGTTCACATCTCACTTCTGCATACTTGTACATTCTCATTAGAATGTGTATTGCATACCATATTGGTGTACTATCTTGAAATTCAAGGTCATAACTATGTGCTTTACATATCAATCACATTTTCCCGTTCTGCTTTAAAATATTAATCCATTTGAGATTAAGGTATAAAATTAATGCTTATTGTAAATGTAGATCATAATAATTTAAAGATGTACAACATTTAGGGCTTTTATGTTCATGGTCAAAGTTCGGATGAATATTTTCCATTCCTCTTTCTTTTCTACTCCATAACTTCAGATAAAACTGCAATGCAACTTGATATATCTATATGTCATCATTAGCAGGTGTGTTCTGTATACCATGGGGGTCATATTTGCAAGGTCAACATCATGCTGTTGTATATTGAATTTTCTAATGCACTTAACCATTGCATATGTTTAGAGCCATTTCCGACGAAGCAATGCAGCTTGGTATGTAACTTAAAGGTATCTTGCATCTAATTCACTAAGCTGAGGGTCCTATCTTTAAGGTCAAGGTCATATCAATAGTTGGACTTAAGTCAGATTTGCTCTTTATATATCTGACTTAAAAGTTGTGTATGGATGAAGATGTGCTGCTTTGGCAATTTGGAGACTTCAAGAATAAGGTCACTTTTTAGTATTTTACGGTTTCATTTGCTTCTGCTTTATATCACAAAAGATGTTTGAGCTTCAGTAATGAACAATGGTACTTGTAAGCTTCTTGTTTCATCTTGTTGATCACTGTCAAGGTCTTTTTTCAGAAGTCAAGGTTACTGATCAGTTGGGTTTTTTTCTGCATATTTTCTGAGATTCCTGTATGATTCAGCAATGAAACTTGGTTTCTTTTGATGTCTGCTGAGTAATGTATCTGTTCTTTCTTAATGGCTATAGTCAGGTTTCCAGATTGTATTAACTGACCTTGGCAGGTGGTTGAAATTGTTTTTTGAATTTGATTGTTTGATTTAAACTCTTTCATTGAAAACTTTTCGTGGCATGATTAGATAATACTGCTTGATATAGGCCACTGGAAATTAGTAAACATGGTTGGCCATATAATTGAAAACATTCTTTCTTAGCACATTTACGTAAAAATTCTTTTGACCTAGGCCACTGAAAATTAGTAAAATAATTTATATGGCCATTCATCTAAATCTTTTTTTTAAAAATTGTAAATGCCAGTTGAGCTACACCACTGAAAATAATTAAGTATGTTTTCATGTGTATGTAGATACCTAACTAGATTTTCAGACTAATGAAGTAAATTATTATTTTGTTGTTGAGCCCACCTTGGTGGAATCTCAGCATAGCCATTACATTGACATACACATCTGTATTTTTGAGGTCTGTCCCTAAATTACGGTCATTGTTTCAGTTTGTAAAAGATCAGCTTGGTGTGAAAGTTTCTTTCCTGCTTTTTCTTAAATGATAGCCAAATAAAAGTCTGGATCATCTTTTTCTTTCCTTTGTGAAAGCTTATTGACACAATTATACACAATTTGCATGAATTAAGCCAGAGAAATTAATGGGCTCAGAGTTGGATTGATTTTCTAGCATCTTTTGATAGTTGTGGAGTGTTTTTCTGTCGGTTGCATGTTTTGAAATCTTTTATTGAACACTTTATAGCACACTGACAAAAAATGGAAATTAAATCTGGTAGAATGTGTGAATATGTAGATGAACTGTTAAAATGTGTGTGCCATTTAAATGAATTTTGCAAGTTAGGGGGAGAGTTTTGCAGATTTTCTAATTTAAACAATTTGGACTGCTGTAGGACGATAGAGTATTAAATATAAGGCACATTTATTTAGCCTACCTGGCCTTATGGTACGACTCTGCAACCATCAAGAAGTGTTTGGAGGCATTTTTCTGATTTGACTTTCAAACTTGGACTGTTAGTTTGCATCATCAGTGTTCTCTAACAGGTTTGAATATAAGCAACATCCATGTATATTAAGGGGTTGATTAGAGGAACTTGTTACACTAATGCACATTTACTGATAAATTGAACTTGCTTATGAATGACTTAGCTTGTTTTCACTCTATAGACTGAATTCATGGTCTAATTATTTTGATCAGACTTGTTGTATAGGCTTATATTTGTAAGATGTTGAATGAGTTTCATAATTAGTGAAATGCACACATCTTAATAAACAATTTTGCATTTGATTGGATCTTGATGACTATGTTTTATCAGTTTTTTAACAAAGTTGTAATTAGGCTTCTCTCGCTTTGATGTTTAAAGAATATTATTATGGGCAAGTTTGTTTGTTGTAGGGTTTAACACCATTTTTAAGCACATGATAGGCTATACATGGCACCAGTATTATTGGTGGAGGAAGAACCAGGGAAAACCCACGGAAAGAACCACTGACCCATAAGAAGCTACTGAAAAGTTTTCTCACTTAACTACATTAGTCAAATCTTAGACTCGAACCCACGCAGACAGAGGTGAGATGGCAGTGATCTGTAACGGAGAGCGCTTTAGACCACTCTGCCACTCGGGGCCCCTTATTATGGGCAAGATCTATGCATATAAATTTGTGTTCTTGCATCTGATTGGCTAACTTGCTTACAAGTTGAGATATATTTTATCCAAATTTGACCAGTTAGATAGGTCAATATCATCAAAATTGTGAAAAGGTTTTATTATAAGTGATAACTGCATATTAATGAGGTGGTTTTGCATTTGATAGCAGCCATTTATACAACTGGAGATTGCATTTTTGATAAAGAAAATTATCAAGATTTTGGATTAATTCAACTTATGAGCAAGATCTTTGAATATTATTGTAGTGATCATTAGAAATGTCAAAAGTTTTGAAAATTTGAACCGGATACCCATCAATCCTAATGATTGGTTAACCGGGTTACCTGATCAAAGTGATATTGTATTACATGTGAACCAGAACTTTGTTGTAGGTTCACACATTCCATCCCCCATGAGAGGTATAAACATAATTTATAACTAAGTGACATGAAGCATAATCTTATCATAAAAAGAGCAGTCTATATATTACATGCCATAATTACAGAAAACTGTACAAACAAACATACATATTTATTTTATTTAATGTACATTTAATTTTGCTACATACCTGGATCTGCAGTTTATATTTTTGTCACAAATCTGCTAAATCCATGTGGAATATATTTTTGTCACAAATCTGCTAAATCCATGTGGAATATATTTTTGTCACAAATCTGCTAAATCCATGTGGATTAGTAATTAATACAAGTGTATGGACAAAAGAGAAATAGATAAATCATTTATGCAAAACAGTCACTTTAACTAGTCAACATGTCTACAGTAGCTTTCGCAAATAATTATAAAGTTTACAAATGATGACTGTTATACAGGGTTCTTACGGTCTTTGACAGTTTGGAAAAAATGAGGTAACATTTTCAAGGCCTTGAAAGTTTGAGAAAATCCAGCCGATTACCCTGAGGTCTTTAAAAAGTCTTTGAAAATTGAAATAAAATAAACCCAAACATTTTAATTTCTTTCCATGATCACAAATAAAATTGTCCAAGGTTGTTAGATTCGGATGTAGTTGAGTTTTCGTGGTTTCTTTGATTAATTATAGTTTGAATTTTATCATTAAACAATATTGTATTATTTTGCATTCTTTGTTTTTTCGATTAACATAACATGTATACAAAATGTTAGCAAAAATAGGTTTTGGAAATCAACGTGGTCTTTGAAAGTTTGGAGAAAGTCTTTAAATTTGTCATTCAGAGTTCTGTATGTACCCTGTTTTAGTATCCTCAACCTCCCATGGTACGTCCCATAGCAACGGTCCAGTGCAACATGTTTTAAGTTTAACAAAGTCCCTCTCCTCTGACATTTTTCAGTTTTATAACATCCAGCAGTCACATTGATCCTGCCTGTTTATTGTATGGTATCTGCCGCCATTTATTTTCAATTCAGACTGGACCACTACGTATGTAGTATAAAAAAGAATGAATCTATGACAATTGGTTTCACATTCATACCATATTTACACACATGGTCAATTTTTATTAGATTTTTGTTCAATGTTATTAAATAACAAATATTTCTCTTATATTTAAATATTTCAGTTACAATTTTCATTCTGTATAGTTTCGTTGATCTTTTCATAATATATTATAAGAAGTGCATGTTAAGAATCCAAGTTTTTGTATTTAACTTTGCCGTGACAAAAAAATGTTTGGTTTCCCACTAATAAAGAGTCACAAACTTAAGGCAAGAATGGTATTATTTAAATAGGACATTTATATTGTGCTTTCTTTTTTTTTAATTGGAGTACATAGATAAATTTTATTTTGTTGAATATTTCTTAATCAGTACTTACTGTCTCTGTCGAGGAAAGGTATTGACTGGGTTAATGTCATCAGGAACTCAAAACATGCATGTTTCAAGTCATGAGAAAAATGGCACATGAACCATGGACAGGCACGAATTTAGGACAGTCTAGCTTTAAATATCAGTGCTGATTCTTAAATAGGTCATACGAGAAAGGAGAGATGTGTCCTCCCTTGTATTATTATATAGTACATGTATCACAAGTAAATTATAAGCAACAATAAGAACTTGTGTGATGTATAAATGCGTACACGAAACGAGCCTCAAACTGATCATTATTCTGTGTATGAATCTGGACCAGGAAAACTTTTTTTAATGGGTACCTGACTGTTTATTAGATTACTTTGGTTATTATTAACCATTAGGTATTATTAACAGTCGGGTACCCAAATAACTGGGTACCCGTTGGCATCTTTAGTGATCATGCATTGATTGGAGGAGTTAGTCAGCACTAGTGACTATTTTGATGATTAGTCTTATGATCAAGATTTTGGATGAGTTAGATTATGGCCTTGGTCTCGGACTATTTATGATGTAATCTTGCATCTAATGTTTGTTTATGTTGTGGCCAATCTCAAGTTTGAATTTTGATTGGATGTTTCTCCAACTTGGTATTTGAGCTTATGTCATCCTGACCTTTGATAGGTTCTGTATTTAGTGAGATCTGTACATATTAATGAGGTGAGCCTACAGCTGCTTGGGTGAGCTTGTTACTTCTATACAGATTCTTTTTCATCCACTTTTGAGAGAACTTAGTAAGAAGGTTTTCATTATCAAATTCTTACATGATGATAGTAATGAAAAAAGTCTGCTTAACTGTTGTGTTGTCAGTTTTGGAAACATTTTTTTTTTTTAAATCATTGTGATTATAAAGATTGGGAGATTTTGTATGGTCTTTGGGTTTTGTTTTTTTTTAAGAATAATTTTTAAGCTTTCTTAATGAAATGGTTAGCTTTAAATCAGGTGAGTCACATCTATTTTTATTTTGACTCTGGTTAGTACCTTTGCATTGGCATGGATAGTTACTTAGCATTTTTTCTTAAAATGTAGAGACTTGACTGTGTAAATCATTTTTTACTATTCCAGAGCCAGTAGTTGGTGGTCCAACACCCAAAGAACTTGTAAAGCTTCTGGATCAGTGCGATCTCAGCCAGTCCCGAAACTCCACCCCATGTATAAGCCCCTCCCAATCCATTATGGTAGTGCCCAGTGCCAGATTGCATAGATCAGCAGGTCTGCTGTCTGGTTCCGTGCCAAATTTGGAATACAGGGAGGCAGAGCCACAGGGAGCGGAAGGAGGAGCATCAGAAAACACCCAGGTCACAAGTCTTTAATGATACTCTTGAACAGGTGACATTTAGAACTAATATCAGAGTGCGGCTTTGCATTGGCATTGCTTATGCATAGGATATGCTTTGGTAATTTGAATTATTTAGACATAATCCTTGATTTTTCTTATCAGCTGACAATATTTCAATGTCAATTGGGTTGGGGATCTTTTCAGTTCATATTCTTCAGTTTTAGTTAACGATGTGAACGATTCCATTATTTTTTTTCTTTGTATATTAATCTGTTTTATAGAGAAGCTTAATATACAAACTTGTTCTTAAAGGTTCTTCACAGAGCCAATATTGTCTTTATTAAATATATGGGACGTCCATTAATTATGTCAACAATTTTTAGGCATTTTTTTTTAATCCCCCTCCTCCCCCCTTGTCAACAACTGTCAAACTATCAGTGACCCCCCAATAAAATTATGTCAACATTTTTAACACCCCCCCCCCTTACAAACTAACAATATTTTACACGGCTGGCTTTTATGCTAAAAATAGAATTATGGAAATTAAAAGGTCTACAAATAAATTTTAATACATTTTTTTAACTTGTTTAACAGATTTCATATTGACTAACAATTCTGATTGAATTAACACTTTGAATTCATGAAAAAATCTAGACTTTATATTCTAACTTCTATCATCTTCCCATGGTGAAGCCAAATGTTCCTCATTTGTTATAATGGGCATAGTGGCTGATTCACTAGTTTCTTGTGGAACCAATACACCCAACAGGTCAACATCATCCTCATCTAACCATTCTGTGCTTAACATCTCTCCATGAGCAATAAATTGCCATCAGCTCTCTGTCTTTTGGCAGCCACTTGCATTGGCCAAATTCTTTGCAGTTGAGGAGCATGTGGTAATTGCCTAGGCCCAAGATCGCATTGTCGGTGCTGTTGAACATGCTTCTTCAACATGACTTGTGAAACAGCAAAGAGGTGACAGATTTTGCAGATCCATTCAAGCACCGACGAATTTTATTTTGTTTTGATTTATTAAATTTATTGTAAAAACTAACATTGTTGACATCAATTTATCTTGAACTCCCCCCTTCCCCATGTCAATAATTGTCAAACTTCCTCAAACCCCCTCCCCCCCATTTTGTTGACATAATTAATGGACGACCCTTTATGTCATCAATATGAAATATCTCGAACATTTTTTCAATCCTCATTAAAAGAGGTTGATGTATATTTTTCTTCTCATATATGAAAAGTAAATAATTCTCATCGTATCTATTCTTGTAGGTGTAAAGAGATTGTTATTAAGGTAAATGTTTTTCTGCTTGGTGGCAGGTTTTTTCCTTGGCTCTAGTAAGCTTTCTATACAGGCTTTCACGCATATAAAAGTGCATCACATATTATTTTGGCTTGGTTGAATTTCTTCTGGCCTAAAGGCATGCTGATTATGCTTCAATACTAAGAATGGTTTGTGTTTCTAATCATATTCACTTTTCTATATTTAGTTCTCATTTTCATTTTGGTCTTGAAAATGGCTAGCTATTTCAAGGGACAAAACTGATTCAAAAATCAAGAGAACATGATTAGGTTCTGGGTATCTCCCTTGAGATAGTTTTTAGTTCTCTGGAGTACTTTTAATAAAAAAAATCATTTGAATCAAAAAGGTTCATAAAAAGAAATAGCAGAAATATTTTTTCATAAAATACTGATGATTTATTTAATTGATTACTTTTGAGAGATAGAGAGGAAAAGACTTAAAGCATTTCAGATTACATGTTTTTATGGGAATATTTGCTTATAATCAGAAAAAGGAACATGACTAAAAACTCAAAGAAAGTTTTGTCTAGATCATGGGGATGGAAATGGTAGAAAGTTGACATCAATGTCGATTTATTACCAGACAATAATGATCACTTCAACTATATCATCAGCTAACCCAGTGTTTGCTAACCAATGAAATAGTGCTTTTTGATACAAGATGGGGAATGTAATTATGTTTTATTTTTACTTTCTTACCAACCAGGTTTGAAACTACATGGAAATCCCAGGTTTAAAACTTAACTGTCCACCTGACATGCCTATAGAAATGTATTCTGACCAATCACAAATCAAGTCATCTCATTTGGTCAGATGGATCTTTAACCATTAGCACTGATGATTATCGCCATATTACATTTCTGTTTCAGCTTTTTGATCCAGTTTAATACAGCATATTATGAGAACTCTTAAATCCATCAGTTTTAATGCTTTGAATATGTCCTGCCTCAGATGTGGAAGGGGCAGAAAGTCTGCCCTTCCATCAGTTTGTCTCTTTGTCACACAGTTGATGTATTAGTGTGTTATGTCAGTTTCATATGTACTTATGGCACCTCAGTTTGTGTTGTACATTGTGAGAAAGTTTTTGTGTGGATACTTGTGTGTGTCTTGTGTGTTATGAGATACAATTGTTGTATGGATGACTGCGTTTGTGTCGTGTGAAAAAGTTTTTGTATGGATACCTCATGAACACCACTTTGCCAAAAGTAGGTCAACTTGAACAGTGACTTTGCCTTGCTTTTTGTGTTAAAGTCAGTTTCCTGTTTCTGCAGAAATAAGTCTGTACAAAAACTTGAGATACCAAGAATGATATATTTTTATTAATTTTTTTCTTAGGAAATTTCCTAGAATTTGAATTTAGGTGCAGATTCAAGCCTAGGTTTTGTTCTTATATTCAGTGGTATTTATCAACCTCTTCATACTTCAGTGCACTTATCTTAGAGTCTTTTGGGCATTTTTAATAAGGCCTTATCACTTGCTTAATATCCTGGAGTCTGTTGGATATCTTTAATAAGGTCTTATCACTTGTTTAGTTTAGTTTGTGGAGCTTTTTGTTTACTGTTTGATCATGCAGGTCTGTGAGAACCAGTGTTTATTATCCTAGTGGGTCACAGAAAGCAAGTCTCAGTTTTGAGAAGTTTTTAACATTATTGTATCCAGTATTTGCTATGCTTTGTGTTGGATCTGTGGCAGAGTGATCTAGAGCTTCGGAAACTAATTTATCCAAGACATATTTTCAGAATCTGGCAGAACCCAGTTCCCGTTATACCCCCACCTTTATTGGTATCAGCACTTTTGCAGATATTTTGTACAGTGTAGAATATGACAATCCATTTGTCACCATTTTCCTATAACACAAACTTGTATTTTGTGGTGTGATATTTTTGGAGAATGACTTGATGACAGCAAACGTTTCACATCTAGGATGCATCCTTTTGGGGTGAAAGTGATGTTTCATTTTTATCAATAATATGAACTCTGCTTTATAAGATGAATTTTCGCTGTATGGATTGAGGGTAATTTAGTTGTTGCATTGTTTCAGAGAGATAACATTGAAATATTCAAATTTTAGAGGCAGACTCAGTGGTTTTGTCCCAAAAAAAGCCATTTTTATTGGTATTTTGAATTAATGCATTGGGAACGGTGTCAGCAAAAAGATAATTGTTTATTGGTAGCATCCCAAAGTTGTAAAGTATGCAATTAGATTTTTCTTGGTTGCACATAAACACCTTCTGGTAATTTATTCTGTCACACATGATGATGAATTGGACATTATAATGCCAGCAATATCATTTCTTTTCTTTGCTGATGAATACATTTTAACACTTATCACATGTGTTTCTCTAACTATATTACTACCATGTAAGGGGAAGTGTGAATGGACATCCTATCATTCTGTTTTTCATTATGTTGAATAACTTGTCAGTTACATTTTCCAACTTACCATATGTTAGAAAATATCCCAAAAGCTGTTACTGCCCTGTGTGAGATAAAACCAGCAATATTTTTTAGTTTTTGGTGAGGAATCCCTACGTTGTGCATGCATGATGCACAAAACCATGCAGAGCTTAATTCATGTAACAAGATGGTGCAAATCAAGCATTGTCAGTTTCATATATTTATCTAATCTGCTTCACCATAGGTGTATTTCTTGGATAACATACCAGTTATTCAATGTAACAAAAACTTGAATGCGAGGACAGTGGTTCAAGAGCAGTTGACATGTAAAACATACTGTCATCATGACATGTAGGTTTTTTGGATTGTATTTTGTATTTCAACATAATAAATTTAGCTTTTAATTGTATTTGCAATACCATCTTTCTTTAAGTTGGCATGCAAAGTAAATTAAGAAACTCTGTTCATGCACAGATATTTATTTCTCAGTCATTGTTCAGCTGATTGCGTCACATGCAAGTAGAGTGGAAAAAACTTAAGAATAAGAACCTTTTGATATCTGCCTTTTTCATAATTTGGACAATAAATAAAGTAGATTCCATGAAAATTATTTTTGTAGGTACTGTCTGATATTCAATGCATTATGTTGCTTTTATTGATAAATGTGAAAGTTAAAAATACATAACATTTAATTGAATTTGCATAAAATGTTAAAGATCATTTTTGTGCTGTGTCCCTATCTTTTAAATGCAAAGATTATTCTACTACTTTGATGGTACCAGTTAAAAGAACTGTTTTTACTTTCCATCCAATACTGTAACTTAAATAGTAATGTGTACCTAACCATTTTTTTTTTCATTTTTAAGTTTTTAATTGAACCAAAGATACATTGTACAAGCACAAGTATGCTAATTCTAGTAAATTTTATTTTGTAACAGTATTTTGTTTATTACTATTATCTCTTTTTAATATATAGATTTAAAAGAATTAGATTTTCTATTTTTATTTTGTATGTATTTCAATCCAAACAAATTGATAATGTGAAATGGAAAAGTATAGAATGTTTTATATATTCTTATCACCTAAACTGAAATTAATTAAACCTCTGGAATTAATGAATTGGATTGACAGCTGATATGTGGATGTGTGGATATGGACTCAAACTTTCTCTTTGATGAACTAGTTTGGTATTTTGTGAATGATATGCAGGTAAAGAAAGAGAGAGATTGCTAATTTTCAAATTACAAGGACTGTAAAATCTAATTTCATAATGAATTAATAAGAAATTGAGATCTATTTACTTTTGATATGTTTAATTTCATGATTTACATGTACATGGGAGGGGGGGGGGCATACTTAGTTTTTTTTTTTGGTGAAACCTGCCTTGAGATCTCAATACTGTGTGAGACCACCTGTCTTGAAGACCATTTATTGCTTGACATAAGGTATGGTCTTTCCAAAAAGGTTCTTCTGTACTTAACAATTGTGATAAACTTGATTCCTTAAATTGATGTGGTTAATCTCAAAATGTTACAAGTTTATAAGTTTTAAGAGAGAGAGAGAGAGAGAGAGAGAGAGAGAGAGAGAGGGGTTGGGTTCTTATGGTCTTTGACAGTTTGGGAAAAATGAGGTAGCATTTTCAAGGCCTCGAAAGTTTGAGAAAATCAAGCCAATTACCCTGAGGTCTTTAAAAAGTCTTTGAAAATTGAAATAAACACACACACACACACACAGATTTGTCACAGTAATGAGTGGACAGGCACTGGTTTCTTATTTTATATCAGATTAATCTCCCAGCAAAAGGAAGAAGAAAAAAAATGCAGCAAGATTAATACAAAAATGTCAGTTTCAGTTTGCAGGTTTTATCATTGGCATTTTCACCAAGACTTAACCAAATAGAAGTTAGTAATTTGTTATTTTTAACAAAAACAACAAACAAGAAAGGAATTTATCCCTAAAGCTCCTGTATATTCAGTGGTCAAAATACTGAAAAAATGCAACAATTTGTTTTTTTGTATATATTCATGCTACATATACACATTTGGTTCTCAGATTTTATTAACATTGTACTTTGGAAATGAATAATGATCCATTATGAATATCCATATGTACATCATAGTAATTTCTCCTTACAGCAATTAGCTTATATTGCCAAACCATTATATTTGGAAATAAAACATGGCCAGATTGGATCAAATTGACATGGTATAAATTGTCATCTTTTAAGCCGTGAACATAAAATAAAGCTTTGAAAAAAATATTCCACTTTAATAATGTTGGATTAAATTAATCAACAAGGAAATCAGTAAACTTCTTGTTATGAAAATTTTTAAAGATGCTGTTCATGTGCATTAATATGGATTTCATGCATATGAATTTATACATGTTCACATGCATACATGTGAAGAGAGACGTACACTAATCATGCATGTTCGGAGTCCAGGGACATTGGGACCTTTTTCTTAAGGGACTGCTTCATGGTTATAGTCTGGAAATCGGCATTAGGCTTAATGTTTTAAGTTATAATGTCAGTCTGTTCACATGGCCATACATATTTAGTTACTTCAAAGGCCAATGTTAATGACTGCAAGAAGAAAACTGTTATCTACACAATAATGTGGATCCCCTCCCACCCCTTTGTAGTAACAAAATTTAATGGATGGCTTGCTTTTTGGTTAAAGAAATATTCTCATGATTTTGATTTTATGAGGTCAAGGTCACTGTGGCTTGAGGAATAAAAACATATTACACATAATAACATTAGTTTTACATCACAGACCTGTGCCAAATGTTGTGGATGGTTTATACTTGGGGTAAGGAAGATGTAAATTTATTTGGGGGTCAGAAGCTCAAGGTCAGGTGTGATTGTGACTGAACAAAGGTTGATGTAGTTTTACTTATTTGTATAGAATGCTATTAAATAAGAGGTGTGCATACAATGTTCCCATTCACGATGCCTTTGTTAAAAATAATATATGCAGAGTTTTTCTTCAGGATGCTAGCTGCTGATGAGGGTTTACTGCAGAACTTGAGACATGATAATAAATCCATTATTATGTCAGCATTATGTTGTTACTCATGTAGACTATAACAGTGATTGATTTCAGAGAGATTTAACTTTTGTATAATTGTGATTGTGACAATTCTCCTTTCAAATGATCAAAAGATTTGATCTAAAGACAATGCAAGAGAAAACAAGAATTTATAAATATTAATTCCTTGAAATAATTAGAAATTTATTACCTTATGTAAAATAGTTAAATCGAATTTGCTTTGAATTACAGTACAGTAATACATTAAATTTAAATTAAAGTCAAAGTGATATTGTAGAAAAAGCTCTTCTTGTTGAGAAAAATTCATGATCTTGAATTATGGAAAATTTCACAGATTTTGAGCATTTTATAATTGTCTTCTCCTGAGGGAACTATTACCCTGTTGTGTTTTCTGGTGGAGTATTGTGCTGAAGATTAGAGTATTATTCTCCACCAGACAGCACTGTCTTTTCCATATATCAGGTTTTTGCAGCTGTGCTTTGGGAATAGGTGCAATGACTGTAGCCAGATATAGTGAACTAGAATCAAAGAGAACTGTTTACTGTCTTAAAATAACTTCCTAAATTTTAGACGTTTCATGGGATGTACCGAATACTTGTGATGACATCTGAAATATTGGGCAAATTTTTTAATGTGCAGTAATTCTTTTAATTTATTTTACGGAGACTCTTGCAATAAATTGCACATCAACCTACTTTTCTTTGTATTAATTGATCATTTTGTTTCCAAGTAATATAATAAAATGCAAAACCTATGATTCTTTGTATTAATTGATCATTTTGTTTCCAAGTAATATAATAAAATGCAAAACCTATGATTCTTTGAATTAATTGATCATTTTGTTTCCAAGTAATATAATAAAATGCAAAACCTATGATTCTTTGTATTAATTGATCATTTTGGTTCCAAGTAATTAAGAATATGGGTTCTATAAAACACAATACCATGCTGAGTTTCATTAGCAATGATTGCAGATCATCTTGTTTCAATGGAATAAGTTTAGCAAGCATTGAAATCATCATACATTTCAGTGGTTCTGTGTTAAACACAAACTTTAACCTTGTTTTGCAGGCTAGAAGTACAAATATGAATTCCAGCAGCAATGGAGATGGTTGTCCTCACAGTAAACACTGTCGTAGCAACAGTTACTGGGTGTAAGATGGATTGAAATAAGCTGAATTCGATCCTCTGATGAATCATGATAGACTTGAAAAATACCATACATGTATTTGTCATCTAATTGCAGCCAAATGTACTGTTACTTACATTATTAGTTACCTGTATATTTCCATGGTGCTTATATCACTATATTTACCTAACACTTATCCAACTGCAAACAAATACACAAAACTTCATATATGTTTTTTTTCCTGAGTTCTTTCCTCTCCGCTACAAACCATCTTGGAACTATACTTGAATATGATCTTGTATTTACATGGCCATGTTTTGTTTCATTCTTTCCAGATGTATTTAGTGAAAATGGAATTCATAGCAAACTGGATTTTATAAAAGTTCTGTTTGGTGAATCAAAGAATATTGACATTTGGAAATAGGTATAAAGTTGTAACCAGGATGTGTGATACAATAATACAAATAGAGCATCGCTGTATAACTACTCCCATTCATATAGGAATAAATGGGAAAGCAGATTTGGGTCAATCAAAATAGAATCAACAATTTTTGGTCTGTCGTACAATAGCTGCAGATTCGAGTCTGCCACAAGTAGAACCAATATTATAGACTGGATATGCTTGTCCATACCATTACGGCAAATGGAATACAGAAAAATGCATATCCCGATTTGTGACTTCCTAGGAAAAGCAGAATTTAAAAAAATTTGATAAGCTCAAAGACAAAGAAACTAACAAAGCACTGAAACTAACACCATGAATTAAGAGATGGAGCTTTATCTTTGAACGATGATCCCAATGGGTGTTTTTTTTTTTCATGCAGTGAAATAGAGGAGCCATGTAGGAAGATCAATAACTTATTTGAACTGTTATTATCATAAGCCAAATTTTAATTGTTTACTTTCGTTAAAAAATAATAGGTTTTTTTTATGACCCCACTCGGATAGCAGAAGTGGGCATATTGCTGTCTGTCCATTCATTTGTGGAGGTGTCATGAAAAAGTTTTGGTGTGACAGCTTAAGGTCATTAGAGTTGATATATTTTATCATGTGTATCATATTAGATTTTGAGGCCATTACTGTAGCTTTCCAGTTTTAAAACTTTTTAGACTGGTTATACAAAATCCTTGTTTTAAAGTACAATTACTGTCATTAATCTGAATTGTTGGACCTTTCCAGCTGCCCCATTTCATTTCACCAATTAAAATTTTTTAATAATTTTCAAAAGGACATACAATTTTCCAGAAATACATGTAATATGTTTTCTAAGCAAATGGGCAGTAATTGTAAATATTGATTTTGCAAAACTTCTGTCATTACTTAAATTATAGTCCAAGTTCATCAGGCTTTCCTAGTTTGTTTATTTTTTCATTCTGTTGGCCAGACCACTCTAGCACTTTATCTAAACAATTTCTAGTCATTGGTGAACACAATTCACTGGACAATATAAATAGAATGAGTATAATAAATAGACCCATCTTTATACAGTATAGTATTATATACTAGGTAAACTAGATTCTTGTTGCTTGCAGTTGGGTGTTTTTTTTTTACACCAGTAGATTTGGTGCCAGTCATGCATATGCCAGTCTAGACGTTTTTTTTATCCATATCACCAACCTAGAATAAAACTTGAATGAGGTTTTGTATTATATATACTTTTTTATGCTTTCCAAGTATTTTCTATTATAGCGAGAATGGAATTTAAAATATATCGAGATTTATGCAAGTTTAATATGGTGTATTGAAGCATATTGACCTACTTATAGACTAATTGTTCAGTTGTCAAAAAAACACTGCACACATTAACATTTCTGGTACTTGTATTATCTTGTTTTACACACTCTTAAAAGCAATTGTCAGTCATCAAGATTACAAAAATTAATACATTTATTTTAAAAGACTCGAGAATCTTAAACAAATCATCATTTTGTAACCCCTATATAGCCATGATTTGTAAATTATTAGCCAAGTTGTGCAATATATTGTCTTAGAGATGCCAATGGTCTGTATATTGGTTGTAAGGAATACATGTGCATGTTTTTTAAAATTTCAATTTCAGATGCCATTGGCATGATTGCTTTCATTGAAAAATAAAAATAACAAATAAAATGATTCGACTCTTTATTCTTATCGGAAGTTTATAACAAAACGTGACATCCCTGACAAGAGATGAAAACTATAGTAGCTCAGTTGGTAGAGCCTTAGACTAATAAACCTAACAGGTTGTGTGTTCAATACTTGTCCAAGTCATCTGCTTCTGCGCGTCCTCAGCATTATATAGCCTGTGCTGTGTTAAAACAGTAACTTAAGACAATAAAAATTGGAAAAGAAACCATTATGTGTCAAAACCAAATGGTATATTTTGTGACCATTTTTTTCCCCATTTGTTAGGCAACCTTTCCTTTGCAGAAAAGTTGGGCTGACAAGATGGATAACAATAGAGATGGCCTAACATTATTGGGACCAGAAGAAATGGTCTCACTATACGGGGACCAGAAGAATTAGCCGCACAAGGGGCAACCATTTTTGTTCTCGGCGCAAGATTCAATTCCTATTTAACTTACACAAGTTTCAAAACTGTTTTGTAATTTGCATGTTTGAAATTAAAGAGCTATCCAGAGACATCAAGGAGAATATATAATACCTGATTCATATTTAACTAAATGGATATGTTAAGTGAAACGACATTTTATACTCAGATATAAAATGTTGCAAAATAGCAATACATGAAAATATTCATCGCTTTACAGCTGGCTTGGATTATCTTTAACTTGCAACCATCGTGACTGAATCATCTGATGGCAGAGATGGACAGACACCAGACTAAAAGGTGACAATTAGTGTATATAAAATAAATACCATACAGAGCTCCTTGGTCTGTAAATATTAAATAGTTTTTTTTTATAAAAGATATTGTGTTATCCATTGAATGATAGAGCTGATAAAACAAGTTATGTACAAAGCATTATACTCATGGTTGAATTGGTTTTTTTTTGTGTAATTCGGGCATGCCAAACATGAGCAGGGGGCCACAAGTGGCCTAAAGTGCTCTCCGTTAGGGATCACTGCCATCTCACCTCTGCGTGAGTTTGAGTCTCTGATTCGGTCAATGTGAGTATGTAAGAAAGCTTGCCAGGAGCTTCTTGAGGGTCGGTGGTTCTTTCTGTTTTTTTTTTCTCCACCATTAATATTGGCCATGTATGGCCTATCTTGTATTGAAAAATGGCATCAAACCCTAATACAACAACCACCAAACATCTTTGGAGCCATAAGGTGATCCTATGACAATATTTTATCACTATAGCTTGGGTCAGCAGTTTCTAGTGGTTACCAATGAAGTGTTTCAGTTGGTAAACAAAGAAATAGCCACAAATCTGTATACAGCTGAAGGAAAATGGTATGTATGTTGAACTTTGTCTGACCAAAATGATCATGTAGAAAAATGATATATGCTTTTACTTGTATTAAACTATTGTGAATGGTTTTTCAGTACTAGAATACTAATCTTCTCATGGAACTGTTACATAAATTCCCAAGAAAATGAATTAATTTCTCAAGCTGTTTTCTGGCTAAAATTTCACATTGCATCCTCAGAAATGTATCATTCTTTGCAAAGATCCTTAGGAATAATGATTTTCATTCAGTTTGAACAGAGTTGAACTTCTGTGTCATTTATTCTATGCAAATAAACCATTTTTGGTTGAGAAAAACGCTCGTAGAGAGTGTAGAGAAATCAAGTTTTCACTGAATACATCAAGGTATTTTTTAAAAAAATAATGGTTTCTCGCTGCATTAAGCGGTGGAGAATATCTAATAACCTCTAGTGTAGTCAAAACGAAACTTTATGAGGAAGGCATTGTTTAAATAAAAGAAAATCTTTTCTGTACAGAGAGTACATCAGTCAGTGTAACTCGAAGGTGTCAATATGTTCAGTAAGAAAGCTGGCTGATCAAAGAACTTGTTTTACAGTCATGTAAGTTGTCAGTTGGTAATTAGTGTTCTGTTGTGGTACACTAAACTAAGATCAGTTATTGTTTTAAGAGTCTCTGATGATTTAATTTATAGAATGGGTTGCTGATAGTTATCTTTTATGGAGCGTAAATTTGGTAGAGTGCAACTTGTACATGTATTTTTATGATGTTGTTAAATAGCACACAGAAAATTGGATTAATAACAACAATAATAATAATTCTGATTTTAAGACATGACATCTTAGGCTCACATTTGCTCTCACAATTAAAACTTCATTATTTGAAAACCAAATGTATTTGACAAATTATTTTGTTGGGCAAAATTTCATTACAAATAGATTTTAAGAGTCAATACAAATTATAACCATTTGCTGGGTTTTTTTTGTGGTTGTTTTTGTTTTTCCTTCTAACAAACACTATTAAACAACCTTTTCAATATATACTTGTGTGTGTGTGATATATATATATATATATATAAAATGATAGGCAAATATGTCCTTTCAAGTCAACTGGATTGAACAAGGCATTGTGTGTGTGTGTCTGTCGGGATTAATTAAGATAAATTCAATAAACTGAGAAGGAACTGTGCAAAAATAGTATCTAACTATACGGTGCTTTCAGCACTTTCTTATTTGAATAATTTAGTGATTAGTTCCTGTTCATTGACGATAATGACAGTATGTACTTCAGGCTAAAATAAAGTGAAAATCATGATACTGCTTGACAAATGCTTAAAATAAACATTTTTTGTGGGTAAAATTTTAACATATACAAGTTATTTCATTAGATGGATATGACCTTGTCCACTGAATGTACTTAAGTAATGTACAATCCTAACATTCACATAATCCTAGTGTGGAACTGGACCTCGATGAAGATTTTCCTTGCATAACTACTCAAATTTCAGCAAAAATCATGAAATGTGTTAAACATTAAGTACTGCAGAAAATAATCTTACAAAACATAGAAAACTGTATACCTTTCATTTAAAAAGAACAAGAATTAACTAAGATGTAAACAGCTGAAAATCAAGGCAAGAAAACAAAGGACACTCAAGGTCCCACTCCACATACATGTATGTACATGACATTTAAAAAGGAAAATCGTGTTATACAGAATGAAGGAATGCTTATTTTGGCATGAATTAGTTTTGTTTTGAGTATCAGATGCACATATCTAGTTCAGCATGATTACCATTGCATTACCTCAGTATGATTACCATAGGGTTCAAATACAATGCAATGTGCTGAGTGAATTTATGGTTTTAAAAATGCAATAACTGTTTATTAAATGTTTGCCATGAAATTAAAAAGTCAGGCATCCAGGTTTTCTTAAACATTCCTATGGAGAGGCAAATTCATATTCTTATATCTCCATATAGCTGTATGAATATTTGTCAGAAATGAGATGGAAAAAATTCAAACACAGACTACTTTGGCAGATTTTTTTTGTTTATAGGCTGATTTTGAAAAAGGTACATAACAATTCTGATTATGATAAAACCATGATCCAAGCAGATATTTTTTAAAATTGGGTTTGTTTTTAAAAAAAAGAACATCTCATTATTGGAATTTTTTGCAACAACGAAAAAACATCGTGCACACAGCACGTGTGTGGAAGTGAAACTAAGAAAACTGGAGAGCATGACCTCAAGATCGATTTCATATATTGGGGTATCATTTAGGATAAATTGATGAACAATATGTAAGATATGATAATTCGATCCAGCTCTTGCTGCTCATCCTGGGGCTGGAGAGGTAGTGTCGAGAACAGCACAAGTATGATTACACTTCGTGACAGATTTTAATTTATACATTATAATCCTGAATGCAAAGACACTTCAAAAGCAATTCATCTTTATTCAGATAACATGACAGGATCAAAGAACTGTTAAATCAAATTGAAAGTTCACCAGACAAAGAAATATTTGATCAAAACAGTTTTCTCCTTCAATAGGATAATGTATAAAAAAAAAACATTTTTAAAAAATGGTGTTGTGATGACCTCAATAATCAGACAAATCAAGAACAAAATACATTTAAAAGATGAAAACAAACTAAGAATTATCTTTTACATTGTGAATAGGTTTTAAACTATAAAGTTGAAATGTTTTGGTTACAGATTTGGAGAGTAAACAACTAAGTTTTTAGAAATAGATACAGTGTATACAATCAAATATGTGGCATCGTGTAAAATTCTAACTTATGTTTTACTGATATCACAACTTAAGATCTTTTACAGAATTGTAACATACTGTGTAGTACTAAATGTTACATTTATTTGCAAGGTTTTGTCAACTATTATTTTCACTTTTTGATATTTACATTGTCATACCTTTCCTTCTAAAGGCATAATATAGCCAGTACTGTACTGATTTCCCATAATGTTGAGACCAAATGTTGATAAGAGTTTCTTTTTCATGGAATTCAAATTTATTCTTCTAGTTTTGAAAAAATAAACATTCAGGGCTGAAGTCACACTCCATAAATAAACTAGCTATAATGAAGAAGAGAAAAGACCATGATCTTATGTGAACATATTTTTCATCCTAAAACTTAAATGAATTACAGCTATGAAAAAAATATTAATAACATTGCCTATTTGTGTTGCAGTCCACATTTACATGGAATTGAAATTAAAATTACAAAAACAACAGAATGCATCATAAAAATGTCAGAAATTGAGACCAGCTCCCAAACCTGGACTTAACACGAGGCCACCTCTAAAAAACATGTAATTAGAACAGCAAAATCTATGAATAAATATAAATTATTAATTTACTCTGTCAATATAAAGTCAATGTGGCACATGATAAATTTAATGGGGAAAAAGCTGCAAGTCTTCAAAATGAAATTTAATAAAACTATTTAAACACCAGACCCATTACTATTGAAATCTTACATTTGCATTCCTTTCCTTTCACTTGATAATCTTACAATTCTTGTGAGCATCAAACCTTTACTTCGAATCATACTCCATATAATTCAAATTTGATTCCAGACACAGGGAGGTTCCTATACACAGAGGGGTATCTAGACAAATGGATGTGTACTGCAAATTTCTACACATGGTCAGAGACCTTTCCAAAGCACTCCATTAGTATGGTAAAATATTTTGATTTAGAATTCAAATTTTCTTTTCAAAAATTGATGATATTATAACTGTCATATTCGACATCTTTATGCAACATATCTTTAATTAACTGCTGAACTGTGTCTAAACTTGTGCAGTGAAAACATGTTTGACAAATGCTTTAAACATGATTAATGTCTCTGTTCTGGGAGGATTATCTGTCTGTAAAGTTGAACATATTGCCAAGTTTTCCTGAAGCCCCTTGCTGGAATTGCCTCATCATGTTATTCAGTCCAGCCATTCCACCTGAAAACAGAAAGCACACAAGTTTAATAACTAAACAAAAGTTTTAAATTTAAGAAAACAATATTTCTTGTTGATACAAAACATATATAAAATCTTTAGAGTTGATCTCTTTGTTGATTTTGACATTTTGTGTTACTTGGTGGTCATTTCATTTTGTCTGCTGTAATATATTCAGCAAAATATGTGTTTTACAGAGTCTGGTATTTATACATGTGAGAATGGATGAAGATTAAAAATATAGTATATTGAGACATATAGATGTCTTACCCATTTGCTGCAGTACTCTAGGGTCCATCATCTTCGCCATCTGTTGGTTTAGTTTGGCCATCTGGGTAGGGTTCACATTCTTATTCATGTCTCCACTTGCTGTAACACACACATTTTGCAACAATAAAATGTTATTATTTCCCACAAAAATATTTAATTAAAAAACGGAGACAAGGAAACAAGTTATTTCTAAATGACAAAGAGGTGAGTAGTAACAGGTACATTGGGCCCAAGAGCTTCAAAGACTAAGTTTTAGATATATATATTGTGTAGACTTAAAGTATAAATCAAATCTTTTAAGAAACCAATATTATTTAAACATGTTAAGAATACATAGTGGCTTCAAACTGCATAATACTTTGTCTCTGCAGTGAATTGCACTTTGATGCAAATTTTATAACATTTATAATTTTAACGCAAAATTTGAAATTGTTAATAATGATGCCAATGTTATTGATCAAAAAAATGATATTGATATCCTTCTATCTGTAAAGTCAGGCAACTGAAAAATAGACAAATAGGGATGAAGAGTCTGAAACTGATTTTTTATTTATGTATTGCAAAAACAATACAAGTCCTTAAATCTGTACAAAATTAAAATAATTTCTTTTGAGACACATTATATGTGTAGATATAAAGATATTTTACACATGCTTCACACTAAAAGTTGTTGAAATTTAAAATCCTATCTCAGGGCTGTTCCATTTAAACAAACATGGTACCCAGCGAAGGCAGTTTGTATTAAATATATGCCAGCGTACTAGGATTTTACAGTGTTCATATTAAAATGAGAAAAAATTCTAAATTGCATCTATGGGTGAGTGCCCCACATTAAAAGTGACTTCCCTGGGTGTTCATGTATGCTTTGCTTAAACATCCTTCAATAATCTTTGTTATTGCATCCACTTGTTATAAATAGAAAAGAACAAATATTGATTATTATGATCAATGGTTTTAAAACCTTTATATTTATCTATGGCTTTGAAAACACTTTTTTCATAAATATATACCTTTACATTTACCTATGGCTTTGAAAACACATTTTTTATAAATATATACCTTTGAACAATCCTTTCATGCCTCCCATCTTCTTCACCATCTGGGCAAACTTTTTGTACTGTGCTAGAAGCTCATTCACCTCTCTGATGGACACACCTGCACCACGGGCGACACGGGCAACTCTCCCAGGCTGACGGAAGAAAAGTTTCTCTCCATCCAAGTTATCCAATTCTGAAAAGTATGGCAATATTTCATCAAATGGTTACTATGAAAATTATATTCATTAAGTATACATATTTTACAATAAGTCTACTTGTAGAGGACAGTATCCATGACAAATGTTACCAAAGAAAATCATCAGTTTAAACTGATGTTACTTAATGCTGAATGCACTCCAAGTTCAAACATTGTTTACAAATTTACATTCAATGTCTAATTTGGCAATGTAGTGGTCTTTGTGATAAAGAAAACAAAACAACCACTGAAAAAGTCATTAATCCCTAATGGAAAGGGAGTATTTAGCACATCCATACTCCTTAAAATGGTACCAAGATAGTCTTTTATGTGCTATGAAACAATAACCAACCAATCAGTCACTTCTGCATGTGCTGAAACTGAAGATCAAGCACTGAAATGTCATCATTACTAATCTGTACGTTCCTACTCACTGAAATGTCATTATTACTGAACTGTACATAACAATGACTAAAATAATATCATTTACTGCAATGAATTTATCAATCCAGTAGCAGTGGATCTGTAGAAACTACACTTCTTTTACTTGCATTTATTACCAAGAACATCGAACATTACCTTCTTGTATGTTGATAAAATGTTTCTGCGAAACATGGTCATTTTCAATGCAATTCATTAATTTATTATGTCAAAATGATTTACTTAAGTGCACATATTACGATCAAACATGCAGGTCCACAGGTAAATTACAGCTGCAAACAACAATTTTCCCTATTTTCCCAAATGATTAGCCATCATTTCTAAATGAAAGCACTGTTCACATTTAATCTCACATTCTTTTGGTTCATCTTTTATTTCTGACCCTCCCTATTCTTGTCTTTTTTCTCAGCTTTATATATGTTTCACCTTTAACTTCATTTTTTACCTTGCCATCATCTTTTCACCTACCCCCTTAGCCATTTATCATCCTACTTTATATACCCTGGCTAAATGCAAATCTTCATTTTGACAGTAACATACTTTATTTTTTTTGTCATTAAAACTCTATATCATCTTATATTTTTAAAAAAAATTACCATAAAAGGAGAAGAACATTAGAAGCCACTGGTTTTTGTTTGAATCCTTACCTTCTGTACTGTACATCTTTTAATCTCCAATTACAAATTTATGAAATAAAATCTGTTTAAACTCCTGAACTTTTAACTGACCTAGGTCATTCATGCTGTCCATGATAGTCATCAATTTCTGCAGTCTTTTCATGGACTCCTCCTCTCCACCTTTTGTCAAGAAATCAGAGCTGAACCCTGGGATCATTCCCTGTAATGTAGAAATGGGGGTGAAAAGTTTACCTTCATCTGTTTCCACTGTGCTACATTTGCTGACAACTTCATGACACAATTATTACAACTCTCATACCAATGAATTAACTCAGAACCTAATTAAAACAACATATTTTATTGATACTAATTTAGCATACATAATTTGGAACTCTGGTATGAAAAGGAAATATATTCAATACAAAGACCTACAAATTGAAGGAAGTAGGAAGTTTATCAGAATGTGTTTTGGGGCTTTGAGGTAGAGGTATGTAAACGTCTGTTAAATATATATATATATATATATATATATATATATATATATATATATATATATATATATATTTATATATATATAAAAGCTATGAATAATATAAAATTAAATATCAGTTACAGACAATTAAATGAAAACCACAATGGACTAAAATCTGGCATTTTTTATTTCAAGTTAAGACTACTGGTGTTTCTGTATCAAGCATTAAAATACATAACATATTTTTAATACAGCCTGGCATAATTTCAATAAGTATTAAAACATTTATTTTTCGTTAATCAAAAGGTTTGTAAAATTTCTTTTTGGAGCTCAATATTTAATCTATTCACATATAATCTCATCAAATTAATAATCCTGCATTTAATAGTTATAATAGATTTCTTGGTGTGAAAGAAATTCTTTATCAGCATGATTTTTATCAAGCATTAACCTCCGTCTATAAAGTTCTGCTCAGACAAAAAGATAGATCCTGCAATGTAATGTTTCACTTAAGCATAAGAAGTTCTCAAAGAAAATATCTTTGGAATAACCTTATTGGAATGCATTACACACGATGAAAAAACATTTTTACAAAACCCATAATCAACATTTCCAATATATCCCTCTGTGATTGATACCAAATTATTATAGTGTTATAAAATAATTACAATAATGCAGCACTATGTTTGTGTCTTCTCAAGTACTCTTCAGACCCAAAATATTGAGAAAATGCACCTATATTTGTTTTTAAATCAAACAATTTAAGCCAACCCTCTTCACAAGTTTAGATTATTACTGTCCTTTTTACCAATCTAATGATTTATTTCATAAGAACCAGTGATCTTTTAACTTATTTAGGAACAATTCTCAAAAACGGGGGAAACTAATAAAAAAAAACAAATGATTTTATTTTTCATAAAAAAACACTTTATCATAGTTGTTTTAAACTGCCATAGAATTTTGTTGCTGGGTTAATCTTTTAACATCAGTGAATTTAATATCATAAATTTAATTATATTTATAATTTGATTTAAATCAGTAGAAACTATAATCCTTATATTGTACAAGAATTTTTCAGCCATTCTGGACAAAAACAGACTTTTAATATGTATAATTTTGATTCACATCACATTTGTTTTCTCAATATGTACATTAAGACTAGAGAGTTTAGCAATTGGCTATTTTTATGAGTTGGTTTCTTTACATCCCTTTGGACTTTATGTAGTTCCATTAGCATAATCTGATATTAAAAATCCATTTTCATTTACATGAATAGCATTATACCTCTGTTCTTTTTGGCCATTATTGATGATATCACTAAACAGAATAAAAACAGTGAAAGGCACAGTTGGAGGTCTGTCTGTATCCTCAATACATTGGTGTGCAAATATTCAAAGGTAAAAATATCAAGCACAATTTTTCAAATACATAATATGTTGACATTTTCAAAAAGACAAAATTCTCAGTCCTAGACATTATATGACAATAGGTCTGTTTTTATGTTGATCAATTTTCATTATTTTCTAACTGCACCAATGTTTTTGTGATGCACTTATACATACTCAGGCAGTCTGTATCAATCGTCTTCACATGTTTGCTTGCTCAGACAGTCTGTGCCAATTATACTGCCATGTTTGCATGCTCAGGCAGTCTGTGCCAATGTTCTTGCCACGTATGTTCACATGCTCATGCAGTCTGTGCCAATGTTATTGCCATGTATTTGTGCCTGTTCAGACATCCTGTGCCATATTACTTTTGACAAAATTTTCAATATTCATAAAGTAACCTTTCAATTATTTTATGTCAGCTTATATATTCTAGAATGTAGCATGTACAGTGCGAATCTTACCATGATTTGTCCAAATGGTCCCATCTTCATGATGTTCTGAAATTGCTCATACATGTCTCTGAGAGTGAACTGACCTGAAATATTGTAAAATATATACATTGCATTTTATCACTGTATGCAATTATCATTACTTTGAGAAACATATCTGGTCCAAATGACTGAATATTAAAAGAACTAGTATGTATGGATATGGCATTCATTATGAACCAAATGCAAAACTAATGGTCCAATAACTGATTTGTATTCATGGTCTGGAAATTACCAGGTTTAGCACATATTTCTTTTGTATTTTCATTCTGCCAGACCTATTGGGTTCACTGGCTACACAAGAGAGGAACATCCAAGCTAGAATAATGACAAAACAATAATTTAATTGATATAAATGTAAAAATCATCCCTTCTGCCTATAAAAAGTGGTCTTTTATGACAGATTGTCACACATAAGTCTATGAAGAAAGACCACTTTTCAATTTTGAAATTAAACTTTGTTTAAGAAGAACAAATGCCCATGACTACTGTACATATTTTATTTTTAAAATTTCTTGTTAAAATACTACAAAAATGTATTTATACAGCAATAAAATGTAACATAAACATAATCAGTTTTATTTCAATTAACCAGTCATAAACATAACCAGTTTTATTTCAATTAACCAGTCATAAACAATAATCAGTTTTATTTCAATTAACCAGTCATAAACAATAATCAGTTTCTTTTAAATTAACAAGTCATAAACATAATCAGTTTTATTTCAATTAACGAATGATAAACATAATCAGTTTTATTTCAATTAATGAATGATAAACATAATCAGTTTTATTTCAATTAACCAATCATAAACATAATCAGTTTCATTTCAATGTTCAGATGAAGTCTGTCCATAACCGACAAAGTAAACTATAATAATACTAAGTTACCCAAAATATAAAAAATAAATGGATCGGCTTGATATATAAAAGGGTATAACAATGTTTCCCTTTACACTCATCTGTTATTCAGAGAACAACCCTACCCCCCCCCCCAATTTGTACCCCCAGGCATGACATCAAGGATTGTATTTTACTCATTCTGACCCAAAATCTCACACCTGGGGAAACTTTACTGTAAGTCTTGCATTCCTAAAGGAAACACAGGTCTATAGCCGACACAGAAGCGATAGGCTGAACATACAATGAGATCTCTAACTGCTGCACCTAAAGCATAGCAGCATTTAGAAATTAACAAAGAATGTAAATCTTTACAATAACTATTGAATTAACTCATCCCAAAAATGCCAGTGACTTATTTAAAGAGAAAAAGACAAAGACCTCATTTCACCCCAGTCAATAATGTAATTCTACACTCAAAATGAATTACAGCATCATGCTATAATGAAAGCAAGGTGACAAGATCTCTCATTATGACATTACTGGTAGAGTCCAAGCTTCACAACAGATAAACATTATGAAGTTCTGAACTGACAATGCACTCATGCTTGCTAAGCCTTTCAAGATGGAAAAGTTAATCATAATAGGGATGAGAAGATAATGACACTACATTGGCAAGATGTTAAACATGTACTTAAGTCAAATTTATTGGATGTAGTGCAAAACTCTACCATATCTATTTAAGGAAACCAGTAACCACACTAAACTTCATCCCCTCCATTTTTGTGTAACTTGCTTCAAATTAACATGCACTCTACCTGTAAATTCTTGTGGGCATTTGTGGTTACAAAGGATAATAACAAAGGCCAATAGTATTTACACCTGTTTTTGCCACATGGTCATTCATAGCTGTGTTGAAACACACATTCTGTCAGAAATTCAGTCACTGGTCACCAGTGCATTTGCACAGTAAAATCTGCATTAAGATTGTCATCATAAATGAAACGTAGATGCTAAAAGCAGAGGTAACTAAAATGAAGTTTAATGGTATAAATTTGAGGAAAATGCAATGCCATTGATCCTTTGTAGAATATTCTCTCTTCTTGAAAAGGAAAAGATATTTAACAGGATTTTAACTAAAACACTTACCATGTTTAATTTTCTTCATCAATTCCTCATTATCATCCAATTTGAGCTCATTGACTTTGTCTATCAGTCCTTCGATATCACCCATACCTGACAACAGAATTAAAAAACAACCTACATATAGCTGTATCTTATCAGTAGTTGTAATTATATTAAAATGAATTTGATCTGTGCTTGTAAAACATGCTGACAAAAGCATAAAAGTCTATATACCTTGCAAAATATCATTTAAATGACACAATTTTACCTGGTTATGTACATGTGTACATGAACATATACACCAAACTTCATTTGCAATGGGCAAGTTGTTCCTGTATAATTATGTTACATGTGTAAGTAAACATATACACGGAACTTCATTTCCCAAGGACAAGTGGTTCCTATATAACTGTGTTACATGCATGTTAACATACACATGGAACTTTATTTTCCAAGAGTAAGCAATTCCTGTATAATTGTGCTACATGCATATTAACATACACATGGAACTTTATTTCCTAAAGGTGAGTAGTTCCTTTATAACTGAGCTACTATAACTATACACATGTAACTTCAATTACTTAGGGTATATGGTTCCTGTATGATTTTGCTACATGTATACATCAACATTCAAATGTAACTTCAATTGCCAAGGACAAGAGATTCCTGTATAATTGTGCTGCATGCATATATAACATACACATGGAACTTTATTTCCCATGAGCAGTGGTTCCTTTATAATTGTGCTCACAAGGTTTTCCTTAAAATAAGTCAAAATATAAAATTCCAAATTTTATTTCCAAAAATGGAAAAACTGTTCAACTTGCTTTAAAAAAATCTAATCAAGACATCTAAACATGCATTTCAGATATCCCTACTAAACATAATTCATTTAGATCAAATGCTTTTTTTATATTTCTTGGATTCATTTTTATTGTTTTTTTTTACAAAATGGCAATGAGATCAGATCAAAGGCTATCTAAGTATCAGACTCCTCTCCCTTAAATTTAGTATGTGTACAAAACACCAACATGAACTGTAACTATTATAACAATAATAAAATTAAATGGATTTAGTTGAGAGAGAGAGAGAGAGAGAGAGAGAGAGAGAGAGAGAGAGAGAGAGAGAGAGAGAGAGAAACTTTTCATAACAGGCATATGGAAGACTGGATATAAGATGCCTCTTGTGAACCATGCTAATGTACAAGCACAAATAGCAGGGTAGTTTTTTCTGCCTTTTTATATAAGCATCCTGCTGCCCATACTCAGTGTGATGCAAATCTTATTTTACAGTTTAATTGATCTCTATTAGATAATGATTTTGATTTGACAAATAAATTTTGTATTAGTTTTGGTATTTATGGATATAGAACATACCTTGAATGTCTATAATGGATACAGAGATATATATGCATTATGTCTACAATCATTACAATGAGTAGAGAGATATGTGCATTAAGTCTACAACCTCTAAAAAGGGTACAGAGATATCTGTGTATTAAGTCTACAACCTCTAAAATGGGTACAGAGATATCTGTGTATTAAGACTACAACCTCTAAAATGGGTACAAAGATATCTATGTATTAAGTCTACAACCTCTAAAATGGGTACAGAGATATTTGTGTATTAAGACTACAACCTCTAAAATGGATACAGAGATATCTGTGTATTAAGACTACAACCTCTAAAATGGATACAGAGATATCTTTGTGTTCAGTCTACAACTGCTATAATGGGTACAGAGATATTTGTGTATTAAGACTACAACCTCTAAAATGGATACAGAGATATCTGTGTATTAAGACTACAACCTCTAAAATGGATACAGAGATATCTTTGTGTTCAGTCTACAACTGCTATAATGGGTACAGAGATAATGTGCATTAAGTCTACAACCTCTAAAATGGGTACAGAGATATCTGTGTATTAAGACTACAACCTCTAAAATGGGTACAAAGATATCTATGTATTAAGTCTACAACTTCTAAAATGGGTACAGAGATATTTGTGTATTAAGACTACAACCTCTAAAATGGATACAGAGATATCTTTGTGTTCAGTCTACAACTGCTATAATGGGTACAGAGATATTTCTGCATTAAGTCAACTAGCTCCTATCCCAAACAATTTAAAACCGATACAGAGTGCAATAATGTGTGTGGTCTACAAACTTAAAAGTGTTGTTCCAAGTCTATACCTAGAAGCTTGCTGACAAATGGCTGAACTTTAAATGACTCAAAGTCGTCTATGTGTTCTCCAGTTCCTATGAATATCACGGGACTTTTTGTGGCTGCCACCCTGAAATGAGATCAATATTAAATTTCTGGCAGTATCAATAAAAGTGTGACCTACATCTATGTAATACATATTTTAACTCGGTTTCTCTCCCTTCCCATTCTGACATTATGCAGCCAAAAATGTGAACTGTTTCTGTTGCAAAAATATGTTGCAGTACCATATTTCTGCTGCAAACTATACTCTAATCAACAGTCTATGTAAGTGACCTTCACAATATTAACACAAAAACTAAATCTTGTAATAACACAGTCACCACAATGACAATAAGGACATGCCAGATCTCACTATATTATGTATTAATTCAAGCAAGACAATAATCACATACCAAGGTCTCACTACACAATGTAATAATTCAGGCATGACAAAAAGGACATACCAGATCTCACTATACTATGTATTAATTCAAGCAAGACAATAATCACATACCAAGGTCTCACTACACAATGTATTAATTCAAGCATGACAGTAAAGACATACCTTATCCCACTAAACAATGTATTAATATGGGAAGACAAAAAGCACATACCAGATCTCACTACACTATGTATTAATTTGGGAAGACAATAATGACATAACATGGTCTTACTATACTATGTATTAATTCAGGCATGACAATAAGGACATACCAAGGTCACACTGCACAATGTATAAATTCAGACAAAACAATAAGGATATACCAAGGTCTTACTAGACTATGTACTAATTCAGGCAATATAATAAGGATATACCAGATCTCAATGCACAATATATTAATTCGAGTAAATAAGGTCATACCAAGGTCTCACTACACTATGCACTAATTCTGTTGTTGTTGTTGTTGTAGGGTTTAACACCATTTTTCAGCACATGATAGGCTATACATGGCAGCCAGTATTATTGGTGGAGGAAGAACCCAGGAAAACCCCCAGAAAGAGCCACTGACCCATGAGAAGCTACTAGCAATCTTTCTCACATAACTACATTAGCCGAATCATCGACTCGAACCCAAACAGACAGAAGTGAGATGGCAGTGATCTGTAACGGAGAGCGCTTTAGACCACTCGACCACTCTGGGCTCCACCACTAATTCAGTCAAGACAATACACACATACCAAGGTCTAAGTACATTATGTATTAGTTCAGGCAAGACAATGAGAACATACCAATTAATTCAGGCAACACAATAAGGAGATACCAAGGTCACACTACACCATGTACTAATTCCGGCAAGACAATAGGCGTACACCAATGTCTCACTTCACAATGTATTAATTCAAGCAAGACAATAAGAACATACCAAGGTCACGCTACATAATGTATTAATTCAAGCAAGACAATAAGGATAAACCAAGGTCACACTACATAATGTATTGATTCAAGTAAGACAATAAGGACATACCAAGGTCACACTACATAATGTATTGATTCAAGTAAGACAATAAGGACATAACAAGGTCACACATAATTAAGTAATAATTTAGGTAAGACAATAAGGACATACCAAGGTCACACTACATAATGTATTGATTCAAGTAAGACAATAAGGACATACCAAGGTCTCACATAATTAAGTAATAATTTTGGTAAGACAATAAGGACATACAAGGAATCGTTACTTACGCACTAAGAGCACCACCTCCCTTAGCATGGCCATCTAGCTTAGTAATGATCACTGAGGCTACATCTACTTTCTCCTTGAAAGCTCTGGCCTGAAAGCAATTTGACAAGATTTAAAGTCATAACTAAACTTAGTTATCCCAAAATATATTGAAAAGAGTTTCCAGAATGTTATGAATTGCCTGCTCTGCTTCTTTGGGAACAATAAACATATGGCAATTATCAGCACAAGAAAAGTAGGTCAGCATGACTTACCTTTTTCAGGCATACAAAAATCTTTGAAATGAATACACTTAAGGAAGTTTTATAACTGTATGTGTAACAGTGTCAAATACAAGTTTAAATGGACTGATGCTTTAATGACATTAAGAATTTCCATGAATTCAAAACCCCTGAAACCATGTGTAATATTTCTGAACAAAAATGTTCAAATTAGCCAATGTAGTAGAAATTATGGATTTAAGCTTGGTAACATTTTCAAGGATCAACCAGACATCACTGGAAATCTTTATCAAAATAACAGGTTAATATGACCATTCACTGGATGTCACCTCAGCATTATTTTCACTTAGAACCCTATGAACATCATGGCAATTTATTATGAAAAAAAAGCATGTTGATACGATTGTCCATCTAAGAGTGGCATTAATAAGATTTTCAAAATGGCCACCATGGTGGCCATATTGGAAGTCAAATTAGGATAATTTTAATTCAAAACCAAGTAGATACAATGAGGAGCTTTCTGGTAAAGAATACATGTCAATATGATTTTTTTTATTAATGTTTAGTACATTTAAAAGATTTTAAAGATGGCTGCTGTGGTGGCCACATTACAACAGTTTTAGCGTAACCCAACTAGTCATCATAAAAAGTCTTCTGAAGAAAACCAAATGGTAATATGATTTTACATTTTGGAAAAGAAGTAACAAGAAGATTTTCAAGATGACTGCCAAGGTCACCATACTGGACATTAGATTAGCATCATTTTTATTTACAACAGGCAACTCTTCAAATTAAGTCTTTCTTTGAATACCCTATGTTCTTATGACTATCCTTTCTGGGGAAGAAGTATAAAAGATTTTCAAGATGGCTGTAATAGAGACCATAATAAACTTGATATCAGCACCATTTACAATAAGGACCAGTCAGCCACCATAAGTCTTCTGGTAAAACTCCATGTTGATATGACTTTAATTACAGGAGGAGAGGCAATAAGATTTTTAAGATGGCTGCATTGGTGTCCATAATGACCATCTATCTGCACCATTTTCATTTTGGACCAACTCAACATTTAAATTTACAAGAAGTTCAATAGTGAAACTCCACTTGAATATCTTAAGATAGTTGTCATGGCAACCTTAATGAGCTTCAGATCAGCACTATTTTCATTTAAGACTAACTAGTGTTATGCATATTTATATTCTTTGTATCTCCAGCTACATGATTTCATTTAATTTTTGTGATTTATATTCATGGTTGTATGTGGTACAGAATATCTTCATTTAGATTTTGCCTACACGAGTAGGTAATTTAGTGCCATGGCAATTGGCATAAAGTGTCTTGCCCAAGGATACACAATGGTAGATAACCCAGACCAGCCTAATTATAGAATTTTAACCTGAAACCCTGAGTTCATGAGTCCAGCATGCTACTTACTCAACCACTGCGGTTCCATCGGTCCCAAAAAAGTTGATGATACAATTCTCTATGCACTGCATCAAATGAGGCATAATTATGTCACAAGGGTATCAACATTTTGACAAAATATTGTGGATATACTGTTGAAAAATAATTGGCATTCAACCAATCAAGATTTATTTTGATATGCTACATTTCAAGTAACCTTAACTTTTGTTTAACAGTTCCTTTGATGTTTACTCTTAAATACAGGAAGTTCTTCAATTCATTGAGCATGGATGCAATTCCAATGTTTTCAATATAGGAAGTGTCTTCCATTACAGCAAGCCCATGCAATAATGCCCTTTATTATAACTCTGTTCCTGGGATGAAAGGCAAGCATGATCAAGGATTTAATTTCATCTGCAGCAGTGAAATTATATGTTTCATGTACTTCATTATAAGATGTTGTATTCTATTGTTACTGAAGACAGTGTTATAATAGGCAGACTTACCTGTGATTCACAAGCCTGTCCAACAGATGCATCCATCACAAAGTCAATATTGTTATATGTTTCATGTACATAATTATAAGTTGTTGTATTCAAGACAGTGTTATAATAGGCAGACTTACCTGTGATTCACAAGCCTGTCCAATAGATGCATCCATCACAAAGACAATATTGTCTGGATCCTGATCAAAATCAGAAATATCATAATTATAATATAGAGTAAAACATTTTTATAATGGATAGACAAGAGGATAAATGATTCTGTCTTTAATAAACAAGCATATCTTAACTTAAAACTTATATAATATATTGATATTGATAAATAGCAAAAGGAAAATATGTCATTTGGGGACTGTCATAAAGTGCCACTGTCTGTTATAAAGTGCTACTGTTTTGTAGAGTGCCACTGTCTGTCATAAAGTTATACTGTCTTGTAGAGTGCCACTGTCTGTAAAGTTATACTGTTTTGTAGAGTGCCACTGTGTCATACAGTTATACTGTTTTGTAGAGTGCCACTGTCTGTCATAAAGTTATACTGTCTTGTAGAGTGCCACTGTCTGTCATAAAGTTATACTGTTTTGTAGAATGCCAGTCTGTCATAAAGTTATACTGTCTTGTAGAGTGCCCCTGTCTGTCATAAATGGAGACTGTCTCATAAAGAGTTGTCCTTGATAAAGTGCTATTGTGATATAAAGGGCTACTTTTTTTCATAATGGGCTATTGTCCATCATAAAAATGATAGTGTGTCATAAAGGGATATGATCTGGCATAAAGAGTTATTGTCTCTCAAAGTGCTATTGTCTCTCATAAAGAGCTACTGTCTGTTATAAAAAGCTGTTTTTTAGGATAATCATTTAATATAATTTAATAGATTCCAACATGTACTGGCCATATCTTAAAGATGATGACATCAGTTTACACAACAAAAGTTAATTTCTATTTCTGACCCATCTATTACCATTTTTATCCATTTAGGAATTTAACAAATATTTGAGGACAAATTCATGAAAAAAAAGTGTGCATCAAAAAGCTCTGTAATAAAAAAAAGACTTCAGAATACAGATTTCTGTTTAAAAATATATCAGTCTGATTATCTCTTAAATCTTACCAGATGATGTAAATTCTGAATACAACTCTTCATTGCATTTTCTAACATTTAGAGGAAAGTTTCATAAAGTTCAATCTACACTGCTAAAAGCTTATATCTCTGGATGACTGACTGCACTTACAACTGCATTGGAGACTTCCAACATTTCCTCAAAAAGGGAATCTTCCTGTTTGTGACGTCCACTGGTATCTACAATGATGATCTCAAAATTTTCCAGCCTGAATTTCTCCACACCTTCTCTAGCAATCACCACAGGGTCAATCTCAGTGTAGCTAAACACAAATGAAAACAATTTACCATACTCGCCCAAATACAGCACACTTCTAAACAGCAAAGACCAAGATCACTCTTGCATTACGTGCCAGCAGATCAAGGTCTATGTGATAAGCTTGAAATCGCAAGGACATTATACAGGGGCTTGGCGATGGAGGTGGGAACTTGTCCCTTCATTCGAAAAATGGGGTTAAGTTTTCAGAACATAGGATGGAGTAAAGGAGAAAATAAAAGCTGGGCTTGAAAATATGAAGCATGATTTATGCATTTCATAAATTTGTAGGGAAATAAGCATGAATAAAGCAACTATGGAGTGTAGACCCAGACTACAGATGAAGAAATTAAGTAGTCGTTTAAATTGATACTGTATCTGTATCTGGTTTACAAACAAAAAGCAAATTACCACTTAAACCCAACCTACACTTATCATCTTGACCTTTTTGACCTTTCTATAAATGATCATTTGGAATTTGTCATTTTCCACAGGCACCCAACTAGCTATGCCTGAAAAGAAGCCTCCGAGAAAATGTGAAACTCAGCCTGTTAAAATGATCTTCTGCAAGAAGTTATTCTAGATGGACAGTAATCATAATGACGACAAATGATGGTCGGACTCTTCAATCTGACCTATAACTGTATATCAAAGCCAAGACAATGGCAAACAGGGTTTTAAAAAAAAATTCATATGGTCATAAAATCCAATTTTCAGATGACAGCTCATGTCAATAAAAAAAGAAACTAATTGGTGGTTAAAATTTTGAGGGGGGTATGTGGATTCTTGTGCTGTTGTCAGAAGATTTTCAACCTGTAGTTTCTGATATCTGCAACATACAACTTCCCACAAACAAAATTTATCAACAAACAAACATTTAAGCTTTATAATTTGTCAATAAATGAATGTTTTTATTAGTCCTGAAAGATGTTATTCAAATTTCACCAATAGGAGATTTAGGTAAGAAAATAATAGTTATTAATGGTAATAATTAAAGTATAATAGAAGCCAGCTTAGAATTGAAGAATGTCATACTTCAGATAAAAGAAAATGTCACTGTATTTCAGAGTAAAAAGAAAGAAACATGATAAAGTAGTTACCGGGGGGGGGGGGGGGGCAAAGTGCTATTCTAATTGAGATGCATCCATTTGCTGGGTGTGTGATTTAGATTTTTAATGTAGCTTTAACAAGTTTAGTCATATTGCTACGATGTCTGCAGTGTGGCAGTTTATAGCAATATCAAGCACTGGGACATCATGCTGCAGACATGTAGCATCATGTATCACCCAGTCACATTATCCTGATACCAGGCTGACAAGTCCTATCACTAACCTTTTAATGCTAAGTGCCTAGCAAGACAGCTGCTGGTACCATTATTATATCATTGGTATGACATGGCCGTGGTTCACACCCATGACCTCCTGCATCCAAAGCAGATACTCTAACCACTTAGGTCACCCTTTTGCTAGGTTTCAAATCCAGCTGAACTGGTAATGGACTTACATGAACTTTAAGCAACAGCCAAATGGCTACTTGTTTATAAATTTACCTGCATGCACTCAAACATAATTTATGGACATGCATGTCAAAAAGGAATAGTATATCCATTTCCTTCTTCCTGAATGGAAAATTATAAGGGCTGTTCCATTAAAAAAAAGGGACCCAGGGAAGGCACTTTTAAAGTGGTTTACTCACACATAGATGCAATTTAATACAATGAATGACTTAATTAACATACCTTCCGTAAAATGGAATCCTGGCTTTTGTTGCATTCTGTTTCAACTGATCAAAGGCTCCAGCTCTAAAAGTGTCAGCACATATCAAGCATGTCTTCCAGCCCTTCTTCTGGTAGTAGAAAGCCAGCTACAACGGTTCAGAGTTAAAATCCAGCTTTTATCTCTTTTAATTAAATAATTAGCATATATACTCACTTGTATGTCAAATCAAAGGTATGCAAACAACAAAATAAAGAAAAAGATCAGTCAATGACAAAATATGTAATAAAGTAAACATAAAAGTGATCATTTTAATTGCCAATAAAGGTTAACAAGTCCCAGTATTTAAAACTGCTGAATCGATGTTCATGTGAAATGAAATGACAAGTTAAAATTAAAAAGTTTTGATAGTCAAATGAAGAAAACAGAAAGCTATATATCATGCCATTTTTGGGTTTTCAATGCATCCTGATTGACATAAAAATCTTTAAAACCTCTCGCTTATTTCAGACAGGTTTAGTGAATGTTACGCATGAATGACTGTTATAAATGAGTGAATGCTTCATACAAGTGAATGTTACATATGAGTGAATGCTGCATTCAAGTAAATGTTATATACAAGTGAATGTTATAAATAAATGTTACAAACAAATGTATTGTTACATACCAGTGAATATTACATATAAGTGAATGTTACAAGTGAATGTTTCATAGAAGTGAATGTTACAAAATATTGTGTATGTGTGTGTATGATTTAGATTTTTTACAGTAACTTTAACACTTTTTCAGCCATATTGCTACAATGTCTGCAATGGGACAGTTTATAGTGATGTCTAGCATGAATGTTACATATAAGTGAATATTACATACAAGTGAATGTTACATATAAAAGAATATTACATACAAGCGAATGTTACAAATAAGTGAATTATACACATGACCAAATTAGGTACAATTCATGTGTTCCTTACCTTGGAACATGTAGTCGTCTTCCCACTGCCTTGAAGACCGACAAACATGATAACATTGCTCTTTCCTTTTGTTGGCTGCCATGCCTTCACACCAGGGTCAATCAACTGAATTACAAAATAATTGTGCTGCTGTTTGAACGTATATTAACTACAAATGTGTATACAGAATACAAATCTCCTGTCACTATCTTTTTCAATACAATATGAAGTCATTTAGTGTGTGTGTGTGTGTGTGCAAAAAATGGTCTTTTCACAGATACTTAAATTTATCAGTGTACCTCTAACTTCTGTTATTTTATAAGGTGGAATATCTTTCATGGTGACTTTAAACTTATGGCTTCAAGCAACCATGAAATCCAGGAAAACTGATACACCACAAATAATCTAAAATTAGAACTTTCTAATTTAAATAATGACACACTAGGATGACACTCTTCAACATTCGTGGCACATCTGAAAGTATACTAAATCATAATTTATGAGTTTGAAGCATGTCATTGTAACCTGCCTGCTTTTATTGGTGTCACTTTATTTCAATTTCTTTCATATAATAAAGTAGCCAAACATGCAATGTGGGATACAAATCTTGCTCCCATTTAGTGGGATACAAATCTTGCCTCCCTTTTAGGGGGGTAAAAATCTTGCTTCCCATTTAGTGAGATACAAATCTTTCTTCCCATTTAGGGGAACACAAATCTTGCTTCCCATTTTGTGGGACATAAATCTTGCTTCCCATTTAGGGAGATAAAAATCTTATTCCCATTTAGGGAGATACAAATCTTGCTTCCCATTTAGTGGGATGCAAATCTTGATTCCCATTTAAGGGGACACAAATCTTGCTTCCCATTTTGTGGGACATAAATCTTGTTTCCCATTTAGTGGGATATAAATCTTGCTTCCCATTCAAGGGGACACAAATCTTGCTTCCCATTTTGTGGGACATAAATCTTGCTTCCCATTTAGTGGGATATAAATCTTGCTTCCCATTTAGGGGGATATAAATCTTGCTCCCATTTAACTTTAATGTCTACTATCAGCATCTTTTATAGTAAATACCAATCTTTCATTAAACCACTTTTCTTTCAATGTTTATAAATCATTAGATTCAAAATTTATATTTACATAAATTTAGTCTCCTTTTGTTACTAATTCAACCTCAAAATAAATTTTCCTTGCTGTGGGTGTGAATGCAACCTTTTAAGTATGTTATAGAAGCAACCATGAAAGATTCTGGATCTTTGACAACTACCACAAACCTTCAATGTTTTCATTGAATGATACATTGTTTGAACATGGATATTCATTGTCTTCAGTATTCCCTCATTCACTGGTCATGTGCTTCACATTCTAATACAAAGATTTAAGTACAGTTAAACAGTCGATCTTCGTAATGTGGAGGGATCTACTGATATTGCCCTGTCAAGAGCTGAACAGCAATAAACTACCAGTGTCTTTTTTATTAAAAAATATGTCACGTTTCACTGGTGGGGACATCCACTAGCATATTTCATATTTTGAAAAAAGATTTAAACACAGTTCTAAAATATTTTTATGTTTTATATAACATTATTGTTACTGGAACATGATTAATGTTGAATAAAATGATATACATTGACAATTGAAATCTGAATACAAAATATCACAGGCAAGAAACTTCAATTTCATTTTTTTTCATCGTGCAATTTACTGACATACCAGATTCAGAATCATAACTAATTAATTTTAAGCCTTGCCACAAATTCATAGCTAGGTACTGGAAACCAATAACTTTTGTAACGATGTCCATAGTGTTGTTTATGTACAGGGCAGCCTTGATCCAATTACAAAATGGGTCACTATCAGCATTTAATGGACACAGCTATGGTTGAAGTAACTGTTTTCAACAGCATAGCTAACTCTGACCACATGAATGACCAGATTTAAGATAAACATAAAAGTAAGTCTTGTCTTGATAATTACAATTAAATCTTGTTTGCATAAGACACCATGGGAACTAAAGTCTTGCCATGCATCTGCTTTAAAGTGTGTTGTCATTATTCGCACAAGCCGAGAGTCATCAAAATCTCAGCCATGCACCCCTTTTTTTAATGTCCCTGGCAATTCTGCCTACTATATTCAGTTCTTCGGTAACTTACCTTGACAAGCTCCTTAAAGACAGCTGACTGGATCATCCGTCTCTTGTTTAGACCCCCTGCCATCTCATCAAAGTCAATCACTGACCTGAAAGATTGCATTTGAAATTCAGCAGAATTCCTTCAGATTACAGGAATCTTAATTCTATCACAATTACCAAATCTCTCTTGAACACTGAAATATATTCACTTCTGTGCTTTCTGAATAATATGTGTGCAATTGAATACAAAATACTTTTCCTGAATACCTTTTCTTAATATTTCTACCTGATGTGCTGAGCATGTCCAATGCCAGTCACAAGTGGACCAAGTTAAAAAAGGTTACATTAGATTCTTGCTTGCAAATAAAGAATAATGATAAATTTCAAACAGTGTTATTGTTTTTGGAAAGAGTGACATCCCCTTTACTAGTAGTCAAGACAATGGTGATGAAAAACAGAACTGACAGGTCTCAGTACAGAAAGTTAAATTGCCTCTATGTAGGAAAGGAAGTATTATTTGATTGTTAAATTAGTGTTTATTTAATATAGTTATTCTGGCCATCTTTGCATGCTAGTTTAAAATGAGTATCGGTACTTGTTTACATTTGATGACAGAAATACAAGAATAAAGTAATCCATAAGAAGAAAAAAACATGAAAAATTACTTGATCTGGTGTAATCAAAATATCTGAATACTATATGGTTACCTATTCCTTCACCTAGGTTTTTTTTAAGGGTGAAAAATTCCTTACATTATATTCCAAATAGACCCTTATTCTCTGTTGACTTAACGCTCCAGTGGCCTAGAGGTTAGAGCATCTGCCTTGGAAGCGGGAGGTCATGGGTTCAAACCCCAGCCAAGTCATACCAAAGACTTACAAATATGGAACTAACAGCTGCCTCGCCTGGTGCTCAGCATTAAGAGTTTAGTGTTAGGACTGGTGGGCATGGTGTCAGGATAATGTGATTGGGTGGGACATCATGCTACATGTCTGCGGCATGATGCCCCAGCACTAAACATCACTATAAATTGCCACGCTACTGACATTGTAGCGATATCACTGGAAAATTGGTAAAGTTACATTAGAAATCCTAATCAGACACATGCTCTGTTGACTTAAAATCAAGACTTAGCATCCAGAAATGTACAAATTACTATATACAGTGGGACCCCGCTATAACACGGTAGTTGGGAGCCATTAAATCCGACCGGGCTATGAACCGAACCGTGTTATAAGCAACCATGTACAATACCAACACATTTTTGGATTTAATGGGGGGGGGGGGTACATAAAGACGGGTGCGAAAATGCGTGGCACAATTACAATTTTTGATCATTTTTGATCAATATATATTAAATGAGAAAAACATTTGCTGTGGTAACAGAAATTGCAGATTTAATATATTACTTTATTCAGAGAACCATGCATTGGTACATATAAGTGTCTAATTTATATATACATGTATAATATATTACATGAAAAGAGTATCAACACCGTGTACTCACCAGCGAATCTTGTAACATACACTGAATCCATAATACAAATATTTCCATCGAAAATATCCACACAAGGATGTAAAATATTCAATAATTTTGTCACAGATCATTATGTGACTGAATTCAATGAAAAGAAAAAAACAAAAATTACGGGTGTACGTAATGAATGATGAAATAGTACATGTCCGTAGATTAAATAATGGAAGCTAAAGTGTATTCTTATAATAACTACATGTACATCTCAGGATCTTTCTGTCTCTGAATTCAGTCATTGTAAATTTCAGCATTTTCCACCCAAGCTGCTAGTCAAAGTCCTTTGAACTTGCCGCCCAGCTATTGCGTCATGTTCTTTTGATGTACTCTAATACAGCAGGCGAACTGGCTGTATTTTAAATTTTGAATTATGTCACTGTTTAGCTCGGCAGTTCACTTTGATGATAAACAATGTACTTAAATTGATAGATTTATACATTCTGGTGAGAATCTTTTATCAACCCCAGCATTGGCTATTGCTTGGTTGTGTATGAAATTAAGAGAAAATATCGGAGATTATTAGAGCAACGATTGTATTCAGAATGCATTCAAGACAAACACAAAGTAGATACGATGGCTTCATTACTCAGGAATCAGTAATTATAATATGGACACTTATGAGCTGTAATTTTTCAACAATAAAGATCAAAGTTCTCAGTAGGCCCAGCAATTGGTTCGTATTTCAGACGTTTATTTTGGCACAAAACTAGAAGAAATTTGATAATACATTTTCTACACGTTCTTTTTCGCACTGTTTAGACGAATATGAGATTGATAATTAAACTCGAGACGTATTTTTTTTTTTTTATACTTAAAATTTTTTTTTTTTTTTTTTGGTCTTTGAGAAAAATACCTGTAATAAATTACCCGAAATTTCGGGAGCCATGCCACAACCGGGTTATATCCGAATTCGGGTTATAGCGGGGCGGGTTATAGCGGGGTCCCACTGTACATTTATTGCCCTTGTTAGGAGGAAATAGAAAGATATGTTCACCCAAGTAAATATTTTTCCAAGGACTTAGTGTGGGTAAACAATTCTTTGTATCTCTACCAAACAAAGGAATAAACTGTTCATTAAACAGAATCAAACAAGACAGGGAAAAATGACTGCTTGTGGGTAATTTGATTACATGAGGGAGACGCTATGCTTAGTTCCCTAGCATGTGATATTGTGTGTAACAATTACCAACTTTTATCATGTATAATAATATACTTTATTTCTCCGATAACTACCCTATGCTTGATGATTTGCACTTACCCATCTTTTACATCTTGGCAATTATTTATCAAACAAAATCTTGTTCAATGATAAGCCACATTCCCCAGGTTTTGTTGACAATGACAGGACAGCCCCCACCCCTCTAAACGCTGCTTGAAAGTCATACATACCTCACATTTTCTCTTAGCTGTTTGACCAATTTTATGTTCACATCTGCTTGAATTAATGCTGTGCATATTTCTTTCAGCATTTCATTTAACACCTGTGAAAAAGTATTTGAGAGATTAACAGAAATGCGAATGTCAAATAAATGTATTAAACTGTATAAAAATATAGTAGATGTTTAAGCTATTTTATTAATATTAAAACTATATAATAACTGACTAAAGATTTTATTTGCTTCAAAATTTCCATGTAATTTGATCTGCAATAATATAGTGTGACCCCACCATAACACTGCAGTTGGGGTCCATAGAAACCGATTATGATACAGACTGAACTGTGTTAGAACCAACCAAGTCAGCTAGCCGGTAAGTTTGAAACAATTTCCTAAAGTATGGTGGGCAGGTGAGGGGTTTATTAAAGTTGGCGCAAAATTATGTTATTTTAATTAAATGAAGACAAACTAGTCTGAAAAACACTTGTATATAGATAATTTATATTTGTGTAGTACAATCCATAATCTGTTAAGTACTGCATTTGTAAATAATAAATCCATGAATTAGAGCATAAATAAAATGTTACAGGCTTCAAGTATTATCTCATATCCCATTACAAATAACTGTCTCATATCCCATTAAAAAACACAAATGACAAGTTATATTTAAAAAATGGTAGTCCTCATTTTGATCTGTATCCGAATATCACTTAAAATTTCACCACAACTGTCGCAAGTAACAAATGGCTGTGGTTGTTTACATGCTACATGTACTTAAATTTCCCTAATTTTGGTCAGCTGGTGACAACAACCTCTTGCTGCAGATACCCAGGGGGTGAGGCTATTAATAGGGAAATTAAAAGTTTAACAAACTAAAAAGTTTAACAAATATTGCAAGATACCCCCATCTTAAATTAACCAGATACATATACATACAACATATATATATATACACACACTTTTCATGTGTCACATATTAGAAATATGTTTCCCATGTCTTGACAATTCTTAACTGAAGATACGGGCAGATTGGAGAAACATGAAAATTTAAGCTGCATCAATTAATTGCTTTTGACACCCAAATTAACTAACGAGGCACAAATCAATGTCGCTGACACGTTATCACTAAAAGTAACAAAGGAAAATGTTTTCAGATGATCAGGCATAGGGCTCTTGCACGTGCCCACAAAAATACAGGTACAGGTATTTTGAAATTTCACGTTTTAAACTTGAGATGTAAGATAAAGACAAAAAACATGAAATTTGAGCGACTAAGTAAAATACTATGACTGTTGCCAGAACCTAAGGAATTAAGTCCAAGTAAAAGAGTCGATGCAGAGGTGTACATATTTATATCTGATCCCAAGAAGACTGAATCTTGTCAGACGGAAATTCCTTGTATGCAATGCTCTTTTGTCTAAAACAAAGGCGTTAAAGCAGTTATGTTCTCTAACATGACGCCATGTTCTAAATCAGATTATTTATGGGTTGAATATTCAAAATGTCTGATGTCGAAATGGAATTAATTAACAATGCATTCAATTCAAGTTAGTGACATACACACATTACCTAAACAGTACACAAGAGCGGACTCCACGCTTTCATCGGCTAAAAATAGTTTTCTATACGTTAGACTATATATAAGTTCAGGCCATTTTAATTGCACACAAAATTGTACATTTAAGTTGTTTGAACTTTAAAATATATCCGTATTTTGCACTATGACACATACGTTACCATTCTACGTTACAAAACATTAAAAAAATCACGTTATTTTTCTTTTTAAATTTCGTGAACGCACTTAATTAAGTATAAAAATGTTATTCATTACATCTTCTTATAAAATATAAAATAAGTCATAATGATTATATCAGAAATGATCATGTGAATAATGATGTTCAGCTGTCACATACAGGAGAAATAACTACAATGAAGAACGTACGTGTTTAATATGGTTAATCAAACATATTTTTAATAATTTCATACCATATTTTCATGATCAAAAGGGAACCAAGAAAACTGAGTAAAAACGATTACAGATTTAATGAACAATCTCTTGACGTAGGTATCTGATACATATGTTATACGTTTGGAGTGACTAAAAAGGCAAACACATTGTAAACTTTCGCGCTAATATTTTGAATCGGAAACTGTTATGATTAGAATAGTATTAATTTGACAACTTAAATGTTTTTGGTGTTTTGAATATTCATTATCATGAAATTTTGGTAAAGATGCATCTTTTGTTGTGCAAATTTATGTCTTTTTCGTAACTTATAACAGCAAAACGCAATAATTTTCTGAATTAAATTTATGTCAGATTATCGCAAAATACCTAATTATGCAATTTTCAACCATTTTCCCTGTATAATTTTAGTTGTAACAAATACGTTCGAATATAAGAAGATCTCTTGTAACGTATGTATTTTGCTTTAAAATAAAGTTTTTGATACGAAGTTGGCAAGTGACTAACAAAATCTACTTTCTTCCACAGGAGATATGATACATCTCATTATTGTCTACATAACTCCCAAAGCACCACATCCATCTCTACTATACTACTTTTTTTCTCCACAGTAATATTTGGCTTTGGGGCGGTTTTTCCTAACGATATCAGAAAGCTCCTAACCATTATAAGTTATGAAAACATTTATCTTGCTCACCAAATGTTTTAAATTTTATTCTAAAACATATTATATAAGAATTGTCAAAATATATGTTTAAAAAAAATACTTGTTAAAACTAATGTCAGTTATATTTTAAAATTGGGCCGAATTGTCTTTCGAGTTGGTACGAATTAAGTTGGGCCGAATTGTCTTATTTTCGGTCCAAGTTGGGCCGAATTGTCTTGGGCCAAATTGTCTTTGGGCCGAATTGTCCAATAGCCGGTCCACATAATGCTACTGTTGGTAACAAAAGCTATAATAAAAGTCACACAGGTCAAGTTGGCATTCAACACCAACTATTTCAGTAATGGGTGTCATTTTTGAGAATTTGATTCAAAAAACCATTAAGTGGCAAGTATTCACTTAATCTAGATTCTTATACATTTTGAACAGTCATTATTTAGACACCATGAGAAGTGCATCTGGCAAAATCTGTGAAAGAGCGTAGACATTTTTGGATGAAATGAACCTAAAGGTGTGATCCAGTACAACCCAGACTGAATGACATGCTCTAATGTCACAATAAAAACAAGGCATATTGATAAACACATTCGCTCTACCATATTCTGTGACATTCGACCTGCTCTTTTCTTGACAAAAGTTTAGTACATGACCACCATTGTAAAAGACCATCGAGTCGACAATTTTCGTCTGGAAGTTTCTTGACGACAGTTAGGGTGCAGAACATTCAATAATTAGGATTTAATAGATTTTGGTTCAAGAAAATTAGTTAAATTTTAAAAGAACAATATATATTTTATTTAAAAGAGTAAATGCGCATACATGACCCGTGTTATCAAAAATAAAATGAAAATAATTTCAACACAGAAAACGATGTGTACCTCTTCATTGATGATAGTTGCATTGCTCAGCAACCTCAAGGCTGATGTTATTTTTCTACCTAGGTCTGCAAGCACCATCTTGATTTAAATAGATCTGCTTAACTGAAAAGTGAAAGGATGATGTTTTCAATAGTTCCTATGCAATTATACACAGCCTTCGTTGTTTTTTTTTTTTAACTAGACAGCTGTTCTTGTACCCGCTGGGAAACTATAAAACTAAAAATCGTTCTTCGTAAAAACAAAATAAACCGGATAACTTGTACTAATATAAACAATTAAATTTAGTTGTTTCTAGTATTTCGACTCATAGTTCAGGAAGAAGATTAGTTCAAATATAGATCTGTCGTAATTCATGTGTCTTCCATTCTGTAATACACGTATGATAACCGGTCTAATAGTAAAATATAGCCGTTCTAAAGAAGCATTTTACATCCGGTAAGAGCGACTTCATATAACTGAGCCAGCTGCAAATAACTTTTCTATTTGAGTATCAAGATTGTCAGAGACCCAACAGTGTCAAATGGAGTAACTGATAATGTTTATTTTATTTCAAGTATATTTTATTTCATAAAATATGTAGTTGGAGTCTATAAGAGGTACATGTCAAAAGATTAGAACGAAAGTCTAATGGTCTTTAATGAATATATCTCTGGATCAACAATAGCATTATGTGGCGGTAACCACCATGTGGCGACATCTCAGAATTAGTATATATGATATCTGTGGCGACTTCTCTTGGCGCAGTGGAGCGACATCTCCGACCACCATGGGGTGACTTCTCCTGACCCATGGAGCAGTAGAGAGGGTGAACAGACTAATTCGAAACGTCACCCTTTTTGATTACCAAATCGACTAATGGTGACTAACATAGAAGTCAGTTCAATGACTACACCTAGATTTACCCAAACCAATGTTGTAGTCGACCCTCTCTGCTGCTCTCTCCATATGTGTTAAATTGTCAATCTGAGGATTAAAGATGATCTTGTACATAGATCAAACAAAATGAATAATTTAGACAAACGATCAATCTGAAATTTTTTTGAACTTTGAGTAATATTCGTCCTCGGTGCTGCTACAAATTAGCCAAATATTTTGTCGATACATGTAATTAAATCATTATATATATCAATAAAAATATGTCAAATATCGGAGAAGCATTTACTACTAGATTAGCTCGAGAACACCAGGAAGCAATTAAAAAATATATTCCTTTGAGAGATTCGCTTCGAAGAAAACTTCAAGAACGCCAGGAGTCACAAGTTGATTACGTAGAAGGTACAGAAAGATTATTTAAACCTATTACTGCAACAACTGAGAAAGTTGTATGGGGAGACATCACTGATCCAGAAAAAAAGAAACCTCTTCTTGGGACAATACAAGAAACCGCTAGGGGAACGCAAAAGATTTTGCAAGATATTCCAGCTAGAATAGCTGCCGTACAACCTAAACAATGCAAGATATTGATAAAATTTACACTGAAATAGCTGATATGAAAGAAAAATTTGCATCTAAACCTAAAGCAAATTCAGATGTTGAATTGATTAGTAAATTTTGAAGAAATAAAAAATGCTAAGGAAGAAGATTTCCTCGTTTTGAATATAATAGTCTTTTTCGAACATCTGAAATTTTAAAACCTAAACACGCTAAAATAAATGATGATAACTATTTTGAATGGCTATATCGTGTGTACTACAATAAAATTCAGGCTAGAAGTATGACCCAGTATATAATGAATATATTAACGACATACGTAGATTTTATTTAGAAGAAACTCAACAGCAAATAGAACAACAACCTTCCCAGTATCAGCTACATCCACCTCTGCAACAAATAGAAGAACAACCTCCCCAGTATCAACTACCTCCACCTTTGCAACAAACGGAACAACATGGGATGATGTTGGAACCTAAAAAATTGGAAGTGGTCAAATAAAAGAAAAGGCGAAACAAAAACGGAAGGGATGGAACAAACAATAGAAACGGTGAAACAAATGGACAAGAGAGAGAGAGAGAGAGAGAGAGAGAGAGAGAGAGAGAGAGAGAGAGAGAGAGAGAGCAAACGACAGGAGAGATTACGCTCTTCACTAGGTACTGAAAAAGATCCTGGAGATGATTCTTTTGTTTTGGCGCTACTACAGCAAGTGGTCTAGGAAATAATCTTATCACTTGCCCTAACAGCGTCATCGCCGACGTGGATAAACTATAAATTCTCGTAGGAGGAAAACGCGCTGAAAATACTTCTCATGAAATTATCAACGAAATCTCTGATATCTGTCGACGATTATTTACCGGTGATATCATGGACATCAAAACCTATCGGGAATTTATCCATAACATTACAGATGACTAAATCCCTTGACATATAATTTAAATCATGGTGAATAATTAAATAAAATGATCGTATACAATACGTATCGTAGACCAAGAATGATCAGAGTAGTAAAATCACGATTACCAGTTTATGAAATAACCTACGGAGATGGACATGGTGATGTTGTTCGGGGTTTATTTACCAGGTTAGCCCCAAAAACAATGCCGATTGCAAAATAACTATCAATGAAAGCTATTGATGTTATTCGCAACAAAGCTCCTAACGCAATCGGTGATCTTACCGGTAAAACGTTTTCTACGGTCAAAGACAGAATTTTACGATTATTACGACGAAAAAAAAAAAACAACTGAAATTACTGTCTACTCAAGTTATGCCTGCAAATGAAAGTAAAATAATAAACCAGGCCGCAACCCAAAGATTAATGGATCTGGCTGATGCATCGTTAAAATAAAAAGAAGATAACATAACCGCTAGTCTGATAGCAGGAAGTGGTCTTCGTAGATAATTTTAATTTAGATCATAGTAATTACAATAAAATGTTTACGCGTGAAATTGATACAGCGTTAGACATGGGTGAATCAGTTCGTAAAAATGATTCCCTGCGCGATTATCAGTATTATTCTTGCTATGCAGTACAACCAAATCAACGTGGAAGAATAGAATTACAAGTACAAGATACAAGTCGGTATTTCTTAACCGCTGGGGCATTTATCGAAGTCGAAGGTCCACTTATAAACGTAGACGATACAAATTATGAAGCTGCTACTAAAATTGCTTTTGTCAATAATGGCATTATGGCATTATTCAGTAGTGCCACATACACCATCGATGTAAAACATATCGAATCATGTCTGCAACATGTTGATGCTGCTACGACGATACTTGGTCTAGCAAGATACTCTGATGACTATTCAAGATCAGCTGGTCCATCGATGATGTTTATAAAGGATATAACCGATCATGCAGGTCACTCAGATTTAACTACTGGTAATGTAAGAGCCACAGGTGGACTCGCAGACGTAAATGCAGTATTATCAAGAAATAACAATTTCAACCTTGGATTTTCAGCACGTAAGTCAATGTTGAACGCTAATGGAGAATTTTCATGTGTAATTCCGTTATCTCATATTTTTGGATTTTGCAGAGATGTTAGAAAGGTTATATTTGGTGCTAAACACACTATAGTACTTGTCAGAAAAGACTCAGACAATTATGCAGTCTGGCGAGCCGATGGGGTTGTTGATGAAGCTAAAATAACGATAGCAAATTTATCATTGTGGATGCTGGTAATGGTTTCATCTATCACAGAAGAAAATAAATTACTTTCTTTCATGAATCAAACTGGTAAATCACTGCTATGATGGAAAACAATGACTACAGATAATACTCAAGGTAATGGTGCTGGTCAATTTACATGGCATATATCAGTACAACACGGGGTTTCAGCACCACAAGATATTTTTATCGCACTGCAGGCAAATGCACGAGTAAATAATCAGAAAAATAGTAAGATGATATTTGACACACTTGATGTTGCCGAGGTTAGTTTAAGAATAAATGGACATCAATAACCTGCCGAAGATATAAAATTAAATTTTGAACATAATACTGTTACACGTGCATATCATCGTTTAATGTCATTTATGGGGCGTGATCTAAATGTAGATACCGGTTTGCAAATATCACAAAAAGATTTTACGACATTATATCCGATCAATTACTTTTCTGTTACAGTTTTTTTTGGAACATTTAGATTTATACAGACATCTGTTGTTGATATATATTTTCGAGCTAATGTAGGTATCTTTCCTCCTGGTGCTGTAGGTCCACCTGTTGTTCCTGCTGGTTTCAGAGCGATCGCTATTATACTTAGCGACAGAGCAGTATTGCTCGAGGGTGTTGGTGGACGAATGCGAGTCGTTGATGCACCCGTAGAGAACATGTAATTAAAATCAATCAAGTAAATATAAAAATGTCGTATAGTCATATTAACGCAACTCTGACTCAAGGTCAGATAAAAAAAAAATTACAATCAAAGAACGCAAATCAATGTGGGGCAAAAATAAAGTTAAATAAAAACAAATAAGTGGTGGTCCAAACAAATTATCGTTAACTGGTAATCAGCTTAAACGTTTCAATAAAGCTCTGGTGACAAAAAGTGGAGTTCAACTTGAATTTTCTCCAAGTGCCATCAAAGATATGATTAAATCAGGAGGTATATTTCCATTTCTTGCAGCAATACCATCATTAATTGCTACGGCCGCACCTGCAGTTGCAAAAGCGGCTGCGTTAGGTGCTGTTTGAACCTCCGCTGGAATGGCATTAAAGAAAGCAACAGGAAAAGGGTATAAAAAAGGGACGCGGTCTCAGACTTCCAGGAACTTATCTAGGAAAGGGACTGAGACATCCAGGAATATAATACTGATGTCAAATTTTGATCTGATAAATGCTGCTAAAAGATTAAAAATAAAACATTTTTGAGGAGTGTTTATACGCGATCAATTATCAAAAAAAAACACATCACGTTGAAACCGGTAACATCAATCTCGATTCGAATTCCGGTCTAGGAACTCGCTGGATTGCATATGCGATTGATCCACGAGGAATTGTTTTTTTTTTATTCGTACAGACTATCACCACCAGTTGAGTTTTTAAATTATATTAATCAATTGCCAGAACATGGTATTCAACGTTACCGACAGACCCACCGATATTTGGTCGTGAATCCATCGCTGTATTTGATGCGATATCAAAATCAACTAAACCACCTCACAAGGTTGTACACGAATACACAAGTAATCATTGGACAGGTATTTAAAATTGTACACATATATAATGGTCGATATTTACGGAAGTTCTCTTATCAGAAAAACCGAGAAAGGAACCGATAAAGATTTCGACGCATCAAAATATGCAACACGAGATGACCTTGCTGATATTATGAACCTAGCTGGGGTTGACCGAGACGAAGTTGTTATTTTTCAGGACAAACACGGTGTTTTGAAAACAAGTAATATTAAGTGGAATGATATAGTTCGTAGGGTTCTTGTCGCTGCTATGGATAATATTCCGGTATTTACCGACAGCGGATAAATACAAGATTCAGGTATATCGATAGAATATATCAGGAGTGATATTATAAAACATGTTCAAAAACGATTATCAACGTCAGGTGGTGTATTAACAGGGGAATTTTACATCAACGGACATAAAATAACCGTCCTAAGAGATCCAACATAAGATGAAGATGCAGCAACAAAAGGATACGTTGATACTGTTGATGGTAAATTATGTACGTTAAAAACCGAACATGATGCCGTTAGTGGTACATTATCCACGTTAAAAACCGAATACGATCTTCACATAAACGATCACAATACCGTAGACGGAAAAGTATCTATGCTGAGAACCGAGTATGACGTTCACGTAAGTGCGTTTACAAATCTCCGTTGAAATTTAAGAAATATCGATGAAATTGCAGATGGGTTCTTCGGGAAACCATTATCGTTGATACGAAACTTTCTGATATTAAAGCATCAATCGATACGATTAAGAGAACCCAGGAAGATATTTTAAGTGATTCTCGTGATAATATTAATAAAATTGATCTCCTTAAAAAATATCAGGGTAAAATTCTCCACAGGCGGATTAACAACGTCGTATACACAATATCATCAGGATCAACAACATGGTCTCAACAAAATAATATTCTCAAACATACCACGAAAGTTACTGGCGTGTACAGATTGTCTGTGTTTAGTAGTGCAAAATTCGAGATATTTGCCATATATCCATTGCTTCACTCAATGGATAAGTTCTATGGAACTGTATCTGTTATATTAAACCGTGGAGACGAGGAAACATTTATCCTGGTTGCATCCGACAAAGAATTAACTGCAGCAACGATCTGGCGGTGTCTGGAATTTGTTGCTGAAACACCTCAATTGATTACAGTGTAAATAATATGGACTACAGATACAATCAAGCGCGTGATTGGCAAGATAAATTAAAATCTATCGTTGATACTTACAGGATAAAAGTAAAAAAAAAATATTACAGACGTGTAATTGTCATTGATATAATTGTATACGCAGTCTCCGCGGTTGTTGCTGGAACCGGTCTTTTATTGTCCGCGGTAACAATGACATCACCTGCGGTCATAACGGTCTGTGTTTCAGCGTCAACTGCGATCGCTGAAGTTTTTAATATAATCGCAAAAAAGATATCGACGTGCACGAATGAAAAATTATCCGATTATGCGGTGAAATTACACGCAGCAGCTGCGTCATATTCTAAACTATCTCAGTTAATATCTGAAAGCCTCAACGATGCTTCAATATCCGATTCTGAATTTGCATTAATGACTAAAATATTCTACGAAGCAATGACTGTAATAGATAAATGTCAGTACAAGAACTATTGCAACAGATTGCCACGAACACAACACCGATAAAAACAACTATGATATCAGTGAGAACAAACAATCCTGAATTCAGTATTTATTTTTCAACTGTAATTTCAGCCAGGGAGATTGCACTTGCACAACTGCGAGTATATCATAGTTGGCCAAATATCAGATCTGAACCGTTTGGTGGATAACCTCCAAATAATTCACTTGTACTTGCAAACAAAAATAATCCAGATGGAACCCCAGATTTCTTTGTTGTTTATATCCCGACATGTAGTTATCAGATTGAACAGATCAACGATGAATTCCAGCGCAGAATAAAATCAACAACAAAAAAGAATAAAAAATAACTATTACTGTTCACGAACCAACATTATCATCTGTGATTGAAGTAAAATCTGCCGATTATGTCGTAGATATTTATCGATCATCGATAAAAACTGTTCTAGGATGGCCTGATAAAATTCCATCACATCCTGATGATGTTCTCAGATTTAACAATAATCCAGATGCTGAAGGTAGACATATTTCACCAGAGATTGTAAATATAACCTCAACGATTGCAGTCAATCTTGTATTTGATGTAATTAATGGCAGTTATCAAACAGATCTTGGGATATCGAATCAAGCTCAACAAGGATACGTTCTTTACACATTTACTCCAATGGATCCTCCTGCATCCCTGATCATGCAGGAACCAATCAATACGGTGTATCTACGCACGCATAATCAATACTTGTCAAGAATAAATTTTAAACTCGCCGACCAGAGTGGATACTTGATTGATTTACGTGGCGAGCTTTTACTGATAAACCTCAATGTGAAATCTTAATATTTTTATTGTCAAAGATTTTTTATTATTATCTTGATTCACGAATTAATCGGATAAATATTACATATGTACCAGCACGTTAAGGTTTTTATATATGACAAGGAAGCAACTGAAAATGCAATCAAATTAATATTTACAAAGTCTTTATTCAACATAGTTGATATAGTCATAGATGGGTTCGGTGACGAAGATTTTTTTACTGACGCAAGAACAGTTAGATTGGGGATAGAATATATTTCTATGTTCACGTGTGACCGAGATCAGATTATAAACTACACGCTTTCCTGCATTAAACTTGATGAACTTTAAAAAATATTATACAGTTTTGTATATCAGTAAAACAGAATATTTATTTACAGATTTGATGCCTTTCATCTTTTTTTCAAACCATTTTAGTCAATTTTATCGTACAAAATCTGTCACATTTCTGATTTTTGTAGGGTGAAACCCCGAGCCATTCTCTAAATGATTTATCGATAAAATCGTAAATTTCATCTTTTTTGGTCTGTTATTTTGTATATTCTCGTAAAAATATATCCGATTTTAGTTGATTTATGAGCAAAACACGGCAAATTTACCGATTTATCGATAAATCATTTAGAGAATGGCTCGGGGTTTACCCTACAAATATTACAATTTTGATAGATTTTTCGATGATATTTCAACTCAGTGGGTAAAAAAAATGAAATGCATCAAAAATTACAAATCTGAATAAAAAAGGATATTATAACAGAATTATTATAACAGAATAAAAAGAATATTATAACAGAATAAAACAAAATATAACATAATAAAAAAGGATAGTACAACAATAAAAAAAATATAATAGAATAAAAAAGGATATTATAACAGAATAAAACAAAATATTATAACAGAATAAAGCAACAGAACTGTAGAGGAATTCATCCAAACTGGCATCGGTAATAGCGTTTTCATTTATAATCTTTTTTAGTTGTCTCACGCTTGTATTGCTAATTTTGTTTGTTTCATATTCGTGAGACAGTTTCGATTTAATATTTTCTACTGCTATAGAAAGTGGTACAAACTTATCTACATCTGTATTTTTTACCGTTGATAAGGACTGGAACATTATAGACTTATGTTGTTTATCAGTCTATACTCCGTTGAAAGTGTATAACCACCTTCAAGATTTCGTTGTTGGATTGACTTGAAATCACAATTTTTTTTCAGGATCGAGTTGTATATTTATATTTTCATGTTTCAATTTTTTTACTGCAGATATTATAGCAATAATATTTTCGATGTTCATATATATATATATATATATATATATATATATATATATATATATATATATATATATATATATATATATATAATGTTTATAAAATATGACTTTTAACCTCTAGGTACGAGTGTTCTAATAGGCTTAAGGCATATTAAGCACAGCATACAACCTTTAACCCCAAGGTCACCACCGTGCCCTTTCAGGTCTAAGGCATATTAAGCACAGCACAACCTTTGAACCCCAAGGTCACCACCGTGCCGTTTCAGACCTAAGGCACATGGAACATATAATGTTAATTAAGGACAGCACAACATTAAAAGCACAACACTCATATAATACAAATCACGTATTCCGATGACCTCTCTTCAGATTTTGTAAACACCCCCCCCCCCCCCCTCCGGATATCAAACCCGGGTGAGTAAAACGATCTGATTCGAATCATGGTGAGATGTGTGTACATAATTTCGATTTTTGAATTTTGATATTTTTGAATTTCGACTTTTATCTCGGACACGTTGCAAGTGGATTCCGCAGAATTCTTTTACGCAAGATCTGTTACAAGGAGTAATAGAGCCGATCATCAACCACTTGCAGAGATTCCTTGTTTTAATCATTATATATATATGTAATATTTTTAATTTAAATACTTGTTTTAATTATAATGATGGGGGAATTCGAGAGATTATCCAAGATCGAGCTTTCTAAAAGTAAAAGATTTAATCTTGACAGAATATTCCCCGTGCCGATGCGAGATCTGGTTGATCTGACAGATAAAATCTTTATCAATAAAATACATGACGCCAAAAACGAATTTCAGAAAAATGAAGCATCTCGTGTGTGGTTGACGTTTAAGATTATAAGTGACACTAAAAATATAGATGCTACGATGAACGACAAACGAGCAGCGATGATCGTTAACTACCTTGACGATAGAAAATATATTTTAAAAATAAAATTTATCGTACTATCAGATACAGACAATTGGATTATTCGTGATAAACGTGATCCTGTCCTTCATAACGAAAAAACTGCCATACTGAGTAAAAGTTCCAAACCAGGAAATGTTGACCGGTATTGATAAACTATATTACAAAAGATCTTATCCTGTAACAGCGGTTATTTATGGGATATATCCGCTTGAGAAACCTAACATTGATAATCTAAAGCCGATGAAATTCTCGAAGATAAATTGTGTGGCCGAACGAATAACAGAACATTTCACTGTTTCGACTCGTGGAAAGGGGTTAACGGTTAACCGACGTAATATAATAAATTCGTTGGCAGAAATAGTCATATTTACCGAAGCATCTATCAAAGATGTTGCTGAACTAGGAAAGAAATTAAAGTTCCCTATAACAGTAAAAACGATAACAGGAGAGATCTTAAACGAATCAAAATTCAAATCAATGGGAGCTTCTATCGAAATTTTTGATCATAATGCGCATGCGTGGACTAATTATTAACAGTCACCGGCAAATAATTATATTATATCTTTCAACCCATCTGAAACGGAATCCCTAATAGTTTATAGGAAAATTAATAAACGATTACATCAACCACAATATATTTTCAACCACAGATTTAGAGAAGTTGTCGCGCACAATACATCTTGGAGTTTATGTCTCAAGTGACTGATCATGGCAAAATGAAGGAAACTATATATCAAGGAAACGATATAGTCAAGAATTAATGACATGCGTAAACTCAATTTCAAACTTGACACAAAGTCTTTATAAATTATATTTGCGTCTTTTTATAGGATCCATTCTGGAATATCGTAATATTGTTTGGGACAAATGCGCATAACTATAGAAAATATAGTGGAAACGAAAGAGGCAACCAAAAGCAACAAAATTAGTATCTTTCGAAGTGCAACACCGAGAAGAAGGATCGAAAATCATGCATCCAGAGGACAAAGCACAAACTTACTCTTGTATAACATGACAACTGCTTCAAGCCCTCTCTATTTCACATCTCTGATTTCACCAGTTGTTAATAATATTACTCGATAAGACTAAATGTAAACAACGTCCAGTTAATACAGGCTAGAAAAAGGTCATCATTACAACTCGTTTTTTCATTTGAGAATGAAATGCATTATCTGTTGAGAGTCGTGAAATATACTCAATTAACAACTTCAAAAACTTATTAAATACTAACGACACGGAGATTGCTGCCGAAATTATCTTATTGCATGGGGCTTTCCATGCGATTTTTTAAAACCCTTTTCCTCTAAAGCTCTGTAAGAATATTAATTTAATACGACCCACCGTCAAAAAAACGAACCTAAAATTTCAGTATTCATTTTGCAAAATAAGTAAGAGCACTAAATTATTGAAGGGTAACTTTTACCTACGGATTGTTGTACATTTTTTCGGAAATATTATGCACACTATCAACAAAATTCCATCCCTGAATGAAATAAGCAGAAAGATACATTGTGCTATCAATAATCAATTGATACGTCACGAATACAGTTATTGATATAAAAGTGCTTTGTTGAATGATCGAACATGACACAGATTCAAACTAATTTAATAAGTCTTGTCAGTCATCGTGAACAAGAAGAATGGATAGTACTTTGAAGTTGGTAACCTTACCAATGTGATGCGTCTCTTGGATAGAGAAGAACACATCCTTTTCGGGAGAGGAGATTATGTCTTACCTCGTCCTCCGACACTTGAAGAGGGTGATGATTTCTCTAAATACAGCGAAGACCCTCAAGAGAGAAATCATAAATGATCAGGCAGAGAAGAGCAAGATTGCTTGGGTTTTCCCCGATTTGTAAAACTTTGTCCTTAATATTAATTCCAGAATATACCCCCCCCCCCCAATAGCCACATATTACTACTGACAGGTATAAATTCTCACATATAATTGCAACAATATTCCAAAAAAAAGTATCATATTAATTTGAGGTTGCAAGGTGTGTTTTTTTTTTGTGGGGGAAACTACTAATTTTTTTTAAGTGTTAGAACCCTCGTATGCAAACAGTTTTTATTGTAAGTTCAAGCTTTTGTATAAATCAAAGCTTAAATTGGAAGGAGGAAGATCGCAATTTATATGATAAATTCAAATATATACTATAAATAATTCAAGTGAATAATTGAATCATAATGCATATTATGATATTAATTTTAATCAACGATCTCATAATATGAATACACGATATAACAAAATCATGATTATGTAGTGAAAATGCGACCCATATACTCTACGAGCGAAAGAGTTATTAAATTTAGGAGAGAAATGATAATAGCAAATACTACAAGATGCTGATATAATGTTCTCAAATAATTTTTAAAAGCTCTTCCTTTAGGATTTTAACATTATTCACTGATTTTGCAGGAACTTGTCAATCAGCAATATATATATATATATATATATATATATATATATATATATATATATATATATATATATATATATATATATATATATATATATAGTCGCTACTAAGTTCAAGATTTAAAAATATTATGTTGTGATAAAATAAAAATGAATTTATGATAACTTAAGTTATGTTGAATTTATGATATTATACATTTATGTAATTTTGTTGTTCTTCGCAAATCAAACTTCGATTACCGCCATGTGCTGGTGCCAAAATTGGGCAAAAATGGGAACTATTATCATTGGATGAAAATTTGTTTTTACACAACCTTTTAATCCAACCCAACATAGACCCAATCGTTGAAAAGAAATATTAACACAGTTAGGTTGAAAATAATTATGTTATTAAAATAATAATATAAAAAATTTATGATTTTCTAAATTGATATAAATAGTTAGGATTTCTTACTGAATCCTTCAGGCGGCTACTTTCATCTATAATCGTTCCGTGCCTGGTCAATTTATTCGTTAGCACAAACGAGAGAACTTCATATCTTGAAGCGTTGCCGTGCTAATGCATAGCTTAAAATGGACAAGGTTTTCTCACCAGTTGAAATCAGATGTAAATTTTCTATATTTGCTCCAACTCTAAATAGTTGTTTTTATTTTAGTAGATGTTTTCACAGAAAATGGTGTTTAGACAAGCTTGGGTTGCTTAATTTCGGTAGCCATTATACATGTTTTCGAAAGATGCTCCCGGTTATGTTTAAGGATTTCACCATTAGGCTGTGTCATAAAATTATGCAAACATGGGAAAATACTAAATAGAAATACGAAAAAGTCCTAGATGGATATTATAATGGCCACGAATTATAAGAAATGATTACCTTTCCAAAATGAGATATGAGTATTAGACCTCAGCAATATGGAGTTGTACCATGCACTAATATTGTTGTAAAAGCCAGAAACACGCACACATGCGTGACACTTGCATTTTTGAGGATATGGATTAAATATTTGGAATATGATAAAATCTTTTATAACCGCCGGTTGAGAAAATGTTGAATCAGACTTGAACAAATTGGCAGCATTGATGACGTATTACAAATAAAAGTAGGAAGCGAAACTATTTTACCTCAAGACATTTCGACCCATTAGAAACTTCTCAACTTTTTGAACAAAGTTATTTCAACCCCAGCCATGGGACAACTCTACCCCAATTAAAGCATTTATAAGGCAATAATTAGCACCTTACTAATGGTCATTCCCACTAATCACATAGTTATTCATTGCTGTCGGCAATTAAAGAAGATGCTGACACATTGCTAAGTTGTTGAAATAAGATGTCATAAGTTAAGTATAATCAAAGTCACTTTTATTTCCACTAATCCAATGGTTATTCATTGATGCCAGCATTTAAAGAAGATGCAGACAGTACCGAGGTCTTTAATCCAAAGTTATTACATTGATAATCATAATCAAAAGAAACTGTTAAGTGGACAAAATAAGATGTCAGTAGTTAATTATAATTAAAATCACATAGTTAATGAATGTGTGCTAATTTAAATGTAAAGAAAGATAAATGAAAATGAAATGCACTATACACTGTTAATTTGTATAAAATAACTAAAAATTATCATTCAATACCAATTTTTATCATAAGCTTTAATAAAGATGTTTGGTACTTGTGTGTAAATTTGTTTTATTAATTTATATTAAATACATTTTTTATTGTGACATTTTGATTGGATATGTTTTGGTGTAATATGAATTTTATTGTACATTAACGAGGTATGAATGATGCTAGCCATTAAATACCTTTCTATTTCTTACACCTTGTATACTATAACTGGTATATCTTTTAAAAAGCTATATTGATTTCTTATAAAGTGTAATAATCCCTATGGTATGGGAACTGCAACTTACTTTTTCTTCTTTTAATTAAATATCATAAAGGAACATACTTGTTATTGAATCATTGTTAATGTTCAGCTCCAGTTTAAATCCTCCCAAAATGCATACAGCAACACATGCTTCAGTTGTGTATAAAATTTGAAAGGCTTACCCAGTCATCTTCATTATATTTGACTGATCTTGTTTATTGAACGAAAAGGCCATTGACCTTGGTGCACTATTATATGACCCACACATAAACATAATAATGAAGCTGGACTTGAATTGTCCTTGTGATCAAAATGTTCAGGCCAGACTGTCACTAGAATTGAAATGTCTGAGAGCCACAAAATTAGAATTTAGTTTATAAAAGATACAGTTGATGCTAAACATGCCAGCAATGCAAGGTTATAAGCAGAAGTAGTTCTGAGCAGAAATTTACAAAATGACAAGTAGACATAACGATGTCAAAAGTATGATTAGTAACCTAACTTCAGACTCAAAGCCACATTGTCATTCTTAATGTAGGGCTCAGTCCATTGTAGATGTGTCTGTATACTTGTACATAAGATATGTCATCTTTTATGTTTAAAATGACTTTTACCATATATTTTTAATTTCAATGTATGGACTGTGTTGTCTGAAATAAAGAATTCCTATCGTATCTTATATAAAATCTTACAGCAACCAGAAAAAGTTTCTCAGGTTAAGATGCCTTTATGAAGGCCGAGGCGAACCCATCCTTCTGGTTTTCTTGAAACTTAATAAATGTGTAGCTCTCTTGGTCATAAACCAGAAGAGCATATGTGATGGGCATAATGTACTCCATCATCATTTGTCATCCATCAATTTATTCCTTCCTTGAGCATAAATTTATTATTACTGCTCCTTCCAAAATACTTGCAGGATTGCCATGAAAATTAATACACATTCATTGCTTGGTCTAGTTGGTTCTAAATGAAATGGTGCCTGTTCATACGTTAATTATGGCCACAACAGTAGCAGTCTTGAAAATCTTGTGATCACTACTCCTCCTGAATGGATGGCCATTTGAACATGTCTATACTGGTACAATCTTGAATAAAATGGTGCCAGTTTAAAATCTCCTATTGCCACCATGGCAGCCATCTTGAAAATCTTATGGTTTTATTCCTGAGTGGAAAGTCATATTAGCATGAGATTTTTACCTGAAAACTTTCTATGTTGTCTGGTTGGTCCTTATTAAAAATCTTACGGCCACCATTACAGTTATCTTGAAAATTGTTATTGCTATTCCTCCTGAATGGAATGTTATATCATGTTTTCACAAGAAGACTTTTTATGGTGTCTAGTTGGTCTTAAATAAAAATTGTGCTGATCTGATATCCAAAATGGCCACCAAAGCAGTACTTCACATTGCAAAAAGTTTTGACTAGAAGACTAATTATAATATCCAGTTGGTTCTAAGTGAAAATGTTGTTGATCTGACCTCACCATGGTAGCCATCATTAAAATCTTCATGTTGTCAGGAATGGAAAGTCATATCGACACAGGGTTTTCACAAAGAAACGAGTTCTTATATCTTGTATGTCCTAAATAATGATGCCAAACTTTGGCAACCTTCTTGAGAATCTTATTATCACTACTCCATAATTATTGGTCATATCAGTATAGTTTTCACCAAAATACATATTATATTAAGTTGGTGCTGGAAGAAAATGGTGCCACACAGACATATAAATGTACATGTACTAGTCTGCCATGAATCATAACATTTAGTAAGTTAGGGTTGTCCCGAACTCCTTTGAATAACTCACAGCTGTTCCAGAATAAAGTTACTGCCCAAATAATGAGCAATTTCTACTTATATTGAACAGTCCAACCAAATGGTTTTCTTCTGAGATAATATCTAAGTACAAAATAAAACATGCCTGCAGACTTTTAACAGGAACACAAGAAATGAGGAAATGAGGATGATTCCAAATTAATGAATCTGATTGCTCAGTTCTCTCCTTCTATACAACTTCTGTTATAACTATATTTCACAATATACCAACAAATGCCTGACCTTACTACTCATTTTGACTCAAAATTTGCCTATTCACGTGACCTAACCCAACCAATGGGAAGTTAATAATATTCTTCTAGAAACATTCCAAACCCTATCAGCCAATGAGAAATTAATCCAAAGGTGCCCATTAGGTCTTATTATTAAAATTAATATTAGTAATTTTTGTCACATATGGCGACATCCATTTGTAGATCATATGTAATGTTATGCTCTCAGGTCATGTAGATAAAGTCTAAATAAAGATATTCTGTACAATTTACAACCATGATTAAAATTTACCAAAACAAAATACATGTACCAGGAGTTACAAAAAATGTAGAAATACATAACATCATATCTAGGCAAACAAAGGAAACTTGACAAAGTTCCAACAAATCTAATGGAAATATAGAAAAATAGTACGTGATATAACATGCAGGGAAGTTCCAGTCTTCATAGATTAATGAGTATTCCTGTCATGGGCATGATTCAGAAAACGAGATAATATTCTGTGGCCACTTGTGTTTTTTTCTTTTTTTTTCTTCTCGGTTATGGAACTTTCATCTAAACATCTCTCTCTCGCTTAAAAGTGTAGCGGTTTTCAAAATCCTACTTCATTTATTGATTTATATATATGAATATGTATGTCTTAGCTCTTCTAACTACATGTATATCTCCATTTTTGTCTTCTTTCTCATCTACATATCTATAGACATGTACTACATAGTACAGAATCTTATTTAAATCTGATCTCAACAAGCCTATGTGCAGATCTCATAGGCAATAAGTGGTCATGTTTTGTTGACTGTGATTCTACAATCAAATCGCAGATTTCATATTTCTAAAGTAACTCATCATTTAGAATATATTGTTACAATTGATAATTCTCCCTGACACAAAATGCAATGGTTTATCTGGTAGGCTATTAAAGATTAAACAGACTGGGAATTCCAAAGGTCATCAACCATTACCTTTTTGTACCAAGGCAACTTAAAACATTTCAGAGGAGAATCATGCAATAGCCATTGCAAATCTTGTAACTTAAAGATGGTTCATTTTAATTTAGATGTTCTAATCTGATCCCATGTTTGGTATTTATGAAAATTAGCCACATGTTATTCCCACCTCCTTGTCTGTCTGCCTTTTCTTCTGCACCCCTTCTTCACCCCTTCCACCAGAAGCCTTGAAATACGGTGGAGAGATCATCATCGAAAAATTACACGCCTCGCTGAGATTGATATGGCGATCGGAAGCGGTACCAACATCATGGAAGAAAGCCATCATCATACCAATCTTCAAGAAAGGCGACAAAACGGACTGTAAGAACTATCGGGGCATCAGCCTGCTCTCCATACTTGGCAAAGTATTTATGAAGATCATCCATAGAAGGGTACTCAAACGGCGGGAGGAAGCGGCACAAGAGGAACAGGCTGGTTTTCGACCTGGAAGAAGCTGCTGTGACCAGATCTTAATGCTTCGTCAAATCCTCGAGGAAAGAATTCGGTGTGGAAAACGCACAATCATGGTGTTCATTGATTTCTCTGCAGCGTTCGACAGCGTCCATCGCCCGGCCTTGTGGAAAGCCCTGGAAGCGGAAGGATACCCACCAAAATACATACGGCTACTTACCAACACCTATGACGGGTCAACCAGTCAAGTTCGAGTCCAAGGAGCAAACACGAAGGATTTCTCGGTGAAAACGGTTGTCCGTCAGGGATGCGTGCTCTCACCTAGCCTCTTTAACATCGTGGTCGATTGTGTCATGTGCAAGGTATTCCTGGGACGTAGAGGGATCACTTTTGGGGCAGGGTTCGATGAACATGCCACATATCAAATGTTCGCGGACGATAGTGCATTTCTCACTGAGGCCGAAGCCGAAGCAACAGAAATTATGCAAGAAATCGCAGATGAAGCCGCTAGATTTGGGTTAAAGATCAACACCGCCAAAACAGTTGTCATGACATCGGACAACACCCCAGCGACCGTCTGCCTTAACGGAGTCTATCTTCAGCAAGTAGAGGAATTTAAATACCTGGGGTCCATAATCCGAAGCAGATCAATAGCGGCCTCCACCGACATCTCGCATCGCCTGGGACTGGCAACGTCTGCGTTCGGGTCACTAGCTTGGTGCATATGGAGAAAAAAGGCCCTTTCGGTGGTGACCAAAGTGCGTCTATACCGCACTCTCATCCTCCCAATACTCCTATATGGAGCAGAGACGCGGACCTCAAGAAGCTGGAGGTATTTCAAATGCGCTGCCTCAGACGAATACTGGGAGTAAACCTTCTGGACAGAATCCCAAACGTGGAAATCCGGGCCCGATGCTCTCACCAACTGACAGTGGAATCACTGATTAGACGTGCTAGGCTTCACTGGTTTGGTCATGTCTGCCGAATGGAAGAGAGGCGTCTACCGTATCAAGCCCTGTGGCGCACCAGACCGGAAACCTGGAAGGGCTCAAGAAATGCACCAAAGAAAACCTGGATCAGACAAGTGGAAAAAGACCTGGCGAACTATGGCATCACCTCGGCACATGCCAAAGAAATTGCCACGCGGGACCGAAAATGGTGGAAGGAAATAATTGAATTCATCTGCACGGGCAATTTTCGAGCAGCACCCACAGTTTCCTATCAACTGCAACCACGCTGATTGGATAGAAACTACGGGAACAAATTGACAAATTGAATTGCACCCCTTCACTTTGCCTTGAAAGATTGTTTTTCTGCCAGTCCAGATGATCACTAGTCATAACTGTACCACCTCAGTTTGCATTTCTCCACAGTGATCAGGATGTCTTTGTAGGATCTGATGGCTCATTTGATCTTATTGTGGTCCTCTTTATTGGTTACATGGTTAGTCTATGAGAACTGCTTTGGTGGCCAACTGGTTAGAGCGTCCACTGTGGAAGCAGGTCTTGGGTTCAATCCTCGGCTAAATCATACCAAAGACTTACAAAAATGGTACTAACAGCTGCCTCACTTGACATTCAGCATTAAGAGGTTAGTGTTAGGACTGGTCGTCCTGGTGTCAGGATAATGCAACTGGGTGGGACATCATGCTACATGTCTGCAGCATGATGCTCCAGTGCTAGACTTCACTATAAACTTCCTCACTGCAGACATTGTAGCGATATGACTGATGTTTTTGTTAAAGCTACATTAAAAATCCTAATCAAACAAACAAACAGTATGAGATGCCCAAGATCTTGCAGTAGAATCTCATTTCAATGGTTTGAACCCTGGAAGCATGCAGAAAAATGGAAATGACAATAGTGCATCAACTTTATTTTGGAACCAAGAGCTATGTTACTGTTCTTCCATATATATTGTTGTCAACCTTGCTAGTGCTACTGTAGTCTGGTCAATCCTCCAAAGTAGTTCTGGTTTGGAGCTCATCTATGATAGTTGATTGCGAGTATTTGAAGCATATCTCTATTTCCAGGTTCTGTCCACTGACCTTTATTTCATCACTGATTCCATTGGTATTGTTTGTCATCTGTGTGATCCTTTCAGCTAATTTCCATACTGTATGCTGTTGAGGTTGTGTTTTAGCATTTGTCTTGATCATTTCCAGGAAAACGTTAAAGAGTGGGGGTGATATTAGACATCACTGACTGACTCGAACTGTTGTTTGGAACCAATCTTTTATGCTGCCATTGATTAGGACAGCACTGCTAGCTTTGACATAGAGGTGTGCTGTAACCCCACACCAGGTCTGATCAGATGTTGTACTTCCACATTATTTGCCTTTTAGGCTGCATGCCATACCCTATTAAAGGCTTTGTTGAAGTGTATGAAGATATGGTATAGATTTTAATGTTTGGGATGACTTTAATGATCATTTCAATTTTTGTGCAGGGCAGTAAGCAATAATTTTTAAAAAGCACATTACATTCATTTCACAGACATATTAACTTCATCAAAAATAACATCTTACATTACAATGTCCTATGGTCACTTTCATACCATTTAAGGTAAGTTGAACTGCCAGTTCATCGCTTGAGTGTCACGAACAATAAAAATTTCCAAAGACTAAATCGGTTGTGAAATATCTCCAAAGAACTACCTAGTTTTTTCTTCAAATGTCCCACATACAAACTAGGAAGAATATATTTCTCTTTTACACTATATGATGTGGTATTATAAACAATATTAGACAATTTCAGAATAACCTAGTTATTTCATATACCGGTATGATTTTAATTTAAAAAAGGTGCTTGCAAGATTGACACATGGCTGGAGAAAATTATTTACTGGTAAATATGAATTATGAAATTGCAATGAATGCTATATTCTGATCACTATTCTTTGATATATCCTCCTTGATGTAATAATGACTTTTAGGCAGTTTTCTTTGCATAGAAATGAAGAAAAATAGAAAATTGTTACAATGAAATTTAAGTTAAAGAGTAGCATATTTTTCTGCAACTAGTAGTAACATTTCTTTGCTAGGAACCACTGAAGAAACTTCTAGTGATCTTAAGTACTTGACACTTCTGATTTACTCTTCCTGTACTCATGAATATATGCTTTCATACCTCTGATTTACTCTTTCTTTTCACATTAATTCTCAGATTTAACCTTCCTTGACTCCTGGAATATCTGCTTTTCAATTGCAAATAAAATCAACTGAACCTTATTTTCAAACAAAGTTATTACATTCATTGGATGCTCAAGATTTCAGATAAATATGGCTAAACTAAATGAAGGTCATAACTCTAATTGATGTTAAATGTTGTTTTATAGGTTCTCCTGAAAAAGGGAAAAATATGAACTTGACAGGAAGTCCTCGAAAAGTGAAAGACACGGCAGCAGATGTTTTTAACACTTTGCACAAATGGACAGAACTAAACAAAGATGGCCGGAATGCTATTAATGAGATAGCTAATATCAAGCTGGATATCATGTGAGTAATAATTATGAGGCCTTTGAAAGTATAGCGCTTCCTCACAGTAAGGCCCTTCACTGTACACCACTTTTAACTCGCACACTGATAACTCATAAACCCACTTATAATGCAAGGTCAGGCATGGATCCCATTTTTTAAACCAGAAAATACCCCAAAACTTGATCCCTATTTATTGAACATGAAGAAAATCACGATGAAAATTGGTAACTGAACCTCTGATATATTGCTTGTTTTATCATTGAAAATGGTAGAAAAGACCTGAAAATTGTAATCAACGCTATGAAATATGCAAATTTAAAAATAGGTCATACAATTTTTAAAATTTTCTTTTCAAACTACATACATGTATATTCTTAGTACACCACAATTAACGATCTGTAAAAAAAATTGTATCTTACACCATGTTGAGGCAGTACTTTAATAAATAAATCCAATTAATTTGAAATTTGTGTTCTAGTTCCATCTTTAATAAATAAATCCAAATAATTTGAAATTTGTGTTCTAGTTCCATCTTTAATAAATAAATCCAAATAATTTGAAATTTGTGTTCTAGTTCCATCTTTAATAAATAAATCCAAATAATTTGAAATTTGTGTTCTAGTTCTACCTTTTAGTTTGGTTGATGTGTAATCATCATAAATGCAGTGTGTCCTCTTGTAATTTAAAGTAAAATGCATCAATTTTTCCATTACAGCTATGTCCGTGAGCGTTTCTTTGAGAACCTAATTAAGTGCCGATCGTGTTTGGATAACTGACTTGCAGAAGTATTTGTTTTACTGTTGCACTGAATTAAAAGCTGGCCTCCTTTGTATTATCACTTTAATTAAGTCTTTTTAATCAAATAAAGGAGATGGAATAATTAAAAAAAAGCTAAAAGGCACGAAAATCCTCCAAACTTAAAATCTAGCGGCCCGAGTTGTATGTCAGGTGAACTCACTTCATTTTGTCAATCAATGTTATTGTGTATGTAACATCAACTACCTTAAATTAATTGACTCTTTCATAACTGTAAACAAAGATAGCAAGGCAGCCAAGAGAAATGAATACTTCATAAAATAAAGAGCTTGATATCACAGATACCATTGTGGCAAGTGAGTTTCAGAGAATTCTTAGACTGGCAATTAGAGATATCCTCAAGGATGATAAGAAGTTTATTATTACTTCCAATGAAATCCTAACATCATTATTGTATTAATTGAATAGTACAAAAATTTTGATGAGTTTCAACGTCGATGATTGTCTCACAAAATAATTGTTGCTTGTTTAAAAAAAAAAGGAATCTTGTTGGGTGGTGTATCAACAGTTAGTCTAGTTCCCTGCCCTGTGGACTCCCGATTTGGCAGGATATTACTTAACACCAGTACGGGAACCAGACTCATCAAGAAAACAAAAAGCAGTGACATAATACACTGCTTATTTGCGTACATGTGATGATTGTTGAAACCAGTTGAAGAAAAATGTTATTTAAACAGAATAATGAACAACTTCACTTGGAAAAGCCTGTTATTAAACATTTTTATTGACGTAAGTTTATAAGTGAGGATTCATTTATTAAATAGCCGAGTTCCAAAATGGTGCCCCTCCCATGGTTGTCACGATATCAAAGCAATCTTTTTCAATTTTGGGAGGTCCCTCGATAACATGCACCCATGCTTATAGTGCGGTCTATGTTTGTGGACCCCGTTTTATGTGAGTTATTGAGGGAGAGATGTAGCTTGGTTATAAAGCATGGTTGTTGATCCAGTTTGATTAAGTGCCAATCAAATTATATGTATCATGTACTTCATTACAAAGTTAAAAAAGTATACTCTGTAGCTCCAATTTCCAGCAATATGAAAATACGAATAGGAAGCTCTGTGCTAAGCTTGGACAACATCCATAAATTACAGTATGGATAAAAAAAGACAGAACATATATATGTGTATATATATATATATATACATGTATATATATAGATACATATACATATATAGATACATATACATATATAGATACATATACATATATATATATATATATATATATATATATATATATATATATATATACATACATATATATATACATATATATATATATATATATACATATATATATATATATATATATATATATATATATATACATATATATATATATATATATATATATATATATATATATATATATATATATATATATATATATATAGATATATAAACATATACATACATATACATACATACATATATATATATATATATATATATATAGATATATATAGATATATACATACAGATATATACATACATATATATACATATATATATATATACATACATACATACATATACATATATGTGTGTGTATATGTATGTATGTGTGTATATATATATATATATATATATATATATATATATATATATATATATATGTATGTATATATATATGTATATATGTATACATATATACACACACACACATATATACACACAATTAAACCGCATATGATCTAGTGTCACATATTTGTTCCAAGGCAGCACAGAGTACAGTATATCATTTATATTTTCTATTTCTCCTTTGAATACGTTCCCCGATCACATTACTTTAGGGATATTAGCCTGCTACCTCGCGAATCCAGCCCTACCAAAAGACGAAAATTCGTCTTTCCTGTCTATGTCATATAGACAAAGGGCAATAACTCTTGCCCCTTACCTCCCCTTGCTACCCGCTAGGTGTCGCTTCTTTAGTTTTTTAGCTTCGCTGTACGTGAAAACACGTACAATTAGACCTCCAATGAATCCAAGCCGTCTTAGTGTAAATTCTGACCATCCGAAGTTAAATTTGGAATTACTGTGTTGGATAATCATTCCTCTACAGGTTGTATACATTATTTTACAATATTTTCCAATTTGAGTGACTTTGTCACCTTTTCTAGACTTCGGACCAGGTTGCAACGTGGTCAAAAAGCACGCTTATGGCGGTACTAGCATGTAATACATGTAGCACTCAATAATTTCGCTTATTCCGTATGTAACGTTTACGATATTAGCGACTAATAACGTGCTGCATTGATAATTTGTGCTTTATTTATCTTCTTTGACGTTTCAGTGGACTTCAAAAAAGTCTTTGAACGACCAAGTTGCGACTATTTAATGGCGGACTTCGTGTTGTAGTCACGAGTTCACGCGACACTTAATCATTTCGCTTCCTCCGTTAGTTACGGTTATGGAATAGCGACTTAATAGCGTGCAGAATTGTTAATTTGTGCATTGTTTATCTTCTTTTCCGTTTCAGTAGACTTCGTCTCTGAACGACCAGTTGCGACTATTTAATGGCGGAATTCATGTTGTAGTCACGAGTTCACACGACACTAAATCATTTCGCTTCCTCCGTTAGTTACGGTTATGATAATAGCGACTTAATAGCATGCTGAATTGCTAAATGTGCTTTGTTTATCATCTTTTTCATTTCAGTAGACTTCGTCTTGAACGACCCATTGCAACACGCTCACGGCGATAACTAGTGTTGTCATTAAGAGTTAACATGGCACGGAATAATTTGACTACTCCGTTAGTAACGGTTATAGTATTATCGAATTAATAATATGCTGAATTTTTTAATTTGTGCTTTGTTCTCTTCTTTTGTCGTTTCAGTAGCAAAGTCGACAACGAAGGCATGAATGGCAAAATGGGTGTTGGCAATGTGGAAATGGAGGAAATTATGTTGACATGGTTTAGGCTGCCCAGTGGGTGTAAATTTCACCGCAGGTCCGTGCATGGCTTTTGGGCCTGTAAGTCCGGACGCATGGAGTCTATGCTGGATCAATTGGATCCATTTTATTATGCACTTTCGCCGGCCGTTCAGCCGACACCGTCAGTTCAGCCGGCACTTCAGCAGGCACCAACCGGCATTAGCCGTACATCCGGCACCGTCCGTTCAGTCCAAATGGCACCGGACGGCCAGCCGACCTTCCAGCCCAAACGGCACCGGACGGCCAGCCGACCTTCCAGCTTGCATCAACAGGCACCGGCCATTCAGCCCAAATGGCACCGGCTGGCCAGCCGACCTTCCAGCCTGCATCAACAGGCACCGGCCGTCCACCCGGCAACGACCGTTCAGCCCAAATGACACCGGTCGTCCAGCCGACCTTCCAGCCGGCATCAACCGGCACCGGCCGTCCATCCGGCAATGACCGTTCAGCCCAAATGGCACCGGTTGTCCAGCCGACCTTCCAGCCGGCATCAAATGGCACCGGCTGTCCATCCTGCAACGACCGTTCAGCCCAAATGGCACCGGTCGTCCAGCCAACCTTCCAGCCGGCATCAACCTGCACCGGCCATCCATCCGGCAACGACCGTTCAGCCCAAATGGCACCGGTCTTCCAGCCGGCATCAACCTGCACCGGCTGTACATCGGATTTACGGAGATTATAGTGATGTACCCATCAGTCAATATGTACTGCTGGTTACATATCACTACCATGAGAGAGATGTTATAGATGAATCTCCGTCCAATCAGACCATTCGAGAGGCAGGTGCCGGTCATAGCCGGACCTTCGCCGACATTCCGGCCGACCATATACCAGACAAATCAGTCGGTATTGCTGGTGTACACCTCCCGTCACGTCAAATACGTGACGGTGTGATTTTAAAACAAGGGAGAATTAGTGACATTATCAGAGATGACGGAATTGAGTTATCTATGCCACTTGGTATGCGCTACCCAGATATGGCAGCTTTACCAGAACAGGACTTTCAGGCCGACCATTCGCCAGTTCAATCAGCCGTTAGTGCCGTCCGTCCATATGTTCACGGCTTCTCCACAAGGGAGATTTAGTGAAAGTGTCAATTATGACAGAATTGCGTCATCTAGGTCACCTGGTATGCTGTACAGATATGCAAGCTGTACCAGAACCAACATTCCCTCTGAGCGAATGGTAGATGGGCGCGCAGTGCTGGCCGCACTACACAAGCATTATGGAGATTTATATTAAAAATGATGACAATTCCGCTGCGAATGGATGCTTGAGTTGACCAGAACACGACTCAGCACACAGTGAGTGTGACGAAACACTTTCAGCCGTCCACAGATCAGGTCATGGACCGGACTCAAGACTACACAATTCAGGCACCTGTAGATCTTGAATGAGGAGGAAGAGACGATGTCCTTCCTGCTTCTTCGCCAGTCGGGAAAGAAAAAAAAAAAAAAAAATCAGGAAGCTAACTTCCAGCGACGTTCTAGTGTAGCTGGTACGAAAACTCCATCAGACGCCTTCAGTACTGATCTCAAATGCCATGTCAAAGCTAGTCCGAAACGTAGTCGATACGTCTTCATTGTTAGACTTGACTTCACTAGCCATTTTTTATTCCAACTTCTAGGCAAATCCAGCCATGACCACGCTTGTGAAGTGAAGGCCTGGATTGCTAGAGTTGTTAACAGGGCAGCTCACCATTCTATGACCAATGCGTTGACTGCTTCTGCCAACTTCGACCTGATACGACGTGACGTCTGTAGGTGGTCCACGTCGCGCAGGCCCCATCGTACTCGGATTTTACGGATGTCTCACTTTGGGACACCTTTACACTTTGGGGGAAAATTGAAAAAGTTGGGAGGCAGGCAGCTCAGGAACTGCCCCTCCAACTCGTCGCCCAACTTTCGCAGGCGTTTCGAAACAATCATCCCCTGACACAGCGGAGGGATGATGGGCGGACCGGGGAAAAGGGATCCTTATAATCAAATGTGTAATATAGATCCCAACCCAATGCTGGGAGTCAACAGTCTAATCAAGCTAGACGGCAACCATACAGAGGCGGTAAGAACCAAAGTTTCTCCGCCTTCACGCCTCCTAACTCTAGACGTTGACATACCCTGCCCACCGCCAGCGGACTGCCTACCTGTGGGCAGCCGCCACCTGCAATTTCAGGACCACTGGACCACTTTATTACCTTAAAACATTTGGGTGATTCAGGTCATTTTGGAGGGACTTGGGACTTCATTTATCTATCCCCTCCTCTGTCCTCCTCTCCCCTCTTCATGGATGTATCGTCAGACCTGCAATAGCTGGGGTTTTATTCATGGCTGTTTCTTATCCAGAGGCCGTTCAACCACCCTGAAAGTCAATGTGGCGATGCCGTGATCAAACCATCCGACGGGTATGCTGTCAGTCTAGATATGACCGACGCACATTTCACGTCCCTATCCCACGAGTAGCGGACATTTCTCCGTTGTGCTTGTCGGGACTCGATTTATCAGTTCCAGGTCATACCTTTTGGTCTCAACTTAAGCCCTTGGGCTAGTACCAAGGTTATGGATTACGTCGTCACCCTGTTCCGCTCGACTTCATCTATGGCGTCGGCAGTATATTTGGACGACATCCTCCAGAAACATCTGTCAAGTTCTACTCTGCTCAAAGGTAGAAACGATCTTATATCACTTTACATCTTATAGGCTTTCTCGTGAACTGGATAAAGTCTGATCTCTGTCCAATCCGGATTTTTGGTCCATCTGGGTGTGGAGTTTCTCCCGATCTGAATCTGGTAAGGCTTCCTCGAGTTTGCGATCATCCAGATAATTGCACTCGTAGAGTCCGTTTCCAACAGGATGCGCATTTAGCAAGAGAGTTGCAGATCCTCGGATTATTCAATGCGGCAGCAGACTTGATTCCGCTCAACCGTCCTTTTATGCGCCCTTTACAAAGGACGTTGCTAGCGTAATTTTGCCCTTTTCAAGTCCCTTCGATCCCACAGTCATGCTCACGCCAGAGATACGATCATTCTTGAGTCAGTGGCACAACCCCTGTGGGCTGTCCACAGGGATTACTCTGGAGATACCCCAAGCAGGGATAACGGTATGTTCCGCCACTAGTACCTACGGTTGGGGTGCCCACCTGTTGCCGGACTTCGATACTGTCAGCGGCACGTGGGTGCCAGGGGCGAGCCCTTTCCACATCAACCTTTCAGAAATAACGGCTGTCATCAACGCCTTTCATTTCGGGCAGGATCAACTCTTATTACAAACTGCCCTCATTATGTCAGACAACTTTGTGGTGGTGCCTTGCCTCAAAACATGGGGACACCAATCACCAGACCTGTGCAATCTGAGCTGGCAGTTTATACATTGGTTCGACAATCTCCACCTCAATGTACAATTCCGACACATTCTTGGCAGACTCAATGTCTTGGCTGACACTCTATCTAGTCATTCACACAGAATCGGAATAGTCACTCCATCAATCGGACTTTCTTCCAATTGACACACTTTGGGGACGTCCGATGATTGATCTTTTGCAACAAGGTGGAATCGCAAGTTGTCCACCTTTCATCTCACAGGTTCCAGACCCAGAAGCTTGGGTCGTGGATGCTCGATCAATCAGCTGGGAAGGGTTGTGGTCATTCTCCTACCCTCCCACGGTCTTGGTACTGAAATTAATCCAGAAGTTAAGGGGTCAGAACTGTCAGATGGTTCTGATTGATCTCTCAGATGGAACAATTCCTGGGTCTCCGATCTACTCAATCTAGGCGATAGATCTACCCAGGAAGATTACAGTCAGCACAAGTATTCGCAAGCAACCACGGCCAGGGGTGTTCCACAAGAAGGCCTTCTACTCTGAAGGTTTACGAGGGCAAGTGGCATGTTTTCAGGGACTGGTACCATATCATTCACATTGTTCCTCTGAGTGTCACAATCCCTCAACTGGCCAACTTTTCTCTGGCTTTTCGAGGAGAAACAGCTGGCTCCAGTTATTATCAAATGCTACCGCTCCATGATATCAGACACATTCCACCATTCTGGTACATGTGCTATCAGCCATGACAAAGATTTGTCAGATCTTTTAGACACTTTAAAAATTCAATCGACTTATATCCCTCACCCTGTTTCCAAATGGAATCTGTCCTGGGTTTTAACATGACTCAATTCAGACAGTATTGAGTCTTTAACCCACGATTAGTTAAAGCTACTATCATACAAATTGGGTTTCTTGATAGTCTTAGCTTCAGCATGCAGGATGAGCGAGTTACATGTCTTTTCTAGTGACCCGAACTCTCTTCCGTTCCGATCAGAGGGTTTTGATGGTCCTCTTGACGCAGCCAGGCTTCGTAGTCCAAAATAGATTACCATACATTGGCGATCAACGAGTCGTCATTAGCTCGCTTTCTTTATAGATAAGTCAGGATCAACAGCCATGTAAGATCCTGTTTGTGCACTCTAGCACCATTTCAATGCATAGAGGTGAGTCAGGTCACATACAAGCACCTCTTTCTTCTGGTGATAGCTGGGACATGATATATCACCATTCAAGTCCTTGCTTCATGGCTGTAGTGGGTTATACGCTCGGCGTACTCTGAGAATTCGCAAATCAGTCACCTTATAGAAGCTGTTGGCTGACATGCAGAGTCAACCTTCTACAGTTTTATCTTCAAGTTTGTACTCGCAGAGGCAAACATTGATTCTAGTAGGTCCGGTCTTGGCAGCCCAGACGCCCACCAGACCCATGTGCAACAATCAGCACAGCCTATTAGCTTCGCTGGATTCGCCAGATAAATTTTCGTAGGTAAGAAGATTTCAATAACTACTAGTATCTTCTTAACCGTATAAAGGGGTCACATATCACGTGACCCTGGGCTGTGTCGCTGATTGAAAATTAGGAGACCGGGTTATCATTCACATGGGGAATCCAGCCATCATTCCCTAGAGGATACCCGGGGTGGAGGTCGGATGCTCCGCATTCCCTCCTCCTATTACTTATTCTCCTAAAATAATGTGATCGGGGAATGTATTCAAAGGAGAAAGCAAATTTTTTAGTAAATTATGTTTCTCCAAGAATACTTACCCGATCACATTACTAAGAAACCCTCCCAACCACCCCGCCATGCGAGCATCCTCGTGTTTTATATACCGCTCAGCTTAAAAACTAAAGAAGCGACACCTAGCGGGTAGCAAGGGGAGGTAAGGGGCAAGAGTTATTGCCCTTTGTCTATATGACATAGACAGGAAAGATGAATTTTCGTCTTTTGGTAGGGCTGGATTCGCGAGGTAGCAGGCTAATATCCCTAAAGTAATGTGATCGGGTAAGTATTCTCAGAGAAACATAATTTACTAAAAAATTTGCTTTTTCTGATTTCAGATTGAGTAAGGAAGCAGCCAGTGAAGAAAATGTCTCACACAGCAAGAGTTTTCCTACATCTTTGGAACCTCTATGTCGACAACTAGCTGAGATTTACAAGAAAATGGTACAAAATCAATTAAAGATGTTCACTGCTAAGATATTTATGTTTTCATGGTAAATTAAAGTTGTGTAATCATTTAATAATTATGTCAGCAGTACCATATTTACCATATATGTTGGGACACTGTATTTGGTGGGACACCATAAATTAATTTTTAAGTAATTTTGTGTGCACTGTATGTTAGGGATTCAATTCCTTTCTTCTTTTTAAAAAAATCATCTTAAAAGTATTCAAGGTCGGCTTTTGAGGTTGTCTTGCTTTGTAATTTAAAAAAAAAAAAAACTTTTTCTGTGATGTCTTGTCGTTAAGTTCAGTGAGTTTGCTTCTTTCTGCCAGATGAGTTTATTTACCTCCTGGGCTACTTTTTGCTTGGCATCTATAATACAAACGGGCACTGATGTCAGCATGTATAGAATATACACAGCATTAACTGCTTTAACCCTTTCATCACTAAGAAACTTTTGCAGGCATGAGCCCCAAACACTAAGTAACTTTGGACTTGTAAAGCAGAATAACCAGTAGACTTTGAAAGAACATAACTTTGCCAACTTTAAAGATATCTGCCTGGATTTGATAATATAATAAAGGTTAAAAGTCAACTTGTATGACTAATTCAATAAAATGTGCATATCTATTATAACATATCTATTATGTCAAGCAATTATTTATTTACCACATTACATGAATAATATTTTCAACCACTTCATCTCTCAGTAAAATGAAATAAATCCCTTTGGTTCGTTGATAACAAAAACATGTGGAGTTCACACTTCGTCTTGTTTAAAACCTTTATCCTCTTCATCGTCATCACTTTCGCCCAAAAGCACATTCAAATGCATCTCCAGATGTTTTCTCTCATTTTCAATCAACTGTGTTAGCTCACAATGATAAAATATTTTGATAAACCATAATCTGACACTTCATTCTCGTCTTGCTTTGAACTCCGTAATTTTGAATAAAAATTAACCATTCGGAAAACATGCTTAGAATGTGCATGATTGCCTTGAGATTTCAACCTGAATTCAAGCTTAACTCACGAGATAATCCAATTATAATATTCACATTACAATAAGGAAGTTCTTAGAGGTATCCCGAACTTTTGTTTGGTGCTATGACTTTAAATAAGCACAATGCCCCAGACCAGTAAAGCGGTCTACAGGGTTACAGGGTTACAGACTTACTTCCCCATGACCGGAAAACTGGTCTGTAGTGATGAAAGGGTTAATAATACTTATTGTTAACCATGCTTGTGAGAAGATTGTCACTTGCACTCAAGTGAATGTATTTTCAAGTAATGATTTTTATTTGCGTGATACTATCATAAAGTTGACATGGATATAATTCAATCTTGGTTATTTTGCACCAAACACTGAATGGCAGCTGTCTTCAAGCAATCAGTTGATTATTTTCCTCTCATTTTTTTATTTTGTTTGATCCAGTTTTCAGCGTGCCGTGTATTCTGACATATGCAATACATACTACAGAACAGTGTTAAAGCCTACGCTATAAAAATAGAGTTCATAGATATATTGTATTCTTTACTGATCGTGATGAAAAAGGAATAAATGGTAACAGTACAAAGTTAGTTTCTTTCATTTTTTTATCAAGTAAGCATTTTGTTTATCTTTTATTGCAACATGCAGGAGTAGCGCAAAGTCAACACAAATTTATTTTGTTTCTTAAGTCTTGGGACTTGTGACCAAGGTGAAGAAAACTTTCACCGTAAGTTCTGGGGCAGGAACAAAAACAGCTATTGTGTTCCATTATATATGGTAAATATGGTAATTCAGTTTAAATAGTGTAGAACAAGGAACTATGGAGGATTCTCATGGTCATTATAATGTAATTCAGTTAATCTAATTTAGAACAAGGAACTATGGAGGATTCTCATGGTCATTATAATGTAATTCAGTTAATCTAATGTAACACAAGGAACTATGGAGGATTCTCATGGTCATTATAATGTAATTTAGAACAAGGAACTATGGAGGGTTTTCAAGGTTATTATGATGACTAATGACATCGTAATGCTATTGAATAATGAATAGGATTGACCTGAATACTGATATTCGTTATATCATTGTAAAATGATACCCAAATTAAACATACAAAATCGTATAAACTATGACGTGTCATAATCAGCTCCATTGAATAATCATTGTTTTAATAAAATGTAATTTTGTGGTATTGTTCACTTGTAACCTATAGCATACATGCCAACCATTACGCTTTTGGCGTAATCATTACGCTTTTTCCCACTAAATTCCGCGTTACGCGTTAATGTTTATAGATTATGCTTTTTCGATATATCCATCTTGCAAAAAAAAAAAAATTTTTTTTTTTTTATTAGCATTACTTTATTTTTTACATACTGTTTTATTTTTAATTAAAAAATACCCTGCTTCTACATAACTACGATATACGAGTATACTTGTCCGTGGACTTTCCTAATATTCATGTTCTATTTATAGCAACTATCATGTTACTAAGATACTTTCAAACTTTCGACCTCATATTCTATTTATAGCGGCTTAGTAAGGAGAGAACAGACTGGTTCTATTTTGTTTAAATCATTATGCACATACTCTTTGTTCTAATTTTATATAGTGCAGAACCAGTCTAAAAGTTTTTTTGCGCTAAAAAGTATGAAAAAATTCTCAATGCGTTTATGAGTGCAAAAAATATTTCTTAAATAATTTCACAGATGGGTTAGAAAAAGTCAATAATAAACAAAGCAAAATGTAATCAATCCTCCAAACACGATGAGGGCATCATCACGTGACGTCTAATCGTTGGCGCTAAATGGCTTCAGATGTTAAGATGGATTCTAGTCTTTGTGTATGTTAGAGCACATTTTTTTCCCCCAAGAATTTCGCAGATCATGAGATGGATCAGAAAAAAATCAAAACAACGAGTCCTCCAAAGATTCAAAAATGAATATATGAATGGCATAATACAGCGTTCCATTCTAGGACAGCATCATGCTCATTGCACACTGTGCGGAAACGATTTTAGCATTGGTCATGGTGGTAAATTTGATGTGGAAAAACACTTGAAAACAAGAAAACACATTGAATTAGCTCGCCTTACGAACTCTAATACTAAGGTAACTTCTTATTTACAGCAGAGCTCAAGTGCAGACTTGAATACTATAAATGCTGAGGTGTTATTTACCGAGTTTTTAATAGAACACGGACTACCCTTAGCGGTAGCAGACCACGTTGGTCCCTTGTTCAAGCGGATGTTTCCTGATTCGAAAATTGCGGAAAAATATGCTTGTGCAAGAACAAAATCATCTCACATTGTTCGGTGCCTAGCAGAAGATACTTCACTTAAAATTGCAGAAGCAATGAAAATTGGGCCGTTTAGTATTGCCACAGACGGGAGTTGTGATTATGATGATAAAAAGTTGTACCCAGTATGTGTTAGATACTTTGACAGTGAAAAAGGCAAAGTCATGAGTGTTCTTCTTTCTTTACCAGAATTAACAGTAGATTCCACTGGACAAAACATTTTTGATTTGCTTGACAATGTTTTGAAGAAACATGACATAAGTTGGCAGAACTGTATGGGGTTTGCAGCTGATAATGCATCAGTGATGACTGGAATTCATAAAGGAGTTGCATCCTATATTTTGAAAATGTCTCCATCAGTGTTCATAACAGGTTGCCCCTGTCATTTGATGCACCTTGCTGCTGGTAAGGCTGCTGATAAATTAGAAGTAGATATTGGCCATTTATTAATAGATATCTACTATTATTTGGAGAAAAGTAGTAAAAGGAAACAGGCTCTAAAGTTGTTACAAGATCAGTTTGATCTTGAAGACTATAAAGTTATAAAGCATGTGTGTACAAGATGGTTATCCCTTGGCAAATGTGTTAGCTGTTTACTTGAGCTTTGGGATGCACTACAAGCATTCTTTCAAACTGAAAGTGAATCCGCACAGAGAAAACGTGGTGGAAAAGTGAAGAAGAGTGGTACAAAAGCAGAATCTGTTATTGCAAGTCAGAAGAGAACAAGAGATGAAAGTATAGACAGACATACTAACAATAAATAGATTGGTGTAGCAGAAAGAAAGAAATTTAAATCCATGGAATTTTTATTTGAGAGGCCTCTATCTATCCAGCTAAGTTCTTCAGAGTATAAATCTGTTAAAAAGCATATTGGATCTTCTCATACTTCCAAGGGCAAAACTAGCAAAGTGGATACTTAGATGGCACAGAAAGAAAAAGAATCTGTTCACTGCTTTGAAGACTCTAAATGTGAGATGGTTTACAAAAAGCTTAATGATCCAGTTACAAAACTGTACTGCTTGTTTATGAAGAGTGCCATTCCATTGTTTGATGCAGCAAATGTTGTCTTGCAGAAAGAAGAACCATGCATTCATATTATGCACAAGATTCTGTCAAACCAGTTATCAGATTTGCTAATAAGGTTTATTAAGCCAGAAATCATCACATCAGCCAAACTTTTAACTGATATTGACTTTCATGACCATGCAAACCAGAAAGATAATGAAGATCTAGCTATTGGTGCAGAAGCAAGAGAATTCATAGAACACAATTATACTCTTCCTGTGAAGATGTTCTATGATAATGTTAGAGATTATTATGCTACAGCCTGTGATTACATGCTCCATAAATTCCCATATGGAGATGAACTGCTTTTAAATGCTTCAGTTGCTTATGTAAATGAGAGACAGTCAAAAAGCTTCAAAAGTGTTAGATTCTTTGTCAAGAGATATCCCTTTCTATTGCCACCCTTGTCTAACTTGGATCATCTGGAAGAAGAATTCCTGAAGTATCAAGTTGGGATTCTACCTGACAATATACTTAATGCAGATAGAGTTGATGTGCAATGGCACCTTATTTCCCAGCTAAAAGACTCTATCACTGGAAGAAATAAATTTCCTCTTCTTTGTCAGGTTATGAAAGGAATATTGGTTCTTTACCATTCTAATGCTCACTGTGAGAGATTGTTCAGTGTTGTTAACAAAAATAAAACTGAATTCAGGTCCAGGCTAAGTAACCCAGTACTGAGTGCTCTACTGGTAGTGATGGGAATCGGTCAGAAATTCATAATCGATAATCGGTTTCCCTTAACCAACTGATCATCGATTATAATCGGTTACTAAGAGCACATTTTAATTTATGTTAAACAGTTATATCTTTGATCAAGAGTTCAATATGTTTATAAATGTACAGGAGTAATCTATTTAATGACGTATACTTGAACCTGACAATAATATTACATTATGTGTTAATTTTGTTCTACAACTTTGTCAAATGAACACAACTTTTTATCATTTATGGCCAATCAGTCATATGTAACTGAAATACTGCTACAATCCCCCGAAATTCTTTCATTCACATGTGATGTGTCTATAATTTAAAGTATAGAAGGACATGTTTTTCTTGTTTGCCATTACCGTATTTTGGTGTGTATAACGCGCACCGATGTATAACGCGCACCCCGATTTTCGACCCAAAATAAGTGGAAAAAACGTAGTTCTGCCATATAACGTGCATGTGATATAATGCATTTTAAAATTTTGACTACCGCTATTTCGCTCCGTTTTCATAGTGCAACAACAGTTGGTCATATTAGAGAGTGAATGAAAAAGTGGCTTCATTGATATTGTATCTTTCCGATTTTATTGTTGGTCCTTAAAAGGGCCCTTTAAATGTTCGTCTAGTTGACGCAGTCTATTGCATCAAATCCCTCAAATTCCACTTTGTCGTCATTACTTTCGAAAAGTCGCTGTATGTCCTGAATCAATTAAATACTGCTCACCGAGACAAAGCATTGTAACTATGTTGAGCGCATCAAAGCTTACCTGGCGCCGGTTAACGTGAAAAGACCACACCGAGTCGATGAAGCATTGAAGCCATTGATCACTGTATAATCGCAAAGATATCTCAAATACTATGATTTAAGATGAGAAATAAAACTAAGTAACAAGCTTATTTTCCAAAGAGGAAAAAAAATGTTTCCCGACTTCATACATTGATTATTTTGTTCCACAACGTATCAGTGTAACCGTAAAAATATATATGTCCACAACAGATGCTCTGATGAGAACATTAACACTAGTTGAATTCTACACATATTATATTTCAATTCGACCAATAATAAAGAAGAAAAATTCGATTAGATCAACAGTTATGGAATACGGTACTGGACATTTACGAAACAAGTACGGTAATCCACACAGTGGTATTTGTTCCACTCCAATGCGGCACTTTGCAAAGCTTTTGAACAAAGGCAAGTCGTTATGTACATGTATTTCCGGCCGTGGCACAGAACAAAAAAACTTGACACAGTGACGTGAAATGAAACCAGTTTATTAACATAAGCAATCAAAGAACAAGACTATTTGTAAGCATTATTTATTTCTTTAATACGGCTAGTACCGGTAAACATTTTAGTTACAATGCAATGTACAATGGATTTAATATTTCACAAGTAGTGAGTGCCTTCATCCTCTTCAGATCGACCTGGAAAAAATTTTTTTTTTTTAGTTCTTGTATACAACGCGCACCCCCGACTTAAGATAAGAAAATTAGGTAAAAAAAGTGCGCGTTATACACAACAAAATACGGTATTTATAAATACTACAAAAGTTGTTGCAATTTGACTGAAACAAATCAACAAAATGTGATTAAATATCGTCAACAATTTAACAACTTGACCATATAATAATGACTATATGTTCCTAATTATGAATCATAAAGTTTCATATTTGTAGTTGTAAAGGAAATTAATAAATTTCAGGTCAACTTTAGTGGCTGGGAGTTTTATTAACCTTTGTGCTTTGTATACACCTAAAAAGTAGTCTCCCTTTACACAATCGATTATGGAGTTCACAATCGATTAATGAGTTCACAATCAATTATCTGCCCATCCAACTGATGATCGATTATAATTGATAATCGGAACAACACTATCTACTGGTATGCTAAACATTCATGGCCTCAGCTGGTACAAAATGTTTTGAAATGCAACATGACAATCTGTTGCTTTCTAAAGCTATAAGTGCTACATATGAACACTTGAACCATTAATGAATGATAAAAGACGAGAAAAGCAAATAAATCATTGTTAATTGTAATTGTAGTATGTTATATGTGGATTACTCTTTTTCTGCTTGGATTCCTCTTTTTGACCACTTGGATTAAACTTTTTCCTCGTCAGGGGTTGGCATGTATGCTATAGTTTTCTTGACATATAAACTGAGACATATATGATATTTAGTGACTGTAATACAAAATAAAATAATATTGGGAATAAAGTATGTGGTAACATAAAAGTCTTTCCTATACGTTCCTATGCAATTACAATCTATATTCACTTATAGGTTAAGTTCAGCCGCAAACTGTACAGACCCAGATCTGCCATTGCATGTGCTGAGTGATCTGGGTCTATGCAGTTTGTTAGAAGTAATCAGGAGAACATAAATCCTGATCTGCTGGTGCATCATGTAATGGCAGATTGGGGTCTCTGTTCTTTGCAAATGAACTTTACTTACAAGTGAGCGCAGATGGTATTCTTATATTGGAACATTTTTCAGATTTTAGTGCAACAAAATGTAAAGTAACCAATGACATTCTTATAGCTTTTAGATTGTTTTTGACACTTATGAGTTTAAAAACATCTATTATACACAATGAAGGTAATTGCTCTGACATTTCACCAATGATTATCCTTGATTCAGAAATAGTTTTTAGTTTTGTATCATATAACAATAATCTGGTAATTTTGGAGGCATTTTGGCTTTATTTAAAGTAAACATGCTGGCATTTACTCACCAGTAAATCATTCTTTTTTTTCATTTTTTCTTCATTTCATATATGTGTATGTATGCATGTAAATATGTAAATGTATGTGCCAGTGGAGAAAGATGGAGAAAACAGACCAACTGACTAGTGTTGTTCCGATAATCGATTATAATCGATCATCAGTTGGTTGAGCAGATAATCGATTGTGAACTCCATAATCGATTGTGTGTAAAGGGAGACTACATTTTAGGTGTATGCAATGCACAAAGGTTAGTAAAACTCTCAGCCACTAAAGTTGACCAGAAATTTATTAATTCCCTTCACAACAACAAATATAAAACCATAGGATTCATAATTAGGACCATATAGACATTATTACATGGTCAAGTTGTTAAATTGTTGAGTTAATAAATTTAAAAACATTTTGTTGATTTGTTTCAGTCCAATTGCAACATCTTTTGTAGTATTTATAAACAATGACAAACAAGAAAAACATGTCCTTCTATACTTTAAATTATAGACACATCACATGTGAATGAAAGAATTTCGGGGGATTGTAGCAGTATTTCAGTTACATATGACTGATCAGCCATAAAAAGTTGAATTCATTTAACAAAGTTGTAGAACAAAAGTAACACATAATGTAATATTATTGTCAGGTTAAAGTATACATGTCATTAAAATAGATTACTCCTGTACATTTATAAAGATATTGAACTCTTGATCAAGAATATAACTGTTTAACAAAAATTTACTCTTAGTAACCGATTATAATCGATAATCAGTTGGTTAAGGGGAACCGATTATCGATTATGAATTTCTGACCGATTCCCATCACTACAACTGACATACCAATGCATGGACAAATAGAATTGTACAGAGACCAATTCATAGACAAATAGAGATGTGTAGAGACCAATGCATAGACAAATAGAGATGTGTAGAGACAAATGCATAGACAAATAGAGATGTGTAGAGCTTTTGAACATTCAGACATTATTTAGATGGAGCATTAGGATGAAGTTAACAGCCTGACTTTTTTTCCTTCATTTTATCCATCAAGGAAAAATGTGTAAACAAGCTGGAAGGGTTTGCACAGATTATGGAAAGTCTACATCAGCTGGAGTCATATAGGAGCAGCAAATCTGAGGAAACACTTAGTCCCATGTTTCTTACATGGCACACGACACATTTTGGTAAGTTAATATTTACAATGAAATTCAATTTTTAAACAGACTGTGACAAATATCATGTCCCTCGCTCAGAATTTTATATGGAATGCAAGGAAAATCTGGATATTTGTGCTGCTTCATAACAAAAATATCTTTAGGACAGTTATAAAAATCATTTGGACATGTCAGCACTTTTGTAGATATATTTTGATTTGTTTTATCCATCATTCAGATTGTCCATTTGTCCGTTGCCATATTTATGTAACCAGAACTCAGTCTACACTGATAGAAGGAGGGTAATTATACATTGACTGACATTTCACAAAGATGAGTAGATTTCAAGATTTCAACAAGGTTTCAGATCCAGGATGCAGCATCCATTGCAGGAAGATTGGATGCCAAAGGCCAGCATGTGATAGGTAATATAGACTAATTGTTCCCTGAATTTCTGCACCAATCGAGAGTGTGATTATCTTTTGTTGTGATAATCATGCAAATCACTTGAAAACAATGAAAAGTTTAAAATCCAGATTACAGGATGTGGTAGGGTTGGTGGGGGAAGGGGGCAGTTTAAAAAGAATGCAGATATATCTATTGGCTAACATATCAAGTCTATCTTATATCCACACTGAAAAATTGGTGATTATCTATTTCGCAAGGGCCCCAAAGCTGTTGCCAGTGTTAAGCAGATTCCAGAGGGTTTCTTTTATGGGCCATTTCCTTTTTCATGAGATATTGTGGTTTTCCCCTCACTATAAAATGTAGTGTAATCATCCCTTATGTAACACATATAGGATAATTCATGCCACTCCTTGATTAAGTTCAAAACTGATGATAACTCATTATGGCTATAAAATAACCCCTATTATCTGTCATAAAATAGAGACTGCTCTGGTGGCCTATCGGTTAGAGCATCCACCTCAAATGTGGGAGGTCATGGGTTTGAACCCCTAGACAAATCATACCAAAGAATTATAAATATAGTACTATCAGCCATCTTACTTGGCACTCAGAATTAGGAGGTTAGTGCTCGGACCGTTTGGTCTAGTGTCAGGAAACTGACTGGGTGGGACATAAATACTACATGTCTGTGGCATGATATCTCAGTGCTAGACATCACTATAAACTGTCACACTGCAGACATAATAGCAATATCACTGAAAAATTGTTATGGCTATGTTAACAATCCCAAAACACACACTCACACACACTTATAAAATTGTTTTCATGCAACATACTTATTATCAGAAATCATTGCATACAACATCTGCATGTCAAGACAGCTATGGATAGAACATGCCCATTACAAGACAGCTTTTGCATAGAACATTATATGCTCTTTCCCCTTCTGTGACTCAGTCTTTTAAATGGCTAGATAAGATTTTCAAATTTTCACAAATAAATTTGGTATTTATAGTTGTCAAGGCTTATACTGCATAAATGCGTATCTTGATGTCTGCTCACTGAAAACAGTTATTCAAAAATTAGTTTATTTTTACTCAATATTAAGAGTGTATACACTTTGATGTCTGCTCAAACTGATTCAACTTTTAGTTTATTTCTACTAAATATAAAGATTCTACACTCTTTGATGTGTGGTCACTAGAAAATGGCATATGGAGTTTATGCTGCACGCTTTTGACGGCGCGCATTTGATGGGCATATTTCACTGCTCGCTTTTGTCGGCATGTGTGCTAATGACGGGGTGCCATGAATTTGCCTCAATATTAGAATACAACGGTGATACCATGTATGCAAGTCCAACTCCATTATGTACAATGTTAGTTTACTTGGAGATTAAAGTGGTGATCATTTATATGATTTTGCATTAATATTAGAATTCTCCAGTAATACCATGTATACATATCTGACTTGATATGTAAGCAACAGCTTTTTTGGATAGAAAAGTATCCTTAAATGCTTCTGTCATATAGGTGTTTAAAACACTTGTATAATGCCATGTATATATGTCAGAAATATGTGTAAGTTTACTTCGATACACCTGTATCATTATACTTCATTCCAATGCATGACTAGTAAAATATCCATAGCTCTTGCCTCCAAGGAATGACATGAATGAATCAGTTCAGAAGAATGGCAGTTCAAATCTGCAAGGTGAAATATAACATTTTGTTAGATTTTTTAGAACCAGGTTGTGGCTTCCTGGGTATTTGAGTCAACATGTTTCAGAAATTATCCCAGGGCACTTGATTACGTGAATACACAAATTTGTATAAATTTGCACACTTGGAGAGATGTTCTGTTTGATAGCACCTGCAAATTAGTTTAAAGTAGTTTAAACACAAATGTATTATGTGCAGTATACAATTTTTATATAACTGTGAACCCGATAAAGTTTCCATTGCAACAGAATTCGCTTTGCCAGCAGAGGTCTTATCGAATTTTTTTCAGATGAACAACTATTTGCACATCTGGGTACTTCAACTGGATATGATTGGTTGTTAAATTAAATTTGATTGACACATTGGGCCCTGGAACAAGCATTTGTCATAGTTTTAACCCTGTATTCATCAAGAAAGTTAAATATGCTTGTTTAAAGATGGGATACCTAGAAAAACCCAAATGACTGACTCTTAACATGGTTCATCTTCAGATGATATCATGTGGCAAGTACTGAGTAATAATAGCGATGATAATGACAATGATTTGTAACGTTTTGAAATATATCAGATGTTTGGAGTTGGGAAATTGTTATTAGAGATACCACTGCAATTTTGAACCAGAAAATCACACTGAAGTCTGTTGTACATGCTGAATGGACAAAACAAAAGGCATGACAATAAACTCCTAATCACCGGTATTTCAAAATTTAATGTAGGAAAAGCCAAATACCATGCTGAATTAAAATACAGACAATTTAAAAGTTGAGAAGTAAATTTCAATTTCTTTCTCAGATAATTCATCACTGAAGGATCTTGTGCTACAAAACTATGTAGTACTCTAATATAAGTTGAATAAACTAGAATCTAAAAAGAAATTAATAAGTAAGGATATGTTTTTCATTAAAATACCTCTGATCAAGCAGACTGACTGGCATTGATTAACATAAAACCCCACTAGACATAATAGAACAGATAAGACAATTGGTACAGTAGAAAGCAAGGCACTGATTCTAGAAAGTGAAACTTTGGCAGAACTTATGTTAATGAAATAATCTTATTTGGTGTAGAAGAATCCAAAAGACAGTATCTGTTAGCTATGAAAATTGTACATAACAGCCATAAATAAGAATTTCCCAGCTGGTTCAAGCTGTCTAAGCTAAATGGTTAAGACAACAGACTAATAAAATGTTCTCAGCACAGGACTATATTTACATACAGATTAAGAAGAGATTAAGCTTAAGATTAACAATTGGCAGATTATTGTTTATTCAGCTAGAGAAGACATCTTTTGAGGATTTTTATTTCAATAGAGCACTAACAGTTTAGCATAATGAAAGAGAGATGGATATTTAAGTGTTGGGTAAATATTGAATTATAAGTTTCCTTGTACCCCTCCCCTTTATTTTTCTTGACCCGCACCTCTTTTTATTTGGTGACAAGGGGTGAGCTCCTCTTATTAGGTAAAACCCTGGCAATATCTCTGATGTTTCTGTGATCCTTGGTGTTTGAATCAGTGTGTTTGAGAAAGTGTTTCATTGATCCTAGGTGTTTTAGGAAGCATGTTTGAGGAATCCTGGGTGTAAAAATCAATGTATTTGTGAATTCTTAGTGTTGAATCAGCATTTTTGAGGAATATTGAACCAGCATAGTTAAAAGATTGTGATTATACTGTATTCAGTGATAGCTAATTATTATTTACCAAATTTGACTTTGTAAAATGAATATTTTGGGTAAGTAGTTTTTAAAAGAACAAAATAATTTATTTTCATTAGTCAGTGTAAAATCATTTTATTTGCAGTTTTCATTTAAGTTATATTTTAAACAAAATTCATACTAATGTTAAAACTTTAAAACTTTATAGCCATGAATACTGGTTACTCAAGTTGACAGTGTTACAACGTTATGCTAATAGATTCATTGCTTAAGTTATGATAGTATTTCATTGTATATGTGTAGGTTCATTACTAAGTATTGACAGTGTTACAATGTCTTTCTTGCAAATTCATTATTCAAGTTAGGACAGTTAACTGTTTTTCTATTGAATTCATTATTAAGAAAACATTGTTAGCAAAAATCGGTGAAAAACGTTCTATACATGCATTATGATAATACACGTTTCTTGCATTAACTGCCATTAATGCAATTGAATGTGTTTTACATATATGCAATTTTAATATGTAGCTTTAATTCATTCTGGCATTTGAAGCATAGCAACAATTCTTATTGTTTGTTCCAGTTGAAGCATAAAAACAGTTCTTATTGTTTGTTCCAGTTGAAGCATAGCAACAATTCTTATTGTTTGTTCCAGTTGAAGCATAAAAACAGTTCTTATTGTTTGTTCCAGTTGAAGCATAGCAACAATTCTTATTGTTTGTTCCAGTTGAAGCATAAAAACAGTTCTTATTGTTTGTCCAGTTGAAACATAACAACATTTCATTTTGCTTATTCCAGTTGAAGCAACACAAGAAGTTTTCAAGAGCTACAAGAAGGAGTTGTCACTGAAGAAGATGATAATTGAGAATGTGTGCCATGCTACTGATAGAAATACAATGATGTTCTACATTGCTGCTTGGATACACCAGCCATACATCACTGATGATGCAACACTGTTTGTAGAGAGTATGTTGACAGAGACAGGGCATAGAGGATGCTAACACCAAAACTTTAGTAAATTCCATGTTTCATGGCATTGCCATCTTATTATTGGATGCTATCATCCAAAATGGCAAATGTTTGTGATAGGTCGCAAAGTGATGTATCCATGAAACTATGAACTATATTGAAAATCCATCGCATTACAATGCAAAATGGTCAAAAGCTCCCACCTTTACCAATCACTACCAGCTCACCTCAGTCCATGTGGGTTTGAGGCTCAGGTTCAGCCAGTGTGGGTATGTGAGAAAGCTTGCAAGTAGCTTTCCATGGTTTGATGGTTCTTTTGTAAGTTTTAATGGGGTTTTCCTCCAACAGTTATACTGGCTGCTATGTATAATCAGTCATGTTGAAAAATGGTTTTAAACCCAAGACAACAACAAAGTTCTTTACTTCTTGAAATTCTGTCAAAAAGAGATTTGTAAATGTTTTTAAATGGCAGCTGAGCAAGGATTTGTCACTTTTTCCAAATGCTTTTGTAACCAGAAGAGTGCAGTTTGTAGGTGATTTCTGGATGCAATGGTTAGTGCAAGTAAATCCTTTAATGCAGAAGGAGTAAAACTTCAAAGCTGTTGGCCATACAGGTTAAGTGACCATAAGAGAAATGTTTGATGTCTGAATAGTTGATATGATTTCACTTGCTACAGCTGTACTCCATCCATTTCTTCACCCATGTCTCAGATGTTTGTTATTCAGGCATTATTCCAGCTTTGTGGTATGGTATTACCAGATTCACATCAGATACATTGACATACTTTAAGGAGAAGGTGTGTTTACTGAGAAAGGTTGTAGGTCTTAGAAATACCCTTTTCACAACCAATGCACTATTGCCTTGTTTCATCAGATTGAATCTGTGATGGTGTAACACTGCCACTCGATATGTTGACAGTGATGTGTGGTAGTAGATATTGGTCTCACAGAATGAAACAAGTAGGATGTATTGCTAATGTTATATTTTATTGCAAAGGTAATGTATAATCACTTGTTAGTTTTGGATGATAAATAAATTTGTGTGTGCTATCACCATAAACCTATTTCATGAACTAGTTCTATGAGCCACAGTGGTATCCTCATGAATCGGTTCCCTAGTCACTGATGTAATCCTATGGTTACGTTTTAGGCTCTTACAAAAGTAACAAGAAAAGAGTGAAAACAACAAGTTTTGTTAAATTTAACAAATGCTTTATTTCCCCTAGATAAACAAGGTATAAATGGGGGAAAAAAACACGGTTTTATGAATCAAATCCAAAAATAAGCCAAGAATTAAAAAAATACAAATCATAGTAATACAAAGTTCTAATGAAACTGAGTTTGAATCCTGATGAACTCCAAAATGGAAGGCGATGACATGCTGTGGACAGCATCATACTGATGTGTCGACAGTTTGTTGAATCATTGAAATAATATTCCAGTGTTTGAATTCTGTGTAAAATTTGATAACTGTCTTTGTCCAAGAATTAATTTAGAGCACAATTATTTCCAGGGAAAAATAATCTCTTGGAATCCAAATAATTTGAAGAGAACAAAATAACAAAACAAAACAATAATTTGAAGAAAAAACTGGTCACAACATAAAACAACTGGAGGTCTCCAGTGTTAAGGCAAGTAATGACTATTCTTTCTCAAAACATCAATAATAAATCTAATTGTGATGCAAAACAGATGCCCAGATGTGGGTCATTCTAATGGAAAAACCTAATTGATGTTATTTATCACATACTGCAATTATGGCCTTGATTTCACTATATGAATCTTACTCTGAGAAAGTATAAAAGTAAAATTTAAAAAAAGTTGTTCACTTTAACTCTTCCTGGTTCTAAATAAAGGTCAGGAACAAAGTTTATATTATTAGTTGTTTACAAAAAACAGAATGAACTGAATTTCTAGACATTGTCAAATCCAGTTAATAAAGTTACATTACAGTAGAAAAAAAATATTAACACTAACAAGCAAATTAAATTAAATCAAATATAAATTAATCAAACAGTGGTTTCCTCATGAATTGGTTCCATAGTCACTGATTCCTATAAACCAGCTTGATGGGTCACTGTTGTATCCTCATATAACAATTCCATAAGTCATAGTGGTATTCTCATGAACCAATTCCAAGAGTCATTGTGTTATCCTTATGAACAAGTTCCATGATCCACTGTGGTATCCTCATGAACCAGTTACACAAGTCATTGTGTTATCCTTATCAACAAGTACCATGATCCACTGTGGTATCCTCATGAACCAGTTACACGAGTCATTGTGTTATCCTTATCAACAAGTTCCATAATCCACTGTGGTATCCTCATGAACCAGTTACACGAGTCATTGTGTTATCCTTATCAACAAGTACCATGAGTGACTAGTATCTTCATGAACCAGTTACATGAGTCACTGTGTTATCCTTATAAACCAGTTCTGTTAGTCTCTGTATTATTAACCGTTTCCATGAACCACTGTGGAGGTGAAGACTTGCCAACCCTTTTCATGATTTTTCATTAAGCCTTATTTATTTTACAAGCATCTAAACAGTTCTTTTGAATAATTATTATGCATTTCTTCTATGACATTTATCAGCACGGCAACCAATGTTACAGTTACGCTAAAAGACTGGAACATAAAACTTTCCACAAGTATTCCTCAGATGTCACTATTAAATTTTATATTTTGAACAAGGACAGAAAAGATCAGGTTCACATAGGTCAGAGGGTAAAAAGTTTGCTTATTCTTCTAACACTAGTATATAGAAGAAAATAAACCAGCTTTTTCTTTGTTTTATCCTTCATTTTATTACAAATGAACAAAAATAAACAGTTTATCTTTATTTTTCCTTCACATAATCCAACAGTTTTACATTTAAGTTGACTTTACTTCTGTATCTTAAGACTTCTAATTTCCCATAAATTAAGGTCATTTCACACAATACTCCCACAAGGCATATTGTGTAAACATGAGCATGATGGGTATAAGATTTTTTGTTTTCATACAGAACATTTACACACAATTCACCCATAAGGAATATTGTGTAAATGTTACCGTTCTTTTCAGTCTACCCTTAGAATAGACAATTGACAAGTCCAGTATATGTTATACTAGTTTTATTGTGCACGAGGTTGGCAACTTTAACTAAATGAATAGCTCCTGTTTTATTCAACCCAGCAAATACAATAAAATACATTTACTACAGCTATAAATAAAACCATCACCGTCATCAGTGCATTATTGTTCTTCATGTATACATCGATTCTGTTTTGCAGTATATTCAATACGAATAACTACCACACCATATGTATTACTTATCCATCTAGAACGATAGTGGACCAAATGAACCTAAGCACAACAATCAGTGTGCACTGCACAAAACAGAACAGGCAGACAGACAGACAATGGCATGGACAGAATGATAGGCTCAGAAAAGACTATGCAGGTTGATAACCTATTAAAGTTAGTAAAATGCAATATACATTTCAGAGAAATATACAGAGTACATATAAAATAACCATTTACATTTTCCTTTTACATTGACCATATTATAAATATATTTACCTTATCATTTGGGACAAAGGTCATCACATTTTCTTGAGGCCCAACAGAATCAGAAGCACATTTAATTGAATCCCATGACCAGCACCCTTCAGAAACTCCAATGAAAGACCACCACTAATATGCTGCCCATGCTATGCTGTTTATACAGACAAGTAGCAAACTAACCAATCAAAAAGTTACCACTTGTCATGCAATAGAACAACCCAGCATGAACAGCAATCAGGGTAGCTTCATTGCTCAGAGTGAACAAAACTCAATAGGTAATCCTGGTTCCAGGTTGACTAAATGGCTATATATGTGAAAAAAATGAAAATAACAATAATTGCAACTGATGATTTTATTTAACTCTTCTTTTAAAAACATTAATTAGATAAAATAATAAAATACCCAGTTCTGCCCAATTAAAACATGAATATATAAACCTATAAAATATATGCTTCTGCTACACACTTACCATGACACATTTAAATGATGTCCTCATCATTTAGGGGTATCCACCATGATGAAAATTATGGCTTTAGAAACGGTATCAGGCATACTGTTAAAAACTCTATTTGTGTGCAATGACTGGAGGATATGGACTTTTGTTAGCCAGTCTGGCTCATTAACGGCTTGGGACATCACATAATCTCCAAAGGTCGTCCATGTAGGTGCTGATCAGTAATTACGTTACTGGTGCTTTCAACCTTGGTGTGACCTGGTACTGCAGAGTTATTATCAATGTTGATCACAGTGTCTTCTGGATTCACAGCTCCAGACTGTTCAGCAGTATGACCACTCTGCTCATTATCATCAACTGACATAGCTGAAACCAACTCTCCTCCCACACTGGGATTACCGTCATCATGGTTTGAAGAGTTGTCATAATCTATTCTAAGACTCTCACTGGAGGAGTCTGTAATTAAATTTTGCCAGCTAAATCGTCATTAACCCTGGTCCTGACAGACATCTCTCCTGTATCTGCCATATCAGAACCACCAGATACACCAATCATTTCTTTATCACTTGGAAAATAAAGCAATATATGGTTCTTTTCATCCTGGTCCGAATCTGTTTCCTTGCAATTATTATCCGTAGGTGAACTTCTAATCTTGTGTGTCGCAGACTTGAAAGCTTGTTTCTCATGCTTATGATTATGATGCTCCGAATGAATTGGCAAGGTGCCAATAGGAAGCAGCAAATTTCGATAAAGAGTATGTTTGGGTCCTTCTCCACTTAACGGTCCTACAGCATATACTGGGATGCCGGGGTTTGGTTGGGATTCCACAATGTGAGCATTAGTCTCCCAGCGATCTGCAGTTTTTTGTTTTCCATCGAATGCCACAATCTTCATGAGAACCCTATCCCCAGGCTGAAGAGTTACAGCTCTTGCTTTCATATCATATTCACTTTTCTGTTTTTCTTGAGATTTTCCCGGAAGACATGTGGATAGTTTGTACGATTCTTCCAATCAGTTTCGAAGAGATTTAATATAAATGAACAAATTGCCTGATCCACTACCCTTGTCTAATCTAAATGTGAGATCAATAGGTAGACGTGGCTCTCTTCCAAACATCAGAATAAATGGTGTCTGGCCTGTAGACTCGATTATATGCATGAACTAATGGTCCTAAATAGCTTTTCCAATCCCGTTTTTGATCTGGGTTGAGAGTTCCCAGCATATCTAGCAGTGTCCTATTCCATCGCCCACACATACCATGGCCCATTGGATGATAGGGTGTCATGCGAGACTTCTTTATTCCAGTAATTTGACATAATTCCTTGATGACTGTATTTTCAAAGTTTGCACCCTGATCTGAATGTAAACGCTGGGGCATACCATAATGAACTATAAAACTATTAAACAGAGCCTTGGCTGTTGACCTGGCTGTCTGGTTTCTTGTCGGAATGGCCTGTGCAACTCTCCAATCTCCAATCTCTATCTGTCATTGCGGCAATGACAACCAGAGTCAATATCATCAACAACATCAGCAGACAAAGACTTTCAACAAATGGTTGGGCACTAGCTAAATTTCAGAGGACGTGTAATGTTTCTTTGGTATTAGCTCCTGCCCCTGCTCTCTACACGTGGTAACCGAGATAGACTGTCTGCATCTGAATTCCTCGATCCGGCTCTGTAAATGATGTCAAAGTTGTAAGCAGCTAGAGCAGCTAACCATCGATGCCCAGTGGCATCAAGTTTGGCTGATGTAAGAATATATGTGAGTGGATTGTTGTCAGTGTACACAGTAAAGTACTGTTCGTAAAGGTAATCATTGAATTTTCAGAGATTGCCCATTTTAATGCTAAGAATTCCATTCGATGCGCTGAATAATTTCGCTCACTTTTCATTAACCCTCTGCTGGCAAAGCTGATTACTCGCTTGATGCCATCTTGAATCTGATACAAAACCACACCAAGGCCATGTTGACTGGCATCTGTGTGCAGCTCGAAAGGTTGCCCAACGTCAATGTAGCCTAGTATAGGTGGTGAAGAGAGAGCATCCTTCAGCTGTTGAAAGGCTTTCTCCTGTTCTGGTCCCCACTTCCATGGTATGTGTTGAAATTTCTTGTGACGCTTACCCACTTGATTCTGCTTGGCATTAATTCTGACAATGGTCTAGCTATCTTTGAGAAGTTCTTCACAAACTTGCGGTAATAGCCAACAAATCCAAGGATGTGTCTCACTTCCTCAGGGCTGTGTGGAGTTGGCGATGCCTTACAGCTGCCATAAATCCCAAACCTGGCTCACTTCTGGAAAAGATATCTTCGAATTTCTTTATTAGATCTATTCATTTTTGTAGATCATCTTTGGACAGTTTATCTGAAGTAATGTCCGTCTGGCTGAGAAGGTCATCTACTCGCTCCTTCCAACCACATCTGCTGGGACATCAGCCACATATACTGGTTGCAACTCACACAAAATGGCAGTCACATTTGACACATGAACTTCTATCAGATCATTCCTCATGTAGTTGTAAGTCACCATACCTGGAGAAATATCTAAGTCTTCATTTACTGTGGACCTCACTGAATTCTGAAGCAGAGCACATGTCGAATGATATGGTACCTCTTTATCAACGAAAGTTTGCAAAATCACATTGTTGTTGCTTTCCACAATAATATCATGTGATTCTGCACTCTTCAAAACACCTAGACAAATGTTTATCCTTTTCTCGTAAAGTTAAACGTCTGAATGTGAAATACCACAGAGTTGGCAATCAAGCTGTTTGTAGAAATCTTGATCCATGCTCACTTTTGCATTCTTTTAAAGCATGTATTAGGTAGTTTGTCCCTAGCAACACAGGAATGCGACTACTGTAGTTGCTCTCTGGCATGATTAGCATCAGACAACATTGTTCTTCTATATTTGACAGAATGTTACTTTCTATTTCAACCTCTATCTAGCCAGTATATGGTAACTTCTCTCCATTCGAACTTTCAACATTAAAAAGGTCTGTAATGGGCTCAATCAGAGTAGTCTTCAAATTATTGTTTAAAAAAATGTCTGGCTAACTGTTGCTACAGTCGATCCGGTATCAATAAGTGAATTTACTCAAATAACATTGATGACAACATACACCACATTAGTTTGTCCTATTAGCCCTGTCGTATCAGTTTCTTTATGCTTCTTGGGGTAACCCCTTTGAAAGCCTAATGCTTGCCCCCAGCCATAGGCTTCGTGAAGTTTAAATCTAGTTTTGAATGGTCTAGCCGAACAGGACAAGCAGAAGCAATATGTCCGACTTGCCCACAGCGCCAGCATATTCGGTCTCTCCGACAGTATTATCTGTACTAAATTGAATCCTATAGCTTTGCTGGTTGTTGGATACATGGGATACTGAGCTGAGTACTCCTTAAGCAACTTTACCTCCTGTGACAGCTGCTGGACAAGATCTCTTAATTCACTAAGCTCCTTGCTTTGTGATGTGTTTGAAGTTGATGCCATATCAAGGTGGATAGTTTTCTTGGTGCATTTTATTAGTTCATCTTCCCATTGTCTGTGTTCAGATTCAATATGATGAAGAGCTACTCTAAAAATCGTCAAATGTCTTGAGTGAATCAAACCTATGACCCGACACATCCTTAAGTGTCTGTTTAAGTCCTGTCCACAGCATAGCCTTTAGCATATCATTTGTCTCAATGGTCTTCACTAACCCTTTTGGACCGCTCTGTTCAACAAATCTTCCAGTCTACAACTCCATGTAGCTATATCTTCGTCCTCTTTCTGGCGAGCACTGTAGAAGTCAGCTAACAAAGTCTCCTTCAAATCCACATTGCTATACACAAAAAGTTACTTACCACTTGTCATGCAGTAGAACAACCCAGCATGAACAGCAATCAGGGTAGCTTCATTGCTCAGAGTGAACAAAACTCAATAGGTAACCCTGGTTCCAGGTTGACTAAATGGCTATATATGTGAAAAAATGAAAAAAACAATTATTGCAACTGATGATTTTATTGCACTCATCTTTTAAAAAACATTAATTAGATAAAATAATAAAATACCCAGTTCTGCCCAATTAAAACATGAATATATAAACTTATAAAATATATGCTTCTGCAACATAAACATGAGCATGATGGGTATAAGCTTATTTTCATACACAACATTGACACACAATACTCCCACAAGGCATATTGTGTAAGCATGAGCAAGATAAGTACACATATAAGAGCTTATTTTTATTCACAACATTGACACACAATACTCCCACAAGGCATATTGTGTAAGCACGAGCAAGATAAGTACACATATAAGAGCTTATTTTTATTCACAACATTGACACACAATACTCCCACAAGGCATATTGTGTAAGCACGAGCAAGATAAGTACACATATAAGAGCTTATTTTTATTCACAACATTGACACACAATACTCCCACAAGGCATATTGTGTAAGCACGAGCAAGATAAGTACACATATAAGAGCTTATTTTTATTCACAACATTGACACACAATACTCCCACAAGGCATATTGTGTAAGCACGAGCAAGATGAGTACACATATAAGAGCTTATTTTTATTCACAACATTGACACACAATACTCCCACAAGGCATATTGTGTAAGCACGAGCAAGATAAGTACACATATAAGAGCTTATTTTTATTCACAACATTGACACACAATACTCCCACAAGGCATATTGTGTAAGCACGAGCAAGATAAGTACACATATAAGAGCTTATTTTTATTCACAACATTGACACACAATACTCCCACAAGGCATATTGTGTAAGCATGAGCAAGATAAGTACACATATAAGAGCTTATTTTTATTCACAACATTGACACACAATACTCCCACAAGGCATATTGTGTAAGCACGAGCAAGATAAGTACACATATAAGAGCTTATTTTTATTCACAACATTGACACACAATACTCCCACAAGGCATATTGTGTAAGCATGAGCAAGATAAGTACACATATAAGAGCTTATTTTTATTCACAACATTGACACACAATACTCCCACAAGGCATATTGTGTAAGCATCAGCAAGATAAGTATAAGAGCTTATTGTTATGCACATCAATGTTAATGTTCCATTTAGTTGAGAAAATCATACATGATGATATGACAAAGATTAAAGCAGTTGTACAAATTTTAATTTTGATTTAGTCTTTTACAGTTTTATGCATTTCATAGAGTTTGAAGTTTTAAAGAAAACTAATTATCTAGGTTTTCTAAAAAGTTATCCTGTCTGTCTTGGGTATTGTAAAAGAACTTTCAATGCCCTTGATTTTGGTGTATCATTGATGGGTGTTTTGGGTTTTTTAAAGTATACAACTTGGCCTTTCAGATGTGTACCTGTCACAAAGATGCTAGCTCTCCTTGGCCATTTTCACTTCCAGAACTTCAAAATGTAAATTGTGAAAAAATGAGGAAGTACCTTTTTTACTTTTTATTTTGCTATTATGCCTTCAGAAGCTGGTATGTACTACTCTGGCAAAATGATTTTCTCTATTTTAAAACAACAAAAGTTAGTATTAATTCAGTTAGTTCATGCTCATTTTTCGAGTGCATGGGAACAACCATTTTGATCACCTGTATGATTAGACCATATATGATTTTCACAACTACAACATAAAGAAATTTAAGTCACAGTACATACAAGTTCAGTTTAAGTATGTCAGTATTTTCTCAATTGTGCATGTTGCAGATGCAGACCACTTCATCTTACACCTGCCACTCTGTAGTATGTAATATCTAGAACACAACCTGAAAGAAGATTTCTAGTTGGTTGTAAATGAAAATGGAGCCACTCTGACTTCCAACAGTGACCATCAGAAATCTTATCACTACTTCTTCTAGATGGCTTGTGTTAATGTCATTGTGTTTTTGCCAAAAGACTTCTTGTGATATCTAGTTGATCCTAAGTGAAAATGGTGTTAATCAGATATCCAATATGGCCAGCATATCAGCCATGTTAAAAATCTTGACAACATTACTCTTCAACATTACATTGTATTTATAAATGGTGCTGCACAGTTATGTCACCATATAATCCATCAGAAAAATCATATTATCTTCTCCTAGATGATTGGTTATATTGACATTGTGCTTTTCACCAAAATGCCACTGCTGCTATTTTGAGAATCTTGTTATGAATAAATGGTCAATTACATGCGTGTTTTATGAAAAGACTTCTTGTGATGTCAAAATGTGGTGCTGCCCAGCCATTCAGTAAGGCTACCATAGTCACCAGGTATTGTATGTTATGCTTAAAACTTTAATGTGGTTTTAATTTTGACCAATGAAGACTGTTTGTTATTGCAGTGGCATCATCAAATAATTATAGAAGACTGAGAGGGATTTTTTTCTTCGTTTTTTTTTTTATAGCATTTATACAGAACCATCGGTGCTTCAAAGGTAATCACTTTTTTGTAGTTTTAGTAAAACATTTTGTTTTCTGGATTCATTATAAAAATTAGTCGTCGTTTGGTCGATTATAGCCGTTTCTATTTCTGCCTTCAGACGTTCGTCCATTGTAACTAGTCCGTTAGCATGACTTTTTGAATGTACCACAGAATACGGTACACTGGCCAGATGTCAGCATGAGTGGATTATGTAATAACAATATACTGTTAAGATGGATTGTCAATGCACATCTGATTTGTTTATTTGTTTATTTGATTATTTATTTATTTGATAATTTATTTGTTTATTATTGATAATTTATCGTTTATTATTGATAATTTATTTGTTTATTTGATAATAGATTCCATTGCATTTTATATCCAAGTTTTTGGCTTCCATTCATGATGCTTTTGAATTTCTTTAATCCAAAACCAATATTGTATATACTTGTTTAAACAGCCAACAATTTTGTTGCAAAAAATCGCCAGATGATATGTTCTGGTGCCAATAAGGGGGAAAAAATCGCAGATTGCGACATTGGCGAAACCCAACGGGATCCCTGAATAAATGTTCTGCACGTTAGTTTTCGTACTTTTAAGTATTTAAGAAGAAGAAAAAATATTTTGTCCCAGAAAAAAAACATGTATATGGAATTTCATGGGACTAGCCATGATTGCTTTATTTTAGAATTCATATGCAATCTCTTCCCCAAAATGATAAACTATTTTGTACGTCATTTTCCTTACTATTAAGAAGATATTTTTTTCAGTGCGAGACAAATACATGCATATGAAATCTCGGGAGCCAAGCCACAATCGTGTGGAATCTAATTCGTGTTATAGCGGAGAATGCTATTGCGGGGTCACACTATATGAGTTGTTTTAAAACTGATGCGTCATCCATTGACATGGGGGAGGGGTTGCTGTGCTTTATTTTAAACAAAATTTATACCCGGTTACTTTCAAATAAATTGTGTGTTTTAGCATTTATTTTTCTCATGTACATTCATTAATCTGCAATATATAATAATACCAAATTCGATTTGGGTGCTCAGAATAAACAATGGAGCAACGTACACTATAAGTAAGCAACATATCTCAGGTTTCTTGTAGCATTAGATTGTGAGGGTGTTATTTATATTAACAAATTCGTAATGGTAATGTTCGATTTAAACAGGACTATTCAATGCAATTTTATTAGGTAGACCGATAGTTTATAGGACGATGATTTGTAATGGTGACCTGTAATACATAGCTGTAGTATGTAGCTGTTCGTTATTTTCCACCAATCACGTTTTGCTAATACCCCAATCAATTGAAGGTGGTCATCTAATGGCATCCATAACATATCTTTGCTCCTTTTGTTATATTCAAGTATGATTCGAGTTGCAAGCAACTGGGGAGTGCAGCATAAATTATTGAAGTCAGTGTATAACGAAATAAAATAATTTTATCCGTAGTTGTCAGTGTTACGACATTGTTTACAGTAGCAACTACGACTAGTGTCTTCAGGCGAATTCTCGTCATGACAAGTTGATAATCCAGACGATTGTCGTCAAGGACATTCGAACTGCAAGGCACTCCTTTGTGTTGTTTGTGTTTTAGTATGTTTGTTTTTTTTTTTTTTTTTTTTTTTTGAGTGGACACAGTACATTTCTTTGCTGTGTTTTCTTATTGTATTGTTGCATTTTACTTAACATTTTGCAGTGTTGTGCACAGTGTATTTTCTTAAATTTACGAAGAATTGTACAGTTTTTCTCATTGTATTTTTTTTGTATTTCCCTGACGATTATGTAGAGTCCCACATTGTATTTTGACCTTTACGAAATGTCACACTCTCTTTGCACATTGTATTTCATTGTCTTTAACTTTCAATTTACTTTTATGATTGAAATGTTTCACTTTATCGAGCCTCGGGGTCTCGGCTCAAATAACCAGGAGGTATTGTTACGACATTGTTTACAGTAGATTCTATATGATTGGAATTTTTCTCTAAAATGGGTTATTAAAGTTATTTGCATTAAAATAATATTGAAAGTAAAACGTATGCTAAAGTATATTGGGATAAATTCATTCTTTACAGTTGTTTACTATACACTATTCAATAGGTAAAGCATTATACAGTACGTTAGGAAAAACTCGCTTGTAAGATATACCGGTCAAAAATAAGCTGACCTACAAAGATATATGTTAGAGATCACGCCAGCATCCATACATTTAGGTTAAGTTAACCTTGTAACTAAATAATGGTCAGGCCGTCTTTTCACGCATAATTCACGTGTTCTCCAGCAAAAGATGCTGATCAGGTAGAAAAATTCCATGACGTAAAGAAATTCTTGAACGACTTTTAGAAACGAAGATGCGCAATGACTGTTCTCTGTGTTGTGGAAGCAAAGTTGATCCTGGGGCAGAGAGGTTACCATTTTTGGTAATGCGGTTGGACGCAGACTTAGATATAACCCTCGCCCAAGTCTATTAGATCACTCTTTGTTTCCACTCACACGAAGAACTTTTCTTGCATTTCTTCTTACAGGTAAGAAGCGCTATATTTCTTATGAAAATTAGGAACTTTAAATGTTGAGATTTTTAATGGTAAAGTTACATGTTTGCAACATTTCTTTTACTGAAATATTCTATTTAATATTATGGTGTAATGGAATGTTCAATTGTTTTAAAGAATTAATATTTACTTATAATTCTAGCAATTTTTATTGTAAAATATCTACGTGCTACCAACTTCATGTTCAGAATTAATGTATGAGTAAAGTATTCTTAAATAATGAAGAATAATATTTAATAACATACTTCAAGTTAGTATTCTATTTAAATTTAGAGAAATACATTTCTTTAAAAGGATTACTGTAATAATCGCAGCTATTAAACCTTATACTTTTTGGTGATCATGAAATTAATCTAAATTTAATTATTTGTATCATGTTCTAAAATACAGAAATAGTACAAATGAATGAAGTTGGTAAGCTTATAAAGAAAGTGTAATTTTATATGCTTTACATGTATTTTGAAATATATATATATGCTTTATAAATGTATCTTTGAAGTGTATTAATATATAGTAGTTATTTGAATAAAGACTCTTTGTTTCCACTCACACGAAGAACTTTTCTTGCATTTCTTCTTACAGATTCCAGTACCTCTCGCACATTCAATCGATTCCTACCTTGCTGCTTCATTCTTCTCTCTCTCTCTTCCTGACCGTTCGTCATTATCATTTATGAGAGTTCCACGCAAGAATTTCTCATAAAAATTAATGAAGAATGTACCAACCGAGCAAAGTTTCTTCATTACATGCTCTAGAAAGTTTCTTCATTAAATCAGTGCTGAAAAAAATCGCGCAGTTGAGCAGACTTCAGCAACTTCATTGCTAAACCTTCATAAAAAAAAATTAATAACGGCATTCCAACATTCGGGAGGAAGAATAATAATGAAGAGTTTAAAATGTTTATCACGTTAGACAATCTAGATTGATATTATAAAACATTTGCAACTTGGGCACTCCTTGATCCTCATCATTTTCTACTGTATTGATTTGATTCACTTAATTTTTAAAGAAAAAAATCAGATTTATTTCCAATGGTCAGTTAGTTTTGTTATATAACTTTAAGCAACAAAAAATTAGATTAAAACAATATATGTTCTTTGCAATTCATCCTGTAGGAAACGGGATTTATGGAAAGTTTCGGATTGCTAGTTAATACATTAGACCTCTATTCAACTTTACCAGAAACGTCCCTCTTGAAATTCCTATTCTCTCGTATAACATTTATAAAAAAAAATTTTTTTAAGGGACAGTAAGCATACAATTTAAAATAATTTTATACGGGTTAAGTTCAAAGTACAGCCATATAAAGAAAGGGACAGTACGTACATTAATTCGTAGGTTGAGTTACATCCATATAAAATAGGGCAATAAACACACAAATCAATATAATTTCACGTATTAAGTTACACCCGTTAAAAGGGTACAATGGACATTATTTTAAATAGGTTGAGTTAGAACCGTCAAGAAAGGGGACAGTACGTATATAAATCAGTATAATTTCAAACAGGAGAATTTTAAGTATAAAAGTGACAGTAAGCACATAAATCGGTATAATTTAACTCAGTTTTGAGTTACACCCGTATAAAGCGGCTGAGTAAGCACACAATATAATTTTAAACATGTTAAGTTACACCCACATAAATGGGACAGTAAACACGTAACACTATAATTTCACATAGTTTGAGTTACATTCGTATAAGCATAAGCACATGTAAAAAATATACCTGAATATACTCCAACCAACTAACAGCGCATAGATATATTACACACAATGGATACAATTATTTAACATAAAATCGTAACACAACCAAACAGTGCATAGATGTAGTACATATAATGAATAAAATTATTGTACATAAAATAGAAACACCAACAAACAGTACATAGATATATTACACATAATGGATACAATTATTGTACATAAAATCGTAACACCAACCATCAGTGCATCAACCTATTACATATAATCGATACAATTATTTGACATTAATTCATAACAAAAACAAAAAGTGCATAGATGTATTACATATATGTTGCATAAAACGTAATACCAACAAAACGTGTATACATATATGACAGATAATGGCCACAATGTTTTACATACAGTTTTAACATAGCTGAATGTAATAACTTGTTTCACATTTTTTATTAATTGATGTTCGCGAGACAGACATTAATGTTCAGTCGGCTGTTAACATGTGCTACAAAAGCTATCTTTCTCTCTTGCCAGAAAACTTTTTTCTACCCCTTTCCTTCATCCTAGCATTTCGCTTTGTACTGATTGACAATTTTTGTTTGCGAAATTCAAGGACAATTGAAATTCAGTCGGATACACAGTAGTTGTAAAGTTTAGATTTAAGCATTTGAAATTCTTTTTCATATGTGCGAACAGTAATTTTAAATATGAGAAATAGTTCGACTTTTATTTCACATTTGAACAAACTTTCTCATATGTGAATCAAAATTTCACATATATTCAAAAAGACAATACCATATTTAGATTATTATTTATATATGTAAAATGATATACTTTACATATTTAGAAAAGCATTTTAAGTCTATGAATTTAAAATAATATGTGACAAAGATTTTCAAGTGTAAAAAATAGGAATTACTTAAAATATTTTGCAATTTATTTTGCATATTTGATACAGTCATGTCTTTAAATATATGTCGATATATGAAATGTTTAATGGATATGGAAACTAAATTTTATTTATTTCACACATGTGAATAAAAAAAAAACGCATATGTAAAATATTGTTTGGCCCGATAAAAATTTAAAATGCATGAGCTTCCGGGGACACAGCAGAAGACCATTTCCACATACCTCTTGTCTACTTTGCGTTAGTCCCTACTCCCATCCCATTTCCATTTCTGAATCCACCCCTGGATTAGATATGTTTATTTCCTATACTTGTATGTCTTTGCAATAATTTGATCTCTATTAGAGTAACGGTACTTTAATAGAGATAGCGAGGATAATCACGCAGTCAGTTTAGTTGTACTGTGATGATTCAAGCAAGGGAATGAACTCGGACTGTAGTGTTTTGGAATAAACAATCTTCGAAATAAAACATAAATACTTTGGACCAGAAACTTTCATATCTGTAGTAACAAGATTGAACTAAACAGCTATTACTTGAATACGAACATTTTTTTTCCATATGTTCCTACAAATACAATTTACTTTGTCAAGGAATTTACTCTTTCACATTATTTAATTGATTTTCCTCTGGAAATACAGTGTGCTCATAAAGTATACGATTCCTGGACAAATACATTCATTTGGATTTACAGGGAATTCAAATACATTCATTTGGATTTACAGGGAATTCAAACCAGGAATTATACGCCTGTTTCTCAGCAAAAGACTGGCATAACAACACTATACAGGTCACCACAGACACATCAACACTTTTAGCGTTGGACTTAGTTTGGATTTCCACTGAGGTTTATTCAGAACTTTTATTATTAGGACCTGTGTTTATAATTCTATGATTATTTTGGGATTTAATTCTCAAAACCGTAAGTTCAAATTTACATTTTCATTATTTGTTAAAGTTTACGAAGCTTGTTGCTTTTCAGTCTTTTCTGTAAATTTTAAGAGCATAAACTACTAAAAAACTAAATGTGTATATATATATATATATATATATATATATATATATATATATATATATATATATATATATATATATAGAGAGAGAGAGAGAGAGAGAGAGAGAGAGAGAGAGAGAGAGAGAGAGAGAGAGAAAGAGAGAGAGAGAGAAAGTAATAATTGCAAAAGACGAAAGACACCGTTAAACATATTAATGAGTAAAACTTGTTTGACGAGTAAATAAAGTTCAGAACAGAAATAGTGGCTCTGTGCTGGTTATAAAACCTTGTTTTGCGGAATTAAAACATGTCGAACAAATTTATCAACAATATACAAATATTTCCACAAAAATATAGTGGAGCATTTGCAAGTTCCTTTTTAGATTTAAATTTTATGCCAACATATTGATCAATATGATCAAATTCTTCATAATGTCCAGTATGGCTTTCATAACCATTTTTCTGTATGAATGTCTCTCCAAGAAAGGTCTGCTTCTGGCAGAAGGAAGTTTTATTTTGTTATGTACGCTTTTAAGCCGTAGACAGTCATATTCATTCACTTTACAGCTTATCTATCCACCTTGTGACTTGGAGTTGGGGTTTAGAGTCGTCATTAATTTGAAAAATGAACGATAACGGGATTATAATATTCTTCCAGACTGAACGGAAGTGTTTTTGTCCCCAGACACTTCCTGCAATGAGTCATGTAATTAAATATATTTTATGCGATCCCGTGAGTATAAGTTTTGATTCCTATTAAACTCCAATAAAAAGAGCAAACGAAATATAAGTACCGAGTCCCTGTCTCTATCGTTCTTTCTGACAAAGGTCTTCACAATTGTGTGACACAGAGGGAATATGTTACAAAATGTAGGCAGTTCATATAAAGTATACCATTTTCTAAGCAGATCTAGTCAAACAAATTTAGCAAATATATGCAGGTTCTCTTATATTAAATGTATTGGTTCACAGTTCAAATGAATACGTAAATCGGTTTCTATCCGACGATTACTGGAAATAAGTTATAAATAATTATGTGACAGTAAAGAGCAGTGCCTTTCTACCATAGTCTTTAATAGTCTTAATAGAAATAGTCATATGAGAACCATATGTAGCCTCTTATAAGACACCAACTGCAAACTATACATATTTAATAGTCTTAATAGAAATAGTCATATGAGAACCATATGTAGCCTCTTATAAGACAACAACTGCAAACTATACATATTTAATAGTCTTAATAGAAATAGTCATATGAGAACCATATGTAGCCTCTTATAAGACAACAACTGCAAACTATACAGTCCCATATTTAATAGTCTTAATAGAAATAGGCATAAGAGAACCACACGTGCAACTGAAAATTATACAGACCCAGATATGCCGCCGTCTAATGTGCCGGCATATCTGGGTCTGTGTAGTTTTGTTGGGGTATAATCTGTAGAAAAATAACACAGACCCCAGTCTGCAGGCGCTTTTTACTACGGCAGATCAGGATCGTTGTTGTATGGAGTTTGGCGACTTATAAGAGAAAACATAGGGTGTACGGCCTGAGGGGGGGGGAGGGGCGAGAGCACGAGTAGCGAGCTCTTTTGCACGAGCAAATTATTTTGGGGAAGAGTAAATGGGATTGTGCAGAGATAAATCAAAGGCTCTAGATGTTTAATTTGAGATTACGTTTTAGATAAAAATACAACAAACACTCCCCTGCGTTTTAATATACAGCATATTCTTAATTTGAATTCATGTACAGTATATAACGAATCCTGACTGGTTTATTGCGATGACATATTTAATCATGATACTGTGTGCATATAGTGTAGAACAACTTAAACCAAACGTCACCATGTCACTCAGTCTGCGACAGCGTCTTTACCTTTGTAAGCAGAGGATATGTGCTTATTTTTTATTTCCAGTAAATATAGATTACATCTTGTGACCAGAAAAGGGAAAAAAAAAGTTATTATGATGAGAATTTAAAAAATCAAATTGTATTAGTGCATGCACGGAATGAGTTTTCTTCTTACGTGGTTATCACACACACCTTAATTACGGGATGTGTATTGTGTAATCTCAAAAGATTCAACTGAACCTAGGAAAAGTTAATAATTCCAAAAAACATAAAATTGCATAAGTTATGTCAATACTATTGCCATATATAGAGAAGACTTTTTCGTCAGTGTCATTCTTCTTTTTAAGGAGCTAATCTTCTAATATGAAATTCCAGCGAACATGAAATTATATAAGTTTTAGTAAGGGTGACACGTAAACGCAACTACTTTTTCCTTGTAACCACCTAGTCAAAATCCAAAGACAAAACATTAAACCTGTTAATTTTTTAATAAATATTTTGGTTATGTTTATAAGACCACTATACTCACCAGCCATTGACAACATTCATAAAATTATATCCGATAATGTAATCATCGAAATATGTTTGATTTTCAAGCTTTTGATACAAATTAATTTATTTATATAATTCTCTGAGCCAGATAAAATTTTTAAAAAAAAAACATTGTTAAGAAAGTGAATTGGCCTTTTTATTGTAATTTACTTCGTTTTTGTTGAAATCTTTTATTTATGTACGATTCATTTTAAGATGCTCTTTTTATATAAAAAGTTTGCAGTCAAGCAATAGTATTTGCTCCGTAAAAGTTAATCCCTGACGAATTGTATCGATTGCTTTCTCCAACCATATATTATTGAATTTGTTTAGTTTATATGACATCAGTGATGCAAAATTTACAAGATCCAAATGCAAAGTGTATTTTATTTCCTCCCACTCGAGATAGTACTTTGATTGCAATTACCGTTTTTTTGTAATATATTCCGGACGAAATATAGTGTTAGCGTTATCACCTGCCGCATTGCTGTATGCAGATGGTCGATAATAAGCTCCTTGTTCATGAAAATTTCGTCAGCAGCCAAAGGAGTTTCGCTTAGTTAATTTAGTGTACCTTTGTCCCACCATTCCTGAAATATAAGCCTGCAAATGTTGTATTTTTTAATACAAGTTTTCATTTGGTCTTTGTACTAACCTTAAACTCAATAATTTTATATTTTGCATGTGTTATGATGCTTTTTCGTATCTGTTACATATATTTAAATGGTTTGTTTGTTTGATTAGGATTTTTAACGTAGCTTTACCAATGGAAGGTCGTTTATTTTTCATTCAGTTTTATTGTAACTGTTAATTGAAATCTGTATCTCCTGCCAGTGATGTGTTCATTCTATAAAAAAAAGTATAATATTTGCGACTAAAATACTAAATGTAAAGTTTCTCTGCTAAACTATTACTTTCAATGTCCGTTAACAGATGCAGAGGCAGAAACAATGCTAGAAATACTAGTTTATTTATATTCTAACAACAACAACAACAATTTTTTAAAAAATCATCGACGTTGTCGGCATCAAATTAGGAACGATTTTTCATGGGACAAATATATAAGTAAAATATAACATTGTGAGACAAATCTCATATGAATACACGGTATTGCCCCGATACTGAAACGTTTTTTTTTTTCCTGGAGTGTGCGCATGTGTGTGAGTGTTTGCCGAGGAATGTAGACTTGTTCATATAGTGTACTGAATATGGCGCCATGTAACTATGGAAACTCCGTTAAGCATGACATATGCAGACAATGATAACGTTAGGGCCAGCCTGGTCACAGTCAGGTTAGAAATAAAAAAAATCAGTGAATTAAATGACAAAGTCCTGTGCATTTTGTTTTCATTTTAAAGATTTTCGTACGTGAAATTAGGGTGGTGGTGTACAACACAAATGGGGATTTATGTGAAAAAATCTTTAGTTCCTTACATTAGACCCTCGTTTTCTTACATGAATCAATTCTCGGAATATTATCGGTCTATAAGTGTTTGTGTATTGGGTGTTTGTTTAAGATAGTACGTGGCATGAAATACCGATCTATGACTTACAAAAACTTACTGATAAACCCTACGAATCTGAAACAAGAAATATAATTTTAGCATGGCATTTGAGTTTATAAATGCGACGTCGTTAGTAGATTACAAAGAAAAATATACGTGGTATCAGCAGTGTTTAAGAATTTTTCAGTTTTCAGTTATCTGGTCATTGGCATAAAAGGAAACATCTATCTCAGCTAGCTTCATGTACGTTTTTGACACTGATTGTTTCCTTTGTTAGTGAGGTACTGTTAAACCCAAACTGCATGTTACATAGAGTTTACCCGTAAAATGTGTCAAATGTCTCGCAATCAGATAAATAAACCTTAAGATTGTTATGTATGTGTGTATCAACATTTGCAGGTCAGACCATATCTCAACACAAGCATTTATATACTGAGACCTTTTTTCCGATTCCTTGTGTGGATTATGGCAAAACCACTGTCAATTATAGGATAGTACTGGAAGATGAATCAAAAGTCAACACGATAACGTCAGACGACAGTCATTATATATGAGAGATTTATTAGTATGTAGTACATACCAAATTCAATAACTCATGTATATTTCATAACTCCAACCCGTAATTATTGTACCATGACATTGGAGAAAATGGTTCCTCCGTGTTAGGCACAATGCCAATGAATGTTACGCTTCGTAGATCGATACAAAAAAAGGAATAATATACAAATATTCATGCTTCTGGAATGGTGCAATCACTTCATCGTTTTAGTGAAAATAATAAATTACACTTCTGTTGATATTATTGTTTGCTACAGGGAAGATGCAACAGGGACACTAACGCGACGATTATTATGTGATATCGGAATAGTATTTAATTTTCCACATGTGTGTTAGAATCCTGATTGAAATACATATAATGCATTACGTGACTTGAAAGGACTGATTAATGCATACAGAATTATTTTGTGTTGCTGTCTCATCATCGAATCTATATGGGTGCAGTCTCGGAACGTACTTAGTCTGATGCCAGGTATCTGCCGAAACTTTGTTTAGTTAGAGAAAAAAAAAACAAAAAAAAACAAAAACAAACGAAGAATAAAATCTTTGTAGAGACTGAAATGGGGAATATAATCTTGCCCCCCCCCCCATCTCTCTCTCTCTCTCTCTCTCTCTCTCTCTCTCTCTCTCTCTCTCTCTCTCTCTCTCTCTGGAAGGCTGAAAAAGCATATTTTGTTTTCATAAGTCGGAACTATCCATAATTAGGTACTAAATACCTACATATAACTTAAATATTTAAAACAAATTCTGAAGTTTTAATGTGATGACACGTAAGCTTCATCAAATGCATTTTCTGCTTTGAAAATATTCTCCCTATTATAAATTTTACACCTTTAATAATGGGAGCTTAGCTTTCATCTGAAGACAAATATGCATATTAATTGTCCCACAGAACGTATTGACATTATTCTTGCTTAACCTTAAAAGTAATCCGGACAGTGAAAACTAAAAGCGACTCCAAGGAATAAACTAAGATGGAAATACACAGCAGGTACATTTATTAGACGGAATAAAATTTGAGATTATAGTTCATCTTCTTATATCGTTCGTTCATTGGCGTACATTTGATAATATAATGCTGAGTTATATATATATATATATATATATATATATATATATATATATATATATATATATATATACAAAATTGTCTTAATAAAACCAGTGCGTTTATAAAGGGTGTGTGAATCGTCAATATTTTGATTAATCTCCTCAATGTTGTATTAAAAAAAATGGACATCCTGGTCGGACAACCAACAAACAGACATATGGACAGGTACTCTGTTGAAGCAACTAAACGTTTAATAGTTATAAAGATAGCGACGTTTATGACCAACATCTAGTGAGACAATAACAAAGCTATATTCAAAATTTGGTCACCGTCCAGTTCTTAATCAGATTCAACTGGTGACGTAGCAAAACCAAGCACTTGTGCATTTTTATACGACAATTGACGCATACTTCTTTAACGTTAAACAAATCTTTTTGAACGAATTCGTGCATTGACATGCTTATTTCACTCTATCTTTCTATATATCTAGTCTTTGTATCCTTGATTTTCGATCCGGACGAATCGAAGAGTCAGAAACGTACATAGTTTGATGATATGTACCTGATGAAACTTTGTTTAGTTGTAAACAGGGTCGAAACAAAATTGAAATGTAGACTGGTACCTTTGTGAAAAACACTCAACTCGTACTGAATAAGGAAATATATGGCGGGCCAACAACAAAAAATCATGAGTAGTCGACATTTCAGAAACAAACGTGAAGTATTTCTGACGATATAAACAATCAATACCGCCCATTTTTTGGTCAACAAATTCTTTTCTTTGCTTGTTTAAGTTAATGAATTCTCTGATTTCTCCTACTTCATGATAATCCTATATGGTCTCCGAAAAATCGAACTCATGTACAAAACTTTTAAAGTCTGGACATAATGGCAAACTTTATAATGTACAAATATATAACTGATTTCATTATTTACATTAATATGATCAATATCGTTTTTTGCATATGAATTGCGATCACATTTTGTTGAGGAAATGCTATTTGCACATTTATCCCACGACACCTCTAAATTAACTTTGTGCGTAGACTGGTCGATATGTGGAACTATTGAGGTTTATTTGATTCATTTTGATTTGCTCTAGAGAAATACTAGTAATTTGTCCCCGTTCGAGAGCTTCTTGCATCCAGTTAGTCGCAGGTAAATTCTGAACTCCAGCTGAATTGACTTTTCATGATTTACTTTATGTCGACGATAGCTGATACGCTTTCAGTTAAACATGGACTCAGATATCATTGCTTTCTTTTTCTCCTTTTTGTAATCCTGGAATACAGAACATCAGAAAGATCAATTTGGATAAGTCTGGTGCAGAGACTATACCAAAAAGAAGACATATTTGTACTTTGCACCATTTATCGTCAGAAAAGCTAACTGTACACGTTCTATCAAAAATTAAAAATACTTTTGGGGAATTCAAGATAAGTCACTGAATGATGTACAAGATACAATCGATGCTCACGAGATAAGTATCAAATGAAAGTGTAACTAGATATATACGATAAAAATTATACCCCAAATCCGCTGATAATTATTTTGTGAAACAAACGAGATACATCACGGTATAAAATGCTTGCACAGAATATGTAGTACAAGGTCATCATCGATCGAAACAGCTTCGCAATAATATCGAATGAAAGACATTCGTTATTCACTACACTGGCATATCGACAATTTATTTTGATTGCAAGGAATAATATACCTTATTAAAATGGATTCCAATTTTAAGATACCGTATTACAGTGGATATAACTCGTGTAAGATAATTTTCCAAAAATAAACGGAGCAGCGAGACTGATTATCTCGTCTTTTATACATATGTTTCAGCAAAACCAAGCCGAAAGAATGGCTTGATATAATTTTTGATAGAAGGGCCATCACTATACACAAAAAGAGTATAAATCGACAAGAACACATTGTACATGCACGGTAAATTACAAAAGAGAGAAGTGTGTATCAGTCCTTAATTGGCAAAGTGTAAAACTACATGAGAAAAAATGTGTATAATGTCCTTAATTGCCAAAATTTAAAAATACGTAAGATAAACAAATGCATTCACATAGTTGATAAAGATATCTCTTCAAACACATCAAAACAACGTAAGTAACAATGCACGGCAATGTGGTTTAAATCTTGATGAATCTCGAGTTCTTTGTTAAGCTTGTTAAGCTTGTTTTTCACAACATATTAAAAATTAGTGGTCCTTTAGTTGTGTATTTCAAAATTTGTGTGTAGGTGTGTAAATTAATTTCCACTTATTTGGTGACAGGGAATTATTAGTATAGTCCAGAGTTTGGGACGAGCCTAGGCTAAAGCTCGAGTCTCGATAATTTTGGACATTTTCGGGGGCTCGAAGCTCGAGGTCTAAACTCAACGAGCTTCGAGCTTACGCCGCTTTTTGATATTATCGGACCGAATAAACCCGTTCGATAATTAATTGACTGTGGGAATGAGCTGCTTTACAGACACACGCGGCCTACGCTTTCATATGTGTTGGTCGAATAGTGCACGGTCGTTGCCTTGCAACGGTCATCGCTGGGGGCTCCTATGGTGATAATTCCGACTATTATGATTGCCGCTGACGGGGAGAAGGGGTTTTTCAACTTCTGTAAAAAAAAATTGCAATTAAAGTTATCGAATAAATCTCTGCATGCTGTTGTCCTTTTGACTATTACATTAACAAGAATGATGTTTAAAGACATTATAGAGAAAATTTATGTTTCGTACTACTCAAGCTCGAAAGCTCGAAAAAATGATCGAGTTGGAGTTAGAGCTCGCACGAGCTTCAAATCCCAGAGCTTACCTATACTCTAGTATAATAGGGCACTTAGATGTTCATTTTCTTAAAATATATGACAAACATTATTCTTTATCGTTAGAAAAGTATTAAAAACTCTAATAATACGATTAAGAAGCCATATCAAATTTGGGCGCGTGAATAAACGAATTGTACTAGGAATCATTGTGAAACGGTTTAAAGATTCTTTGAGGAAAAATGTAAACTAGCAAAGATTTTACAATTGTAGCAGTCAATCAAGATCTGTATTACGTTTCAAAATATTGTTGAATCATACTTTTTTTAAAAAGCCATTAATTACAAAAAAAATCGATGAATTTTTTATGTAAGATGTAAGCTTGACCAATCGGTTAGACTAATGAAGAGACCAAAACTGAATGGAGAAAATGTAAAATACAGGTAAGTTTATTAAAGAACGAGACCAATGTACATAACGAACAGATGTGAAATGGGTTATGATATTAAGCGTCTAGCTAATATTTCGAATACTAGATTTAGACAGGAAAATGTTAGAACACGAGGTGGATGTTTGACAGGAATGAATATTTAACATTGCACGTCGATTAGTATCAGCTGAAAACACGAAACTCTTGAACAGATGTGCATGTGTTTGTGAAAAGTAAACTAGTTGCGACAACGTACAAGAATAATAAGCATGACATATTATTATTATTATTATTATTATTATTATTATTATTATTAGGGTTTTATTGTTTTATTATTATTATTATTATTATTTTGGAGGCGAGGGTGGTCTTTAATTCTGGGCAGTTGAATCTGTAATAAATGCACTGTATGGTTATGCAGAAAGACCATCAAAATATATTTTCTTTAGATACAGTCATTGCTTGGACAAATACCCTATCTATAACGTGCATTAAGAAAACTAACTCCAATTTGACATCTTTAGAATATGAATGAAATAGTTCAAACAAATACGAAGCACATGAAAAGATATAAAGATAGGTCTGTTGGCATGTTGGATTTATCGTAAAGAAGAGAAAAATGCTACTATGCTAGGATAAAAGAGCTTAAAGATTTAATATCATCACAAGCAAACAAACATTGGGAAAACACAAGTCATATAAGTGCTATAATCACTAATAAGCAGATATTTAAAAAATATTTGCATATTTTCAGTACACTATATAAGTGTCGAATAAAAAAGTAATACGTGTAGACAACTTGATATATACCATGCCTGAAAGAGGCCCGTGCATTATCAGGACCAAATGATAACTTCGACACGACATCATCCCTAGCTTTCAACCAATCAAACACTGCAGACTCGTTCGAGTGGATGATTGGCTCACTTTTTATTCTTTAGATATTTGCCTTTGACAGCGAAGAAAATTATTCTTGCCTGCTTCTTTTATTTTATTTTAAAAACTTCAAATATTTATAACCAAAAACATTTTGAAATGTATTCCCAAGATTTTCCAAGATTTGTTTTGCGAAATTCTGTGACGACGAAATTAGAAACTTGCAGGGCAAGATGAAGGATACGATCTGAGTAAACCTGAGTTTTCCCCCATCGGAACCGGACGTCAAGCCTGTTGTAGCTTGTATGTCGAAATCATCAGGTAATGGTCTGATACGTCGTTTATTTGGACTTTGAACGTATCATCATACCGTAGACTTCGTGCTACTCACCACCAAATTGTAATGAGGCTACAAATCAAACCAGGAGAGCAAACACAGCTAAGCACATATATCAACGGGTTTCTGTGTGTACGTCAGTTAGAATTCACATAGATGCGGGCAACAAAGGTACTGAATGCATATACATGTTTTATTATGGCTGGCTGGGTAAGATGGTGAGGATAGTCCACAACAATCTGGAAAATGTAACAATGTTCAATGATGAAGATAGAAAACATTGTGACTCAGCGAGTTTTGTCATATATATATATAAGACAGAAATAATTAAAAGCAAAATTCGTGACCACACTTAGGAGGAAAATGTAGACATTCAGTTCACAGAGACCGTAAATTGAATTTCTGATACCGCAAGTACAATCCATTCAGAATTTGTAATGTTATGAAAATCACCTGTTTATCAGCACGCATGCCTATGATAGTCACATGTTTCTGACCAATGCGACAGGGATTTATAGCTGTTTTGCAAAAGTTATTATTCTTTTTCAGTGTAGTTGGCTCAGATCGTCTCAGCCATGGTGTCCACGCGCTAAGAACTACGTTTAAAAGATAAAACCCCTGCTGTGCCAGACGCAGTTGTTACAAAATCAGACAACAACAAGAAGATGAACAGTGTAATGTGGCGCTGGCGGATATCAAAGTGTTATTAGTACAATATTGCACAAGGCCTGGTCAGAGGTATTGCGCCACTTGGAAAAACAACACTTGAAGACCGCCTCCCACTAATTATCGTTATCTAGAAGATGATCTCTACGGTGTAATTTGCCCGGTCAATGGATATAGTAATCTGAGATGGTACTTTGAACAAGACAACACACGAGCCCCCGTAAAAATAAAATATGAATTTAATTAAAAATACAATTAAGAAAAGAATGACACTGTGAGTTACAATTTTTTTTCTTTCTGAATACACTTAGTTCAGAAATACATAAACTGAAGCTTTAAAATAATGGATACATTCATAAAAATCCCAAAAACTAATTAAAATAAATGAAGTTAGCCGTTAATACTGAGAGCAAATTTCATCATAGAATCGAATGTTCATTTAACATTGGACTGTTGGGTGATTCAAAATGACCTTGTTCGACGACTGGTTCTCTTTTTTTTCTCTTCTGCGTTCGTCTTGACTTGCTTGCCCTTTGGTTGTAAGCGGGATTACACACTCTGTCTTCCAACTTGTTTTTCCGTCTCTGAATTTCGACTTCCTCGCTATTACTTCAAACAAACCATTTTTCCTTGAAAAGAAAAGGGTAAAACGCCCTAAGTATCTCGTTACTTTAAGAGTTGAGATAGTAATTCCGTCTTCAGGTTCGAAAAATCAGATCTTACTATCAGGGTTATCATTTATACGGCTAACAAATACTATACTAGTCTTCAGATCAATAGAGCTATACTGCTAATTATCGACATCAGAATTCGGGAAAGTCATATATTCCCGTAAATCATTACGTAAAGTGAGGCAATATATCATAACACACAATCCATATTTACTAATATGATAAATTCAAATTAATGTAAAACTTTCCAATCATAAATGTACACGGCGGGTTTTCTACACCACTCATTTACCTACCTAAGTATATAAGGTAAAAAATGCTAATTCAGAATTCAAAAATACATTATTAAATCACTGTAAAACCGACTATCCATACAAAAATATGAACACATCATGCATCTGTAACAAAGAAACATATCAAAGTACGTTATTAAATCAATGCAATACTGAACTATTTGTATCATAGTATCGATACATTATGCATCTATGACAAAGAAAAACAGCATATACATTACATCGTGATAAAGGTGAATTTGAGTTAAATACCTTGTGTTTTTGACGTGCTTCTGCCGTTTGATTTCCGGCGGACTTTCCTGAGCTTATTATTACGAAGGCACTGTTGTAAAATTACCCCCGGAGTCTTCTCCTATGTTGGAACTAATAAATGCTGACCGTCTCTTGCAGAGGTCTTCCTAGACTAATTCAAAACTCATTGGCTCAGAGAATATATTCCTCAATTCTAGGTTTCGACCCAACCCTCTTTCCTATACATTTGACCAATCGGCATAAATGCTATCCTTGCGGACCTTTTGAAAACCGTCTATCAAGATGCCAAAAATGCCACTTAGGATCGAAATATCACCTTATCATTTGTCTCAATCATTTTTGACAGCTCTGCGTGAGGAATCTCATAATTTTAAGCGTGTCAAACACTCAGTCCGTTTTTACTCTAAATATTGTAACAGTCTGACCGAGGTAAACTAACATTCTTTCCGTTCCAAACTCTACTCCAAGACAGTTGATTGTCGGCTAGCCTACGAATTAATTACTGGGTTTCACTGACGAAAAATTTGGCACTTGACAAACAGATATAAAACAAACATAAATTTAATCATAAAACAACCTAAGGTCTCTCCAGCTTTGATAACACACCAAACAAAACATTTTGACCACATTATTATTGGTTAACTTTTGACCAATGTTGTACTTTTTATTGTGGCCCACAATGCCTCATGCCACACTCTGTAAACGGTCTTTTTAAAATCTATGAATACATAATAGATGTCTTGTTGATGTTGCGAGTACTTTTCACATTGAACCCTGAGATTGCATATTTGTTCAGTTGTTCTTCTTCCACTCCAAAACCATGCATATTCTTCAGCAATTATTTTGTTTGCTTCTGGTTTCAGTCTGTTCAAGATGATCTTCAGCATCACCTTGCTAGCATGGTTGATGAGACTGATAGTTCTGTAATTTTGCACAGCTGGATATTGCTTTTTTTGAGGAGTGTTATAATCAGTGACTGTGTCCACTGTGTTGGCCATTCACCTGTCTGCCAGATCGTGTTGCATATTTTTGTTAGTAGCTCTATCACTGATCCCCCAGTATTGATAAGTTCAGCTGGAATGTTGTCCACTCCAGCTGCTTTCCCATTCTTCAGTGCTCTTATTGCTGACGCCCAATATTCCTTGAGAATGGGGAAATCATCATCATTTGTAAAGTTTGGAACTTCAAGCACCTCTGGGTCTCCTGTGGACTGATGGTTGTAGAGATCTTTACTATACTCAGTCCATCTTTCTGCAATGTCATTCACTTCTGTGAAGCATTTTCCATTTTCGTCTTGAATGGTACTGACTCTTGATTTCTTCTGTCTGGTGAGGTCTTTGACAATTTGGAATGCCTTTTTGCTGTCATTCTTTATCAGACTGCTCTTTATTTCTGTCCACTTTTTCCCAATCCAATCTTCTTTTGCTTTCTTCAATTTTTGCTGACATTCTTGTTTTTTTTTTCGCTACTCCATTGCCCTTATTGTATGTCTGGTGTTTTTTTTAGGTTTCTTCGGACATCACACAAATTCAAAATCTCTTCTGTAACCCAGGGTGTTTTCTTTGGGCGATGGAAGCCGATGATGTCCTTGGCAGCTGTTGTCATGAAAGTGTATTTCATCACTTCAACATTAACATCCATCACAAGGAGTGGAGCAAATTTTCCTTCAATTGTGGCTTGGAATGACTTGCAGATGTTAAAAATCCGTTAGTTGTTCAAGGTTGAATTTCACCTTGATGTTCTTTGGCTTGTTAATTTTCTTCAGACTCACTTGGAAGGTCATAATCATAAGGTCGGGATCATTCCCAACATTTGCACCTGAAAACGTCCTTGTTTTTTCTCTATCGATACCAGATCGGTAACGGTTTTGGACCACTATGTAGTCGATCTGGTTATGATGGGTTTCATTAGGTGCGTGTCGTGTCCAGCGTATTGAAGCTTTATATTGGCCCAGGGTGTTGGCTAGTTCCACGTTGTTGTAGCTTGCGAACTCGAGCAGCCGTCTCCTTCTTTCATTGGTAAGATCGTTACAAGAAGCCCCACAATGAGCATCCTTGTCTTTTAGAGCATCCTTGCCAACTTTGGCATTCCAGTCTCCTCGTTTTCACTGAACATGTTTAGAATACCCTGGAATTTGTCGTAAAACTCTATTCCTTCATCATCGTGATCGCAAATTGGAGCATTGACTTGGATAATTGTCATGTCAATGGGATATGCTTTCAGATGAATGGAGATGTTTTTGCTATATATGTGGCGGCATTCAAGCACATATCCCTTGTTTACAAGGACGCCTATTCCATGTATGCACTGGTCCAACTCTCCACTAGAGTAGAATATATACCAAAATTCAGTTTGGTGTTCTCCTAAGGCTTTACATCGGACTTCACATAGTCCCAGAATGTTCCATGTGTAGTGTTCCAACTCATATATCAACTCTTGGAGTCTTCCAATTTGTTTCAAAGTTCTAATGTTCCAGGTGGCGATGGCGATGCTGTCTCTCGCTCTGATTTTGCACAGTACCAGTAGCACACTTGTCACCTCCGTCCTGGTTTACAACGGCAGGCGCGGTCCTTGTTGTACCGGGAAACGACCGATCCGGTATGGTAACTTCAGATTTGTCAAGCATTTTCATTGTGTCTTGGGCAAAATTCGTCAGGCGGAGCCCATCCCTCATCAGACCAAGGAGTTGCCAGAAGGGGATGTATTACATCGTTCAGCTGCCTTAGGGTTTCCACACCGGATGTTCTTATTGGGCTTACTCCCTTAGCAAGGTAGTAGGAGACTCGTGTCTACGTTGGTGCGTCCATTTCCCGACAGATAAAGCATCTGCCACTGCACAGACTATGATTGGCACGCTATTATAGGCGCATGTATATCAACAAGCATGTAATAATACTCAAGATGGTGAGACACAATTCATAACCAACACTGAAAAAAAATGTTTTCATTCAGCAAGGATTTCATAGTAGATAAGTTTACAAAGAATGTTAAAGAAGTGACAGGTACAAAATGACTAGATTTGTAGATAACCGAAATCATACACAGAAGTCAATACAAGTGCCATACAAAATGCTATCAATGAGTTAGAAAAAGACTTTTTCAGATCAATGAATATTGCAATGCTTGGAAGAAAATAAGGGAAATATCCTGGAAAGATAATGGTTAGAACATATCCAGCCGAAAATAAATTCTTGAAGTCACAAAAAGATACATTATTTGATAGGAGGACATTACCAGTAAGTGTTAAAAAAAAATGAAAAGAATCAATTAAAAAGCCATCTATGGCAGTTTTTCTGTGCTAGAGCTGTCCACATTGTTAAATGATTTATACTTCAAGGAGTTGAAAAGACAATACTGTAAAAGGATAAGACTACTCATAACTTACTGTTTCTTGATGTATTCACGTGGAAAAAGATAACTTGTATAGATTCCTTTTGTGTATGTAACCACGTGGAGAAAGGTAACTCATAGATTCCTTATGTATACGTATTCACGTGGAGAAAGATAACTCCTATAGATTCCTTATGTATATGTATTCACGTGGAGAAAGATAACTCCTATAGATTCCTTATGTATATGTATTCACGTGGAGAAAGATAACTTGTATATATTCCTTATCAATATGTATTCACGCGGAGAAAGATAACTCCTACAGATTCCTTATCTATATCTTTTCACGTGGAGAAAGATAAACTCCTATAGATTCCTTATGTACATGTATATGTATTCTCGCGGAGAAAGATAACTCATATATCGGTAGATTCCTTATATTCAATAGAAGAAAGATAGCTTGTATAGATTCCTTATTTATACGTATTCACTAGGATAAAGATAACTTGTTTAGATTCTTTATGCATATATATTCACTAGTAGAAAGATAACAAGTATATATTCCTTATCAATATGTATTCACTAAGAGAAATATAACTTGTATATATTCCTTATCAATATGTATTCACTAAGAGAAATATTTACTTGTATATATTCCTTATCAATATGTATTCACTAAGAGAAATATTTACTTGTATATATTCCTTATCAATATGTATTCACTAAGAGAAAGATTTGTATAGATTCCTTATGTATATGTATTCACGTGGAGAAAGATAACTTTTATAAATGCATTATGTATTCGCGTCTGGAAACAATATTCGTGTCGAGAAAGATAACTTGTACACATTCATTATATATATTAATTTCCCGACAGAAAACTTGTGTCGATTCATTATGTATTCCTGTCATGAACGATAACTATTATAGATTCAATATGCATTCCTGTCGAAATATATAACGTGTATAGATTTATTATGTATTCATTTCGCGACAGATAACTTTTGTCGAGACAGGTAACTTTTGTAGATTCAAAATATATTCCTGTTGAGACAGATAACTTGTATAGATTCATTATATATTCCTGGTGAGACATATAACTTATATAAATTCAGTATGTATTAATTTCAAGACAGATAAGTTGTATAGATTCGTTATGTATTCATTTTCAAGACAGATAACGTGTATAGATTCATAATGTATTCATATCAAGACAGATAATTTGTACAGATTCATTATGTATTCATTTCAAGATAGATAATTTGTACAGATTCATTATCTATTCACGCATAGAAAGTGGAGCTACATCAAGTTTTTTGACACGTGACAATGAAAAGAAGAATGCATTTAACATACCACGCTTCAAAAAAGTTTCAAATCACAGTTACATAGCACACTAATCGGGCACATTTAAGGGCAAAACTATGTTCATACAAGGATGATAACGGTGAAAAGAAAGATTGCAACGGAATAACAAAAATGCATGTTGAAACAGAATATATTTTTGACATGTACAAAGTTTTGATTATTTAGGCATAATGAAATTTACCAGATAATGTATTTATTCGAATCTTGTGATCATCCGACGCACCACATCACAGTTAACAAAACATTACTGTCTGTGTCTGAAATAAAAAGATTTCTGAATGACAGTGTAAACAAATAATATTATCGTCACATCAATATTTTTTGTCGAAATGTGAGCACAAATTACGTTATACATTAAATGTTTTATTCTGTTTCAAAATATGCACTAAATAATATTCATCAAACACATTTTCCAATTTCCTGTTGATTTTGCTGTTAACTAAAATTAAATGACCATGTATTTCTTCTTTCTGAAATCTTTTATTACAGAGGTTATCGTTTGCACGATCATCAATGCAGATGTTTCAAACTGTCGTCCACTAAAAGGTATTTTGTATTAATGAGTTTCCTTCCTTTCCACGCCAAGATTACAACATCCATCATTCAGAAACAGGGCATTAGTTTCCCTATAAATGTCAACCAGTGATACTAGTCACTTGTCTAATGTATTTTCTGAGTCTATTAAAATATCATTGATACATTTTAATATCCAATTTCTATTGTAGATCTTTCTGCACAGGAAAGCTGGACAGCTGATTGTACCAATGCAATCGACAAGTCTTTGTATTCTGTCTGTAACACAATGCAAACAATATTTTACAAATTTTACTCACTCAGCCAATCCTGATGCAATGGGTTTCTATCAAATATATTTATTAACGTTTAAAACAGAAATGATTTGATTATTTAGAATGTTAACCGATCCAGATGATCCATCTGTAACGAAACACAGCTAAATTTTGTGAGCGTCAATATTGTATATCATCAGAAAATTAGCAGAAATCGTGATTTAAGGTTGTTTTTGTTATTGTGTTTCCAGTTTTGAAATACAGTTATATCATCATTACAATGAGTAAACCAATACAGAAAAATGGATTATCGAAGTTGTTTAAATACTGAGTCACAAAACCGTGTTATATCAATCTTTTATTCAAGTACTCAAGGGTATTGATCCTCTTTCCATTATTATTCAGTTATTATGTTCTGGTCTTTTATATATATATTGTCTTGTCCAATGCGTTTTTATCAGATCCATTAGGGTAAAATAACTTGAACATGTTGTAATTCCCTGGAAATGTTAAACCGTTCAATATCGCTCGTCCAATCGTACCTGTTGCTGTACCAATTTGTTGTAATTAAGTGTACAAAATGTTGGAACTGCTGCTAGTGTTGTTTTTCTCCAAATATTCAGAATAAAAACGTTTTAGTGATTAAAAATATTGTTTTTTTCCAAGTGGTATGTATGTGTAACTCTTAAGCTGTAAAGATCTGATATAGATTCGTATTTCACATCGAATGAGTTAGCACACCTTTGGTTGTTTTACTCTTATACAGTGGAATAAACGACATGTCAACTAATTTCTTGAGGTAAATTTCGATTCTAAAGATGCACAACAGCCCATTCGTTTACGCGTACACTAATCATCTCAGAGGGGACGTTTGTCATTACTGCATCTTCTAATGGACACTTCAATTAAAGCCATCCAGATTTTTCATTCATGGGCAATTTAGTCGCATGTTTCATTTTGTTATTCAATGTTCTATGTAACGTATTCAACTGAAATCGTAAAGTGTCATAGTTTTTCAGATATGTTTGAATTGTCTACTTTCCAAGTCGTCTGTCATATGTATTTCATGTATTTTGTCGGTTGTAAATATTGTTTTATGTTAGGTAAATAATCTGCTCCTTCCTGTTTGACAAGAGCAGTAAAAAAAAAACGTATTAACGTACTGAATTCTTACTAGAACAAGTGTTAAGTTTGTAAACCTTTATAACTTATTTCTATTTGCATCAATAAGTGTTTGTAACTCTGATATTTGTTAGCATTTACATTGCCATTCTATTCAATAGCAGTTGATATATTGTTAACTAGTTTCCTCGGCTTGATGTTGTCTTTCTACGTGTTCTGAACAGATATATTTGATATCTGGTTATCAAGTCTTCTCATTTCAAATCTGACTTTAGCTGTGATTTATCTTGCAATGCTTTCATCTGTTTCTTCCCTTTTTATTTCCTGAATGGGGTTAATCACCTTTTTATACTAATTATAATCGCATAACAAATAAAAATCGTCTATTAAAACAGCCATCGTTTCATTCTTGTCATGATGGGGTAAAACAGTTTGAGTCATCCAAATTTTTGTAATACCCAGCAAAACATTGATCTAAGCAACGCAATGTATAGCCTAGAACTTCTGTTAAAAATAGTACTGACAAATTAATTGAATGTTTAGCTAGAAAGCCAATTATAATAAAACTATCTTGACAATAGCCGTACATTTATAGAACAAATGCTTCTTACTAGTTTCTTCCCTTTATTATTCCTGATGGAGGAAATTTATCTCTTTGTACTAGCTATAGTTACAGCTGATGAGATCACAATTAACTTTTCGGATGATGTTGTTAGATTAGAAATGGTCATTTGCTCATGACACATACATTTAACGATAGCCGATGATAATATTTGAACATGTTGCGAAATATTGGTATAACTCGATTTTTAATTCAAAGTCTCAGTCATAAATCCAATGGTTGATGGTTAGTGGAACAACTATACTAGTAGCCATTCCAGATAACAAAATGAAGCTGTTATGATAGTTACACCTGCTGAAACTCTTTCCGAAGTTGATCCTGATCATTTCAAAATCTTGTATATCTTGTGTTATGTTCCTTTCTCGTGAAGTTTATAATCCATTGATATTATTCTTGCTGGACTCATCTGATGAAACAATTTAATGTTCAAAGAAGCCAAATTCGGTGCGTAATGTATATTGTTGAATTCCTACGTGGCCATTGTCATGTACTATACGGCTTAGTCACTATATAATAATCTGTTTTGACTGGAAGTTGTAGAACTATGTGTGATTTCTTGTAACCAGTATCACGAATTTCATGTTCGTTTGATGAACGATTTAGTATCATCAATTTCATGTTGTTGTTTTCAACGACATGGTCTCATAAATTTCATGTTCGTTCATATTTCATGTTCGTTGGATTAACAGTGTAGTATTATAAATTTATGTTCGTTAGAGGAACGATGAAATTTCATGTTCGTTTGATGAACAACATGATGTCTGAATTTCATGCGATTTTGATGAACGACGTTGCATTTTAAAATTTCACGTTCATTCGATGATTGACATAGTATCATGAATTTCATGTTCGTTGTATGAAAGACTTAGAACCAAAATTTCATGTTCTTTCAACGTACTCTCATAGATTTCATCTTCGTTTGATAAACCTCGTTTATCATCAATTTCATTATTGGATGAACGGCGTAATATCATATATTTCTTACTCGTTCAATGAACAACATCGTATCATAAATTTCTTGTTCGTTTGATGACCGAAGTGGTATCATGAATTTCATGTCGTTTGATGAATGACTTGGTATAATAAATGTTTGACCCATTAAAAAACAACGATTTAGTATAATAAATGTCATGTTCTTGCGATGAGCGACATAGTATCATCCATTTCATGTTAGTTCCATGAACGATGTACTATCATAAATTTCATGTTAGTTCGATGAACGACATAGTATTTTAAATGTCATGTTCCTTTGATGAACGAATCATAAATTTCATGTTCTTGCGATGAACGAATCATAAATTTCATGTTCTTGCGATGAACGAATCATAAATTTCATGTTCTTGCGATGAACGAATCATAAATTTCATGTTCTTGCGATGAACGAATCATAAATTTCATGTTAGTTCGATGAACGACATAGTATTTTAAATGTCATGTTCCTTTGATGAAGGACATGGTATTTTAAATTTCGCGCTGGTTTGATAACCTAAATAGTGTCATAAATCTCTTGTTCATCGGATTGACGATGTCGTGTCATAAATTTCATGTCCATTCTACGAACGACGTGGTATCACAAATTTCATGTTCGATTGATGATCGACGTACTGTCGTAAATTATATATTCATATGATGAACTAGGTAGTTAACTTAAATTTGATATTTTTACGATGAAAGACGTATCATAAATTTTATATTCATTAGATGAAAGACGTCGTATCGTAAATTTCATGCTCTTGCGATGAACGACGTAGTATCATATAGTTTCATGAGGGTTCACATCTTCATATTTAGATTAACGAAATTGTATCATAAATTTTATGTTCGTTTCATGAACAACGTGGTATAATACAGTTATGTAGATTTGTTGAAGGAATTAGTATCATGAATTTCATGTTCTTTTCGATCAACGAGGTGATACCATTGACTTCCGGAAAGATGGCCGCCATCGCTTAACTACTCGAGAAAGGCTCATCCGATTTTATGCTATATTTATGATATTTGTGCTTGTTCTCTATCATCGTCTACATTATTGTGTTTCATCATGCATTAGCTGTTCCGTTCGTATGTGTTAATTCATCTCCTTGTTTTGGAAACGAGAACAATTAGATTTTTTCTCAGCTGTTTTGTCCCACTGTTAAGACGTCATTTGTTTTTTTAATAAACCGCCGTCACGTGACCGCTTACAGTACGACGGACCCTCATTAATTGGATTAAATGACCACACCTTGGTTCTAGATACTACATTGTGCTCAAAACTGAACGAACTGGGAATACATTCATTATTTCTTAAATGTAAACGGAAGCGAAAAAAGAAACGTTCTTTCAAAGCTGGCCGACGTAGAACAGGAAGAAGAATTCTAGTTATCTCTCTTTCGCCCGTAACGGATAAACAACTTAAAAATTCTGCCGTTAATTTTAATAACCTGGTTCAAATTCCTCTTAAATCGTCAACCGTTGTGTCAACTGTCCCAGGGACACCACTACGTATTGCATTATTCAACACTCAATCAGTAGGATCAACTGAAAAGCGCACAATAATTGTTAATTTTATCAACGACCAGAATATTGACGTCTTCTTCCTGACAGAAACATGGTTACATTCGGCAGGTGATGAACCTAAGAGTGCGGATTTAACACCCAGCGATAACTCCATCACGTCGTTGATGGAATTGCTGTGATTACAAAGAATTCCATGATCAAATGCCTTAAGTACAACACAACCTTCAATTTCTGCCACACATCGTTTGAACTAGTCCAAACAATGCTCACACTGGAACAAAGGTCAGTCCATTTTTTCCTGTCTCTACCACCGTCCTCCTCCTAGTAGAAAAAACAAGCTGACTGAATCTCTCTTTTTTGGAGCAGTTTCCAAATCTTCTAGAGTATGGAAATTCGATAGGTGGCAACCTAATTATTCTTGGAGATTTCAAGTCTCACTTTGACTGTCCTGGTAAACCATACACGTCAAAACTCCTAGATTCCACTCATGTTTTTAATCTTAAACAGTCAGTTAACCAACCTACCCATAAACTTGGTCACATTTTAGACTGGTTGCTATATAGACATGATGATAATATTCTGCAATCCACCCTTGTATCCCACGAACTTGCATCGGATCAAATCTGCATTGTATGCCATCTCGACGTATCAGTCCCTAACCCTCCACCTCTATTTGCTACTAAGAGAAACCTCCGTATGATAAATAGAACCAAATTCATGCATGACGTCCAAGAAAACCTAACAACTTTCTTACATACAACAGCGGAACAATTTGATAACTGCCTGCGTTCATTGCTTGAAAAACATGCCCCAGCCACCAAATGCAGAGTATCAATAAAAAATGTGTTCTCCATGGTACAGCAGTGTTAGGGACCAGCTTTGCACTGCTAAAATACATCGCCGAAAAGCAGAGAGGCGTTGGCTTTCCACCAGACTCTCTATTCATAAACAAATCTACAAAGCCGCTAAGGAGAACGTCACAAACATTGTCCATTTAGCAAAATCATCCCACTACAGTACTAAGATCACGGAGAGTTCCAGCTGCGAAGAGCTCTTCGAGTTAATAACAAAATAATGTCATGGAACAAATGTACACCACTTCCAACAACCTTCTCTCCACTAGACCTACCAAACCAATTTGCAAATTTCTTCGATGACAAAGTACAAAGCATTAGAGATTCGCTTGACAGCACAATTTCAACTGACTCGTCACCATACAGTTATGATGCAGATTTTCAGCGACAACCGTTAGGAGGATTTGAACCTGTTTCTATTGATTTAGTACAGACAATCGTGATTAAAATGCACCAAAGTCTTGTGAACTTGATCCAATTCCGACATCACTACTGCTTGAGTGCTTAGACTCAATATTGCCTTCACTAACTGATGTTATTAATATCTCTCTCTCATCGGGGGAATTCCCATCATTTTTCAAAACTGCCATCGTAAAGCCACTGTTGAAGAAACCAACACATGACCATAACGATTTAAAGATCTACCGCCCAGTTTCTAATCTCCCATTCATATCAAAAATCTTAGAAAAGGTTGTTCTAACTCAACTTGTATTTCATTTTAATTCAAACAGTCTTTTTAGCAATGTTCAGTCTGCATATCGCCCTTACCACAGTACGGAAACTACCCTTTTGAAAGTATTTAGTGACATTCTCTCTGCTTTGGATAGTGGAAATATTACAGTCCTCACTCTCCTGGATTTATCTGCAGCATTTGACACAATAGACCATTATATATTACTTCACCGTCTCCGCATGTATTTGGCATTCAGAATATAGCCTTACAGTGGTTCAAGTCCTACTTAGTGAACAGGACACAAATTATATTTCGAATGGAATACACTCCAGCCCAGTTGACGTATGTTGTGGTGTTCCACAGGGATATGTTCTTGGACCTGTTATGTTCATTCTGTACATTCAGCCGCTCTCAAGTGTTATAGCTCATCACTCAGTGTCGCACCAATTGTATGCTGATGACACCCAAATATACAAGTCTAGCCACCCAACTGAAGTTGATGCTACCATCCATGGAGTAGATAAGTGCATTTCTGATGTGAAATCACGGATGACATGTAACAAGCTTCAGATGAATGATGATAAAACTGAGGCTATTCTGATCACAACACAAAGACTTTCTCATTCACATCCTTTACCTCAGACAATAAATATCAGCAACACCAACATTAAATTCTCACAGTCAGTACGAAACCTAGGCGTTACTCTAGACAGTACTCTCACATTGCACCAACATGTCATGAACATATGAAAGGCTGCATATCTTGAATTGAGACACATTAGTTCAATTCGTAAATATCTTTCAGCTGATGCCAATAAAACACTTGTGTGTTCATTAGTATTTTCAAGACTAGACTATTGTAACTCAATTCTGTCTGGTTCGTCACAATATTTACTCCATAAACGTCAAAAAGTTCAAAACACAGCTGCACGGATCATCTTTAGAGAGCCTCTATCAAAGCACACGTCACCACTGCTCTGTACCCTACACTGGCTATCGATTCGATACAGAATCAAACACAAAATTTGTTCTCTGTGCTATGTTTCAATGACAGACTCCAGTCCAACATACCTATCCAGCCTCACCCATGTGTTTACACCAGCTAGATACTTACGCTCTTCTTCTGATAATCGTATACTCATTGTTCCCAAGGTGAAAACAAAGTCACATGTACAACGCTCGACACAGTGGTCCCTTTTAAGAGTGCTCTTAAGACTCACCTATTTCGATTGCAAGGACAAACTTAGTGACCTAATCATTTTTTGTATCTTATATGTTTTCAGCATGTTTTTATGTTTTCCAGTTTCATTGTTTTTGTCATTTGTTGTTCTGTAGTGTAGTCATATCATTATTGATGGCGTAAAGCGCTTAGAGCTTCGAAAGATTAGGCGCTATACAAAGTCCTCATTATTATTATTATTATTATTATTATTATTATTATTATTATTATTAATTTCATATTCTTTTCTATCAACGACGTGACATGAATTTTATATTCTTTTATGGTCGTTTCATGAACAACGTGGTATAATACAGTTATGTAGATTTGATGAAAGAATTAGTATCATGAATTTCTTGTTTTATTGATGAATGAACGTAGTATCATAAATTTCATGTTCAATTGATAAATGGCGAAGAATTATTTTATTTTCCCAATATGATCAACGTGTTATCATAACATCACGCCTCACGACGTGGTATCATAACATCACACCTCACGACATGGTATCATAACATCGCGTCTTCTACAGAATGGTGCATTTGTATTTATTCATATTTCCGTGAACAGTATATTTCTCTAACTTCATGACATTGGTGATAATAACATACTCATAGACTTCTTCACCGTGTAAAATACTTCCCAATTAAACTAATTTGGGTTCAATTGTGGTAATTATTTGTGATTAATGGTTTAACGGATGTCTAAAATTTAAATGTCAAATATTATATCTAGAAAAATATTCAGAAGTTGTTCCTCGAAAAATGTATCCAGAAAATAAAATGCATACTTGATTTACTAGTAGCAAGACTAGCTGCTAATGCATCTTTGAGGTGAGAGAACTTTAAATGTCCTTGTACTATCAATGTCAATGCTATTATCATTGCCTTTTATATTGCTAAAAATCTCCTAGACCAACTTGTAGTCTTTTGTGTTGTATTTGTTTTTCAGGTTTTATGAAATTTAATTTGAATCAACGTCATATTCTATAATGTTGTCCCTTTTTGATTTCTTTCTATTATCATTACAGAGCCTTGCCTATATTGTGGTCACATTGTCAAGTATGTGTACCATTGCATTATTTATCTGAGATGCTTTATAATTGAGTTTGCTTTCTTTCTCTTCTTGGAATCGTGCTCAACAAAAATTCACACTAGGTGCTGGTTTTAACTCCCTCGAGTTTCAATATTCAGTTTTTACCACATCACTCACATTCCAATAACTCGTTGTCTATCATAACCTTGATGATTTAATGTTGCTTGATGCTGCTACCTGTGTATCGCGATTCTACTTATTAATTAATTGAATACAGTTTATGCTGGGTGTCATCTGTTAAGCGAATACTATCACTTTCACAAGTATATCATTTAGCCTATATTGTAATTGTCTTAGAATATGTCGTCCTGTTTGTTGTACAGTGATAAAACACGCACTCGGAATCCTCTTATAAAATTGGTACTAACAGCTGCCACCTTATGCGCTCAGCATGAATTTCATGTTAGGCCTGGTCGGCCTGGTGTCAGGATAATGTGACTGGGTGGAACATTATACTACATATCTGTGGCATATCTGCGGCATGATGTCCCAGTGTTAGACATCATTAAAAACTACCACACTGCAGACATAGTAATGGTATAACTAAAACTTTGTTACAGCTTACAGATACGGTAAAATTCCGAATCACATACACACACACACACACACACACACACAACTTTGTGCTGTTTTGAATCTTCCCCCCCCCCCCACACAAATTCGAGCTTACATTAACCTACCCATTTCATGGGATCTTATGTATTTATTTATCAACATGAAACAGGTATTTTAAAATCTGCTCAAGCTGCACGGCTCTTCCAATTACAATGGGTTGATACTGTATACATATTTTGTCCGTGTCTGAAAAAAAAGCCGCTATCTTTCGATAGTTGTATCTTTTGATGTTAAACTTGCAACTTCATTAAAAAATTGTAGAGTTGGCTACAATGCCATTTGCTGTGCCAAATTATGTTCTATCGGGATTGTTAAATTCTACAATTAGCTCCATTTAATACATTGGTTCTGTTTCAGATCTCACGCCCGCATGGCAGTGTTTCCGTAGTAATCATTCAATTAATACGTAGCATGTACTTTTAAACAAAAATCAATACACAGCAAAGCAATCTTTATTCTTCTAGATTTATTTCCAAAAGCTTTTACCCGAAATTAAACATAAATCATGTGGGGATGGGGTATAAGTCTTTTCAAGTCCACTGGACCCAGCAAGGGATCTCATGTATCCCAAGGATTGATGAAGATACATGCGATAAACTGACACCAATGCTTTTGTAAGAACAAGGACAAGTTTTTTGCCTTTATGGTATATCTCGTTGTCTTATTGTGAAAACATGGATGCGGCTTGATTCAATAATACATTGTGAAGTCTTATTGTGAAAATATGGACATGGTATGCCTCAACAATACATTGTGAAGTTTTATTGTGAAAACATGGACATGTTTTGAGTATGCGAGAAAAATGATTCCGATTCTGAAATTTATCCCACATATTCACATTTAAATAGAGTGTTTCACTCTCCATTTAATCATCATCAAGCTACGGAACATTAACAACACCGTTGAAATAGAGAACTATGTAGCATTTAGTTTTACGTTCGCCCATGTTAATGTTTATGTAGATATTAGATTACAAATTTGTGGGTGATAAATTTCGAAATAAAAGCTATCATCTGAATCTGACACCATGGAGATTTGTTTTCATCAAGATAGTTTGCGGGTGTAATTCGTAAACTAATCTTGTCATATAGATTTTGCTATTTTCGTTCATTTGTTAGGAGTGTATATAGACCTAAAGCATTATGTTTTAGTCCTGTTAATCTCATAGTTATATACGGATTATATTCTATCAGAGAGAGAGAGAGAGAGAGAGAGAGAGAGAGAGAGAGAGAGAGAGAGAGAATGGTAATTGACTTGGGGAATAACATATCGTTGATCTTTCTACAAGTACAGCTTATTGACATTTTTTCGTACTAGTGCCAAAAGAAGGACAGAGGGTGTGAAGTTATTGTAGTCCTACTTTGTACCGCGTTTTTCGGTTCATACCTGGGAGTAAAATTATGTTTAACATAGTTTCTACCAACGTTTCAGGTTAATATGTGGGAGTGAAATTATTATAGTTTTAATTTCCATCAGCGTTCTCGGTTTACACATGAGGGAGAAGTTATCGTTCCTAATTTCTTCAAGCGTGTGTGTATAACACATTTATCAAAGGGTATGAAAACGTGCTTCTCTGCTTACTTTTACGATTAATATTTGCTGGATTTAGATAACGAAATCGACAAAATATATTTTAAAATATTGTGGGAAAAATAAAATATTGCTTTTACGCAAAGGCATCAACAATGTAAACCATTTTAAATGTACCTCATTAAACTCTGCAGATTTTAAGATTATGTTAAATAAACCTCTGATTTGTGTACCGAAGAATTAAACATACATGTGTCTTGTTTCCAACACAGGTGTAAAAAGGAAGCATTCTGAGAGAGAAAAAAGCAAAAGGAGCAAAGGTACAAACTATGTCTATGCGAAAATATTAAACACTAACCAATCAATTTGATATGTCAGTGAAAAATTATTAAACACTAACCAATCAATTTGATATGTCAGTGAAAAATTATTAAACACTAACCAATCAATTTGATATGTCAATGAAAAATTATTAAACACTAACCAATCAATTTGATATGTCAGTGAAAAGTATTAAACACTCATCAGTCAATCTGCTGTGTCAGTAAGAAAGTATTAAACTCTAACCAATCAATTTGATATGTCAGTGAAAAATTATTAAACACTCATCAGTCAATCTGCTGTGTCAGTAAGAAAGTATTAAACACTAACCAATCAATTTGATATGTCAGTGAAAAAGTATTAAACACGCATCAGTCAATCTGCTGTGTCAGTAAGAAAATATTAAACACTAACCAATCAATTTGATATGTCAGTGAAAAAGTATTAAACACTCATCAGTCAATCTGCTGTGTCAGTAAGAAAATATTAAACACTAACCAATCAATTTGATATGTCAGTGAAAAAGTATTAAACACTCATCAGTCAATCTGCTGTGTCAGTAAGAAAGTATTAAACACTAACCAGTCAATTTGATATGTCAATGAAAAATTATTAAACACTAACCAATAAATTTAATATGTCAATGAAAAAGTATTAAACACTAACCAAGCAGCAGAGAGTGTTGACAGACCGAAACTATTTCAAGCAAACCGAAACTATTTCAAACCAAATCCTAAAGGATTTCATACCGAAACCAATTCAGGCAGACAAAAAAAGAGAAATGGTTTCGGTTTGTCACGCTATTGAGACTCTGTCTCCAGAGACAAAGTCTCCAGACAGACCCAACACTGATTGCATTTTGGAGACGAACTGTTTTAACCGAATATTTGATCAAATCCGATACGATATCTTGATCTAGGGACATGCAAAGTTATGGTTACAAATCCATGTGGGATTGACTGAGCGTGACTAAAAAAATTGCTAAAGGGATTATACTCCATATCTCCACTGCACCAAGTTTGCCAAATATTTCGTAGCGTATGTATGTCAACTCCATTAAATACAGCAAGAATATTACAGTTTTCCCTGATCACTTTTGGTATTTGTGTATACTTCTGAGTAACATATATCGTATCGGTATTTTTATGCCCACCTCTGGAAAATATCCTGGCAGGGTTTTCTTGTCTATCTAACATCAAATCATCATATACGACTAAATTGTTAATACTTCTATTAAGAGAATCAACACTCGGTGCTTTACAAAAAATTTAGATTTATTTCAAAGGATTTTTAAAAAAAGAGGTGATATTGCAGCCAAGTTAGTAAAATTACCAGGAACACCATGGGCAAAATATCCAGGAGAAAAGCACCTTCCAGGGTATAGTTATTGTGGAGCCGTGACCAGACTGGATATCCGACTCGATGATCAAAACCAACCCAAACTCGGTGAAAACCCAATAAACGCTATTGATAAGGCGTGTCATGCTCATGATGTTGCTAATAAAACCAGCAATCTGCAATACAGACATATCGCAGATGTAAAATTGATTCATGCTTTGAATTATATCACTGATAAATCCTTCAAAGAAAAATTGTCTTCATGGTTGATAAAATCGGCGATGAAAAGTAAATTGATGTTGGGTGCTGGTAATTAATAACATCATGGAATCTATTTATTATTCTCCAAGAGGATATTGGAGGGGTAAAGCAGCAATCAATAAACTCGCTAGCGCTGCAAGGATGAAAAATACCACTGCAGCGGATTGGTAATCCAAACAGGCGATATGGCAAATTTATCTACCACCGCCTAAACAAATTAATTTCTCGCATTTTGATGTCAGCGTCGTTAATGAGTTTCATGAAACTGATATATTATTTCTGCCGCATGATGGTGTTTACAAATACGCGAAAACTGTAGTTGATGTTGCGAGTCGATAAAAACAAGCAGAACCTCTAAAGACAAAATCATCAACTGAGGTGGCTTCTGCGTTTGAAAGGATTTATCGGCGGGGTCCTCTGCATTGGCCAAATCTATTACAAGTTGATCCTGGCAATGAATTTCAGGAAGTAGTCTTATCAACAATGAAGCATCATAATGTCACCATCAGACGAGGACATACTGCACTACATCGCGATCAGGCAATTGTTGAACGATTTAATCGGACACATGCTATTTGGATATCAATACGCGAAGAAATTTATTCAGGATAAGCGATCCCGTGAATGGGTCAAGAGATTACCGAGTGTAATTACCGCGCTGAATAATGAGATTACTCGAACAATCAACATGAAATCTAACAACGCGATTAAAAAATAGTATATACCTGTAAAACCACAAAATGATTTTTCAAAACAATCAATACTCGGTAATGTCACTGTTAGATATTTATATGAACCAGGAGAGCTTAAAGGTGGTAAAAAAAGAGCTACTGATCCTATTTGGAGTGTCACCACGCATAAAATATCTAGCATAACACGATCCACGGGTAGACCAGCAATCTATAGATTGGATTCAACTGCTCTTCAGCGCTGATTTACTCGTGAACAACTACAAGTGATACCCGAGGATACTCAATTACCACCGCGTTGTCCTAACTAGCACCTCTGCGTCTGTTGCACTCAAGACAAGTCAGCATCACATTATCTCTGGTATGACCAAGGCTGCTATTTTTTCTGTCTACGGTAAATTGACGAGGATCTTTATCCGACCAACACCAATGAATTATACAATTACAACTGGCGCAGTGATTATTCTGTTGTTGTTCAGTGTAATTATAAATTCGGCATCAATGTCAAATTTTCTGTTATTTTTTTTTGTCCTGTTGTTTATAACCAGCGAGTTTTTTTCTGATTATGTCATGGTTGACAATATCACTGATATCAACTCTTCGAAGTTGAATTATTCTTCTTACTCTGGACACTGCAAGATAAACTAAATTCGACCACTCGATGCGATTATCTACGATCCAAACAATTGTATTGGATATAGTCAACCCCTGCGAAGAATGTATCATCGCTGCGTATCCTAGCTTCCATGGGGATTTTTCAGCGCACAATGCATCTTCGACAATACCGATATCAACCATCACAAAATCGCTTTTTACGAGAATTTGTTTTCTTGACTCTGTCAAGCCAGGAATATCAACTTCAATATTCTGTTTTCGTTTACCCTTGGGTCTATAACACAGCGACACTGGAAGTGTTGCAAATTTTCTTTAAGCGCGCTAAATAACTTCATCTGAAGTGTATCTCTGAGTATCTTTCTACTTGCCAATATCAAATCATTTGGTCTCCACGCTTCCCATAAATCATTTAATGGGGTTTCTGAAATTATTTCACGCGCTATTTGATACTGGATTCTATCCGGTTGTAATCTGATTAGTTTCTTGAACTCGCATAATTCATTATCAAGTGCTCTACGATCGGTATTAATTTTTTCATAATAGTCTACAAAATTCTTTAGCCAATTATGTGGCGACAAACCGACAAATGGTTGTGGTTGACCATCATCGCCACACATTATCAATTATCACTTTTGTATTCGCTAGCAATAACCAATCGAGAAACTTTTGTAATGCATCTAACGACACTGTGCATATCTCATCCCATATAATTACATCAGGAATATATTTTTCGCCCATTCGATCAGGACTCCATTCGTCATTTTTCCATCGAAAGAAACTATGATAAGTGCAAGCATTAACCCCCCACTGTGTCATCTCTCTTTCAAATTTATGTTTTGGTGTTTGCACAATCATGTTTGATTTCCCTCGAAATAATTCAATCGCACGAGTCGTCTACCCTGACCCACCACAGCCGTTTAAGTAACTAGTTTTATATCTGCATATTGGATCGGAACACGACGGTGCATTAGAATGTTCTGATATCTGATTATTTTTCAAGTAATTGTTTTCAATCGTAACATCTGCTGATTTAGAATAATCACGCAGTATTTCCTTTATAATTCTCCATGATCCCCAACTCTCGTAGGAATTTGTAAATTCAGCCACTGTTTCTTTATGTTTTACATCTATATAAAATGAATCAGTGGCGACACTAACTGTGGATTCAGGAAATCTATTTATCATGGAAAATAAATTAATAGTAGCATAAATCAGCATAGACGACCTTAAGTACGTAAACTGAGGATTTTCTCCATCTGTGTAAGTAACAATTGTACCTAATTTGGTTCCATCGGACAAGAAAGCGTCTTTACGATCGACATATATACCCCTAGATGTTACATCTGCGATTAAAAAATCGTATTCAGCATCATCTATAATCAACCGCGAAGAATATCGTTTGTGGTCGTATTTTCCACCCTGTGTGAACTTACCAATTATTCTTCTACCGAGATCTTTTGCGTGTCTATTTGTAACTTCAAAAAATTTCTTTGGACTACCTTACGATATATTCTTTGTCTAGATTAGGAAATAGTTTTTTGTTTACGGTGATTATACTATCTAGACCATCGGGTTGTGGTAACCAGACTTCAGTTAGTTTTCGATATGATATAATTGCTTCACTGACAATCAGCGATATCAGCATTTTAGAATCAATCATATAACGTAATAACACTATTGGCATCCAGTGTTTTTCAGAGATGTGTCTACTAAACCAAACATAACAACACGGATGAAGTCCTTTAGCCAATTCAAATGATACCACACGAGCGAATCCGGTTAAATCAAAATCGGGCATTGGTCCATTAATCGCAAAACGGGTCATCTCGTGTGTTGGATGTCCAAATCGTTTAAAATACTCAGCGCATTCTCCGTACCCGAGAAAACTCCCTGGATAACACGCAATTATATCAACCGAAATAATACTTTTGGGGTCGTATTTTGTATTCCATAATCCACCATCGCCATAAACCACGCAGCTTGATTCGATATCTGAGAGAAATTCTGCGCGTGTTGGTTTCCATAGATTTCTCTTTCTCGCGAAATGAGCTGCAACTGACGGTATTGTAAAACAGTTCGTTAATAATTGCTCGTCGTAATCCGTTGAAAAACCACTAGCTAGTTTTTTCATCTCATTGTGGAGGGCTTCAGTACGATATATTTCGCCATTGGGTTTTACAAATTGATCGAATTTACCCTCTTCGTCTTCAAAATTGTGAACTAACCACACTGACACAGGATCGTTTTTACTTAACTCGTAAATAAAATAAAATAAATTTCCCGTGTAATATTTTACGTTTTTTTCCCGCGGAAATATTTTTACTGTGGAGGTCCAAGCGTGTGCATTATGGTCAATAATTTTAATTGGAGATCCAATCGATTTATATTTCGGTTCATATAATATCTCGCCTGTTACTGTCTCTACGGATATTGGGAATTTTAGTATCCGCTCTAACGCGTCCACATTTTGAATTGTTGCTCCGCTCTTCTTCACTGTCAATCCCCATTTATTTATGTTTTGCGTCTTAGATCCGTCAATTTGTTTCCACGCAACGCATTTGTAAAATGCTCTATTATTCGTTCTGCTACACAATTCAAGGACGAATATTTCATGGATTTTAATTTTTCAATACTCGCTTTATCATTTATCGGATAGATCCCATAAACAACCGCGGTTACAGGATAGGATCTCTCGTAATACGGTTTGTCAATTCCAGTCAGAATTCCTGGTTAGGAATCCTGACTCACACTGATGGTTCTCTTATTTTTCAGGATATGTTCAAATTTGTCGCGTATAATCCAATTCCCCGTTTCTGAGCGGATAATGAATTTCACTCTAAAAAAATACTTTTTCTGGTCAAGATGTGAAACTATCACTGCTACTCTTTGGTCGTTCATGGTAGCATCAACACTACCATCAATTCGAAATGTTGACCAATAGTGAGATGCTCCATCGCGCTTGAATTCATTAAAACCATCACGGATTCTACCCATCATGCTTCTATCACTTATTAGACTCTTTGGAACATTAGTGGAGACTCTATTGAGATTGAATTCAACATTTTTCCAAGGCGTAATTTTCGATAATCTCTCGAACTCCTCCATATTATAATTAAAACAAGTATTTACATAAAGAATTTATTATATAATGAATCATTGCAAATGGCTTATGATAGGATCAGTAACCACTTGTAACAAATCATGCAGAAATGAATTATGTGGATATCATTTACAAAGCGTACGTCGTGGAAGCTTAGGGCGCTTACCTTGCATACGATGTGGGGTAGGTGTGCGTGGTAAGTCTCAGTTATGTCTTAATTGCGGTGGTAAGCGATATAGAGAGGAAAAGCGCTATTATGATAAACGAGTCAAAGACTACGTTAAAAACTCCATCAATGACTCTGACTGTGTCAGCGTCCTTGACTCTGTGAAGGATAAAATCATAAAATCATAAGAACACTTCAAGACTACATTGATAGATTTTCATGTAATAATCAAACCAAATAATTGATTAGACAAATAATATTATAGTATATAAATGCACCAAGAATTTCAACTACATCTTGTGATCATCGATTATGAAGCATCTCGTGAAGGCATTGTCAGACACCGCAGGCTGAAGAAACCAGTTGGTGTTGTTAATAATCTTGGATATCTTATATTTGGTACTGGAAAGAAAAGATATCTTAATCATAGATTTGTCTACGAGGTATTTAACGGATTGATAAAAGATGGGTTTGTAATCGATCATATTGATTCCAATCCTAAAAACAATTCTATATCGAATCTACGAGCTATACCACAAGTGAAAACACCAAACGACTAGGGACTGGAAAACACTCGAAAAATGCGAAACCTATAAAATCATTTAATACAGAAAATAACGAAGAAACAGTATTTCAATCAATGAATGAAGCTGGAAAGTATTTCGATATTTTTATACCCTCAATACGATTTGTTGTAGAACAAATATATCAATCAGCGATTTCCAAGAGAACCGGACATAGAATTCAATTCGTATGTACCTGAATTATTATACGTAGCATTAAAGGGGAATAACTCGTGTGGGCTTGTGTATACGGTTTTGAAACAACGATAACTCCTTTGTTGTAGTCACGGATCTCAATGGATTTTTCGATGACTGAATGGCTTTTTTTGTGTGTTGTTTTTTGTAACACTGTCACCGGATCTCAATGGGATTTTTTGATGACTCTTGGTCTAACTGAATGGCTTTTTTTGTATGTGGTTTATACACCATCCGTTAAACCCTTCACGTGACACATTTGTATTATATTCAAAATTATATACCCTTAGATTACGAACACTAGTGTATTCCATACACGGTTGGGATCTCGTCCTGGGGCACATCGTTCGCAGGCATTATTGTCGACGGTACCGATCGGAAGGTTTTTCTATATATAATTGGGGCTTTAAGCCATTCGAAATTCAACCGTGAATGCACCATATGCCACACAGCGTCACACGGTGTGAATGTGTTTTTGCATTCAACCCGGGTGATTTTGTTGGGGGTTTTGGTGGTTTCAGTTGAAAGTAGAACAGCCCCTTATGTGTATGTGTGCCGTCCTATTTCATATATCATCATTGTAAATATCTCATCATTGTAAATATATCATCATTGTAAATATGTAAATACTTGTAAATATGTAAATATGTAAATATGTATATATCTATATGTAAGTGTGACGTACATTCACCATGCATACCTTCTTGGGGTTCTAATCCGTTATTTGACGAATTAGATCCCCTCTCGGAGACAATGCTTCGTGGTACCTCTGGGCCTCCCAGATGTGAATAACACCTGAGAGGTTCCAAATGGGGATGTGTTGTCTTATATATGTAACCTCTGGGCCTCTCAGATGTGAATAACACCTGAGAGGTTCCGAATGGGGTTCATCATATCATAACTTGCATAATATCTCTAGGCGCAATAAGATGTGAATAACACCTTAGAGCGAATGGAGTTCATCATATCATATCATAACTTGTATAATATCGCTAGGCGCAATAAGATGTGAATAACACCTTAGAGCGAATGGAGTTCATATATCATCATATCATATATAATCATATATAATCATATCATACAAAACGGGCCAAAATGACCCCTAATTTTTTTATTAGATATATTAGATATATAATATTCATATAATGAATTTCGAAAATATGAATGTCATTATAATTGAGATTTCAAATTTGAAAAATCAAGGAATACAATTATCAGATAAATTAGATTGTAATCAGATTCTCTCTGAATTTCATGATCTTGATGATAGCGCCCGGAATAATAGGTATGTGCTTCCAAGGCAGTATGGGTTGATCAAACGAATTCAACACGCGGCAAATGACTCACTCGCATTTTGTAACGACATCAACAACTTTATCCCGCTGTTCATTGCTGTCGACAAGGTCAGAAGTACAATACCCATACCTGTTTGCAAATGTGAGTAATCCACAATTCTATAGGCCCAGTGATTCAATCACCGAGATAAGTAATTCTATAGACAGGTATGCTTACTCACGCAGAACAGAAACTCTATAATACCTTTCCACGTTGTGCATTATTTTTGCATGGTGATTTATCACCAACGCTGAAGTAATGAAACACTAGTGAAATTCAAAAGTATTTCGGAGTGGGTGAGCATCTATGGATTTTATTTTTATTTGTTAACTGCTAAAATATTTTCAGGGATTTATTTTTTTTTTATTGATTTTTGGTCATTTTTGTGGTGCTTTTTGGTTATTTTTGTGGTGTTTTTGGCTAATCCGTCGACAAGATTTCATGAAAATTGAGGGTAAAAACCCCAGGGATTCATTTAGAGAAAATCGATTTTGATGAAATTTCTATCCGTGTGAGGCAACTTTTGTGGTGTTTTTCATCGTGATCGTCGAATCGTCGATGCTTTCTTCATTGATTTTGTACTGTTTATGGGCTAATCCGTCGACATAATTTCATGAAAATCGACTTCATTTAATGAATTCCTGCGGTTTTCACCCACAAAATCTTCGATTTTCACATGAATAAAATGAAACGCGTAGCTATCTGTGGATTTGCGTTTACAATTTAGATCGTATATTATATTTATAATGGTAGGTGAAGCCGTAACAACTAGATTAGCCCGCGAAAGATTGGCTGCTATTAAGAGATTTATTCCGGTTCGTGTCTCCGTTCGAAATAAGCTCCAAACGAGACAGGAATTTCAAACCAGCTTCACAACGGGAAACCAAACAATTATTCAAACCAATAACCACTGCTACTAAGGAGGATATTACTGCTACTGTACCAGTACTTGAAAAAATAGCAAAGGAAACTGAAATAACATTAGCGCTGTAACAAAAAAAACCCTCCTGGACCAAAAAAACAAAACAATGAAAAATAAGTAGAGGAATTACGTGCGAGATTTAATGAGGAGGGGTTAGCAGCAATTGATAAGACTGATCCAGCAGAAATTCCTGTACTTGTTGTTAAAAGAAGAACAACACACGTATATAAAAAGTATAGAACATTGGATTGATGTTTTTTTTTTTACAAAATCAAACTGACAAAAGTCGAATTGATCAAGGCAATGCATCATACACTGGATATCTCAATGCGGTGGGTACAGTGAATGATGAATATGAAGAGCTAAAAACAAAAACAAAAAACGGCAAAGATTGCAAAGAAAAAGACAACAACCTTCAAAGAAAATATCTTTTTCACCTCAACGACAACCACCACCTGACGATGATGATACGGGTTTGAGATTATTGGAGTTTGATAATAAGCAATCATTATATATACCATCTGATCCAGATGAATCTAATGATGAACTTTTTAGACATTTACAAGATCAGGAAAAGGATACACAAGGTGCAATTGGTTATAGTAGTGGGGTGGGGTTTTCTCAGAGTTGAACCCCAAGGGGGATTTCAGGTATTGGTCTAGTTCGTTGTCCTAATAATATTCTCGGGGATATATCACGATTAGAAATTCTCGTAGGAGGGAAACGAGCCGGAAATAACTCACCGGAAGTAATTAATGAGGCCGCTAATATCTGCAGACGACTATCTGAGGGTGGTATCATGGATATTAGTGTATATCGAAAGTTTATTGATGAGCTAGCGGACGGTTACCACAGTGATTAAATCACCACATTAGATACATGTCATTTCAATAAGATGATCCAAACACAACTACAACCACAATAAACCAACCATGATTTACGTAGTAAACTCATTTTTGCCTGTTTATAGAGCGTACTATGGAGATGGTCTCGTTAATAACATTGCAGGGTTATTTGCAAGAATGGCTCCAAAAATAGCACCAATCGCAACTTAGGGTTTGCAACACGCGTATCAATGTTGCATGGACAGCGTAGATTATTTTTCATGCGCGATTCCACTACATCATATATTTGGATTCTGCAGAAATGTTAGAAACGTTATCTATGGAACGAAGCATACAGTAGTACTCGTGCGAGGCGGCGACGATAATAATGCAATCTGGCAAGAAACAGGCCCTGCTGCAGCTCTAGTCGCTGATGGTAAAGTAAATACAACAAAACTCTCACTGTGGATGCCAGTAATGACTCCATCAATCACCGCAGAGGAAAAATTACTATCATTTATGGATCACTAGCAAGTACCCGGCATGCGTTGCAATGTCACTCAAAGAAAGAAAGTGTTTGTGTTTTAATCCTGGCATGCGTTGCAATGCCACTGAAAGAAAGAAAGTGTGTTTTAATAGACTATTTGACTGGTTTCTGGAAAGCATCTCAGATTATTTAGTGGTATTTCTCGAGCCCACAATAGGTGGTTACCTTACCGAAGGCGTTTTATCGCTACTTATTATGAATTTCATACAGCTGTTGATTTACGTCATCATAGTTTCAGCCAATCCAGACCGTGTACGATTGCTCGTCTGTTTCAGATGATCGGGTTTGAGCAGTGCGAACTCGAACGGTTTCCAATCTTGGTTTCCGCTGCTCGCTTGTGTTTGAAGCTCGAGATGCCTTTATCTTTCGTGCTTGAGGTGTAGGTCGACCAATAGCTTTTCGTTTAGGTGGCATAATTGATTTGACAGCGAAAGTAATGCTTTGTAACGACTATTACAAATTAACACCGCCATTGTTTGACGTAACTAAGGCGCGAACCGAACGTAACTAAGTAAACATGACGTATCTAAGACGCCTACAGTTCACACCGAACACACGCGAAATTAGGTATCGCTACCGATTACGAATTTCGTACAGCTGTTGATTTACGTCATCACAGTTTCAGCCAATCCAGACCGTGTTCGATCACGTGACGTATTTAAGGCGCCTACTGTTCGATCACGTGACGTAAAATTCACACCGCGATTGTTTGACGTAACCAACGAGCGAACAAATGTAACTAAGTAAACATGATGTATCTAAGGCGCCTACAGTTCACACCGAACACACGCGAAATTAGGTATCGCTACTGACCGTGTTCGATCACGTGACGTATTTACGGAGCCTACTGTTCGAGGTCACGTGACGTATCTAAGGCGCCTACAGTTCACAGCGAACACACGGAAAATGTTGCAAAACTATATGAAATACACACATTTGTTAATTGTTAATGGTTGTTCTAATTCAGAAATCTTCGCGGGCGTGCGCAGAACAACTCACCAAAGTTTTATCGCAATCGGATGAACGGTATAGGAACGCATACGACACAAACAAACAAACAATCATTTATATATATATATATATATATATATATATATATATATATATATATACATACATACATACATACATACATACATACATACATATATACATATATATATATATATATATATATATATATATATATATATATATATATATATATATATATATAGAAGATGGAGGAAAATCATTACTTAGTTAGCTAACAACAACAGATGCTATGGATAGTACTCTTAATGGTGTATTTACATGGCACATGGCATCAAAACAAGCAGTTTCTGCGCCGCGGCATATATTTATTGCGTTACAGGATAAAGCGCGATTAAATTCACAAACACACAGCCATATGATATTTGATCAATTGGGTGTTAATGAAGTCTCGTTGAGGATAAACGGCCAACAGGAACCATCCGAGGATATTTTATTTAATTACGGACAAAACCAAATAGCACGTGCGTATCATCGTTTGCTATCAATTATGGGACGCGATAATAATGTGGATACCGGTCTGCAAAGATCACAATTGGATTTTAGAAATCAATATCCCATCTACTACTTTTCGTTGGAACATCTTGACTTAACCAGACAATTCGTCGTTCATATACACTTTCGAGCTCATGTAACCGCTCCTCCTGCTGGTGGTTACAGAGCAGTTGCTGTCATTCTCAGTGACAAATCGATCCTACTCGAAGGTGTTGGTGGACGGATGAGAGTAATTGATGCACCAGTGGAATTTATGTAATGTAACAATTAGATTAATCTGTTATTAAATTAAATGTCATATAATCATGTTAGTGTTACGTTAACTCCTGGTCAAATTAAAAAATTGCAATCGGAATCAGCTAAAAATTGTGGAACCACAATATCGCTGAAGCACAATCAGATGTCTGGTGGTCAGAATAAACTATCATTGACAGCTCGTCAGATAAAACACTTCAATGATGCTATCAAAGATAAAAAAGGTGTTCAGGTCACTCTCTACGGCCGCGATCAAAATCATGATAAAATCAGGTGGTATATTCCAGCAGTTAGCTGCGTTACCAGCGTTGATTGCGGCCGCGGCCCCAGCGGTAGCAAAAGCCGCTGCGTTAGGAGCCGTTGGTACAGCGGCAGGGATGGCACTAAAGAAAGCTACCGGAAGCTGGTATTAAAAAAAAGAAACGATCAGGAAAGGGTCTACGACTACCAGGAACTCTGTATTCATGGTACTGCGGAAAGTGTCTGAGACTAGGAACAGTTTAATAACTCGAGAACCGAAGGTTCCTTCTCGAGAACCTATAGTTCCCATGTCAAAGTTTGATTTACTCGATGCTGTTAAAAAACTAGAGATAACAAACTTTAGAGGTGTCTTTATGAACAATTACCACAACAGCCAAACAACACTGAAACAGGTATCATTAATCTCGATAACAGCACAGGACCTGGAACTCACTGGGTTGCATACGTGATTGAACCGCGTGCAATTGTTTATTTCGATTCATATGGGTTAGCGCCGCCTAAAGAATTTATGCGTTATGTAAACCGCTTTAAAACTTCTATCTGGTATTCCATGCTACCAATATGCAGCATAGAAGAATTAAATGTCCTCAACGCTATTTCAGCATCAGGAAAACCACCACATAAAACCGTACACAAATATACGAGTAATCGCTTTTTAGAGAGATCTTAGAGTATAATGATTGGGATTTGGGGGAGATCTCTATCAAACCTGAAAAAAACCACCGCGGAAATATCTGCAACCGGTGATGTAAAAAAAATAATCGAAGATGAATTAGCTGAGATGTTAAACCTCACAAGTGTTGATCCAAATGAAATAGTCGTATTTCAAGATAGTCAGGGTAAATTGAAAACTAGTAATGTTTCCCTTGATGATATTTTAGTTAAACAACGCGGTGTAATGGAAAATGCTATCGCGGTTTTTTCCGATCAGGGTAATCTCAAACCAGATGTTCTCATTTCAACTATTGTGGATAGAATTAACAATTTAGAACCATTAAAAAACTACGCGATGAATACGACGACCATATAACTAAATTCGATCAGTTTTCTGAATTACAAAGAAGTATAGTTGACGATATTGACAAACCTCTATTAGATTTCTTTGGAAATTCACCTGTGACCACACCGAAACTCACGGAGATAAAAACCACTATCGATGTTTTGACAAAACTACAATCCGATTATGACGCTCATATCGAACAATTTACTATGTTACGTAAAAACTTATTTAATAAAACGATCATGCCGTTGATAAACTGAAGAGTATCAAGTAAAAATAAGAAGAATTACCGCAGTTGATGTTACCGTGTACTCGGTATCAGGTGTAATCACCCGAGCTGGTATTATACTCTCCTCGATGACAATGATTGCCCCGATAGCTGTTCCAATTTGTATATCAGCGACGACAACAATCGCTGGAATAATTTCGTTTATAACAAAAAAATATCATCATGCAGCCAGCGCAAACTACAAGACTACGTAATTAAATTCCAAATTGTGTCATCCGCGTATTCCCAATTATCCTCGATGATATCATCCTCCCTCGATGATACATTAATATCAGATAATGAGTTTTCAGCGATGGTACATGTTTATGATTGCGCGATGTCAAAATTAGAAAAACAACATGAGTATAATAACAATGGCATCATCGCAAGAACTACTTCAACGAATAGTGGAAAATACCACACCGGTGAAAACCAATATGATCTCAATAACCTGAAAGAATCCTGAATTCAGTGTCAATTTCCCTACTGCGATTCCGGTGAAGGAGATAGCGCTAGCAAAATTACGAGTATACCATAGTTGGCCTAATATTAGATATGCACCATTCTGTGGTCAGCAACCAAATAATTCCCTAGTGTTTGCGAGTAAGAATAAATAAGACGGAACTCCAGACTGGAACGTTGTTTCCATACCATCTGGGTCCTACCAAATTGAACAAATTAATAATGAATTACATCGCAGAATAAAATCCATTACTGGAAAAGAATCGAAAATCGCTATAACAGTTCACGAGCCGACGTTATCATCGGCGATTGAGAAAAACTCACCCGGGTATGCCGTAGACATCTATAACAGCTCGATAAAAACAATATTGGGTTGGCCTGAAAACCCACCTCGGACATCTTTAAAATACCAGAACCTAAAAAATCTGATTACGTCACAGACATAAAATCATATCATGATATCTCCCATGTAAATACCTGGATTAATAAACTAGAATGTTTGACAAATCCTGTTAGTTACAATAACGGAAATTGGTTTTTGGAGATAGGGGTGGATTCTTTAGCAATAACCCCTGCAATCTCAGACTTTTTTTATTCTCTTTATAAAAACCACAAAGAGTATCTAAATAAATTACGGCAGAGTTTGCAAGAACATATTATCGATTTATCATCCAAAACCTCAATCATCAAATATACGGAAATACTAAATCAGATCACATATGATATGGAACTATTTAACTTACGACTTATTCAAGATGTATTAAATGCCAGAGATGGTTCTGAGAGAATAGAATTTGCAAAAAAGTATCAAATGCACGCAGAGGCTATTTCCGAATTTAAGCTTCCCCGGTATGATGTAGACGAACTAAAAAAAAATCAACCAGTGATCTCCTCGATAAGTACTTCCCACAAATACTCGCCGCATGGAAAAAAATACCACCACCACACACAACTATCCTCAAACATAATAATGATCTAGACGGTGGTGGTAGGCATATCGCTCCTCAAAACGTCAATATATCCTCGGTGACTGCAGTGAAATTAGTATGTGATGTTATCGAAGGAAGTTATCAAATAAATCTCGAAGGATTACAATCAAACTCAACAAGGATATATTTTATACTCATTTGCACCAACAGCTCCACCCGGATTTTTCATCATTGAGGATCCAACTAATCGAGTGTATATGCGATATCATAATGATTCATTAAAAAGAATTAATTTCAAACTCACTGACCAGTCCATAATCTGATTGATTTACAAGATGTTTTACAAATTAGTCTGTTTGTGAAATCCTAAAGGATTTTCCATTCGTCTCCAAAACGCAATCAGCGTCAGGTCTGTCTGGAGACTTTGTCTCTGGAGACAGAGTCTCAATAGCGTGACAAACCGAAACCATTTCTCTTTTTTTTTTGTCTGCTTGAATTGGTTTCGGTATGAAATCTTTTAGGATTTTGTTGAAATAGTTTCGGTTTGCTTGAAATAGTTTCGGTCTGTCCACACTCTCTGCTGCTAACCAATACATTTGCTATATCAATGAGAAAATATTAAACACTAACCAATCAATTTGATATGTCAATGAAAAAGTATTAAACACTAACCAATTAATTTGATATGTAAATGAGAAATTATTAAACACTAACCAATCAATGTGCTATGTTAATGAGAAAGTTGTAAACACCAACTAATCAATTTGCTACTTGAACAGAGTCCTTAATATTGTTTAAAGACATCAACCCTTCCCCTTAAAACCCATCTAAAATAAAATTAAAATAATAATTAAAACCAGGAGCTAATATTTTACAATAATGACCGGGTCGATAGGATTCCCTTTGTCAAGGATGGAGTGTTCTTGCGTTACAATACACACACACACAGACACACACACACACACACTTAAAATGACATATATGTAAATTGTATGTGATTGATAAACGGAATGATACATTTGACATTAATTGTCACTCCATTAATCTGTTCTACTGCAAGTCTCTGTCGTTTGTAGAATAATGTATTGTTCGTAAAGAGATTATCGAAAAGACCGTTTCCGCAAACACGGTTTATTTGGTCATCCCAGGGGAAATGTGTTTCAAATGATAAGTGCATGAAACATGTTATTGGTATTAATAGACGTCATTCCAACCACCTAAAAACTTTGAAACTTCAATGAGCGCAACAACAAAGGGGCCATAGGGACAACTGTTTCTTATTTCCGCAACTACATTACTGAATTGTACTTATTGCAAACTTCATAATTATTTTGTATTTCTTGCTTAGGTGTGGACTGAAAAGATAGTTAGCAAATGATCCATACAGTAAACATAGGTTCACCGTCTCGAAATGCTACAAGACCGTAAGTTATAAAGAAAAACAGATGAATAATTAAATTAATAGATACTAATTAACAAATATCACTGAAATCGCACAATATATATTTATCACAAAGTAAAACAAGATATTGGTGGTCAGGAAAGAAAAGTACAGCAGTCGAGGAAAGAATAAAATGGACAGATAAGAACTAATGAACTCTTGTGTAAATACTACAGATGTAGTTGTGTGTGTTTGCTATTAGAGATGGAGTTGTGTGTGTGTTTCCTATTAGAGATGTAGTTGTGTGTGTTTTCTTTTGATGCATATTGTGGCAAACGTAGCAGTGTAAATATCCATTAATTTTTTAAGTGACGGATAAAAGCAGAGGTGACAAAAAGGTTAATCTGGTAAGATTTTTTACACAGATGAAAAATAACTAACTAACTAACGACTTTACAAACAACGTTAAGGAAAAATATTTTAGAACTAATTAAAATGCAGAGTTTCCTGTTATCATCTTGGACTGAAATATGCTTCATCTAGAAAGAAAAAACGTCAATAGTGTTTAAAGAACGGCGGTAGATGTTATATTATAATTGAAAACCCACTGTTGTAAACTTAATGGTATTATGAATATTGCTTGCAAAAATATACTTTTTAGATCGACGTCACTAGGATTTCAGTTTCGTATTATAAAAATAATACAGATTTAAGAGACAAATATAATAAAGATTACGTAATTGTTTGCAAGATATTCTTGAGTTTTCATAATTTATTCACTATTTGACCGCATCCAACCATGAGATTAAGTCACCAGGAGCTAGACTAATACCATTTTGGATTTCTTAGAATGCAGGTACAAGGAGCATGATTAACCACGCCGCAGGAAGCTAACCATGCAGGTTTAAACTAACCATGCTGGTTCAAGCTAACCATGCTGTTTAAGCTAACGATGCTGGCTCAAATACAGTCAGCAAAGTAATTTTGACACCTTAAATGTATTCATGGTCCATTCACTGTTTCTGTTATGAAAAAGAGTATCGCTCTTTACGTTATAAAATGAGTTGATGTTGTACCAGTCCACTGTTTTACATATAACATGTATTTGTTGCTCCATTATACTGTTATATTCAATAATGCATTGCTGGTCCATCCCACTGCTTTCTGTTAATTATTCTACTCCTTTGTTATTGAATTTTTAATTTTCTTGACAGTGTTATGTATATTTTTTTTTGCATTGTGTGCTTGTCGTTTTGATATAACTGAGGAGAGAGATGTAGTACGTCTCTTTAATTTATGTCTTGTACATAACGGTTTTAGTTCAAGACCTAGCTCTTATCATGACCATTTTTATATTGTTTTGAGGTAATCTTTCGTTACGATGATTGAGTTTTTTCTTCAGAAACTGTTATAGCGACACAATTCAAGATGTAAGTAAGGTTTAAATCAACAACATTAATTATTCCTTCTTTAGTTTTGGTCTTCATAACGGAAGTTTTCATTATCAACCATGGTCATCCTAGAGATCAATTTTCAGTTCCTGGATAAGTCGGTTTTCAGCGAAGGTGGGGATTAATAACTACACATGTATGTACATAGAAGGTAGATTTTACAGATGGCAAATGGATATATTCTTAACCTTACCGTAATTCATGGAAGTATCCGGAAGTAACCAAATAGGAGCAATGACGTCACTCTATTTGCGGAAAATAGACTTGCCCAAATTGAATTTAATATGGTGTCGTGTTAGTATGGAAACCTCCGTTAAGCATGAGACGCGTAGACGATAAAGGTGTTATGGACACCCTGGTCGCAGTCGGGTTAGAAATTATAAATCAATGAATGAACTGAGTAAGATTTATTGATTTTTTATCTTGTTTATGCTTTTCGTTACTGAAATCGGCAGGGGGGTACAAACAAACGGGGATATAGACTCAGACTATAGTACCCCTTTTAAGGGAACAATAACTAGATCAATAGTTTCTTCAATTTCTGAAAATTATTAAAATAATTGAAATGGCGAAGAAAGCATTGGACTATCTTAATATAAAGTGTACTTATTGGCAAAGCTCGTGAAGTCTACACTGCAGAGTCTCTAAAATAAAGTGTTAACTCTGGTGTGGTTAAGGAATGTATGAAGGGTTATGAGTTGGTACATGAGGCATATCACACAATGGTGTATAAACTATATAAAAGAAACTGGACAGACAAATGTTTAATTTGCAAGGGTAGAACAACAATTATTTGATCGTTGGTGCTCAGCCAAGAAGATTGATAAAGATTACCATAATCTCAAACAGCTCAAATTAGCTGCAGATTTTTAGAAATGTTTTATAGTTACGTCAAGACCAATCTTAATGATGAAAACATTGGGAAATGATACTTGTACAGCTGCTATAGGTAGTGACTATTTCTTAGCTCAGAAAGATTAATTTGTCAATATGTCTTGCATTAGGCAGTTGCTTTTGATAAGAAGCATCTCAGTTACATACGAGTACGAGTACATGAAACTATCAAGCTGGCATAACTTTAAGGAATCAAATTTTTAGACTGATCATAAATTCTTATATATTTCTACGTGCACTTATTGTAAGAAGAATGAACACTTTATTTCTTGTTGTCGAACTAGTGCATAGAATATTACATCGTTTTATTATATATTTTGTGTCAAACGTAAGACTTCATCCTATCTAATTTTAATAGCATATATCTGTGTAAAAGCTTTAGTGTATAAATCTATGTTTGTATGGAAGAGTTATATATAATGTTTATTATGTTTTTATTTTTCATAATGATTCTATGATATTATTTATCACATGTACTTTCGATTTGACCTTCTTCAAAATCAAGTTCATTGTATACCTGACTAGTAATTTATATTTTGTAAACAAATAAGACGTACTTAATGTGGTTCTACTTTTGTGTCATATATATATATATATATATATATATATATATATATATATATATATATATATATATATATATATATATATATATATATATAAGAAAAATGATGATGCAGCCTTCACTAGCGGAAATCAAACAACGAAAGTTGCATCGATGTTTTCAGTCGTACTCAGAGCAATACTAGCCCTAAAATATATCGAAACGAAGCATGTTTAAACTCTCTCATCTTCTCCTCTTAACTATCATTAAATTCGTCATTGCAATAAAGAAGTTGGTAAACTCACTATTCACCAATATTCTCATCAAAACATACCGAATCTGTACCTCTAACAATATATTATTCCGCTGGTTACCTTGCCCTGTCGGTAATAAAGGTTACGAAAACGCAGAACACGCTGCTAAAATAGCCTTTTCTCTATCTACAACCATCTGATATTAAAATACCATACACCGATTTTAAACCTAGTATTAAAACATCCAAACAGACCGTTCAGATGGCCTAGTGGTTAGAGCATCTTGCCTCCGAAGCGGGAGGTCGTTGGTTCGAAACACGGCCGAGTCATACCAAAAACTTACAAAAATGGTATTAAAGCATAAATATGAGTGATTCTCTAGAACGTTTTAAATGTTGTATTCGTTCCCAATACTTTTTAGAAGTTTCAGTTATATTTATATATCTTGTTCATTCACCTTACTCAAGTAGGTTGTGTATAAATCGAGTCGTGTAGACCATGAGAGCTTTTGGCAGGCTGGGGACTTTGTTTTGTTAATGGGAAGAAACTTTTATTTTGTCAATTATCATGTATTTTGTTTGGTGAGCAAAGTAAATTGTAAAGGAATTATGAAGAGAAAAAGACATCCCAATTTTTGAGTTAGATACGAAAAAAAAAATGCGCGATGACATTATATGCGTTGGTGGAAATAAAACTAGAACAGCCATATGTCATCAGACTGTTATTGCTTTATCCTCAAAGCAGAATCTGTTGTTCCAAGTACGCAGTGGCCGCGTGATAATATCGCACTGCACTGTCAGTGGTTTACATTTAATTTAATAAATCTACATAAATGTCGACTGTGATAAACATCGCAGTTACTCAGTCTGAAGGAATGACGTGGTGATCCGGGACAAATATCCGCCTATTAAAATCCAGCTCTGAGTGGGCACAGCAGTGTCTCTCTCACGTTCAATAGTGACTTAAAACAGTTGAATGCATGCAAATCGGAATTAGAGATTGTTGTAGGTATGCAATAATACAGAAAGCTTACAAAGACGTATTTACCATTGCCTTTAGCCGGGAAAGCTAAGCATACTATACAAGTACACGTGATTAAGAAGATATATTATGAACCAGATGGTAAGTAAAATCCAGTATTTAAAGTGTTTAAATTTAACTTGTAAGTATTACATTTAACCCCAGTGACTAGAGGAAACATTATTTATTACATGTATATGGGATGTAGGTTGAAAAGCTCTAATACTTTCTTTTGGCGATTACATTCAAGAATATATATATATATATATATATATATATATATATATATATATATATATATATATATATATATATATTCTAGATCGCACAAATTTGAATCTTTGACAAAGTACAGCGAATAAATTAGGCATAATTTTGTATCGGTCTTCCCTGCATTTAAATTTTAAAAAGTTCAGACTAAAATATGTATTGAATGTAATTTGAACTAAGTTAAACATCATATAAAATAGTACATGTGTCTATTTTATTATTTAAAAAAAGTTTTTAACAGTCCCCTGCTTGTTATCACTTACGTTGTGAGTCTCGAAGGTGTGTAGGTAAATACATCTTGCATGTAGTCCTAAATTCCACAATACCAAAACAAAAGTGATCGGTTAGGAAAAATTACAGTCGGGTTAGCTCACTATTAGGCCTGTGTTTACTAAACCTATATAGTTTTTATGCAGAGTAATTAAGTTCATTATAGTGGATCGATTCATAAATTGCTAAATTCTCGTTGCGCACTGGAGAAAAACCCCAACCAACTTATTGTGATTACTACAATTTACAGTGAAATAGTTCACTATTAATTAAAACACTCTTAGATCCATGTTGTCAGCGCAGTTTATATAATACGTATGTTAAACAATTGGGTATTTACCACGAAAATCAAGAAATATAGTCAAGATTAAAATCTACTGAGAAAAGTTAAAAACATTTACAAAAATGTTTTTTTTCTCAAGGAGGTGATTAGATTTGTGCTCTGTTTGACATTTCGGGACCTTATTATGTAATAACTTTGTCTTTGAACCATCTTTAAAATTTTCAAAACTACTTTAAGTTACATAACTAATGAATGATAGGGCGACATTTCTTTTATACGTTCAGTCATTTTTTTTAACGTATGATGAAATAAACCAGAAAAATCCTGCAACAAATTTGTCATACGTGTGGGGTTTACTTGTACGCACAATAACTGAAATATAGTATGTGATCCAAATGTCATACAATGAGCTATTACGTCTTAAAGCGTGTAAAGGTCCTTACAAAACGCATTAAGAAAAAAGTGAAGACAAGAAACTTTGTAAAATTTAACAGATAATTTATTTCCCTAGAAAATTTAGATAAAAACGAGAAGAAGAAAAACTTACGGTTTTACGAATCAAATCCAAAAATAATCAAAGAATTAAAAACTAGAAGTCCTAGTAATACAAAGTCTTAATGAAACAGAGTTCGAATCCCAATGAAATCCCAAACTGAAAGTCAATGACATATGCTGTGGTCAGAGTCGTACCGATGTGACAATTAATTTAGAGCACTTGTATTTCCAGGGAAACCAATCTTGAAATCCAAATAATTTGAAAATAAAAGAATTAGCCCAAAACTTGTCAAAACATAAAACACTTTAACTAAAACGCAAACCATATTCTCGTATGGAGGTCAATAGTTTATCCTTCTGGGGAAAAACGTTTGTAACAATAAACACATTATTTGTCACGTACTAAAAGTATGGCCTCGATTCAACGTTATGAATCTTACTCTGAGAAAGAATTTTAAAAAAGAAAAAGTTGTTTACTACAACTCTTACTGTTTCTGAATCGAGACCAGGAACTAGGTCAGCATTATATACGATTTTTCTATTATTAGTTATTTACCTTAATTTTTTTTTAAAATCAGAACGGAATTATATTCCAGTACATAAAGTTATATTACAATATCATGTAAAGGAATAAAAATAGTAAAACTAACAAACAAGCAATTAAATTAAAACAAATATAAATTAAATGAAATATGCATAACAGTCTGTGTTGTTTCTGTAATGTAGATTTATTCATCTAGTTTGCTTGATACTGATTCAAAATGGAGTAGTTTGATTCTATGATTTTCAGTCTTAACAAATGTATAAATTATATATCAAGTAATAAATTTGTACAAAGTATAGATGTCACAATTTCCCCCCAAAAATGATGTCAATAATTAGAATTAGTACCACCGTGTTCATCAGTCTTGCTTATCACGTACATAACAATCCATTTATCTCTAACAAACGACGAGGTCCCCAGTCGCTTTCTTGAGCGAGTGATTGCATACAAACCGATAAGTTTTTCAATGTAAACCAGACTGTCGATGCTATATAGCAACTTTGAGAATTGATAATTCACGGCAAGAACTGATTAAATTTAAATCAAATATGCAAGTTTTGGTTGTATTTTTTTTCTTTCCTAAACTTAAGCAATCAATCTGTCTACTTTTAAATTTTGAGAAAGTGATAACATTCTTCACATTGTCTTCGGATAAATGCATGAGTATGTACTTCTTCATATCGAAGAACTTTATACTTATTGCACATATATAAACTTTTGATGTGATGTAGATAATTAAAAACCTCTTTCGGGCCGTGTTCTCCATTTACTAATCCAATCTACTCAGGACACAATGATGCCACCATTTTCGACTAATAATGTATAGAAGTAAGTTGTATGTATAATTAATGGTAATACTAAGAACATAAAGAAGAATTAAATAATTCTCTCAAAGGAAAATGAGATTCTTTTTTATCATCTGTGTATATCCGTTAGTCTCGAGAGTCGATAGAAGTGCGCCCAGGAGAGATGCCCCGGTTTGGTGGATGTTCAGCGTCGGTAGTGGATATGTAGCCAAACACGGGAGTGGCAGTCCTTGCTGAAATAAAAAGCTGAGTCTGATGTGTGTTCGAGCTGCTTATTTTCCTCCGATATAGTTTCTCATCAGCTAGCAAGCGTAGCTTTCATCGCCGGTTGCAAACCAGTGATCAGAGCGTGCTGCAATCTAAGCCAGTTTAGATTAACTTCTTCCCACGTGTTAAATCTGATGTCAAGCGATTTCATGTTGCGCTTGCATACATCCTTGAATCGGAGTCATGGGCGTCCAATCGACCTTTTGCCAGATGCATGTTCCGAAAAAGAAGGTCTTTGGGGATTCGTCCGTCATTCATCCGACGTACATGGACCAGTCATCTGATGAGACGTTGGCGCAGGAGTGTGGCCATGCTGGTAATCGTGGCTCGTTCAAGCACCACATTGTTTGTTACTTGATCACTCCAAGTGATCCGAGTATGCGTCGCAGTCATCCACTGTGAAAGGTGTTCAGTGTTTTCTCGTGTGATGCGTAGAGTCCAGGTTTCACTGGCATACATGAGAGTGTTAGCACACAGACACGGTACACGGAGATCTTAGAGTTGAGGGACCGCATTATATTGTTGCACACTCTCTGAGACATCCTGGAGAGAGTTGCTGGTGCCTTTCCAATATGTCGCCTTTGTTCTTGTACAGTGTTACGATGCTGGTGTCTCTCATGTCCTGATGCACTTTACTCTCATAACAGTACTGGCAGAGGAGGTCGTACAGGTGTGTGAGCAGCACGCTGTAGCCACACCTGATAATTCATGCTTGGCCGCCATCCTCCCCTTGGGGCTTTACCTTAGGAAGTTTCTCTATGGTCTTATTTAGTTCTATCAGAAGGTTGCTCGTCTAGTTCGGCCATAAGCGGGACTTTTGAATGGTGTTGAGGCCATCGTTGGTCACGTGGTGCTCTCTAGAGTACTGTTAAGAGTAGTGCTCCAACCAACGCTCCATATTATTACCCTTGTCATGGATGGTATTGCTTGCAACAGACTTCAGTGTTGCTATCACTTTCTTTGTGGGACTCTTTGCTTTCTTTATGAGACATACATGCCTCTGACGTTTCCGATATTTGCTGATGACTGGATGCTCTGAGAGAGCTGAATCCAGTATTCATTGGTGCACTGCCGTGCTAACCTCTGCACTTCACATCTGGTACATCTTTGTGAATATAGAGTCCTATAGCAGGGAGATCGTTTAAATTCCAGCTGAGCACTTTGACGCTCTTCTATGACTGACGTGAGTATGGCAGTTATCCTCAAACCAGTCGATGTTCTTTGACTGCTACTTACCATAGATCCGTGTGGCTGTGCTGTACAGTCTCTCTTATCTGATCCCATGTCTCTTTGGCACTGCCGTTGGGAGGTTATAAATAAAACGTCTTGGAGAGGACATATGTGAATTCCTCAGCCTTGTCTGGATATTAGTTCTTACTCACGTCAATGCGTGTTTTGCCCTCTTGTCCAAAGCGGTGTACGTGTTTTGGCTGAAGCGTCATTTTTCAGCACACAAACGAGTGGTCAATGTCACAGTCAGCGCTGTAGAAGGTACGGGTGAGAAACGCACACTTCATGGCAGACCATCAGTTTTGTCTGAAAGAATAAATTGGTGATGATGAGGTCGTGGTACGAGAACATCTCTATGAGTCGCTGCCCATTCTCATTCATCTTCCCAATGCCAAACGTACCAAGACAGGAAGGCCAAAAGTGATGCTCAGCACCCAAGTTCTCTTCCTTTGGGATGTTGTCCATGAGCGAGTTTAAGTCGTCGTAGCTTGGTATATGAGTTGGAGCTTAGTGTGAGATCGTAAACGCTGATCAGGTTGACAGGCCCGGTTTTGGTGTGCAGGCAGAGAGATAACAGTCCTTCGTTTCCTTGTTGGCAGGTTTCTATCATCCCCAGCAGAGAATTCATGATATAGAATCTAAATACTAAAATTTCTAGCTACTTCAGCGCTCTTCCCTTGCCAGATGAACATGTAGTTCTCTTCTCTGAGGGACACGGAATCTGGTAGCCGTGTCTCCTGTAGGATTTACTGTCAATTGCTCGCCGACAATTGCTCGCCGGTCAATTGCTCGTGGTTAATTGCTCGATATAACAATTGCTCGCGGGATGTACTGCTCGCCGGTCAATTGATCGCGAGAACAATTGCTCGAAGGCCAATTGATCTCTTTGAAAAGTGCTCTAACAGGTGTAACTGTTTCTGAAATATACTTAGCGAAATAATAACAATTTTAATTATTGTCTACTCAAATACATTCAATAAGGGAATCAACAGGTATATAAGGCAGGACAAATGCTACTTTTCTCAAACGTAATATTAACTTACTAGAAATTTACTAATAAAATTTCTATATTAAATATTATAATACAATTTGTTTTTTAAATGGCACTAAGATTTGCGACTAGCGAGAAAGGAAAGCGCAAACTTATTGATAATGGTCATGTATACATCAAAGATAAATCGAACGGTGAAAAAACGTTTAGGAAGTGCGAATATTCTAGAAGATAAAGGTTCATGGCCGAGTTCATACGATTGCAGATAGTATTGCGAAAAGGATTGGAGAACACAATCATTCTGGCAATGCATGTATAGCGGAAGTTTTGGATGTCATGCATAACATTATTGACAGAGCGGTCACCACACAGGATGGACCGCAGAACATTGTTGCAGATGCTTTAAATCTTGCATCTCAACCAGCACTTGGTCAGCTAACAAGCGTCAACAATATGAAAAGGGTGATTCGACGTGCACGCAAACGTAAAGGAGCAATGCCAGCAAATCCCTTGTCGCTGCAAGACTTAGTTATACCAGATGAGTTTAAAAAAACTCTCAAATCTCAAGACTTTTTATTATACGACAGCGGGCAAGGTGACAAAAGAACTCTAATTTTCTCTACTCATCGAAACTTGCAACTTTTAGCAAGATCACAGCACTGGTATGCTGACGGAACGTTTAAAACTGTTCCACCATTATTCGCTCAGTTATACACTATTCATGGACGTATTAACAATAATATTGTACCAGCTGTTTTCGTTTTAATGTTGGAAAAAAAAACTGAGGAAAGCTATCGAATGGTTTTCAGCAAACTGAAACAATTGGGGCCATCAATGAGACCGATATCGGTGATGACCGATTTTGAAACGGCGACTGTGAAAGCCTTCCAGCATGAGTTTATTGGAATACAACTCAGAGGATGTTTCTTTCATTTTTGTCAGTGCCTATACAGAAACATTCAATCAAACGGTCTTCAACATCGCTATGAAAATAATGCAGATTTTGCTATGCAGATGCGCCATTTACCAAGTCTTGCATTTGTTCCTGTTGAAGATGTAGTTCTAGCATTTGAAGAATTACTTTCACGTGTTGATTTTCCTTTGGAATCACAGCCAGTACTTGACTACTTTGAAGATACATGGATTGGACGGCCTACACGAGGCAACAAACGTCGACCGCCACGTACACCACACTCAATGTGGAGTTGTTACGACAACATTAACGATGATCTTCCAAAGACGAACAACAGCTGTGAAGGATGGCACCGATCGTTTAGCGAGTTGATCGGTGGAAATCATCCAACTATATGGAAATTTATAACAGTTTTGCAAAAGGAACAAGGCCTAAATGATGCTAAAATTGAACAATCTTTGGCTGGCCAACCTATACAGCCTCAAAAGAAGAGATACAGGGATGCAGCGTCCAGAATCAAAAAGATTGTTGAAACTTATAAAGAAATTGACTTGATGGATTACTTAAGAGGTTTGTCGCATAATTTGTCGTTTTAATACGTGATATAAAAGTTTGGTATATACACGTATTTTTAAGATACTGGTTGTATAACTTGTCTTTATTTTTAATAAATGTTAAACAAGTATTAGTCGTTTGGTTCTTCTTAATAATGTTAACTTATTCAGTTACAATTGGCGATCAATACACCTGCGAGCTATTGTTCTCGCGATCAATTGACCGGCGAGCAGTACGTTCCGCGAGCAATTGTTATAGCGAGCAATTAGCCACGAGCAATTGACCGGCGAGCAATTGTTGGCGAGCAATTGACCGGATACCCTCCTGTAGTACGAAGATGTCGACCTGGAGTCTTGCAAGTTCGTCGTTGATGAATGAAGTTTTTCGAAATTCTCTGATTGCCTGAAGATCATCTGTGAGTCCATTCATCATGGTCCGGATATTCCAGGTACCTAGCTTGAGGATTGGAGGTTTCCTTGTTGATTTTTGTTTGTTATTTCTTGGTGCAAAGGTTGCAGTCCGCTTTGCCAGTTACTCGCCTACCTTAATCCCTTACACACCCAGTAAGGCAGACGAACTGTGGCGAGACGGCTCATTATTGTCTGGGGAATGCCCAGCTTGAGGCGGTTGGTAGTTGTTCAGTGAGACTTGTTGGTTTCTCCTACAGTCTGAAGCAATCCCTGGCGTCTGACCTCAATCGAGTGATGACTTATAACCGGTAAATTGCTGCTTCCCGTGTTGTGTCGACGCTGTGAATCGAAGCTGGAGTGTCCTCTCCTGGGCGCAAGCCTAGGCATGGTGATTAAGAATTAGTCGTTGCCCATATATTTGAATTCCCCTCTCCACGCAGCTGATGGATCCAAGGTAAAGGACAATCCTATACGTAATATCACCAGCGGCGTCGCAGGAGTTACCGAGATGACACTGAAAATGCGAAGCTGCCTTAGAGAATCGGTTTCATGATTTTCTATTAGGGTTTACTCCCTTAGCCTTTCCCATCCGAGGGTATAGTCGCAAGGCAGCAAAGGTTTGAAGTCAGAGTTTACCTTCTCTTAGATGGGCGACCACCCAAGGTTAACGAGCCACATCAGCCCGAAGCGTCTAGTTTTGAGGTGCCAGAAATTCTCCTGTCATCCCTTCTATCTGGTGAAGGCTTTTAGCTGTATTTTTTATATATACATATGACAATAATCTTTAACTCTTAAGTTTGGATGTTACCATACATGATACAAGTCCGTCCTTTACAAGTCGGCAAACTCTCTTTAATGTTTTATATGGAGTCTTTTCATGGTTGTTTATGTTTCCTTTCTTTGTCATTGTTGCACTTTCAATTTCTGTATGTCACCGTTACGCTTCCTCTTTTCTTTCGTTCCAGATTATCGTTTCTTAGTATTTCTTCCTCTTGCTTACAATTACATCCTTGTCTGTACATTAACGATGATAAATGTCAGTATTCAAATCGAATCATGCAAACAATAGATCCACTAGTTTCATACTAATATGAAATCTTGTATGATAGTAACTGGACAAATGGACATCAATGTTTCAAATAAGATATTGTAGACAGGAATATTCCGTCTCGCCTGATAAGTTTATCTTATGTGCATATATTTTGGTCCTCGTGACATGGAAATAAATGACAAATTAGAGAATATGTGTAAATGGTAGACTATATCTAATATAATAGTACGCTAGCGATTATTTACTTTCTAAAATTTACATTAGATCTCAAATATCATTTTTTAAACTGTAACCGAACTCAGTATACGCATTTGTAATACTTAGGCGAATTGTTTCGGAATAAATTATGTATTAGTTAACTCTGTTAAGAATGTAATCTGGATTGAAATTCCTCCCAATTTACTCGATTTTACAATTCTCCTTGAATTTGCTTAATGATGATCAAGTTAAATTATGGTCATAAACGTAAATAAAAAAGTTAATTTACTTCTTCACTGCTCCAAAAGAAGAAGAAAAATCAGCAAGTAAAAAACTTGGCTTTCACCTGAAAGTAATCAGTTGATGTTTGGCATTACTAAAATGTACTCAGTTCATACCACCAAATGTTCATATAAACGAATTAATCTTTAAAAATACAAATAATCTGAAGAAAATTTTACAATTCGAAAACTGGCTATAATAGGATAAAAAGACTCGACATCAAGTGTTTTTTGCCAAAACTGAGTTTAAATCTCTAAAACAATGACCATACTGTTTCTTGAAGCGCAAAATAGGTACCCGTATGATGATCACGTGATCAAGTTTACATCACGTACTCTTAACATGACCATGAAAATAACCAATCAGTTTACTTTAAGAATAAAAACATTTTAAAAAGTTGTTTACTTCTCCAAAAGTATTTACAAATTCGTGGTCAGTTATCCAATATAGCCTCAAACTCGCTTTTTATTTCTCACAACAACAAAAAATTGAAAAGAAGAAGAACTTGTTTATGTGGCTGTTACTAATTTTGATATAAGGTCAGGATCTAGGTCAGCCTGAGGTTTTTACGAAAAATGTTAGGTCAACTGATTTTCAGGAAAACATTCCAGATCAAGTAAACAAGATTATATTATAATATCATGTAAAAGAATTTAAAAAAATTTAAACTAACAAACAGAAAATTAAATTAAAATTAAAATAAATGTAAGTTAAATCAGATATACGTAACAATACATGCATGCATGCATTTTGGAATATTTGTTGGCATATAAGCAGATATACGTGAGTGATCTGGCGTTTCTAATACTTCAGTCTAATTTAAATTTCGATAATTAATTGTCTCTCCATAGCTTGCCTTGTGCTGGACAGTTTACAGAGAAAAGAATGAAACGTATGTTACCTGGTTATATTTAGGATATAAAATATATTTTGTTTTGTGTAATTTGCATAATCACTATTATATAATATTTTTTCTGCACAATTTTTTCTTACTAAAACATTCGCTAGTGCAGCTAGACACTGTATAGAAGAACGCCTGCGTTTTGGTTGATGGGTGTTTGTGATAAGGTTTACAGTTACATAAAAAAGGATATTATTTTAGAGATTGTCTATACTAGTATATTGCTGCAGAGTTAATGAAACCAATGTATACCTATAATCCATAGCAGTTTTAAACATTTATTTTAATGTACTTAAAAGATAAACTGATAAATACATATTCTTGGGCATCATCGGACACCTACTCTACTCCATTTTTTTAACGATTTTACCTTTCTTTCTTTCATCCTGTAATTTATTAATAATGTCTTAGACAAGTCAAATAATGTTTCATGTGTTAATTAACTAATTTACTAATGCTCGTTAATATTGAGTTCAAGTATGCAAGTTGGCATTTGTTTGTAAACTGTGAAATGAAGGCTCCAACTTTAACACAGCTTTTATGTTTGTGAATACAAAACGGTGTGCACTGAACGTAATAACAGTTTTTCATGTTACACAAAATGGTTGACTTTTTGGATGATGTGAAATTTTTGTTCCGTCCCCATATTCTGCACTGAAACGGTATTTCATTTATATTTCTTATTTTAAAAAATCTGATCACAGGAGTACAGATTATTAATTCTCTTTGTGGGTTCCTGGTTGTTAAACTACACTGTGACATAAATCATTCTCTCACCAGACATGAATGAATGAATGAATGTTAAATTAAAGTGAACCGGCCACGAAGGGTCATTATTCATTATTTCATCTTTCAAAAGAAAGTTATTTAATTTTTCCCGTGGGGTAAAGAATGGTGCCACATCCCCACGGGCGTTTATGCACACATAGTGTGCTATTTAATTTGGTCGCCCCTATTGAGGGACTATCGACATGAATGTAGGACCTGGGTGAGTGGGAATGGATCAAACACGCACTCAACCCTATCAACCAATCAGAAGGAGTGTACTAGAGGTGCAATGGCACCAAATAATGACTGGTGAAAATGGTTTTCACGTCTCGTCATTTTGAAGGTTTGAGGTCACGAGAAAGGAGGAAAAGATCCGATAAGCCAGCCCATGTATGTCGACAGCCTTGAAACGCCCGACATACTATGAAAACATGCTTGTCACTAAAGGAGAGATTCTTTGCAGGAAAATTTATATATCATATGACGCTTATACTCATTGAAATGTCCCAAATGTGCCTTGTCATGTCGCATATTGTTTCATGGAAATGCACGTCTAACTAACCCGTCAATACTAGATATATATCTTGGTTTGAATCGTGTTTCAGGGAATCTGCAGAGCATGTCAAGTGTTGGTGGCAAGATACCGTGAGGGGATTAGTTGTTTCAAATTGAAATTGACGACTTCACCAAACATTTCCATGTCCCGATATGGGTGTCGAAAAAATCAGTTCCATATACCAATTATGATCATCGACCTTCCTGAATCAAAATAAATCCGATATACAGTACGTTTTTCAGATATCACCAAATTGTTCACGTGTCCCGAGATATTAAAACATTTATATTAAAATATATTATGCTGCAAGAACATAAGGACTATTTGTTAAATCTGAGCATGTCATTACCATTTAGACCGCACCGGTGACCAAGTGGTTCAGCGTCCGCCGCGGAAGCGGTAGGTCGTGGGTTGCATGTGGTATTAGGGGGAACATTACAGATGGACGTACATCACAATTAATTTTACTATTTATTCTCTACATATATTTCTCAGTACTGACCTTTCAACTGTGTGACAATCAATACAAATCATATGTTAATCTAAAATACATCGAAAGATGACTTCACGGTGAAGTTCTTGTCAAGGGTTCACCGGATATTGTTTTGAGCGGCTGCACTGCAATCTGAACAGCATGTACACAGAACACAGATTTCACTTCCGAATCATCGAAAAGGCTTTTTTACTCAATGTGCACTGTCACCAAAATACACACAGAGAACCACTCTCTCAGCTCATATTCTCAAGAATAAACAATTGCCTTTTAAATCCCTACCAAAAATGCATCAATATAACTCTTCTATCACCACCTAAATGAAAGAGGAAAAAAATGTTCATAAAAAATAGACTGGAACTACATTCGATGGTACTGAACTGGAAATAATGATGTGATTCCAGATAGGCGATCGAAATGACTCCACCCATGTGCATGAAAAATGATCTAGTAGTCTAAAGTGCATGAACTTTGACCGCCATTAAAATAGAAAAAATAATTTTGTTATAGTAAATAATATTAAGTTTCGAAAGTGGAATAAATGACTTACAAAATAGTGAACAATTTATTTCTTAGCATCTGTATGTTTAACTAACCCGCTATTTAGTCCGTATACGTTCAAGAAACAGCAGACTAGGTACTGGTTTGTTGCGTAAGACTTTTGTGTTCTTTGGTTTCTCGCTTTACCCTCAGAATGGGAAAGACAATCCGCCTCACACATAGAGGATTGCTCAGGGTACACAGGTAAGCCAGAGTTTGTTAATATTGCCGTAAGAACATGCAATTCTTGTAATAAACAAAAGACTGCAATACTGCTTACTGCTGATAATCTGTCGCTGACAAGCAGTATTCCGGGAGAATCCATCTGAGATTCAGCTCTTCGGTATCATTTCCTGAAGTTTGTATGTTAGACTTTCGCTATCCTATCATTTCGGTATTATTTCACCGCAGTCTTGCTCTAACCTGCCACCTTGTTTGTTTTGTTGTGGCACCAATCAAAACTATAATAACTATAATTTTCGTGGTACAATATATATGGATTCTGCCACCAAATAGCAATGAACACGATAGTCATTAATAGTGGCCAATGACTGACAGTCGTAGAAACTTCAGAGCGCAGTCAAAATATATTATTTCATCAATGACATTAAACACCACAGTCAAACCAGTCTATTATTACTTCATTTAAGTCTCAACCTGTCGGAAAGTTAAACAGTGCTTGTAGTAGAGGCCTGATTCATATGCGTATCCCTTACAGCTGTGATGCAATTAAAAATGCTCACGAGTGTAGGTTTAGTACAATACTTATGCGTAGTCTTGCGACTTTATGTCACGGACCGAAGCAAAACCAACTAGTTTAGTTACACAGTGAAAATTTAAAGAACACTTACAGTATTGGCGAAATATACCCTAAATAATTATACCACAAGTGCAAAAGTATAGAATGTTCCGAATGAATTCCAAGTCTTGAATGTCCTGATGTTTCATAATTAAGCAGAATGTCGTTGGATGAGTTATCAATTATCTCAAAGTAGTGTCTTAGTCCAAACATCAATGAGCACATTGTAGTTCCAATGAGTAAATTAAATAAATAATGTATCTCTAGTTATATCTGAACACAAGTGTAAATGAATCTACAGACTGTTCTTAATAACAGGAATGAATAATTGTTTACCAACCCCAGCCCCCTTTATATACATCCACATTTGACTTAAATTGCAATAGAACGTCATGGAAATTAAATAATTTCTATGGAAAATTTCATTAAGCCTTGAAGTCACGTTCTAATTGCGTTCACTACTTAAAATCATAACAGAAGTCAGGCATGCAAAAACCCCATCAGCAACCCTCAAGTATATACAAATATCAAGCACACAAGCAGCAGAGAGGGTGAACAGACCACCACTTTCCGACACAATTTTTGATTGAATCTTTAAAACAAAAAATAGAGCCTTCCTACGAAATCGCATATTTTAACCCAAAAAAATAAGTCTCCATTTAGCAAACGGAGACTTTACGATTTTTCAATCAATTTTGGTTGCAACGATGTGGTCAATCACCCTCTCTGCTGCTACAAGTTAACAAAAAATAATAAATGATTTCAACCGAATATTTGATCCAGTCCTTAGGACTTTACAAACAAACTAATCGCTAACACCTCGTGTTGTAGATCAATTAAATTATTTGACTGGTCGGTGAGTCGGAAATTAATTCTCGTTAACGAATTATTATGGCATCGCATGTAGACAGGATTAATTGGGTTTTCAATAATTAGGAATCCTGGAGGAGCTGTTGGTGCAAACGAATAAAGAATATATCCTTGCTGAGCTTGATTTGATCGTTCGAGATTAATTTGATAGCTTCCTTCGATAACATCACATACTAAATTGAGCGCAATCACTGAGGATATATTCACGTTGAACGGAGCGATATGCCTACCGCCACCATCTGGGTCATTATTGTGTTTGAGGATTTTTATTTCCGGTGATGTTGTTTTTTTCCATGCATCATGAATTATTTTAAAACCAACATCGATGGTGTCACTGAGAAGTTTTTTTTTAGTTTTGGTACGTTATATCCTGGTAGTTTGAATGTGGGGATATCTTCAACGCGGATTTTATAATCTGATGCAAATCCGTCTCTCGATATGGGATTATCTTCATCTAATATATCCTGAATAATTTTTAAATTAAATGTTTCCATATCGTCGATAATTTTGTTGCATGTTTCTACGACGCTGATAAATTCATCTCGGGTGAGAGAGCCGGATTTAAGAGATATTAACAACAGTGAAAAATCATTATTCATTGCCTTGAAATTGTCATTGATTTTAAGATCGTGAGCAGTAAGAAATCTCTCTCCCTTATTTATTATATTGTGAAGGATATTAAAAAGATCTGTAGTGACTTGGTGATCTTTATAACTTTTTACTGGATTATTGGGTTTTATCACGTCGGTGATATAATCGGTTTTTTGTGGTTCTGGTAAATCAACGGTTTCCCCCCCCCCCCCCTTGGTGGTAATTCAGGCCATCCTAGTACGGTTCTAATAGAACTCTGATAGATATCTACTACGTATCCTTCTGTGCTTATCTCAATTGCGGATGATAGCGTCGGTTCATGAACCGTTATAGCGATTTTCGATTCTTTTCCAGTAATCGATTTTATTCTACGTTACAATTCAGCGTTGATTTGTTCAATTTGGTATGATCCGGTTGGTATCGAAACAACGTTCCAGTCTGGAGTCCCGTCGGGTTTATTCTTACTCGCAAACACCAAAGAATTATTCGGTTGTTGACCACCAAATGATTTTGATCTGATATTAGGCCAGCTATGATATACTCGTAATTTTGCCAGCGCGATCTCACGCACTGGAATCGGAGAAGGGAAGTTCACACTGAATTCTGGATTCGTTGATGTTATTGAGATCATGCTTGTTTGTACTGGGTTTGTGTTCTCCACTATTCGTTGAAGTAATTCCATCGGTGTTGTCATTGTTATTATACTCATGTTGTATTTCTAATTTTGATATCGCGGAATTATAAATACTGACCATCGCTGAGAACTTACTATCTGATATTAATGTATCATCGAGTGACGACGATATCATCGAGGATAATTGCGAGTATGCGGTTGATACAACATGAAATTGAATTAAGTAATCTTGCAGTTTACTCTGGCTGCATGATGATATTTTTTTTTGTTATTCCGGTTGATATACCCGCGATTGTAGCCGCCGCAGAAATGCAAATTGGAACTACGACCGGGGCAATCATTGTCACCGATGCAAGTATTATTCCGGCGCCAGCGAGAACGCCTGATACCGAGTACATGGTAACATCAACTGCGGTGATTCTTCGTCGGTATTTTTTTATTTTTATTTGATACTCCTCTGCGAGGGTTTTGAGTCTAGTTTGAAATTCTCTGACATGATCATAGCGATATTGAGATGATGAAATCATCAGTGATGACATTTTATTTTTAAATCAGTTTACGATTTCAATTGAAACCGTTATTTACTTAAATCCGCTACGAATTCCAAATACCACGTTGTTGAAATCCTAACCAAATTTTTATCAGTAGATGTTATCGTGAACTTTTCAGTTGTATCCTTGTCGATGATCGTTGAAATCGTATTGTTGACCCCGGATGAACTCGACGATGAAATATTAAATTGAGTCGTTGTCACTAGTGTTAATCGATAAATACCTTTAACGGTTGCAGTGATATCTAATTTGTTATTTGTAGGTGTCCACGCAAATGATCCGTGTTAGGTCGTATATACTACGTTGTTGGTTTTCTCATGAGGAATATTTGTTTTTTCAATGATTATTATTATCCTCGAAAAATCATTTTTGATTGTTTCGATAAAGTTTTTCGTCTCATCGATGGATTTTTTAACTTCAGCGAGGGTCGGGCCTGTCAGAGATGTGGTTTCAGACACAGGTGTTCTCCCAAGAAATTTATCAACGATGGTATTAAGTGTTGTTTGTCTCACCATAAACATATTAATATCTTTGAGAGTCATTGTAGATGTAGCTGGGATACCAAAGAAACTATTAGCGACGTAGGCATTGTGAGTATGCTTGCCAATAAACTCGCTAATTTCAGCGAGAGTCATGCCTGCCACAAGTGCGGTTCCAAAAAACTTAACAACGACGTCGTTAGTGGGTTTTTGTACCTTTTCAAGATTTTCTATTATTTTAGAAATATCATTGTAAATATCGAGATAATTTGCCTTGATTTCATCTTCATTCATCATCCTCCCCGCCCCCTTGTTAAAAAAGAATAGCGATAGAAAGTTTTTAATTTCAGCGAGAGTCATGCCAACCACAAGCGGAGTTCCAAAGAATTTATGTACGACATTTTTGCGAAAAGTACTATAACCTCGTATATGATCATCCAGCTCACGGCCGCGGGTGGCAATTATGCTGTCGTGGGCGTCAATCGCGTCGGTGATCGTAGACACAAGTTCGCCTGGTTTAAGTTTTCCACCGTTGGAATACAGCGCAATAGAGTTTTCAGCGGCGTCGCGCTGCCGTATCAAAATGTCATCCAATGACACATCACTGCTTTTCAATTTACCCTGGAGATCTTGAAATACAACTATTTCGTTCGGGTCAACACTTACTAAATTTAACGTCTCAGCGATTTCATCTTTAATTATTTTTTTACATCCTCGATAGAACCCGCAGATGTTTCCGCGGTGGGTTCCGACATTGACAGAGATCGTCCCCAAATATCAATCATTATTGTAAAGACTCTAGTATTTTTAATTTATTGATTCTCTAAAATTACCTTGTAATTTTCCACTCGTGTATTTATTTACAACCAGATGAGGTGGTTTTTGTGACGATGAAATCTCCGCGAGGACATTTAATACTTCACGGCCGCATATCGGTGGATCATTTAATTGTTGTGTTGGCAGCGTGGAATAAAAAATTGGAAACACCGCATAAACTCGCTTGGCGGAGGTAACCCATATGAATCGAAATAAACAATCCCACGCGGATCGATCGCGTATGCAACCCAGTGAGTTCCCAAACCGCTGCTGTAATCAAGATTGATGATACCGGTTTCAACGCGTTTAGGTTTTCTCGGTAATTGATCTCTCATAAAAACCCCTCTGAAGTTTTTTATCGCTAGTTTTTTAGCAGCATCAATTAAATCAAAATTGGACATAGGGAGATTTGGGATTTCAACTAATAAACCATTCCTGGTATTCTTCTTAGACCCTTTCCGCTGTACCATGAATACGGGGTTCCTGGTAGGTACAACCCCTTTCCCTTTTTTTTATATCCTTTCCCAGTTGCTTTTTTCAACGCCATCCCTGCCGCGGTCCCAACGGCTCCCAACGCAGCCGCTTTCGCTACTGCTGGGGCAGCCGCTGAAATCAATGCTGGTATTTCAGCTAACAATGGAAATATACCACCTGATTTTATCATGTTGGCGACTGCAGCCTTTGAAAATACAATTTGAACCCCTCTCTTATTCTTTAGCGCATCATTGAAATGTTTTATTTGACGATCCGTCAATGATATTTTATGTGTACCGCCAGACATCTGCGCTGGTTTCAACGTTATTGTGGTTCCACATTCTTTAGCGGATTTTGATCGCAATTTCTTGACCTGACCATCAGTCAGCTTGACACTAACAACACTATATGTCATTTTATTGTTAAACACATTTATGCTTTCAATTGATCTAATTGGAAACTCTTCAAGTTTAATTTACATATTTTCCACTGGTGCATCAATGATCCTCATTCGTCCACCAACACCTTCTAACAACATTGATTTGTCGCTGAGAATAACAGCAACCGCTCTATAATTAGCAATAGCGCCACGAAGGACATTGGCTCTGAAGTGTATATCAACGACGGATTGCCTTGTTAAATCAAGATGTTCCAGCGAAAAGTAGTAGATCGGATAAAAGTTCTTAAAATCATATTGCGATATTTGCAAACCAGTATCAACATTTTGATCACGGCCCATATATGACAGCATACGATGGTACACGCGCGCAATATGGTTTTGACCGAAATTAAGTTGTATGTCTTCGGATGGTTCCTGCTGGCCATTTATTCTCAACGAGACCTCAGTAACTCCTAATTGATCAAATATCATATGACTGTGCAATTGTGATTCCACTCTTGTCATATCCTGCTATGCAATAAATATATGACGTGGAGCTGCAACGCCTTGTTGTGATGCCAAGTTCCATGTAAATGTACCATTGATATTTGATTGCTTAACATCCGTTGTTGTTGTTAGCCAACTTAGCAATGATTTGCCACTTGAGTCCATAAATGAAAGTAGCCGCTCTTCCGTGGTAATTGATGGGGTCATTACTGGCATCCACAAGACCAATTTAGTTAAAATGACTTTACCAGCGTCAGCATCTGGATTTGCAGGATCCGCTGGAATTCTCCAGATTGCATCATTGTCACTACCCTTTCGCACGAGTACTACTGTATGCTTCGCTCCATAAATAACTTTTCGTACATTTCTGCAGAATCCAAATATATGATGCAACGGAATCGCACATGAAAACGATTTACGCTGTCCTGCCAACATTGCTATTCGTGTTGCAGCTCCTAGATTGTACTGGGGATCAGTATTTATAATCATATTCTCGACATCAACAGCAGCAGCGCCAGCATTATTATTTGCTCGTCGTACAATAAATTTAGTGGGTCCAGCAGTGTTTTTATTATCCTTTGCAAACATCATAGACGGACCTGCTGATCTTGTATAATCGTCGGAATATCTTGCTAACCCAATTATTGTTGTAGCCACATCAACATCACGTTCTATAGACTCAATCTCTTTTCCGTCAATGAGATATCTCGCGGATTCAAATAGCGCCATGATACCATTATTGACTAAGCCGACTTTGGTGCCATCTGGATACGGTGCGGGTACAGCAGAAGTATCAGTAAGTCGTACAAGTTCTCCTTCTACTTCGATAAACGCTTCACACGGCAAAAAGTATTTGCTGGTATCATGGACTTGAAGCTCAATTCGCGATCGAATATCTGCTTGTATTGCATGACAGGAATAAAATTGATAATCGCGGACGGAATTGTCCTTGGGTATTGGGGCTTCCATATCTAACGCTGGATCAGCTGTTCGTTTAAACATTATATTAACATACTAGTATTTTCAATTGTGAAATTCTTTGTAATCATCGTCGTTTTTGTTTTCGTTTCAAACCACTTCCTGCTATCATGTTTGCGATATCATCTTGGTTACTGTTTGCCAACGACGCTAATTTTTCTTCCACTGCGCTATTTATTGCTTTGCTGATTTTTGCAGGCATCACTGTAGTTGATGGCAGTACAACTGGTTGCCTTTTTCGTTGTCGCACCAATGATGCTATTTTATCTTTCGCGGCAGAAAATGCCTTTCCGGCAAGATTTCCAACAGCACTGATTCCTTTATCACGAATAATATAAATGGCTTTCATTGATAATTGTTTAGCTAATGGCGCCACTTTTGGAGCCATTCTTGTAAATAACCCCGCAATGGTATTGCCGAAACCGTCTCCGTAATATGCTCTATAAACAGGCAATCGTGAGTTCACCACGTAGACGCTTACGGGTTTATCATGGTTGTAGTGTATAATCATCTTGTTATAAAACTAGTAGTTTTTCAATTAGTGATTAATCGCTGAGATCCATAGGATTTTCATCATAACCATGGACATCTCTGTGCTTTTCAACTAATTCAGCAATGAGTTCTCGATATACATCAATGTCCATGATACCGCCGGCAAATAATCGTCTATAGATATCAGCTGCTTCATTAATTACTTCCGGTGAGTTATTTCCGGCTCGTTTCCCTCCGATGAGAACCTCTAACCGTGATATATCACTGAGAATGTTACCAGGGCATATCACGGTTGCGTTGAAATCCTTTGGATTTTTAATCGAATATCCTTTTCCGCTTGTTTCCTCAGTTGTACCAGTTGCGCCCTGACTATCATCAAGTAATTGCCTTTGTCGGCCTAGACTTTGTTTTTCTCGTTCTTGTTGTTTTTGTATACCATAACTATCAACTCCTATTTTAAAATATCTGTACTCAATTGTATCCTTTTTCAAATTACCAATAATATCCTTATTCGTTTTATACAACCAATTAACCCATTCATTTCGGCTTATTCTACTGTCTTTATACTCGTCTTTTAAAAAGTCCTTTCTATAATGAAAGCTTTGGGCAGCAAAATCACCAAAAGTCGTATAATCTTCGGGTTTTATTAATTCAGTTCGTTTGATTTTTGCTATAGCTTCTTCGGTGAATTTGTCTATAAAGGAAACACCTCTTGGGGTGACATCAACAGGTTGTGGTTCAGGCGCAGAATCATCAATATCATCTAATCGTTCATACTCGTGTTGGGTTTTTATATCACTGGATAGCTGTTGTATCCCTGCGCGTGTTTGTTCGGTCTCTGCTGCTATCTTTTCAAGTGTGTCAAGCAGCGGCGCCTTCTTTGCTCGTTCTTTTTCAGGAATATCTCCGTATATCGCTGCTTCAGTTAACTTTTTCACATCTTTGGTCGCACTTGTTATCGGAGTAAACAGTTGTTCACTTGACACAGAAAAGTCAGTCTGCGCTTGTTGTCGTTGTTGAAGTTTCTCGCGAAGTCTGTCTCGAACCGGTATAAACTTTTTAATTGCTGCTAGCCGCTCTCGGGCTAATTTAGTTGTAAGCGATTCACTTACCATATAGTGTTTGTGAACTGAATTTTCAAATGTGAAACTATAACAATTAAATGCTGAGTTATTAAATAATGTACCATCAAGCTAACGTATCCATCTCGGACAAGGTTAAACTGTACGACGCTATCCGCGAGTGTTTCAGAAATAACATCGCTGGGGTTTTCAGAATTGTAATATCTGAGAACGGCGATGAACGATTTTTGTTAACTCCGCGGCAACAACAACAACTACGTGAAAATGGAGGCGTCGCGGTGATTACTTGCTATCACAACCAGATCATCCAGTACGCACATAGCTGCATGAGCAAGCCCAAACTGTTGAGTATCCTTTGAGGAGAAAATCCCATGTGAGTGTTACAAAAAAACGCTAAAAAAATACAATTTTTTAATAAAATTTACTGAAAGCCTATTTTTATAGTAACGCTCACGTGGTTAAGATACAGGTTTTTCCTCGTTTAATATTTTTCTAAGATCACGAACCTTAGAACTAATTTCAGCTCGTTTTTGATACTCTTGGCCGAGCTTTCGACGTATTGCTTCAACGGTGCTAAATAGCGTTATAAATACATCAATGTCGTTACCGTACAAACAAGCATAGATGGACTTTTGAATTCCTTTCACAAGCCTGTACATCTTAGGTAAAACATAACGACCCTTACTAGACTGATACTCAATGTCTTCATATTCCGAGGCAGTCCTGTCACAGTCGAGATCTTTACATAATACTACCCTTTTATTTTTTAAAATTGAAATTTCAGCAATTATAGAATTTACATCTTTGATATCCATATTTTATAGTATACTGTATCTCTAATTATTAAAAAAATAAATAACACTCATTTGACAATCTCGCTGGCGCCCTATGACGTCAGAGAGACCCAGAGGTTATTTAATTAACTTAATTAAGTCCATGTATATGCTGTACTGAAAACCCCATTTGGAAACCCCTTTCGCGTCAAATAACGTGAAAGAGACCCAGAGGTATGTGACAACACGTATCTTTGGAACTCCTTGGGTGCTTTCGCATCCATGTAAGCCCAAGGGGACCCGAAACATACATCTCCGGCGGAAGGCCTAAGGTGACAAATATCATCTTAGACCGCCCAGAAGATATGCTTGGGGGGCGTCATACATGTACTTAATTAACTTAATTAATGGACGGCACAATGCCATATATGTCTCCGCTCGAGTGTTGCGGCAGACTTTAGGCATACATATACTTAATTAAGGATGGATATTTACAATGGAACGATTGATGGTAATGATGTGGGACGGCACAATTCCATATAAGGATGGTATTATTCAATGAAACGATTGATGGTAATGATGTGGGACGGCACAAGACAGCACAAACATGAAACGACAAGGCAGATTTTCTACGGCCAATCCAACCAATCAAAAGCAACCAAACTAAATTAACCCGGTTGCATGATTGACAAAAGACAACCACACGCCCGTGTTAATGGCGTTGGTTAGTTTTGATTGGTCGGAATTGGCTTTCGAAAGCCCCAAGCTTATTACGAGCCGGAATATATATAAGGCGACTAATACAGCCGCGTCTATTCACGAGTGTGTTATTTTATTTCCTTGAATTACTTTTTAATGCTGTTTCACAACATTTAAAACAGACAGATATTTTAAATGAAGCACTAAACAAAATAATACAGTTGTTAAATAACAGCGTATATTTTCCCTGTTCTAATTCTCTAGACAAGTACATTATCGATTAAATCACAAAGAGCTGTATACAGGAATTTTAATCCCACCTATTCAATGAATGGAAAACACTTCCGGCTGAGCGCGATAAAGAACGTTTGTACTAAAAGTGTGTTATAGATGGTCTAAATAAATACAACTGTAATGCAGTTTTAGCCAAAGCGACAATAAAAGGTTTTAGAAATTGTTAAAAATACAACTACCGAAGCTATGTATTTACTCCATTACAGTCACGTGGGCGTGCCTAGTCAAGGTATACAGGTAATAGCAGACGACATAAATTCCTTTGACGTCATAATACAAGGGAACTTAGTAGGTAGAGTGTGAATTGCGGCGGATTTATCCATAAAGGATTTATCTCCCCTGAATCGTTTCAGATGTATACGAATTTTATCCTGTGAGCTGTCTTTTTTGACAGAGTAGTTTGATAAATTCCTTCTGCTACTCTTTGTACTGAAGGTCCACAAATGTCAAAATATTTTCCAGCCGCATTCATTGATTGAAATATTGATTCTTTGTTATTTTCTAAATCAAATGATTTTACTGGTCTCTTTCCAACTGACTTACATGTCCCAGTCCTGCCTAATTTTATATTCTGACGCTGAGTAACGACTCGTAGATTATCCAATTTATTATTTTGAGGGAACCCATCAATTTGATCAATCACAAAGCCATCTTTGATCAATCCGTTATGACATTCAAAAATAATTATATGACAGAGATATGTTTTATTTCTAACACTAAACAGCAAATATCCAATATTATTCAGAAATCCTACCTGTTTTTTTAGTCTGCGGTGCCTGACAACACCATCACTGGAGGCTTCGTAATTAACAAGCACTGGATGGGGTCTGAAATCTTGGCTCATTTGTATGATAATACTGTTTGTCTAATTTATATCTGCTTTAATTATAAACCTCTTGATATAATCTTGAGGGGTTTTTATGATTTTGTCATCGTTGGGGTCAATGACTGCATTTTTTTATTCGTTTGTCATAATAGCGTTTTAGTTCCCTGTATCGTTAATCCCCACAAGCAAGACACAACTGCGATTTTCCCCTTACCCCAGCCCCACATTGGAGGCATGCCAGAGGACCGAAAGAACCGTTGCGAACGCTTTGTAAATGATACCCACAGAATTCGCTTCTGCATGATTTGTTACATGGGGTTGTTGATCCAATCATTAGCCACTTGCAGTGATTCATTATACTATATTTTTCTATTTAAATACTTGTTTTAATTATAACATGGAGGAGTTCAAGAGATTATCGAAAATTAAGCCCTGGAAAAATGCTAAATTCAATCTTGATAAGGAGTTCCAAAGATTATCGAAAATTAAGCCCTGGAAAAATGCTAAATTCAATCTTGATAATGAGTTCCAAGGATTATCGAAAATTAAGCCCTGGAAAAATATTAAATTCAATCTCGATAGAGTCTCTGATACACCAAAACGTCTAATCGGTGATAGAACTAGACTGGGTAAAATCAGGGAGTGTTTTAATGAATTCTACCGAGACGGTGCAGTATACTGTTGGTCGACATTTCGAATTATTGATGAAGATGTCAATGTACCCATCATAGATGCTACTATGAACGATGAAAGAGCAGCTGAGATAATTTCACACCTTGGCCCGCCAAGGGGCTGGGAATTCAAGGGTAAATTGCAAAGCAATTCCCAGCAGAAGTATTTTTTCAGAATAAAATTCATTATCGAAGTCGAAGGCAAATGGATTATTAGGGATAAATTTGAACCAATCCTCAAGGATAAAAAAACTGTCATTGTAAGTAGAGATTCCAAACCAGGAATTCTAACTGGAATTGACAAGCCATACTACGAGAGATCTTATCCCGTAGCAGCAATTGTTTATGGGATATATCCGTTAAATGATAAACCCGATATTGCAAAACTAGCTCCTATGAAATATTCTAGTTCACTGAATTGTGTAGCAACACGGGTAATGGAACACTTCACAAATGCATCCCGAGGAAATAAACTAACTGATCTGCGACGTAGGAAAATAACCGAATGGGAACTGACAGTGAAACAGCACGGTGCAAAGATTTCTGAAATAGCTAAATTAGAAGCATCATTAAAATTCCCAATATCAGTAACGACAATAACCGGAGAAGTATTATACGAACCGAAATATCAATCGCGAGGAGCTCCAATTAAAATTATTGATCATAACAAACACGCGTGGACGGCTACAGTAACAATATTTCCACGAGATAGAACTGTGAGATATATCCCCAAGGAGTTCGTCGGGGATATTTTTTATAATGAGAAATTATTCGATGCTATTCACACGCTGTGTAAGGATGATCCAGTGTCAGTGTGGCTACTTAGAAGTGATGAAGATCCCGAAATAGGATTTGATCAATTTGTAAGACCAAATGGTGAATTATATCGCGTTGAAGAATTAGATAACAGAATGAGAAAAATCGCTAATGATTTTTCACCGGAGAGTTTCCATGAAAAACTATTAACGGATAGTTTTACTATTCCATCAGTGGTAGCTCACTTCGCAAGAGAAAAAAACTCATGGCGTCCAACACGAAGTGATTTTCTCGAGGATGTTAAATTGAGTTGCATCGAATTTGGTCATGGGGGACTGTGGAACACAAAATACTCACGTGATGGTATGATTTAAATTGATATATCCGCGTGTTATCCTGGAAGTTTCCTCGGGTATGGAGAATGTAGTAACTATTTTAAACGATTTGGACACCCCACGCATGAAATGACTCGTGTTGCGATTAATGGACCATTACCTGATTTTGATTTAACCGTATTCGCTCGTGTGATATCATTTGAACTCGCTACAGGGTTACATCCGTGTAGTTATGTTTGGCTTGGTAGACATATATCTGAAAAGGCCTGGATGCCAATAGTGTTACTACGATATATGATTGATTGTGGTATGCTAATATCGTTGATTGTTTCCGAAGCTATTATATGCTATCGAGCTCAGAAAGAAGTTTGGCTACCACAACCCGATCTAGATCGTATAATTGATGAAATACGAAAACAATGTCCTGATCGAAATTCGAAGAATTTCAATGAAGAACAAATCATGAATTGGTCTAAGAAGTTATTTGAAATTAAAAAAGAAGAAGCAAAAGATTTTGGACGAATAATAATCGGTAAATTTACCCAGGGTGGAAGATACGACAATGCAAAATATTCTTCGCGGTTGATCATAGACATCGCTGAATACGATTTTATTGTAACGGATTTAACGAAATAAGGAAAACTTGTAAATTGTAAAGACGCTTTCCTATCCGATGGAAGACGATTAGGTACAATTGTTACCTATTGTGATGGATATATTAAACAATATACGCATTTGAGAAGTTCTATGCTAGCTTATGCTTCTATCAATTTATGTTCGATGATAAATAGATTTCCTAATACCGCAGTTAGAGTAGCTACTGATTCGATGTATATACACAATAAATACAAATCAGCTGTAGCTAAATTCACAGATCCGGAGGAAGCGTGGGGGTGTTGGCGATTTAAAAAGGAAACGCTACAAGAGTATTGTGAATCGGCAGATGTTACCATGGATGAAAAGTACTTAAAGTGTGATGAGATTCAATCCGAATTTTCTAATGCTCTACCGGTATCTGATCCAATATGTAGATACAAGACAGTTTATTTAAACGGTTGTGGTGGGTCAGGAAAGACAACTCGTGCAATTGAATTATATCATAGAAGAAACGCTAGCGTTTCAAAATTAAACATGATTGTCCTAACACCTACTCACAGACTCGCCAGAGAGATGAAACAACGAGGGGTAAATGCCTGTACTTATCATAGTTTCTTTCAATGGAAAGGCGATGAATGGACCCCTGATCGAATGGGTGATAAATTCATTCCTGAAATCATAATTTGGGATGAAATATGCACAGTATCGTTGAAAATATTACAAACATTTCTTGAGTGGTTGTTATTGAAAAATACAAAAGTCGTCATGTGAGGTGATCACGACCAGCCACCACCATTTATCGGTGCATCCCCACATGAATGGCTAAAGGGTTTTGTAGACTATTATGAAGAAATTACCACTGATTATAGATCACTTGATGAACAATTACGCGAGTTCAAAGCGCTAATTAGATTACAGCAGGATAAAATCCAATGTGAAATAGCGCGTGAAATAATTTCAGAAACTCCCATGAATGATTTTTGGGAAACGTGGAGACCAAACGATTTGATAGTAGCAAGTAGAAAAATAGTCAGAGACACACTTCAGATGAAGTTATTTGAAACGCATAAAGAAAAATTTGCAACACTTCCAGTACCGTTGTGTTATAGGCCTTCGGATACACGAAAGCAGAATATTGAAGTTGGTATTCCAGGGAAGAGTGAAAAGCAGATTCTCGTGTTAAAAGATATTGTGCTGGTTGATATCAGCGTCGTCGAAGATGCATTGCGTACTGATAAATCCCCATGGACGTTAGGTTACGCAGCGACAATACACTCTTCACAGGGATTGACTATATCAGATACAATTGTTTGGATGGTGGATAATCACATCGAATGGTCGAATTTAGTTTATCTTGCAGTATCCAGAGTACGAAGAATAAATCAACTTCGAAGAGTTGTCCTGGATGATAATGACACTACAATGGATGATGCTAGCATCGTTGATGTTAAAATTATTGATAAAAAACTCTCCGGTTACAAACAACAAGACAAAAAAAACAACGAGAATTTGACATTGATGCTGAATTAATAATTACGCTGAAGCAACAACAGAATAATCACTGCGCGAGTTGCAATTGTATAATGCGTTGGCAGTATTCGGATAAAGATCCTCGCCAATTTACTGTAGACAGAAAGAATAGCAGCATTGGTCATATCAGAGATAACGTTATGCTGACTTGTCTTGAGTGCAACAGACAAAGGGGTGCTAGTTAAGACCACGCGGTGGTAATTGAGTATCCTCGGGAATTACCTGGAGTTGTTGTCGAGTAAATCCTCGCTGAGGAGTAGTTGAATCCAGTTTATAGATTGGAGGTCTACCAGTAGATCGTGTTATACCGGATATCTTATGCGTAGTGACGCTCCAAATAGGATCGGTAGCTCTTTTTTACCACCCTCAAGCTCTCCTGGTTCGTATAAATATCTAACAGTGACATTACTACCAAGAATTGGTTCTTTGAAATATTTTTGTGAAATTCCTTGGATTTCCATTTTTGGTATAGACGCTTTCTTAATCGCGTTGACAGGTTTCATGTTAATTATTCGAGTAATCTCGTTATTGAGCGCAGTAATCACAGCTGGTAATCTCTTGACCCATTCACGGGATCTTTTATCCTGAATAAACTCCTTCGCGTATTGATATCCAAATAACCGTTCAGCAAGAGTCCGATTAAATCGTTCAACAATTGCCTGATCGCGATGTTGCGCAGTATGCCCTCGTCTGATCGTGACATTGTGATGTTTCATCGCTGATAAAACAGCGCCTTGAAATTCCTTGCCAGGATCAACTTGTAACAGATTTGGCCAGCGTAGTGGGCCTCGTCGATAAATCTTTTCAAATGCAGAAGCAACTTCAGGTGATGATTTTGTTTTTAACGGTTCTGCTTGTTTGTATCGACTCGCAACGTCAACTACGGTTAGCGCGTATTTGTAACCGTTGTCATGTGGTAAAAACAATAAATCAGCTTGATGAACTTCATTGGGTCCGGTAACATCAAAATGCGAGAAATTGATTTGTTTAGGACGCGGTAGATAAATTTGCCATATAGCCTGTTTGGATAACCAATTAGCCGCAGTGGCCTTTTTCACTTTTGCGGCGTTGGCGAGTTTATTGATTGCAGCGTTACCCCTCCAGTATCCTTTTGGAGAATAATAAATAGATTCCATATTATTAATTACCAGCGCCCATCATCAATTTGCCTTTCATAGCTGATTTTACCAACCACGAAGCCAACTTTTCTTTAAAAGATTTATCAGGAATAGCATTTAACGCATGAATTAATTTCACATCCGCGAGATGCCTGTTTTGCAGATTGCTGCTTTTATATGCAACATCATGAGCATGACACGCCTTATCAATAGCGTTTATCGGATACTCGCCGGGTCGGGGCTGATTTTGATCATCAAGTCTGATATCTAATCGTGTTCCGGGGCCACAGTAGCTATATCCTGGAAGGTGCTTTTCTCCAGGGTACTTTGCCCATGGGGTTCCAGGGAGCTTTGCCAATTTGGCTGCGATATCACCTCCTCGTCTTTTTTTAAAACATCTCCGGGTTTCATAGAAACAAATCTAAATTTTTTTTGTACCACATGTTGCACATCTACCAGTAAGTGCTGATCTGTTATTTTTAGTTGTAATCGTCGTCACATCATTTGTGCTAGTACGCGTTTTACACTTCACACAATATAGATCCATAATTTATGTATAGAGATATGGATATAATTGATTTTTCAGCGACTAAAACAAGAGAACCAGTTAAGCATCATGCAGCGCTACCCAACTCTATCCGCGCAATTATAATCGGGCCATCTGGATCCGGCAAGACTCAATTGTTGCTCAATTTAATAGTGAGATGGATGAAGTGGGATAAGTTGTATTTAGTTGCTCCTAGCGTAGATGATCAACGATGCTATGAAGTGTTAAAGGATTTTAACGAGAATGCATCAGAAATTAAGGGTGAGAACGCCATCGGTTTTATAACTGATATTGACGAGGCACCATCCGTGGATGACATTGATGGGAGCATTAACAATTTAGTTGTATACGACGATGTGATGTTAGACAATCAACAAAACCCAGCTAGAATATTTTCCCGAGGCAGGCATAAAAACACCGACGTGATATATGTCACTCAACGCTACACTCAGATTCCAAAAGTGATCAGAGATAACTGTAATATTCTTGCTGTGTTTAACGGCGTTGATACACATACGCTACGAAATATTTGGCAGACATGGTGTTCCGATATGGACTTCAATCAATTTAAAAATTTCTTTAGTAACGCTCAGTCGACCCCGCACGGATTTATAACAATAAATTTACATGATCCTCGGACACGATATCGTATCGGACTGGATCAAATATTCGGTTGAAATCATTTATTATTTTTTGTTAACTTGTAGCAGCAGAGAGGGTGATTGACCACATCGTTGCAACCAAAATTGATTGAAAAATCGTAAAGTCTCCGTTTGCTAAATGGAGAATTATTTTTTTGGGTTAAAATATGCGATTTCGTAGGAAGGCTCTATTTTTTGTTTTAAAGATTCAATCAAAAATTGTGTCGGAAAGTGGTGGTCTGTTCACCCTCTCTGCTGCTACACAATATAAATTGAATCTATCTAAACAATCAAATACAACGGATAGCAATTCTAATTTAGTCATACGTTGAAACAGAGGACGACATGTATTCAACGATGATAGCAAATGATATTTAAAAATTCAGGTAATTTAGCAAATCGGTTGCATCATTTCGCGACAAATGACTGAAAACAACGCACAGTTAGCTTCTCAAACACGAACATAACCTAAATGGATCATATTCAAGATTAAAATTACTTGAAATACGCAAAACAAACTAAGAAAAACCCACTGTTTATGTTAATGGATTTATCTTTTTCAAAGCTATAAGTAAAATCTGAAGTTATATCCCTCTTCTAAAAATTATGATATATCATTATTTATGCATCATTATAAAGCACTTACGGAATCAGTCTATTAAAATACAATCGTTGACTTTAGTATTTTAAGAAGGTTGGGCAGCCATAATTCTTAATGACGTATTTTTATATACCTCATCATCAATATTTTACTAAAAATTAAAGGTTTAAAATAGCAAATCTGTTTTTAGTATAGTCATGCTTCATCGACATTTTATGTACAGTATATGCATCAACAACGTGTAACTGTCTTCACTCCCTTATACGACGACGCAACTACCAACAACATAGATCATGTTCTTCCCATGCATAATGCGTCATTAAATCATGGTATATGTCATTTGTTCTACTGATTACTCCTAAAGAAAAAGAAAAAAAAAACAACTGAACAGTGCCAGATATCTTGGCGCAGTATGCAAAAGTAGATCTGGGTATGCCAGATTTGCACGCGACTTTTAATTGAATACATACTCGATACATAAACTAAAATTTACTTACTCCAGTGCTAGACATCACTATAAACTGCCACACTGCAGACACTGTCGTGGTGTGACTGAATTTTTATTTAAAAAATCACACACACACACACACACACACACACACACACACACACACACACACATCTGGTACAGCGACAACGTCACTTCTCGAGAGTCCTCTGTATCAAAACTGACTACTTTAATGCTTGTCAATTTTTTTTAAAGTATCTTCTGTAAAATATGTCAGAAACATTCTGCATCAAGGTATCATTATATAATCTTTCCTTAGTAAACATAGGACGTTCCTGTAAAATAGACGCTCTTCATCTTTTCGCGAACGAAAATGGAAAGGCACTTTTTGTACGGCTGATCGTCGTGGTTCTCTCCACTGGACTACTAAGTCCTGATATGTTTATTGGCCAATCACTATTTTCTGTGCATCCCACATTTGATATATTAATTATACCTTTCCCTCTCCCCAACATTCCAGATACCTCCGACAAACTGAAGACTTGGCAGTCCCCGTTACGCGAGAAGTATACTCCAATTCTTCGATATGTCCAGCAACTTAACAGAGTAGAAAGAATATTGTACAACCGTAAGAATATAAAGTTTTAAAGCATCTGACTGATACGGCGCAAATTTTTCTTCTGATCTGGGATTTTAGGGCCAACTTTAACAGTATCTTGACAGTGATTGGCTTACGCGACTTGTCCATGGTCATGACATATGCTTGGTTCTTTTTGTAAGTTTACTGCACGATGCATGGCTAATATTTGCAATATGGTCTTAATATTTGTACTTTATGAAAGTATTTATTCGTTAAACTATAATTTCAAACAAATTCGATAACTCTAGAGCTGACGATGTGCGGATCGTTGACAAAGCTTCTGTGTATACACAAAAAATACGTGTCAAAGAAATCAAACATTTTCAATATAACTTATGATTCCATATGATTTCCGCATATTCTTGCGTATGATAGAAAATGGATCTCATATTTCGTACCATTCTCCGTGTTATAACGAGTTTAAAAATCACAAAGAATGAATATATTTTAGTTTCAATGGTAACTTTCCAAATATTAGAACCATTTATCAGTTAACAATACTATTTATGTTTCGATGTCAAGTGAATTATTTCGAGTCCTATGCCAGGATGGCACTAGAAGGTCACAAAATGTGGTCCTCATTTAGCCCTACAACATATTAACATGTTCAATTGTCAAGGATGCCATGGAAGTGCTGTACTATGTAATTTCGCTATTTTATATCTTACTCCTGTTCAACTTCAGTTATTGCCCATTATTACCCAGTATTAACGAGGATTTTCTTTAATATTACAATTCTTTCTCTGAGCTGTTCCTTTTCAAATTAATACAAGCTTGAATTATTGCCAGATCAAGAATTTTTTTCATCTTCATATTCAACTGTGAAGCCCTATTATCCCTTCGATCATTTTTGCACTCTCAAATATACATTACACAATGAACGTCAGTGATGTCAAGGAAAATAATCAACAATAATTATAACAAAATAAGCAAAATAATTTGATCTCAAAATTTATTGTTTTTAAACATATAAATTGACGATACAAAATTGGTCATCAATGGCGATTGTACTGATGGAGAGTGTCAGCTTAGCTAATCAATGTTTTGATCATAAAACATGATATTACAAAGCTTTTGGGCAATATTTAATATTTAATATATAAGAGGGTTCGTGTATCCCAGTGATCTCATGCACTCGCATTTTACAGAATAACGATTCTCACCTCAGTAAATGTGTACGTTTACTGTATATGCTGTAAAGAACAAAAAGAGTACTTTATGTAATAGTGACAGGAATGGAAAATAGAACATACCCTTAAGCCACGAATGGTAGAAACTAACTTCTATGTTTGAAATGTGTGCAGGCCCACTTGAAGGAGGGATGCAAGTTTGAATAAATGGGTACATAGATGGATATGTTGAACGCATTAGTTGTTTTATGCTACGTTTCGTGAACAAGTCAGCTTATTTTTTACATGACAACTAATTTATTGAGGTCGGAATTTAAAAGTCATTACAATTTTTACAATTCTCCTAAAATACTTAATAAAATAAGGCTCTCTTTCAGAACTTGTCGACCCATGTCATCGAAAGTGACGTTATCTGTGAAAGTACAACTTATACGGAAGGAAACGTTAGTGGGGAAGCTGGCGAACTCTCTGAAGAAGAGGTACGTGCCCACTGTCATCGCTAGGAAGGGAGGAGTATAGTGTAAATTGTTTTTCATCTTTACACGTTTTTATATGGAAATACATGTTGACAGAAGAAGGCATGATCAAACAAAAATGACATATCTTCATATGCCACGGTCATCACTGGGAAAGGAGGAGTATAGTGTAAATTATTATATCAGCTTAAGTAAGACGTTTTGATATGGAAATAGTTATTTACAAAAGAAGGCATGATCCCCCCGAAAATTAACATGTCTCCATATGCGAAACCTTTGGCTACGCTCCATTGTGTTCAGAAAATTTCACTTTTCTACACGTATGTCGTATGCTTGTTTTCATACCTTGTTTCATCTCGTACGACACAAATCAAATTCTCTATCTGTATAGCTCTTGGTTTAGTCGTATTTTAAGTCCTAATTGTTCTCCAATATTTTGGTAGTTTTGTTTTAATAGTTCGGACAAACGCATTATTTCATACCTGTACTAATATTGAGATTTAAACATTCTAATTTATTTCTTCTTCTTCTCTTAACTTATTCAAATAATATTAATTTTTAAAAAAATATAAAATTTGACTAATTAAACATTTTAAATTTAATCTCAGCTATTTGATAAACAAATTTCTTTTAAAAACTCGGAATTGACTCTGAACGCATATTTTCACATTCTAATCCTGTTGTAATTATATTGAATTTAGCACTGGCTCTGATGGCGTTGTTTCGCATTTCAACCCTATGATAATGATGCCTACATCATCCGACGCGTCTTCAATTCTTAGATACAATGAACTCACGCCAAGATAAATATTCACGAAGTTTAGGTACATGATCTCATTGGTCAAACCTCGGTATTCACATTTTGTAACCCTTTCCAAAAATTAACTATAGAGTGGAACCATTATTTACTCTGTTATCTGATCGTAATGTTCAATTTAGAACTGAGCACACCATTGTTTAAAATTGCTGAAACGGTTTGATTCTGAATTAACATTTAAACGGCAATGAATTTAGTTAGATTTTTTCATAACTATGCATTTTATTTCTACATTTATGTATGTTTTTACCTGTGCGCTCATATCTCTTCATATAATGTAAGGGTCCTTGTATTCCATAAGCCCCCGAGGGTGGGGGGGGGGAGTGGTCTAAGTGGATTGCCGTTACGGATCACTTACCTCTCACCTCATCCATGAGGGCTGAGTCTTTGCTTGACTTAAGTGAGTATGCAAGAAAGCCTGTCAGTGGCTTCCTTTGTTGTTTGATTCTTGTTGGGCACTGTCTCCACTGCATGTACAGACTATCCCGTGCTACGTTACACCATACAAACTCAATACGAAATGATATTCTAAGTTTCGGTAGTATGCTGTTATTTGTTGTATATTAATCATGTTTGTTTTCTGTAACTTACTGTTATTTGATGTATATTAATGTTGTTCTTTTCGGCAAAGTACTGTTATTTGATGCATAGTAATGTTGTTGTTTTCGGTAACTTACAGTTATTTGATGTATATTAATCTTGTTCTTCTCGGTAGATTGCTTTTATTTGATATATATTAATTTTGTTCTTTTCGGTAACATACTGTTATTTGGTTCATGCTAGTTTTGTTTTGAAGTCGACAAAAAAAACATAATACTATAATAATACACAAATATATACACTGTTCCCATTCATGATTAAAAGTTACTAGGATATATATATATATATATATATATATATATATATATATATATATATATATATATATATATATATATATATATATATATATATATATATATATATATATATATATATATATATATACTTGATCACACGGCACATTTGACTTTAAAAGGACCCCCGTATATAAGAAAATATATCCATGTTTGTAGCCAAATCAGAAAATAATATTTGAGATAACAAGAAACATTTTTGTGGAAAAATTTAATATATTTAGTACAAGCTAAAATGACAGATTGTTCTCAGTCTGCAAAACATTCGACTTGATAATCCGAGACTCCGTATATCCTGCAAATCATTCGATCTACATATCCGAGATTCCGTTTAGTCAGCAAAGAATTCAACCTGCATATCGGGGACTCCGTATTGTATATCCATACAAATTCATAATTTCCTCAAGAAATCATAGGTGCACAATAGATACTCTTTCTTGAGATCATAACTTGCAGCTTTTATTCATGTTACTTTTCTCCACGTAGTCTGCAACGCATTCAAGCTGCATATCCGAGACCCCGTAATGTCTCTCGATACAAGTCCCTAATGTCCTCAAGAAACCAGATCTATACAAATATGCACATTTTTGGGGTCATAGCTTTTAATCATTTTTGTAAAGTCAGAAAGTGATATATATATATATATATATATATATATATATATATATATATATATATATATATATATATATATATATATATAGTGGAGCCTCGTTAATCCGTACTCCGTTTATCCTGAAACCTCGCTATCCGGACATAATTCAACGGGAACGGAATTCCTAAACGTTAATTTTTTGGGGGTGGGGGCACCAGACATGTAAAATGTTTGTATGTATGTTTGTGTTCCCCCCGATATGTTGTTTGTTTATTTTTTATTTTTCGTTTATTGCCCCAATTAATTTTTACCCATCGGGGTTATATTTTTGAGAAGGGGTATTTTTTGTATCCCTAGTGTTTCTTAAGTAGATCATTACTAGGTGGGATTTGATCTACCCACAACTAATATTCTACTTTTGTTCTTTATTGTTTGACCATGGCTAGTGGTCACTTGGTATCCTTGTGTTTGCTATTTGTGTTGGTGCTATTTCTATGTTGCTATATATAAGTCTATATCTTGTATTTTTGTAAGGATAGCCATTTCCGTTCAAATTCTTGACATAGTTGTCTTACTTTGTGATATCCCTCTATGGGTTATCACATTATTCTCTTCATTTAATATATTTTGAGTTACTTTTGAATTTTGTATAAATTGAAGTGTTTTTAGTTAAAGGTTTAGTGTGCTTCAATTTATATATAATAATATTTAATTTTTTGGTTCGTCCGCCTTGAGTCAGGATCTGTACGAATTTATTTGGTTGTACAGTTCCTAACTCAATTAGGGCCGTCCTTTTTTTATTTAATTTAGTTACTCTACAGGAAATTTCCAAAATTGTTTATTTTGCCCTTTAATGGGTGCCATGTCTATTACGGGATATAGACATGGAAGAAAAAGTATGGATATAGTATCCAGAGAAGAGGAAGTGCAAAAACTGTAAACTAATTAAAGCTAGAGGGGTGATTTTTCCAAACTCTGCCATAGGCCTGCTCACTTCGCGTAGCGCCATGTGATATAGCCCCATAGCGTCCTCATTATGTACTTTCCCCGGTTGTGTTCATAATGTATATTTCATTTAATTTTTTTTTGAGGAAAAACATTTTTTTGGTTTGTTTTTTGTTCGTTTGTTTTTTGTTTTTTAAAATTAAAATATATAAAATAATGATATTATTTCCTAACCTTCATCAGGGGTCCACATTCTATTAACGTCTTCGTTATATAGTCGGTTATTTGTCGTATTAGGTTTTTATTAAAGTTTCCGTCGAGGAAGAGTATTTGACGTCTGTCGTATTTGTCTACCTTCATTATTTCTATTATTAGTTTGATCCTTTCTTCCTTTGTTTTGTCGCATTGAGTTATCGTATGACATTTTGTGAACGGGGCATTTCTGCATAGAGGGCAGCTAATAGGGGGTCTTAATCATTCGTCGTCTAAGTGCCACTTCGCCTGTAAGCCAGGCATTGTGGAGGTACGTGTAGATGATACTCTGTACCTTTAGAGAGTCGATGTCAGACCAATGCCTCCAAACTCTAGATCAATTTACATGAGGATTTTCTATTTCTACTTTATTTTTTACTTAAAGTTGCATCTAAATCACAAATCCAGTCATGTCTTATCCTTACTAAGTGCCCATAATTCATTGTAATTAACAAAAGGCTGAGATACTGCTTTTAAAGCTGATAGTCTATCGCTGGCAAGCAGTATTCCAGGAGAATCCATCTGAGATTCAGCACTCCGGTATCATTTCCTGAAGTTATGTTATACTTTCATTATCCTATCATTTCGGCATTACATGTATTTCACCGCAGTCTAGCCGCCACCTTGTTTGTTTGTTGTGGCACCAATCATATCTATCATAACTCATTTTCGTGGTACAATATATATGGATTCTGCCACCAAATAGCAAGGAAGACGATGGTGATAAATATATGGGTTGTTTTCACAGACGTCACGATTAAGTACGCAAATACCCACAATTCAACGCGCTCGCACCTTCTGCCGCCATTTTGAGTCCCTAACAAACCGTTGTCAACATTAGTCATTATGTATATTCAAGAATAATAATCTGATTTGACTATCGATTAGGATATTTACTTCTTCGACACAATACATATTGTCATCTTGAAAGAGTATTTCCATATCATGATTTTCTGGATACAATATCAGTCACGAATTAAAATTTCATAGCATGTCTTTTATGCTAGAACATTTATGTACAAATATTTTTCGTGACATGTGTTTGTGCCATAGAATATTTGAGAAACCATTTTAATTAGTATATTCAAATATTGTATTTGTGGAGGGGATGGTGGTCGTAGGCTTATACTAGATGAAAGCGATAACCGGTCAATGAAGTTTCATCTTTAGTGTATTCAAACGAAACACGTGTCTGACGGAACATGACGTTGTTTCGAATGTCAAAACGATGTTTTCCTCAAATGCTTTTAGAAATATGAAATTGTATACAACCAATTGGCTTTTAAACTTGAACGATAATTAAATGCTTGATTTAAGCCCGTGAAAATCGAAAATCATTACATGTTTCTACTTGGTTGTATATCCATTTGTTTATGCGTTTGTTTATTGATCGATCTGTTTGTTTAGGAAAGATTAATAAATATGGTTGAAATATATATTTTACTTGAAGAAAACACGTAAAAAGAGTCACGCGATTCGATCTCGCGAGGTTGACATGCACAACAGAATGTGATGTATTTTCATATTCTTACTCGCAAAATGAAACGTGCCGGTTATATGGGATAGGGACTCAAAATGGCGGATATGGAAGTACACACGTTTTGTGACGTCACGTGAAAACAAAGGATACCAATGACTGACAGTCGTGAAATCTTCAGAGCGCAGTCAAAATATATTATTTCATCAATGACGTTAAACACCACAGCCAAGCCAGTCTAGTATTACTTCATTTTTTGTCTCAACGTATTCGGAAAATGAAACAGTGCTTGTAGTAGAGGCCTGATTCATATGCGTATCGCTTACAGCTGTGATGCAATTAAAAATGCTCAAGAGTGAAGGTTTAGTATAATACTTATGCATAGTCTTGCGACTTTATGTCACGGAATGAAGCAAAACCAACTAGTTTAGTTACACAGTGAAAATTTAAAGAACACTTACAGTATTGGCGAAATATACCCCAAAAAATATACCACAAGTGCAAAAGTATAGAATGTTCCGAATGAATTCCAAGTCTTGAATGTCTTGATGTTTCATAATTAAGCAGAATATCTTTGGATGAGTTATCAATTATCTCAAAGTAGTGTCTTAGTCCAAACGTCAATGAGCAAACGTTAATTTGCTCCGTTCATCAAGAAATCCGCGTTCTGGATCCGGAAATAAAAATCGGGGACCAAAGTGTAAAATTACATTAAAACTTGTCTTAATAATCCGGAAATAATCTGTCCAAAAGAAAGAAAATTTGAAAAATCATATATGAAAATAGAGTCAGTAATAGTACAATAAACATAGTGAAGCCCTTGAGAATTTATGGCCACTATCAATAACTAAGTATCGTGACCATATTGTAACCAGCGATTGTATAAATAATGTATGTTTTAGCTAGTCGCCGACGGGTTGTTAATAATTAAATAAACACACTGGGATCAAATCGTCCATGCTTTTTGACATAACATCTGGTAAATAAAATAAAATTCCCGTTAAGCCTCTTTATTGTTTACCAATTGCAAGTAAAAATCACAGTTTCTTGATGGCTGTACAAATATAGTTGACAGATAGGGCTTCATTTCCGAATAAAATGGGGACGTCAATCATTAGCAACAGTAACAGCTGTAAAATACGACTTATAAAAATGAGTGCGATTTATTAGTTTACCGTAATGCATTTAACTGCGAGATAACATATGGTAAATAAATTAATACATGTATTCATTGATTTATTTCAACCATAATTGAATATACAGTACATTACATTTAAAGCTTGCATATACATGTATATATATACGCTGTGATGATATCGAAAAATAAAAAAAATTGCATGATTGAATTATCCGGAAAACTCGTTATTTCGGACATATTCACTGGGAACGATAATAATAAATTTATAAATCATATTTTTTTAATGAGACCCTGATAGTTTCGCGGAATAGGATGTGATACATTTATTGCTTGTATGGGAGTTCATCTGCTTATACTGTGTGCAGGAAACGAATCTCTGCGTAGATTCGTCCACTTTTAAATACTTACATACAGTAGTAAATGTACTTTACACTTCGTAAACATGTACCACTGCATCCAATTGGATGCACATTTGGTTAAATTAACACTGATATATACACCCTTAGTATCATGCTTACGTCTAGATTGATGCGTATATATGAATTTGGAGACGTGTTAGTCAGGTGCATTTCGATTGATTTCAGTTATTTGACAAATGGCACGTAGTGCTGAGTTGATCCTTTCAAACGGCTTCAGATCGAAACGTTAGGTCACGGACATGAGGATCTGATACCATGTACTTAGAATTAATTTAGTATTATGTACTTCATCAATAATCTCATTAGTTTAACGGTGTTGCTAAGGCAAGATTCGCGGGGGTATTGGCTGCGGTTAAGTAAGAATATTCAACGCGTCCCCATATGCATGTTATCACTGAATTGCACTTTATTGTTCAACGACATGGTAGCTGGTAGCTACGGTGCAACATTATCTGTCATACAAAAAAATGCAGAAAATCTTAATTGTCAAAAATTGGAAACTGCAAGAAAGAGTGTTGCTACTGTTGAGAGAGAGAGAGAGAGAGAGAGAGAGAGAGAGAGAGAGAGAGAGAGAGAGAGAGAGAGAGAGAGAGAGACTTTGACTCAAGTAAACATGTCACTTTTTATGCACTCTGAACGCAGGGCCACGCAAAGGTAAGGACAACAAGGACAAGTCCAGGGGCCCATAACACCGCCGTCTTTTTCAACGGCATTGTTTTATCTCTTAGATCTCAATGGACAGTTTTAGGGGCAACTATTTTTCAGACAATGGCCTATAATAGAAAAATGATAATAATATTACTTTAAAGACACAAATAAAAATTAACTAATGAGTTTTGTTGAAATGATGCTTGTAAGATTCTGACTGAAGTTAATTCATCACGCAATTGTGGCTTTTTTACTGAATCAACACTGCCCCGAACCCCTCTTTTTTACATTCATATTTTACAGGAAAGAGCAATTTTAAATATTTTCCTGTGACAAGACAGCTAAAAGAATCAACATGTGCCTTATACATGAATAAAGCTCATTAGTACTGTAACAAATTAGCATACTTTTCATCACCCCTCAAACATCTAGATTTTAGATATTTACCTCAGTAGCAGACACGTAAATACGCAAGCCAAGTCGGCTGCTCATTTGAAGCTCAAGTTACGCATTTGATCTCCAATACTAGTCTTACTGTGACAGGCAGTCATCATCAAGTCAACCACTTTCCAAGCCTAACTCAAGTAAATCTAAACCACATTACAGATTTAGCTTATTTGTGAAATGAAAAATGCTAGGATTGTAATAATTAGGTTCATGCCTTCTACCTTAAATATTAGGGAGGTGTCAAAATGCTAAACTATCGAGCGAAACCTCTTCTAGGTCTCACTGGACATTTTCGGGGGCATATTTTCACCATACGATGGCCTATTGCAGAAATATGATAATATTATATTAAAGATAAAAATGAAAACTAATGTTTTTTTTTGTTGAAAGAATGCTTGAAAGATTCTAACTGAGGTATTATAGTTAATTCCTTAACTAGTGGTTTTATACTGAACCAACACGGCCACCAACCCCTCACTTAAACATTCAGTTTTGACAGGAAATATATATTTTTAATATTTTCATGTGACAAGACAGCTAAAAGAATCAGTATGTGCTTTAAACAAAAATAAAGTTCACTAGTACTGTAACAAATTAGCATACATTTCATCACCCTTAAACATCTTGATTTTGTTATATTTACCTATGTAGCAGACACATGTAAATACGTTAGCCATGTCGGCTTCTCATTTGCAGCCCAAGTTACAAATTTGATCTACAATGCTAGTCCAGCTGTGACAGGCAGTCACCAACAAGTCAACCCATTTCCAAACCTAACTCAATGTAAATGCAAACAACATTACAATTTAGCATATGTGTGAATTTAAAAATGCTAGGATGGTGATAATTAGCGTCATGTCTTCTACCTTAAAATTTAAGGAGGTGTCAAATATGAAACTATCCACTGAGACCATATTGAATATTTTTTATATACAGGAGTCTTCGCAAATTGAATATATATCCTTTCTCCTTTGGGTATTATCCAATACCGATTGACCACAATACTCTGGCAACAATCATGACGCACACTGTTCTATCATTTTTAAAGACAACCACGACAGCAGCATTAAGACAATTGCAACTAGTACTGTAACCTTAAACTGAATGTTTCAGACTCATCTTTTCATAATGGTATCTTTCAGTTTTCATTGATTTCTTTGGCCATTTTTCCTTGCATTAACAATATTTCATCGTGATTCTCTTGTTACATGCCATTAAATCCTAATTAACAAGCAGCATTTTATTCAGTGTTGAAAGATTATCAACCCTTGAGCGCACGCAACTCCTTACAGCTAAAGTAGCTTGGGTTACTGCGTAGTGTTCAGGTTTCATTAATTAATTAACCAGGTGCAAAATTTTAAATATAAACACTGAAATATTCTTTAAATTGTGTTATTCCTCTAACATAGCAGAATAGGTCAAATGCTTGCTTTTAACAACATAATCAGAATGATATTAATAGAGTCATAAAAAATATTCTAGCCCGGGCACACTCAGCCACCTGATATCGGATCCAATATTTTTCAACGATCAGTTATTAGCATATTCACATATACGTACATGGTGAGGAGAGGGGATGGCCGCAACCCTGAATGTTGTAGTGTGTAAAAATCCTTAGTAAAGCAATTTAAAGCATTTTGATCGTACTCGCATCCGTAGTTGTCGAAAGAAAGTACACTTCATCCCGCAACCAACACATTAGGGTTCATACTGTCATATTAGTGTAAATACCAATACAAAAAAGGTGAAAAAGAAATTAAGCTTTCGACATTCTTTTGGAGATGAAAGGGTTCCTCGTAAATTGAAATCTTTATCCTCTGCCCTTGTATATTTGTACATTGTATTTCTACCCCTGGTGTAAGTTTAATTGAGTGATACTAATGTGTTATTTTGGCACCGGTTCACCATCTGGCGTTGACATTTAGGCTGTTTTACAGAAATGGCGGTGTGCATGCCATCTGAATTTGAATTTTTGTTGTTCACATATTACAGATATATTCCAGAGTCCGTCTGGTTTTGATCTGGATCACATCTCTCCTGATCGTAGTACTGAATTCCTTAGTCATGGGCATCTTACTAAGTGCCAACAAAGGACACTCTAGGATGCATTTCTACTTACTCAACCTGAGCATAGCAGGTAAGTTAGGTGTTAATGTCTGTCTACACTTACAGCAAATTTAATCAAAAATGTGTACATGCACAGATTTTGCATGGACGCTTTTTGACAGTCTTTCAGAGGTTGGATGCATTTTCTTGGCTCCTTTTTTTGGTCGTTGAACTCTTTGAAAATAAACAATGATGGGTGTGGTGGAGACTTGGCACATCAGTGTTTATATTATTTTGGTAATATTTGAGTACATCAAAGGAAATGTATGGTACTCATCAATGGGCCTGCCAAATAATCCAATAGATACAGGTGACCCATATACAAATGTTCCACTAACTGGGCTATCCAGGGGTTAAGGATTGAAGGGTGCAAGGATTGGCTCGCGAAATTGGAGCAGTATCTAGAGTTATAAAGAAAGAAGATGTAATAGGCAACTATATGTTTTAACTGACTCAGGTCATGTGATCATTGGTGTGGTCGTTGCGTATCGCGCACTATCAGTCTTGTGTTTACTAATATCTGACATCAACAAAGCTGTAGAGAGAGTTGACCTTTAACCATGTATTTTTCAGGACATGATCGACTAACGTTGCGTCTTTTTTGTGGTTTATGTAACAGCCAGGTGGGAAACTACTGCTAAAATTGTATTCATACTTTAAAGAAATTGTTTCTTAGAAGATGTTCAGTCAAAGTCTTGTTACTACTGACTTTCCTATAAAAACTGTTAGACTTCAATAGCAACCAAGTAGAAGTTGTTTTTTGGACGACTCCAAACTGCTGCATGGTAAACGTGTCGAACACAGTTTGTATGAATATTTCTTGCAACACATTCTACAAAATTGTGTTGTCTGTTCTAGCGAGATTGTTTTTTTTTTACTTTCAATGATAGCTGGAGAAATGTTCAGGTGATTGCATTTTTTTAAAGTCACTCTACCAGTATGACCGAATATTCTTGGTATGTTTCTTCCAACATATTCTACCAAACATTTGTTGTGGTGTTCTCACTAGCATTTGTTTTAATTGTACAGCGACTTGATGAAGAAAAGTATGTATCTCCTCCAACGCTTACTGGCAAATTGAATAAAACAATTTCTAAAGTGTTTAATATGAAAAAATTTACTACATTTCTATTTCGGTTTAGATTTTAGGGTTTATACTGTGCCAAATGGTTTAACGTCATTTGCCAACATGTACAAAATTAATTTCAACGACAGGTATCTGCCTAATATAGCTTTGTGAGCCAGATGAGCATGAGCAGTCTCAGCTTTACGTGGGTCTTTTATTCTTTAATATCCTTCTCTTAAACAAATTCTAAATTCTCAGCTCATTAATGCATTCATTCAGTCGAAATAGTGCGAACAACCAATATCCAACTTAGTAAAATAATCCAAGCGCGGGCTTGCAACTGTCATCCATTCAGCATATGTTAGCATATTATCAGGAAAGTACCGTGACTGAACACGTGTCGAATTCCATTTCTACGCTTAAATATATACCTGGTTGAGTGACGCATTGATCGTTTGCATCACTCTGAAGCTAGTTATTAAAGATGCATGGGTATGTGCCAACAGGAATAATGCTTCCATTAAATAAAAATACACACTAACTTGTAACTGCCAGAAATATCGCTACAAAATGTTCACTCGATGGATATGACGACATACACCAAAAATGACTTCACTCCTTCATGCGATGTGATCATAAATCTGAAGAAACCATGCCATTTAAACTGACTTAACCAGTGTATCTAGAATGCAATTAATGCTCAGAAGTTTTCTTTGAGACTAGTGGTCACGAATTAACTAGGAATTTAAATTTTAAAAAATACATTATAAATACAGGCATCTGAGAATGTCTGAAATTCAATATTAACGTGAAATACAACATTAACATGCAATACGATATTAACATGAACTGAAACATTCACGTACAATACAATATTAATGTGCAATACAATACTAACTTGCAATACAATATTAACGTGAACTGAAACATTCACGTACAATACAATATTAATGTGCAATACAATACTAACTTGCAATACAACATTAACGTGAACTGAAACATTCACGTACAATACAATATTAATGTGAAAAACATTATTAACGTGCAATACAATATTAACGTGCAATACAATATTAACGTCAAATAAAACATTTATGTGCAATACAATACTAACTTGCAAAACAATATTAACGTGCAATACAATATTAACGTGCATTACAATATTAACGTGCATTACAATATTAACGTGCATTACAATATTAACGTGCAATACAATATTAACGTGCAATACAATATTAACGTGCAATACAATATTAACGTCAAATAAAACATTTACGTGCAATACAATACTAACTTGCAAAACAATATTAACGTGCAATACAACATTAACGTGCAATACAATACTAACTTGCAAAACAATATTAACGTGCAATACAATATTAACGTGCAATACAATATTAACGTGCAATACAATACTAACTTGCAATACAACATTAACGTGAACTGAAACATTCACGTACAATACAATATTAATGTGCAATACAATATTAACGTGCAATACAATATTAACGTCAAATAAAACATTTACGTGCAATACAATACTAACTTGCAAGACAATACTAACTTGCAAAACAATATTAACGTGCAATACAATATTAACGTGCAGTTCGTGCAGCAAAATATTAACAGATAGCACTGCCTGATAAAACACTAGAATGATTTTTTTATCTGAATGGAAATAAAAAAAAGAATATAGGCCTTTTGCCAAAGAATGATTCTTGACGTCAAAAAGACAAGACGAGCAAAGATATCATAACGGTTGTCATTTTTAACTGAGTTAATTAAACGAAACAGGACAGTAATGTTACTCGCAGTGTATTTAACCATGTGGCTTGTGGTGTAAGTCCAAAATCACTTTATTGAAATTGAGATGAAAATAAGGAATGGAAAATTAAAGACTTCTAGATATATCCTTTTAAATATAATTAATCAAGACCAGGTGACTGAATGACTTATAATTTTTTCTAAGTATTTTTTTTTTCCTTCTTAATAATACTGACACTAATGAATTGCTAAGTCAATGGTATTGGATGTTATGTATCATATAAATGACCGATGTTTTGCTAGTCGTCCTTCATATGTTGTATTAAATTTTCAAGTTTTTTTTAATTGCATATTTTACTTGTTGTGAACTTTGTTTTAGATATTTCAGTAATTTTCCGACAGGCATGCATGTATGCATGTATGTATGTATGTATGTATGTATGTATGTATGTATGTATGTATGTATGTATGTATGTATGTATGTATGTAGGTAGGTAAGTAGGTAGGTAGGTAGGTAGGTAGGTAGGTAGGTAGGTAGGTAAGTAGGTTGGTAGGTATGTATGTTCTAAAGGTGTGAGTGTGTGTGTGTACAGGAAACATCTAGGCGTTCATACTGGAATAACTATTTTTTTTTTCAGATCTTTGTGTCGGACTATTTGCTGCTGTCATCGATGGATTTCTAGAGTTATCAGATGGAGCATGGATGTTAGGAAAATCACTTTGTAAAATTCACCAGTTTCTGAAAGATGTTTGTATCTTTGCCTCCATCTACATCTTGGTTATGATGAGCATTGACAGAGCCATGATTGTAACCAAACCTTTAGAATGTTTTAAGACAGGTACAAGAGAAAGACATTGATATCACTGCAATTACACTAGTCCTTAATACAAAGATTGCTTTATTCTAATGTATACGTCATTTCAGCTTTACTGTCCTGAACAGTTAGGTACATGGGGCTGCTTCAATTATTTGACCCTATACCAGGTTCGACTTGAGTAAAGCAACATCGTAACAAGATAATCCAAAGCTATATAACGAACACGTTGATTTAACCCTCTCTCGTCATCCAGCATCTATACTATCATCCTTAATATCTTTCATTAAAGTTACATTGCTTACATAATTTTATTTCTGCTCTATAACATGTTTCAAGAAATTAGAAACTCACAAATATTTATCTTTCAACTACATAAGATGCAGCAACAAGCAAGAAAAGAAACGTAATTAGCAAATAAAAGCATCATAATATAAAACGTCACTAGCAAATAAAGGCATCATAAAAGAAAACGTCATTAGCAAATGAAGTCATCATAAGAGAAACGTCATTAGCAAATAGTAATCATAAGAGAAAACGTCATTAGCAACGAAAGGCATCATAAGAGAAAACGTCATTAGCAACGAAAGGCATCATAAGAGAAAACGTCATTAGCAAATAAAGACATCATGAGAGAAAACGTCATTAGCAAATACAGGCATCGTGACAGAAAACGTCATTAGCAAATACAGGCATCATAAGAGAAACGTCATTTGCAAATAGTCATCATAAGAGAAAACGTCATTAGCAAAGAAAGGCATCATAAAAGAAAACGTCATTAGCAAATAAAGGCATCATACGAGAAAACGTCATTAGCAAATAAAAACATGTTAGGAAACAAATATCATTAGCAAAAAAAGGCATACTGGGAGATTAATCTATAGCAAATAAAGGGATAATGGGAGATAATCTATAGGAAATAAAGGCACGAGAGAGATAAATCTATTACAAATAATGGCATAATGGGAGATAAATCAATTTGCATGTTAAATGTTTTCTAAAATAACGTTTGATAAGAAAGCTTTCAAGACCTTTATTAATTCAGTGATTTATATAAGTATATTCTCCATACAACTAAACCATGAGTCTGGATGGGGCTTTATTTATTTTCGAATTATTGTTGTTGTTGTTATTATTATTAATATTTTGAATACATCATTCGTCATGAATATGTTACAGAGATTCTGATTAACACATTACTGTTAAGACATCGTGGACTGATGTTCACAAGTACTTTCATGCTATTGGAGGACAATCGCATATGAGATCAGTTTTTTCCAGACTTAATTTCTTGTCATTGCAGGAAGAAGGTACCGTTGGTTGGCGATTATCTCATCCTGGTTTATTGCTACTTTTCTCTCCATTCCATCAGCGGTATTATACGAAACTATTGACATGGACAACGGAACACAAGAATGCCACATACATTTTGACGATGGGAAATGGTGGAAGGTCTGTAAACTTTTTAATTATTTTAAAACTATGATGTGTGTGTGTGTGTGTGTGTGTGTGTGTGTGTGTGTGTGTGTGTGTGTTTCTGAATCATTGATGTGTGTCACATCCAAAGCAATAGCCCAGGGCATGAACTAAAGATACAGTTCATTTTCATTTTTCTGGTTTAGCTTTAATGCGGCATTCTCTGGAATGCAATCAACATTCTACAGCGCACAGCATATCTTCAGGACAAATTATACAGAAAACATTTTCTTTATGACTACAATGAATTCAGTAATAAACTCCATGGCTCACTTAGTGTAATGACACATAGAAGAGATGATAAAAACTGAACTTATTCACAAAATTATAATTTTTGTTGTTACTATTGCAACACCGTTGCAGAGCTTTCAAGTTTGATTACGTTATCTCCAGTGTAGTCTGTTCCCGATTACAGTGTAGCTTAGTAGACAGACGTCTTCGTGGAATGATTGATTTCGTGACAAACCGAGTTCTAATACGACCGCTCCGGTGGACTAAGTGGTGAGAGCGTCGGCCTCGGATACGGTAGGTCGCGGTTTCGAACCCCTGGCCGAATTATACCAAATAGTTATAAAATGATACTAGTAGCTTCCTCGCTTGGCACTCAGCCTTAAGAGGTTAGGGCTAGGAATGGTCGGTCTGGTATGTCACGATACTATAACTGGGTTAGACTTGATGATAGGTGTTTGCGACATAATGCCCCAGTGCCAGGCATCAGTGTGTTGTTCGTCCGTCGATTCGACGAGGACTTCTCTATTTATCCGAAGGTTGTAAGTGCTGGTTTTGTTTCTGTGCGTACGCAGGTGGCTGATGAGGCTAACCCTTACACGGAATGTTCGTTTGCATAAGGGATAGGTGATGAATGGGACATCTCCAGAAGGATTGCTTTTCTGGCTTGCTTCGTCAACTCTGCAGCTCCTGTCCTGCTAGATTCGCACAACTTGGAGCCTTTGTGCAGAGAGGAACGCCAAGTGACTTGATCACTTGCCATTTGCTCCCATGAAACAGGGTTTATATTGAATGTTTTCAATTCAACTTTCAGATTGTCTTTGAAGCGTTTCTTCTGACCTACGTGGGATCGCTGTCCTTGCTGTAGCTCGCCATAGAAGAGTCTCTTAGACAACAGGTGGTCTGGCATGCGTACAACATGTCCCGTTTAGCGTAACTGGTACTCTATCCGGATGGTATGCATGCTGTGGAGACCTGCTTGGGCGAGTATTTAAGTGTCTGGAACCTTGTCATACCACTGTGGTTACGATGGATGGCTTCAACACTGATGAATGAAGGGCAATTCAGGATACTGTCACAGTGTTCAGCCCATCGGTGAAGAATCCTCTCTTTGTTAGTTATTAGTGTGTTCCCTTCTGCACTGTGAAGGGTGGGGGGGGGGGGGAGGGGTGATTTAGAGGATGTGGGTCCACACACTTCTTTCAGGGCATTGTAGAAGTTCGTCATGTCATGTTGGTACGAATAGCACTGGATCTCATCAGCTCTATTGCTCAACCATGTGTCTCGCATCTGTGGAAACTTCTGCTGTATAGATCTGCGTATGTCATTGTACGCATCTATCCTTGGATTGTTGAGTTAGGTTTGAAGAAGGCGGTGTTTCTTATACAGCAACTGCTTGATCTCGTCGCTGTTCTCATCAAACAAGTCTTGATGCTTTCTTGTTGATAGTCCTAGGATTTCCAAAGCTGTGTTGTAGAACATCTATATGAATGCCGCGCAGTCCGTCTCCACATTCTGATTGTGGAGAGTGGTGTATTTCAGACGTTCTTCCAGGCATCCACGAGGGACTGTTTGGTACTGGTGCATTTCAGCTTGGTGATGTTCAGTCGTTTAGAAGCCTTCTTTGCCTGTGGGAGTCTTCCCTAGCTCTCCATATCAGGCAACGTGATCACGGCCTACAATTGCAGTGAAATCGCCAAGAATGACGAGTATGTCTGCCATTGCAACGTCAGCAATGATGGAGTGAAGATCCTCATAGAACTTGACCTTCACTTCATCTGGGTTTGTCATGGTTGGAGCATAGCAACTGATGATGGTAAGGTGCTTTGTTCCAATCAAGAAGGGAAGTTTATCGTCATGAGTCTGTCGTTTCCTCCCTTTTGAGGTCCAGCCAGTTCGCCAATCAGTGCTATCTTCACTGCCAATCCGACAGTAGCCTCACGGCGCTGTTCACTTCTTCGGCCGCTCCAAAAGAAAGTGTATCTGGAGCCCCTTTCACAGAGTTCGCCTTATCCCGCAAGCCGGGTCTCGCTCAAGGCAGCAATGTCTACGTTGTATCTGGTGAGTTAACTGTTTTTAAAAAATGGTGAATCCAAAAATAAGACTTCATGGAGATAATAATAATAAATAATAATAACAATAATAATAACCATTTTTTAAATTAAAAATCAGCATATGTTATTTTGGGTTTCGTGGATGTAATTGTATCTCATTGAAATTACTTGAAATTTGAGCGCACATGTCTTTTCCCAGATCGGCAAAATAATTAGTGCTTGGTTTGTCATCCAATGCAATCATATATTGGAACAATATATGACAAACAATAACTTTTACATACATCGGATCTTGATCGCCTTAGTTAACAAACTCAAACCTGATAATTGTTAAATTATTCCACTGTACCTGTTATTGTCTGTTATATACTCACTGATTTATGGGAATGTTAAAAAGTGTACCACAATAATGTCTATTTTTTATATCTTACAACACCAGAAATGTATTGTATTACTTTCTTTTTTTCTCTCTTTATCTAGGTTCTAATTACGATGTATTTTCTCTTCGTGTTTATTATCCCCGTCGTCATGATCATCTCGAGTTATGTCGCCTTGGTATTTGTACTGTGTAGGAGGTGCAGATTACGACGGTTATGTAAGTAAAAATTTGGGCTTAAATTTTATGATCAACATCAAGCACTGGATGATTGGTGCAAGCATGCATGTACAATGAAATAAATGGGGTACACCTTAATACATTAGGGCATCCTCATATCCAGCAAAGATGCCATGCCATTGATGAACATTGAGAAAGAGAGAGAAACAGAGAGAGAGAGAGAGAGAGAGAGAGAGAGAGAGAGAGAGAGAGAGGGGGGGGGGTTAGGGGAAGGGGGTTACTAGGTTTGCGACCTAGTTTTGAGAGACTACTCATAACAAAAACGTTCCTTGTCGCCAACACAGCATTACTCATATCTTGAGGCGGTGTTTTATGGAATGGCCAGCTTTGTTCAAGTGCATTCTTTCAAGTGTATGGCACGACTGAACAGAACTGTTTGGATAATAATAATAATAATAATAATAATAATAATAATAATAATAAAATAATAATAATAATAATTTACATCTTTAGCAGTGGCCTTACAAGTTATATATTCAAAGTCAGAACTAAAACAAAGTGGTAATAATAATAATAATAATAATAATAATAATAATGAGGAATTGGTATATCGCCTAATCTTTAGAAGCTCTAAGCGCTTTCCAGCATCTAGAATGATATGACTACAACAAAACAAAAAGAAAGAACAACAAACAAATGATACGAACACCCTAAAATTAAAAAATATAACAAATGCTGAAAATATATAAGGTAATAAACATTATTAGGTTTTAAAGTTTCTTCTTGCAGTCGAAAAAGTTGTGTTTTAAGAACACCCTTGAAAGGGATCACTATGCCTTTGTGTCGAATTTCAATGGGCAATTCGTTCCACCTTGCTGGGTCATGGTATGCAAAAGAACGTTGCCCATATGACTTCATTGTCTTAGTGGGAATAAGGAGTATACGACTGTCAGTAGAGTTTGTATCTGGATCGAATTGATAGCCGGTGTAGGTTACAGAACAGCGCGGAGGCGTCACAGGATTATACGTCTCAAGAGCTATTTTCTCCCTTTGCTTTCAACGTTCCTTCCTCTTATCTCCAAATTAGTCCGTCTGATGTATTCGACAATAGTCCCCTTTTGACAATAATTTTTACGAGGGAATTTCTTTTTTATTTTTGGGGGGCACCAGACATGTCCCCCCCCCAATAAAAAAAAGTAAAAACGTTTTTATGTATGTTTGTATATCCCCTGACATGTCGTTTGTGTACCCCCTGATATGTCGTTTGTTGTTTTTTATTTTGCATTTAACTTCCCATTTAATTTTCCCCATCGGGGTTATATATTTGAGAAGGGGTATTTTTTCCCTAGTGTATCTTATGTAGATCCTTAATAGGTGGGAGTTGATCTACCCACTACTAGTATTCTACGTTTGTTTGATATTGTTTGACCATGGCTAGTGGTCTCCTGATATCCTTGTGTTTGCTATTTGTGTTGGTGCTATTTGTGTGTTGCTATATATAAGTCTATACTTTGTGATTTTGTAAGGATAGCCATTTTTCGTTCAAATTTTGACGTAGTTGTCTTGCTTTGTGTTTTTCCTCCATGGGATGACACATTCCTTCACTTTATTTAATTTATTTTAAATTAATTTAAATTCTGAATTTTGTATAAATTGAAGTGTTTTAGTTACAGGTTTAGTGTGCTTCAATTTATATCTAGTAATATTTAATCTTTTATGTCCGTCTGCCTTGAGTCAGGACCTGTACAAATTTATTTGCTTGTACAGTTCCTGTCTCAATTTGGGCCGTCCTTTATTTTAATTAATGTTCAAAAAATTCCAGAATTGTTTATTTTTCCCTTAAATGGGATCCGTGTCTATTGCGGGAGATAGACATGGCAGAAAAAGTATGGATTTAGTCTTCAGAGAAAAGGAAGTGCAAAATTGTGACTAATTAAATCTATTGGGGTGATTTTTTTTTCAAACTCTGCCATAGGCCGGCTCACTTCGCGTAGCGCCATGTGATATAGACCCATAGCGTCCTCAATGTGTACTTTCCCATACTGTGTTCATAACTTTTTTTTTAATAATAGTATATATTATATATTTAGCATATTTATAAGATTATGATACTATTTCCTAACCATCATTAGGGGTCAACATTCTATTTGCGTCCTCGTTATGTAGTCTGTTATGAGTGGTATTAATTGTTTGTTAAAATTTCCGTCAAGGAAGAGTAATTGACGTCTGTCATATTTTCTACCTTCATTATTTGTATTATTAGTTTGATCCTTTCTTCCTTTGTTTTGTCGCTTTGTGTTATCGTATGATATTTAGTGAACGGGGCATTTCTGTATAGTTTGCAGCTAACAGGGGTCTGAATCATTCGTCGTCTAAAAGCCACTTCGCCAGTAAGCCAGGCGTTGTGGAGGTACGTGTATATCATACTCTGTACCTTTAGAGAGTTGATGTCAGACCAATGACTCCAAACTGTCCCAGTTGATATGTGGATTTTCTTCTTCCACCTTATTTTTAATTTTTTGGCTTCTATTTCACAAATCCAGTCATATGTCTTTTCCCTACTTAGCGCCCATAATTCTTTATAGTCCCTATACCTATATAAACATTTCTTTAGTCCCCTTATATAAATGTTGTGTGTCTATTTTCTTACTTAATTTGTTGTTCGTGTACATGTCTTACGAGAGAATTTCTTGCAAATCCACCGGAGCTAACTCTGGTTTCTCTTGCAGAAAATCTTAGACTAATTAAAATGGTCGATGTGGCGATATTAAAACCGAGGAAATTGTGTGTGGTAAAAACATGCCTCTCAATGAGCGTAACAAATCAGAGTCAAATATATCTGCCGCCTTTGTCAGAGGCGCCAACGTCGAGGTCAGCTTAACCTGGTAGTTTGATAACTACTATTGTTAGACCATGGCTAGTGGTCTCCTGATAACCTTGTGTTTGCTGTTTGTGTTGGTGCTATTGGTGTGTTGCTATATATAAGTCTGTACTTTGTGTTTTTGTAAGGATAGCCATTTTTCGTTCAAATTTTGACGTAGTTGTCTTGCTTTGTGTTTTTCCTCCATGGGATGACACATTCCTTCACTTTATTTAATTTATTTTAAATTAATTTAAATTCTGAATTTTGTATAAATTGAAGTGTTTTAGTTACAGGTTTAGTGTGCTTCAATTTATATCTAGTAATATTTAATCTTTTATGTCCGTCTGCCTTGAGTCAGGACCTGTACAAATTTATTTGCTTGTACAGTTCCTCTCTCAATTTGGGCCGTCCTTTAATTATTTAAATTAATGTTCCAAAATTTGCAAAATTGTTTATTTTTCCCTTTAATGGGATCCATGTAGTTTGATAATTACAGAGTTTTGCACTTTTTCAGTTGTGACGGCTTACCATGAAAACAAAGTTTACCATGCCCCTAAAAGTCTGTCTGGCTGCTGTCTAAACAAATGCTTAATTAAGAATAACATTCTCCCCAAGATAGGACATTACCGAACATGGCAGTATGGTGATTGATATGCACCTGTTCTCCATAAATCTAATTAATGGTTATATGGTCTCAACTAATGTATTCTTGTTTGATCGCCAGATATTTTCCCCTTCGCATTCATTTTACGTTTATTACAATCTAAATTTAGCAAATGAGCAGGCGGAAGTGAAAAGTCACATTCACGTGAATCCTTATGTTCAGTCTGTTATTCGTATTTAAAAAAAGCATACCGCTGTCATACTGTGCACTGAAGACAGATACGAAAATGAATAGTACTGGCGAAAACAAGTAACGTCATAGTAATTGACACGATGGCTTGTTTTTAAATATAGCGCAAAAGCGACATCGTGCAATAATCAACAGTTAATAATAGAAGAATAGGTGAAAATTCTATCTCGTTTGGGATCAGTACTTATTTCTTGGGATGCTGAGGAGAATGCATATTGTAAGTTTCCGTTTCATTTCAATGATGCATTATGACACGATAACATCACGTTTGCTAGAGACGAAGAGAGAGCCTTGAAAAATGCAATTCTGAGGAAATTTCCCGATGTATTTTGCTTCTATGCATGAGACATATAAAAGATAATAACTGAAGACAGCTGGAGAAACTGGAATGTTGTAGCAAGGATCACTAGAATGTTGTTAAGCTCGTCTTTGGTGATGGTAGCATGGTGTTCAGCATGAATGAAATTGAAAAGTCCAATAGTCCAATAGACTATGCAATATGTCCATCTACTTTGAAAATATGAGTTTAAACTTTACTGGGCTCACTCTTTAAAAAATTGTAACTCATGTGCACATGCCAACAAAAAATTAAGTTGTCCACATACAATTGCTAATCACAATGCCGAATCTGTGAACAATACTATCCTGACAGCTATAATGCAAATGCAACAATCATTCATTTACATTGTGGAGATTCTGCACTTGCGAAGTACCGTGCGCGATGAAGGTAACCACTGGCTAAACCAGGCAACAGACAATATTTGGATTCCGATAATTACTGGACATTAAAACCCAAAACAATGACAAAGAAATCATTGTAAAGAAGTTTGAAATGTATCCGCTGAGATACATATCGAAAGAGCACCCACTGAACACATGGTTTAAAATATGGTTAACAACAGACTGTCTGTGTGCCTGCCAACCATCATGCATTTGTCATACACCGTTGTACTGCTAATAACAATAGCATGTACACACCTTACGATAAGCGTTCAAACTTTGCAAATTTTTTATTGAAATAATATTTCGATTACTTATGTCATCATAAATTATGAATGCGACCGTTTTAACAGTATACTGATAAATGTAATCAGGGTCGATATTCATATGGTTTTATACCGGACCGTAGGGTTTTCGTCTGGTCAGCCTCTTTCTTATGATAATCATTCTGTTTTGGTTGGTGTTAGTATAGTCAAGGTTAATTGTTGTAAATTGTGTTTGCTTTCATTGTTAATTGTGGTAGATTGTAGTGGATTGTTATATGTTGTAATGGATTAGCATAGGTTATGGTAAATCGTGATGTCCGATTCCATCTGATACTGTATCAAGTTTGAGCAAATTCAGTAGGTAGGTAGACCTCTCACACATTTATTGTCTTTACCTTTGGATCGATCGTTCTGCATTTACTCTTCAATCTATTTTTTTTTATCCTTTCTATCTTCAGCAGCGACAAGGAATGGTTCTGTTAGATCCAGTCGAACGGTGAAACAAAGCAATTCTTTCATATTTAATAGCGGAATTTCCAGATCGAAGTTCAGGAGCATTCAGCTGACATTGGGAGTTGTTTCAGGTTGGTCCATTATTGAATATGTATTATTACAACTCTATGGTATTAAACAAAGTAATATGAAAAAGCGAAAACCAACAAAGTGAAAATGTAAAAGTAACTTAGATCCCTATTATCCAATAATTTTTAACACAAGTCCTAATGGATAACGTTCTGAATAAACTTCAGTTATTTTAAATAAATTCCAACTTTGAAGGTGTTGATGTGCTGGTCGTGGCATGCGGTCTTTAATATATTAATGTACCAGGGACCTTAATTGTAATGGTACTAACAGTCTTTTGTTGAATCACAGTAATACAATCCAAGGATTCCTTGCTTGAATTCACTGTAATTCACTGTTAATGTTTCTGCCCATGAGTATAATAGAGCACTTTGTATCTCCAGAGACGAATAATTGAAGATTAATAATTTCCGGCCCAAATCAAACAATGAACACCAAAATAATTCGGCCTAATATCTTCTAGCACGAATGAATAATTTCTAGATAAATAAGATTATATTTTTTTAAATATCAGAGACAAAAGAAGAGCCATGATGTAAGACAAAGTTTCATTTCCATAGCAATTCTATGTATAATTAGACAAGGTTTATTACTATAGTTATGATGAATAGCATGGTAAACACAATGTCCTTGACTCAGAACAAAACAAATATGTTTACTTCTATTAATAATATTCCTAATATGAAACCCACACTCATAGAAAATATTAGCTATGCATTAGTTGTTTACAGAATAAACAATAAAGATCAGCGGCGAACTTCTGCCTATCCAAACTAAGCAGCTGCCTAGGTTCACAACTTCGGATGAAATAGTTTCATATGATCCATATTTTTATTTGAATTTCTTGCTTTGAAAATGCGATGCATGTCATTGGCTGTCCTAATAAATATGCCAATTATTTTGCAGGATTTATAATCTGTTGGAGTCCATATTTTGTATACAATATGCTAGAAGTGTTTGGTGTCATTAAAGAACATAACATACGGAAGCCAGTAATGATCCTAGCCTACCTACACAACGTGGCCAATCCAATAATATATTTCATCTACCACCGTACCCTCTCAACTAGACTAGAAAGACCACCTTCCCCTGAAAAAACACAGAGCCAGAGCTCTACGATACAGCTCAGGAAGTCGACAAAGGAAAGATCTTGTCAGGACGATCAAAAAACTCAGTACAACCAAATGGAGGGTTAGATTATAAAATTGGAAGCTCTTACTGCGACATGGACAGAAACAACACCCACCCACCCAACCGCATCCCACTCCAAACACACACCCGTCGAAAAGAAAGACTAGTTTCAATGCAAATCTGAGAAACACACATCAGAAAGTCCTTGCCATCAAAACGATCGGAAAAAAAGTAGTTTTAGAAAGATAAATAAATGCAAGGCATGCCATAGACTATTATGTCCTGACTGAATGCGCTGTTGTACATTTCACTCACATACAAACGAATTATTAGGCCATTAATATATTTTGCAATTTTGCTAACCAAATACAAGTTATATGAAGACAAAGAGAGAATATATATATATATATATATATATATATATATATATATATATATATATATATATATATATATATATATATATATATATATATATATATACATGATTTAAATATGTACCATGTTTCTGAAATATGTGGGGAAAGAAGTGTTGGGTAATATTTGTTCTCTAAATATACTGCCAGCATTAATTAATCTGCACAACCTAGGTCCCATTATTAATGACTGTTTCGAGGGTAAACACACTCCATATAAATGCATAACATTCTTTCTATCGCGGAATTTCCAAACACAAAGACGGATTTTGACATTCATTGCGGTGATGAAACCTAATTTAAAAGATAAGGAACGTTACAAAATCTAGTCAGAGGAGAGGTGATCGTTCGAAAAGAAAATGGTTTCTTATCCAAACACCAGCAGCGATTTTTCTCACATGCTTGTGGAGTACTATTTAATACTTTATTCCTTGGAAATCCATTCAAATAGAATGATGTGAACTGAAATAAATTCTAGTGCAAACGTTATTTAGAATTAGGGGCCTTTAATATCTAATGTCTAAACATCACAAACTTTCATTTTTATATACCAATATTCTACAATATGTATGTATGTATGTATGTATGTATGTATGTATGTATGTATGTATGTATGCATCTATGTATGTATGTATGTATGTATGTATGTATGTATGTATGTATGCGTGTCTGTGTGTGAAGAAGTTGCAGCAATGAAGTGACCTTCAATCGTTGCTGAATCAAACTGAAAATAAATGATACCTATGCCCAATTTATTTAAGACGTGTTTGTTATATATTTATGAAATCTGGTCTACAATTAATGCAAACTCATCTTACAGATTAATTGGGATGGAGGAATACTATAATACAATTGTTTCTTTTCATTAATTTGTCTTTTAAATTGCATTCATTAGAAACATTTTCTCGCCTTACCTTACCTTCTAAAATTTCTTAAATTACACGTTTCACTCCTTGTCCATTCATCTTTGCTAGCCAAGTTCCCGATGACCCCTATCTACACCTTAGCATATCGAGTAGATATGTCAGTGCTTTAGGTCTGTAAATTTCATTGGCAGCGGAGGCAAGCCACATCATCCAATCAAAATTAAGTTGCTCAGATTTGAACACCGTTCCAACGTGATCGAAACAATCAAAAGAGCACACAACATGGACTGATAAATAAGCACTTGTAAAGTGCCAGTCCGTGTTCGCACAAATACCTTTCACTCAAATAGACCTGTAATGGCTTCCCTCTTGTACATAGTCATAATTCTGATGTCAAACGTACACAGTTTATCTTTTAGGTCAATTGTCAGCACCTTTCTTGGCCAATGTACAATACACAACGCTGTTGGTTAGTTGGAATTACATGCTATTGGAGGCAACACATGTAATCTAATAGATGTCGCTAGGACAAAGCATCAATATAGCTGTTCGATCCGTCAAAGTGTAGATAGGGCTATCGGGACCTTGGCTAACGAAAATGCTATCCATTAGCAGTGCTGCACATTCTCTTTCTTGGTGTAATTGAAATATGCAGTTTGGCCAATGCCGTTATATTGAAACAAGTTCTAATTACAAGTTTATTCAACCGATTGCAAATCTTAATGTTCTACTTTTATATAAAGATCGCATAAATTACTTGTTAACTATAATTTATTTAATAACATGTCAATATAAGGTTCTTGCATATTTTCCCCCCGAAGAATCAATATAAAAATACCTGTAAAAACTGCTCGGGTTATACCATATGATCAATAAATTAGCAAATATTTCGAATTTGACATTGATTTTATGTAGCTGAAGGACAACTAAAATACATTATGTATGTACTTGACCTTGTCTAGGTAATGTTTCCACTTCTAAAACATCGCACAAACTTTAATAGTAATTCCTTGCTTCTCAATAGCTCAGTGTGTGTGTGTGTGATTAGAATTTTTAACGTAGCTTTAACAATTTTTCAATCATATATAAACTGCAGTGAGACAGTTTATGGTGACGTCTAGCACTGGGGCATCATGCCGCAGACATGTAGCATGATGTCCCACCCAGTCACATTTTCCTGACACCAGGCCGACCAGTCCTAGCACTAACCTCTTAATGCTGAGCGCCAAGCGAGGTAGCTGTTTGTACCATTTGTGTAAGTCTTTGGTATGACTCGGCTGGGGATTGAACCCACGACTTCCCGCTTCCGCTAGCTGATGCTCTAACAACTCGGCCACCGTAGCGGTCTCTCAATAGATCAAGTAAAACTGTAAATTTTTGAATACTTTAAATGTTCACCATTAAAGTTTACCACATGCGGTGAATATTCAATGTTATTTATCGAAATTTAAAAAATGATATCAATGCATGCGGAATAAAGTACTTTTGTAAATTTATAAAAGGAGATAGTATAAAAAGAGTACAATTTGCAGGTAAGGTCTCCGCCTGAGAAATTGCTAAGATATACCTGGATATCAAAAATAGGTGTGTTTATATGTATAACATGTACAGGATAAAGCGCAATGCAGGTTTGAAATGCCCCATCTGTGCCGATAAACGGCCATAATGCTGAAGTTTATGGTATATATTTGCTGGATAACAACTATATATGAGGCTATGTTGAGATGACGATCAGATTAACCTTGTTTGAAATTGTATGAAGTACGTGATTGTCTGTCATTGCAAAGTACGAGAAACACCTCATCTGAGTTGATTAAGGACAATCAGCAAGTGAAGTTTCCCACTTGATGAGATAATGACAGCTTGCCAGCAAACATGGAGACAAAAAGGAAACCAACACCTTGCTGTTTTGTAAAATTATTGAAGCTAGTACTAAAACTAAACAACCTCGAATTAAATGGAAAATAATACCTTCAAATTAATGGTACCGCAATGGGCACTTAGATGGCCCTCTCGAATGCGGATATTTTCATGCGCAAACTGGAAAGGATACTCTTAAAACCTCAGTGTCATACATTAAACTTCAGTGAATATGTTACACTGACGACACAGAAATGAAGTATCAAAACGATAAAGGAAAGATATACGTTTGTATAGCAAGCAAATTCCATCATTCAATGAAATTTCGTTGCAGAAATATAAAATGCAAACCATGTGTTTTGGACACAACAGCAAAATGATTGAAAACAAACTCTACACAAGAAGACAAGCACCAATATTTGCTTCACTCAAGCTGCATTCCAAACACGGAATTAAAAAGGTCACCTCTAGCCAGACATTAAGCGTTAGCAACATCTGCTCTGGCAAAGAGATATTTGAAAAGTCAAATCAAAAGAATTGTCTCAACACTCAGTCAAGAAGACTTGTGGCAGAATTATTGTGCATAATGCCATACAAAAGAGAGAAAATATAAAATAAGGAAGAATTATACAGTAAACAAAATGGAACGATATTGAAAATTTACCATTCGTTCTTATTATCAATTCAGATTTTCCTCCTGTAGGCAAACTTATTGAGCAACGCAAGACTACCATGAGAAGAAATACCATCTCACCTCAAAACCACCCCATTTTTGAGCGTTCTTTAACATTGCTAATTTGAAGGGACAAAAAACTGGAATTAATGCGGCAGATTAAACATATTGTGCATCATTAGTACTTATTGATCTCACTCCTACTATGTCCCCTACAATGGACTATGACCCTAACGTCGAAGAACTGAATTTCTCTCCACATATATTATCTCCCCTCTATTGACATGACCAATGATCAGATATATAAATATGACAGAGTGAATAAGACTTGAGTACATTAGACCAATGATCCCATGGAACGTGATGGTTACGGATAGAACTAGCAAAATAAAAAGTTAAATAAAATTCAAGACAGTGATTTAGGAGAAGATTTTAATACAAACATAATAATACGAGGACACACAGGTGGATGATGACGTCAAGAAACTCTTTTAATAAGACGTAAGTACATTTACAGAAAATGAGGAATTTAAGCAGTTTTCTAAAAGCTAAATATGAAAATGTAGTGCACACCTTTATGGCTCCAGACTCAAGCCTCATCCGCCGTTTTTGAAAGCCCCATAAGCTTCTTTACACATATCTCTAAAACTTGCGGTTATCCTTTTCAAAGTCACGTGTAAAACAACGCGTCTGAGTAATCTTGATTCTTTATTCCATTTTAATCAACATGGTTGTGATTTTGATCTTTAACAATTTAGCGGCCGTACAATATGTATCTACAAAGTCAGAATTAAAACAAATTGGTTGTAGTAGTAATAATAAATAATAAGGACTTTGTATTTCGTCTAATTTATATAAGCTCTAAGCGCTTTACAACATCTCTAATGATTTGACTAAAAAAAAAACAACAACAACAACACAACACCATGAAATTAGAAAAAAATGCTAAAAATAGTTCAGGAAGAAACATTATTAGGACTTTAAGTTTGTTCTTGCAGTCGAAAAAGGCGAGTTTTAATAGCACTCTTGAATGGGACCACTGTGTCTTTGTGTCTAATTTCAATGGGTTATTCGTTCCATGTTGCTTGGCCCTAGTATGCAAATGAACGCTGCCCATATGACTTCGTTTTCATAGTGGGAATAATGAGTATACGACTGTCAGAAGAGGAGCGAGGTATCTTGCTGGTGTGTACACACGGATGAGGCCAGATAGGTATTCATTCTGGATCGAATGAAGAAATAACAGTAGTAGTAGTAGTTGTAATAGTAGTAGCAGCTGTAGTAGTAGTGGTAGCGAAAGTTCCTCATGAGGATTCACCATGTCGCGTATTTTACTCGCTAATTAAAAGTTAAAATCTCTATGGGTAAATAGGACAGTGTTTAAATTGGTCAATGAAAGATATTTTCTTTTGGAAAATATTGAATAAGTACATTTATGAAGATTATCACAACACATCTTTTTTATCGTTTTAAAGCATTTCCTTAATTTAGCGTTATCACTTATGTATATAAAGGTCATTAATTCGGTTAGAATATGTTAATTGTCATTTTTAGACTCCAGTTTGAATATATGACTTGTCTTCTGTTAGATTATTTTTGTAACTGCATGCTCGTTTCATAGTATACCCACAAAACTTGATAAAATATGCACTTGATTGAAATTGTTGCGTTTTGTTATTTGCTGTACCCTCGTAGTCATCCATACTTTTAAAATATGTAAAACCAGTCATTGTTTGTTACTTTAGATTCACTTAAACTTATTATGGTATATTATTTTCCCCTCTAATACTTGCCAGACTTTTTATGGTCGTTTTATTGTATGGTACATGTTTATCTCTCATTGATGTTTTGTATAATGACTTGTTAGAGTCGGTTTTTGATAGTACATGTGTATGTCTCATTGACGTTTTATAACTTTTACAATTGACACAAACTTTTAAAGGTGTTTATACTGTGAAGGTATTCGTCTAAATGAATAATTTGGAATGTAAAATTTTAATTTCCTAAAAATTTAATTTTCTCCTGTTCAGCATTATCGCAGTCTTGATCCCTCCCCGGGGAATGCATCCTCTGGGATAAAACATCGTTGGCTCAGTTTCAACACAAACGTCCTTATATAAAGACCCAAACCTTTTTACACAATTGCTCATATTTTAATAAATTGGACATATTCAGGAAAATTCTGCTCATAAGTTTGGAGAAAAGATTCCGTTTCGAGTCTTCCAATCGAGCAAAATGCCCATCATTATCGTCGTCAACGTCCTCAAAATCGTCGTTAACGTCACTTTCACTGACCTATTCATTATGTACATAATCACTTGTAATCTGATCTTGGTTACTATAATTTTTAATTTATCAGCAATTTGGAAGCTATTTTTGATTGGAAAAGAGAGGGTTCGTCTCTCATTACAAAGCTTCAATTGAAGGGAAACAACTCTGTCGAGACTACAAAAAGGTCAACTATTCCGAAACCATTATTTGTAATGGATGTTACATTCCTATCTTAATGGTTGAAAAGCCTACCATCAAGTACATGTATTATTTTTAAAAAACGTTGACACTGTTTTGTGTTTCACTCTTTTGTATTACCTGGCAGAGATAAATAATTATTATCATACGTGTAATCTGCATTTAATATATTATCCAAAGCGCCAAGAGATATTAAGTCAAGAAAATCTTTTATATGAACATTAAAATGTATCTCAAAGACCAAAACAGCTTCTTGATATTATATGTTATTTTATTCTATAAAATTACTTATTAAATAAATCAATTCCATTTTCTTTAGGATAGTCATAAATTTGCTACCTCTCCGGTGAAATATATACAACTGTACAACTGTAAGAAGAAGTAAGCAACACTAAACAATCTTGCATATCACTATTCCTGACACTGTACTTCCCTCTAGTAGATATGTCTTAACACGCTGTATATGGCTGTTACAAAATACCGGTAAGTGTCTAAACTATACAAAGGTCTGTTGCGGAACGAGTTGCATGCAGCAAATTGCACATTTTAATCAACAGGTGACGTCATACCCACATATCGTCTATCAGTATCAAACTGGACGTCCACCTGCGTGCCCTCTCGATTGGGATAGTTCGTGCATCATATTTATTTGGGAAAGTTTTGACTTTTGTGTGTGCCTACATCCCATTTATTCATTTCTCAGAGTCCACCTTGTAAGAGATATACGATATCTATCATGGATACAAAGTGGTAACAATATAGGAACATTACATTGTCGGCCGTTTAGACATAAATCCAGAATTGAAACGCATTGCCAAAACTTACGACGTGGCGGCCATCGAGCTTTTAAAATCTAGGCGATAGTTTGTTTCGAGCACTGACCAATGCATCAAGCTTATTAGACAAAGTGGAAGAATATCAAGAAGATCAAATCAAATGCATCCATGTGTGTACATTTGACTGTATAAATATGATCGATTCCCGACCGGTCACCCTGAAATGCTGACAGAACATTTCGAAGAACATATTCGTCAGTGATAAAGTTTGATCGAATATCATAAGTCGCCACCGACAAGCTTGTACCATCTTGTCACGAAAAAACGATGCTTCCTTTATGTCGTACGTGCGCTCACAGGTGCTCGTATCTACCAAGAATGAGCCGAAGTTAAAGAATTTCTGAAATTGAAACAAGAAGTATATTTTTCAAGATGTCAGACTCCAGCAGTCAAAGAGGCATTCAAAAGAATGTTATCGCTAACATACACCTAGAAACATGTGTGTTGTGTTCGCCAGTCTTGCCATCCACAGTTTACATGTCGAATTTCTGAAATTGAAACAAGAAGCTAATCTCAATTCTTCGTGATGTCAGACTCCAGAAGAGAAGGAGACATTCAACGAATGTTACCTCTACCATACACCTAGAAACACGTGTGGTGTGTTCGCCAGTCTTATCATTCACAATTTACTTGTCAACATAATTCAGATTATCAAAATAATCTAAGCTCTGGTGCACCATGTCATTGACAAGAAAAAGGAGAAGAAAAAACACCTTTTGACTTAAACTAGCACAATACATTGTTGAACAATCCCTAAGAGAAGGAAATGAGAAAATAATACAACAAATGGGAAATTACAATGAAGAGAGCACCAGCATCAGGGAGAAGTGGTAGAGGAGTGCAGAAAGGAGACCAATGATTTGAATCAGACTATTGAACAATAGGCATCTCTGCTAAACTCAGGGAAGTTTTACTGTCTCTGGGATGAGTGAGTTGCCATAGGCACTTGTCCCTACCCTAACTGTACTGAGCACAGTATGCTCAACATTGTACTCTAGAACCGCGGGTACCTGGTGCAGCCTTGAAACTAAAATGGGTGAAAAGCATGAAATATTATGTTGTATTGCATGGCTCCTTAGATAAACATATAATAAAAGACAAGATTTGTAACTCAAGCAACTGGTGTTGCATACATAGCTCTTGATTTCTTAGTGGTATTTGCGTGGGCGGTTACTTATTTCAGTAAAATATGCGTCATTTAAAATATCAAGTAAATGTCCTTACCAAGTAGGTATCTCACGTCATTAAGATTGCGAACTAAAAAAAAGTAAGTTCACAGAAAATGTCCAAATGTTATGATTTTTTTCTGGTCAGAGAGCATTACGCTTGCCCCACATCACGGATATTTTGAACACAGTGCCGCTTTATCAGTACATTTTCAAACCAAAGAAAAGACACCGGCAGATGTCTATATAAGTATGTAACACACTTTGACATGACAATCGTCTATAATTTGCATTTAAAAGAAGAATTCCAACCTTATCAAATTCCACGATCTTTTGTAATAAATTATTTATTTTAGTCAAACCTTCATTATAGAGAAATACACACGGGTGCCAAAGAAAGGAGATTGCTGAATGGCCAAAAAAAAGTGTATCGTTTCTAGTTCATGAACTCAATTAATGTTCGACTAATTGGCTGCTGTATCGACATTTTATTTCCTTTTAAAATATATTGTAATTTCTGCCATAGTGTGAAAATCTCTAAATCGGCTGAGATACTTAAAATACTTGTTTCGAATGTACGTTGGCAACATATTTCTTGTGAAACTAATTATAGGCTTATACAACTATGTGCTGACCTCGTGACAATATATCCTTAAAGCTTTAGTCTTGAAAATACTGGCAACCTACAACTATGATCGATTCCGTTACTAGTCCATGAAGTGGTAACGGAATCAATCACAAATAGGTTTTCGACGATGGGTGAACTGGGGCTAGTGGAACCACATATCGTCCATCAGTATCAACACAGAATGTGGGTGGCGTTGGGTGGGGTGGGGTGGTTTATTCATTGGACTAAGTGTAACATTGTCAGGCTTGAAGAGAAATCATAATACAGTTGTGATATTTCTGTCCCTTAACTCGTCATTGGTGTGACTCATTAATATGTGCGAAACTGGGTAACATTATCCACACCCATATGATGCCTAAATCACTGATAAAACTCACTGCAAAAATCACTGAGATATCGATTGTTAAGCATGAAACTGAAAAATAATATGTTCATGATTTTTTTTAGTATAGGGATTGCATTAGGTGTCTGTGTAAAACGTTAAGTTGCCTTTCTATGCTACACGATAACGAATGGTACAAGTAGGCAATTTAGACAATCTAATCCATAATTGACGCACGCTAACTATTAAATACTGTTGAAATAGTGGTTCATGTTAAATTTATAAAATGAATTTACTTTCGAGATGAAAACATACGTTTACTCGAACCAAGGACGAGAAAGTAGTAAAGTTTTACTCAGTCCGGTCAATTTTTATCTGGTCAGGACGAGAGCACGAGTGCTAATGTGCACTATTACAACTGCCTATCATTGTGATTACTCATGCCACCAAACAGTTTAAAACAGCGGTTCTCAACCTTTCTAGTGCCGCGACCCTTTTAATCCAATTCCAAATGTTGTGGCGACCCAACCGTAAAATTATTTTCGTTCATAACTGTAAAAATGTATATTTCCGATGGTCGTAAGCGACCCCTGGCAAATCGTTGTTCGACCCCTGACGGGGTCGCGACCCACAGGTTGAGAACCGCTGGTTTAAAATATATATGCAGAGAACGTTTTCTTGATGTGAGAGTATATTTCACAGAGAATATTTTCTTTGTGTGTGAAACTATATTTAATTGATCGTGTCTATATTTATGTGCAATAGATTGTTTGAAAATACATTATATTAAAACATTATCGCCATGTGTATTACATACATGGCAAAAAAAATACAAATTGATGCATATATTATTTGAAAGAAATATACACAATTTTTCAGAAAATATAAAAACGCTGTTTTGTTTAATTGCACCATACAGGTGTGTCAAAGAGACATTGAGGCGATCACCCAGTGTGGCTGAAGCGATTGGTGTATACCCAAATGATGATGTCCTAGAAATAAATATTCTCAAGATTACAAAATATTAAAAAAGATGCCTTTAGCATTATAATGTTTTTAAAAAAAATCAATTAATTAGCAAATGTTTCTGCCAGAGGCGTAGCTGGGGGGGGGGGGTGGCAGGGGGGTATATATGTCCCCGGGCGCCAAGGTACAGGGGCGCCAAAATGAGGCTTGCAACGTTACATTATAATAAGTAAACAAGGGTAATGAATCGGTCACAAGATCACTGGGGCGCCAATTTTATAGTTCTTCCCCGGGCGCAAAATATCATCGCTACGCCTCTGGTTTCTGCGTATATGTAAGAGGTTAAGTGGCATTAGAATGTAATCAATGCAAATGTGTATGCCTTTTAAAATATTAATTATGCGGCAGAACTTGTTATGGTACATCAAATCACATTTGCTGGCGTTGCGCGATGTTAATGGTGCTTGACCGTACCTTAAATGTGGTATCGGAGTTAAGTCTCGTAATCAGCTTTGCCGACCATTCGGATCTGTTCACATGTATTATCGTGCACGCCGTCCAAGATTCGTTGAACCTATGCATATAGAAACACCCGACGGTAGGATATAAGTAAAGGCCTGGACCCATTTCGATTATCCATCGTCAAACATACGCAGTTCAGTATTGATTGGCTATTATTAAATAAAAGTAATGGTATGTTTTTGCGGCATCATTATGTAACGGAATCTGTGAGAAACTACAGTGGACATTAATGCCAGAACACGACATGAACATTTGAAATTTACTACGGTGCAACGAAAACTAAATGTCCGGCACATATTTACGACGATTGCGAATGTCTTAACATTCCCGTAGTCAAAATTGCGGAACAAGTCATATGCAGATTTTTTAACGCTTACCGGTAGTCAGATGCGACGGGAAAACTGAGCCCTTAGCGTTGTAACTAGCCCAGAGCACTATCGCCTCAGACACAGTCGAAGTCACAGCAAACTAGATACAGCAACAACTCGCTCCGCGGAGAGAATTATAATTAAACATGACACACATGTTTTCAACGGCCACTCACTCATGGAACTGTGATGGTCTCTGTGTGACTGATAGCAATATAACTTAAAGTTATAAAGGTCGCGAGCGCTCATACATCACCACGCATGCAATCTACAGCTACCAATTTTTCTAAGCAAAAGATAAATTGCGTAATGCTTCAGAACCTGCATGATAACAATGGTCACTTAGTAACGCAAACAATCGCATAGATGTGTATGATACTGCATTCCCAAACAGTTACTACTATTTTGATAACATCAATCTATATGGATGGGCAATGATGACGTCCATGCTTATTGATTGATTTTAACTGATTAATCCCGAGTATATAGACAATTAAAAGCACGAATATGAGTAAGATAGTAAGAGCTACTATGGATACTTCTTTAAAGTTGATATGGAGAATCCAACGATTTTCACCACACCTATGATGATTATGCGTTCGTACCAGAATCGTTGGTGTTACCTCGCGTGTGGATATCCCCTTATCAGTGTGCAATCGTGGACGAATCGAAAATCAAGTTTACTGAGTGCACCAAAATTGTCTCAACCATCGGACTTTAATATAAAAAAAACTATGCTTTCCAGGCACGGAATCTGCATTTGTATTTACGATTAGTTCACCGGGTGCAAGAATTTAGCAAGCGAAAACTAATAGCGCCATATATACAAATGAACATTGATCTGCGTATACCATCCACGAACGAGATTGAGTAAATAACTTCTCATACTGATAAACAATGCTCTGTTTTCCAAAAGAACTTCATGTTGAATACGTGTCGATCTTGTCCGTGATAGCGAACAAGACAAACTCAACCGATTAAGTGCGGACCTAGAATTTCAGTCATGCAAAATATTTTTGGAACCGTTCACAATAACAAAGCCAGCTGAAAGTACGAAGCCCATTCGCGATGACACGTCTGTGCATAGTGAGAAAATCAATCTACTATATACGGACATGGAGTGGATTGTGGTGATGCACATCACAACTGATAGCCTGTAAACGGGCATGACTAAACCGAGTTTATTAAATTAATTAGACACCAGGCAGTATTCAAACAATCATTCACAGAGTATAAAGTCGGTTCGATAAAACAAATATATACTTCTGGATTCCACGTGTGCATACAGATACCTAATGAAATTATTTCCAATGGTGTCCAACAGCAATGATGGTGAAATCATTTTAAACGCACCTGTGACACTTGATGAATATTTTGATTTCAACGGCTGTTTTTTAATTCTGCTGTCAACATCTTGGCTAGTTATTGTGTACTTGAATCAAGGTCTCTTGACGCAATCATTTGAAGAAAAAAAGCAGTTATAGATTGACCTGATAAACTTCGTTAGGTGTTTCCACATCAATCCATCCAAATGAAATCTTTCTTGGTGCAGTTGGTAAATTTGCCCGAAGGCATTTTTGGCTAACCATGCTGTAGCAATTCCAAGAGTGAATTTTTCTACACTCGTTCAACAAGAGCTTCTCTATGTTTTGGCTGGTTGTTAAAATCAAGTCGAATATCAAGTATTGTACCAGTCCCGGAATAATTGGATCTAGTCCAGGAGAGAGCAATGTGTGCTTGTCGCCAGGGTATTTGTTCCACAAAATAGTTTCGTTAATTCAGCTGTTGCATCATTCCTCCTACCATTCTTAGATCTCGTACCGGGAAAACTCAACTTTTACGAATATGGTTTAAATTAGATAGCGTGGGATCGGTTGTATATAACTGCTTCTTCAGCTAAAGATCAGCAATGTTACGATGTAATCAGAGATTTTACGTTAGCGGTTATGTCGTCACCAAGAGAGCAATCTTCCGTCGTTGATTTCTATTCCACAATTTAAGAAGTTCCTACCATTCACGAACTTAATTCAAATGGGGATTATCTTGTCTTGTGTATCGATGTGATGGTTCAGCAAGACAGCCCAGCGAAAATATTATGCCGGAGCCATCTCTGATACACAAACGTCATCTTCACTGCACAACGATAATCAGAGTGCTTGTGGCAATAATGAATTGAGCAAGAGACGTATGTACAAATTTTTCAATGATTTGTTAATTTGTTAATGATTTGTTCTTCATCGAAAAGGGTGAAAAGAAGTCAGTGGGAGCCTTGTAATTCTAATAGTCGATACTAAGATCGTCTAAATGGAGGAATTAGATGTATTACTTTCCCGAAGTATAGATAAAAACTTCGATTTATAAAGTCTTTTTGTGGTCAGCTGAATATGGAAACAGTTGCTGACAATTACATGTTTGTTTGCATAAACGTATGTACAAAGTACTTCTCCTCGACGGCTTGAGGAAGAAAATAGAAAATGAAATGAAACATTTATATAACAATAAACGCTTCTAGAATATGGTTGGAGATCCCCGTAACTTGTGGGTTTGATGTATATTATTTTTCTTGTATAGGATGGACTGAACCCCATACTGCATTACGTTAAAGTTTGAAAATTTACATTTTAATGTTTGATTGTCTCAAATAAATACTTTATCGTCTCGATCTTTCAAACACTTGAGTGACTCTTACTTTCTCTTGGGGGGATATAGACATGTAATAATAAGAAATATCAAAACAATGGTTTCAGATAAATATCGTCTGATATATTAAGCCAGCATTTACATATTTACATCAACATACATCAATGATGAAAATTCCGTCTGACAAACACATTATAACCTTAACATTATTATGTACAACAGTATACTTCTAAACAGTAATTATTTAGGATTTCGCTATTAACGTTTAATTAACTTTCAAGGCAGCATAGATATAATCCAGATAAATTAAATAAGGATACGATTATTTACTAAATACAATTAGAATCATTTTGCAGCGAATTTCAGTTTTCATGAATAAGTTCTCAGGCAGCTTTGAAATTGATTTTTATTATTTACTGAAATCAAACACTTAGGTTATTACTATACCAACTTGAACTACAAATATAAATATTATCTAGTGCAGTATAATTTATGTAACTTTGTAATTTTACATTTCTAAGAATAATACAAATCATTTTTAATAAACATATCACTCAGACTCAAACATATCTCTGTGACAAATACTGCATGTTTGTCGGAGGTTAACAGGTTGCCATGTCACGTGATTGGTAGGCGGAGCGATCTATCATCTGGTGTAAGGTCAATTGAAAATGAAGACATTGATATATACTATGAAAACCTAATTAAGATCATAACACAGGCGGCCACCACTAGCATACCAAAAACAAATAGCATACCAAATAAACTAGAAGTACCATGGTGGACCTGTCAAATAAAACAAACTCGAAAAGAAAAACAAATGGCCCTTAATAAATTCAAAAGATCAGGTAACACAACAGACTTGTTAGAATATACGAAAAAAGACAAACAACTTAAAAAACCTGACCAAGCAGCCCAAAGAAAAAACTTGGCCAAAATACTGCACCAGTACAAATATAAGAACCAACTCAAAACAGGTGTGGGATAAAATTAGAGCATTTAAGGACAAAAATACCAACAAAACCCCCACAATAATTAAATCTAAAAACAGCAAAGAAAAAGCTAACATATTAACCCAGCATTTAAAAAAAAATTAGCAGCGATTTCAAACACACTAATGAATTCCAACAATATAGGGAAAAAACTGAAGAAAAGTGTAAGATATTATTTAACAGAAGTTTTCATTAAAACCATGGCCATCCTCGAGATCAATTTCCAGTTCCTGGACAAATCCATTTTCAGCGAAGGGGCGGATGCATAAATACGCATGTATTTTACAAAGAAGGTAGATTTTATATGTGGCAAAGGAATATAACTCTTATCCTCACCGTAATTGACGGAAGTATCCATGAGTAACACAATAGAAGCAATGACGTCACTCTATTTGCGGAAAATAGACTTGCCCAAATTGTATGTAAGCATCAGACACGCAGACGATAAAGTTGTTATGGACACCCTGGTCGCAATCGGGTTAGAAATTATAAATCAATGAATGAACTGAGTAAGATTTATTTAACTTTTTATCTTGTTTATACTTTTCGTTACTGAAATCGACAGGGGGTGTACAAACAAGCGGGAATACAGACTCAGACTATAGTCTTTCTTTTCGTGTGTTTGGGGTGGGGTGGGTGGGTGTTGTTTCTGTCCATGTCACAGAAAGAGCTTCCAATTTTATAATCTAACCCTCGATTTGGGTGTACTGAGGTTTTTGATCGTCCTTTTGATATTTCCTTTGTCGACTTCCTTAGCCGTACCGTAGAGCTCTGGCTCTGTGTTTTTTTTTCAGGGGAAGGTGAACTTTCTAGTCTAGTTGAGAGGGTACGGTGGTAGATGAAAGATATTATTGGATTGGCCACGTAGTGTAGGTAGGCTAGGATCATTACTGGCATCCGTATGTTATGTTCTTTTATGACACCAAACACATCTAGCATATTGTACACAAAATAGGGACTCCAACAGATTATAAATCCTGCAAAATAATTGGCATATGTATTAGGACAGGCATTACATTTTCTAAGCAAGAAATTAAAATATAAATAAAGATCATATGAAAATATTCCAATGTTATATTATCCAAATTTATGTCGAGTGCAAGCACAACTATGCTTTTTCTTTTATATATTTGCTTTCGTCTTCCAATCGTTTCTTGCTGCAATATTGTTTATTCTAATATTTAGTTTGTATTGTTTGTTAATCTTTTATTCAATAAATGACGTGGGTTATGTACAATCGTATCTTGCAGCTGACCTTGTCCAAAATCAAGTTCATTGTTTACCTGACCAAAATGATTGATATTTTTCAGACCCTGGCATAGAGAACCCCCAAGGCTCCTAGGCAGTTAACTGAGTCGGGGCCCCTCTTTTGGAAATTTAACAAAAAAACAAACTTGTGTCCTCAATGTGTACCATTTCGGCCCCTGCCTGGGGCCCCCTCCGAGGTTGGAACTCTAGGCAGCTGCCTAGTTTGGCTAGACAGGAGTTCGCCGCTGATCTTTTGTTTATTCTATAAACAACAAATGCGTAGCTAATATTTTCTATGAGTGTGGGTTTTATATTAGGAATATTATTAATAGAAGTAAACATATTTGTCTTGGTCTGAGTCAAGGACATTGTGTTTACCATGTTATTCATCATAACTATAGTAACAAACCTTGTCTAATTATACATTGGATTGCTATGGAAATAAAACGTTGTCTTACATCCTGGCTCTTCTTTTGAGTCATATCTTTTAAACTAAAATATAATCTTGTTTATCTAGAAATTATTCATTCGTGCTAGAAGATATTAGGCCAAATTAATTTGGTGTTCATTGTTTGATTTGGGCCGGAAATTATTAATCTTAAATTATTTGTCTCTGGAGATACAAAGTGCTCTATTATACTCATGGGCAGAAACATTAACAGTGAATTGCAGTGAATTCAAGCAAGGAATCCTTGGATTGTATTACTGTGATTCAACAAAAGACTATTAGTACCATTACAATTCAGGTCCCTGGTACATTTGAACATTAAATACTGCATGCCACGACCAGCACATCAACACCTTCCGAATTGGAAATAATTTAAAATAACTGAAGTTTATTCAGATCTTTATCCGTTAGGACCTGTGTTAGAACTTATACAATCATAAGCATTTAAGTTACCTTTACATTTTCACTTTGTTGGTTTTCGCTTTTTCATATTACTTAGTTTAATACCATAGAGTTGTAATAATACATATTCAATAATGTACCAACCTGAGACAACTCCCAATGTCAGCTGAATACTCCTGAACTTCGATCTGGAAATTCCGCTATCAAATATGAAAGAATTGCTTTGTTTCACCGTTCGACTGGATCTAACAGAACCATTCTTTGTCGCTGCTGAAGATATAAAGGATAAAAAACAGATTGAAGAATAAAAGCAGAATGATCAATCCAAAGGTAAAGATAATGAATAGATGAGAGGTCTAGCTACCTACTGAATTTGCTCAAACTTGATACAGAATCAGATGGAATCGGGCATCACGATTTACAATAGCCTATGCCAATCCATTACAATATATAACAATCCACTACAATCTACCACAATTAACAATGAAAGCAAACACAATTTACAACAATTAACCTTGACAATACTAATACCAACCAAAAAAGAATGATTATCATAAGAATGAGGCAGACCAGACGAAAACCCTAGGGTCCGGTATAAAACCATATGAATGTCCACCCTGACTATATTTATCAGTATACTGTTAATACGGACACATTCATAACGTACGGTGACATAAGTAATCAAAATATAATTTCAATACAAAATTTGACAAAGTTTGAACGCGTATCGTAAGGTGTGTACATGCTATTGATATTAGCAATACAACGGTGGATGACAGATGCATGATGGCTGGCTAGCACACAGACAGTCCGTCGTTAACCATATTTTAAACCATGTGTTCAGTGGGTGTTCTTTCGATCTGTATCTCAGCGGATGCGTTACAAATTTCTTTAGGGTGATTTCTCTGTCATTGTTTTTGGTTTTAATTTTCAGTCATTATCGGAAACCAAATATTGTCTGTTGCCTGGTTTAGCCAATGGTTATCCTTCATCCTGCGAGGCACTTCCGGGTGCAGAATCTCCACAATGTCAATGAATGATTGCTGTATGTGCCTTATTGCTGTCAGGATCGTATTGTCCACATATTCGGCATTGTGGTTAATCAATTGTATGTTGGCAACTTAATTATTTGTTGGCATCTGCACATGAGTTATAATTGTTTAAAAAGTGAGCCCAGTAAATTTGAAATTCATTGTATTTAAAAGGTAGATCGACAGATTGCTTAGTCTATTGGACTATTCGATTTCGTCCAATTCTGAACACCAAGCTACCATTATCAAAGACTAGCTTAACAACATTCTAGTGATCCTTGCTACTATGCTCCAGTTCTCCTACTTTCTTCAGATGTTATCTTTTATGTATTATGCATAGAAGCGAAATGCATCGGAAAATTTCCTCGGAATTGCATTTGTCTAGGTTCTCTCTTCGCCTCTAGCAAACGTGATGTTATTGTGTCAAAATGCATCATTGAAATGAAACCGAAACTTACAATATGCATTCTCCTAAGCATCCCAAGAAATAAGTAATGATCCCAACTGGATAGAATTTTCACCTATTCTTCTATTAATAACTGTTGATTAATGCACGATGTCGCTTTTGCGTTATATTTCAAACAAACTATCGTGTCACGTACTATGACGTTACTGTTCTCGCCAGTACAATTCATGGTCGTATCTGTATTCAGTGCACAGTATGACAGCGGTATGCTTGTTTTTAATACGAATAACAGACTGAACATAAGGATTCACGTCAATTTAACTTTTTTCACTTCCGCATGCTCATTTGCTAAATTTAGATTGTTTTAAATATAAAATGAACGTGAAGGGGCAAATTTATGGCGATCTAACAAGAATACATTAGTTGAGACTATAAAACAAATAATTAGATTTATGGAGAACAGGTGCGTATTAATCACCATACTGCCATGTTCGGTAATGTCCTTTCGAGGGGAGAATGTTATTCCTAATTAAGCATTTGCTTAGACAGCAGCCAGACGGACTACAGTAGGGCACGGTAAACTTTATTTTTATGGTAAAGCCGTCACAATTGAAAAAGAGCAAAACTCAGTATCCTGCAGATAATAAAGATATCTATAGAGAGATTATGCTCTCTCTCTCTCTCTCTCTCTCTCTCTCTCTCTCTCTCTCTCTCTCTCTCTCTCTCTCTCTAAATGTTCATCATTGCTATGGCATCTTTGCTGGATATGAGGATGCCTTAATGTAATAAGGTGTACCCCATTTATTTCAGTGTACATGCATGCTTGCTCCAATCATACAGTGCTTGATGTTGACCATAAAATTTAAGCCCAAATGTTTTACTTACATATCCGTCGTAACCTGTACCTCATACACAGTACAAATACCAAGAAGACATAACTCGAGATGATCATGACGACGGGGATAATAAACATGAAGAGAAAAGTCATCGTAAGTAGAACCTAGATAAAGAGAGAAAAAAAAAAGAAAAAAAAGAAAGTAATACAATACATTTCTGGTGTTGTAAGATATAACAAAATAGACATTATTGTGGTACACTTTTTAACATTCCCATAAATCAGTGAGTATATAACAGACAATAACAAGTACAGTGGAACAATTTAACAGTTATCAGGTTTGAGTTTGTTAACTAAGATACGAAGTGTGTGATAAGGGGAGCGTGGAAGAGCATTGTTCCCAGCAAGGTTCTTAGTACAACATTGTGCACCTTTCTTTAGCAGTTCAAAAATCGATCATAGCCAAATTTGAAAATGGCGACACAAGTGAGCATTCTGGGATGTTGACCTAGTGACCCGATATCAACAAGTCTTAGGACATAGAACCTTAACCTTAGTTAAGAAACTTGAACTACGAAATATTACTGTTATTGTATGTATCACTTTTAAACATTCATCAAGATCTGGTGTATTTTAACAACATTTATTGTTTGTCATATATTGTTTCAATATATGATTGCATTGGATGACAAACCAAGCACTAACGGGGCCCCGAGTGGCCGAGTGGTCTAAAGCGCTGTCCGTTACGGATCACTGCCATCTCACCTCTGTCTGCGTAGGTTCGAGTCTAAGATTCGGATAATGTAGTTATGTGAGAAAGCTTGCCAGTAGTTTCTCGTGAGTCGGTGGTTCTTTCCGGGGGTTTTCCGAGTTCTTCCTCCACCATCAATACTGGCCGCCATGTATAACCTATATTCTGCTTAATAATGGCGGTTAACCATAAAAAAAACAACCACTAAATAATGGGCCGATCTGGGAAAAGACGTGTGCGCTCAAATTTCAAGTAATTTCAATGAGATGAAGTAACATCCAAGAACCCCAAAATAACATATGCTGATTATTATTATTATTATTATTATTATTATTATTATTATTATTATTATTATTATCTTCAGGAAGTCTTATTTTTGGATTCACCATTTTTTAAATACAGTTAATTCATATACTGACATTTGGAAACGGCCATACCCAAATAAGTACTTCTCTGGCATGTTGACGGGGCCAGAATAGGTGCCCAAAACATTGCCTGCTCTAAACTTCTCTAACCAGCAGATCAAAATACAAAAACGAAATTGAAGATCGTTCCTCTCATACTTGGCGCATGGAATGTGTGCACCTTAATGGACAGAGACGATGCAACAAGACCACAGAGGAGAACCGCCTTAATAGGAAAGGAACTCACCAGATACAACGTAGACATTGCTGCCTTGAGCGAGACCTGGCTTGCGGGATAAGGCGAACTCTGTGCAAGGGGCTCCGTATACACGTTCTTTTGGAGCAGCCGAGGAAGTGAAGAGCGCCGTGAGGCTACTGTCGGATTGGCAGTGAAGATAGCACTGACTGGCAAATTGGCTGGACGTCCCGAGGGAGAAAACGACAGACTCATGACGATAAACTCCCCCTCTTTTCTGGAAGAAAGCACCTTACCATCATCAGTTGCTATGCTCTAACCATGACAAACCCATATAAAGTGAAGGTCAAGTTCTATAAGTTCTTCACTCAATCATTGCTGACGTTCCAATGGCAGACAGACTCGTCGTTCTTGGCGATTTCAATGCAATTGTCGGCCGTGATCACGTTGCCTGAGATGGAGTGCTAGTAACGCACGGAGTGGGTCACTGTAAGAACAACGGCATCCTTTTGCTCCAGACTTGCTTCGAGCATAAACTGCTGATCACCAATTCAGTTTTCCTCTAACCTACCAGTAACCATACGTCATGGATGCACCCACGCTCTAAGCACTGGCACCTCATCGACTACGTCATTATCAGGAAAATGGACAGCCTGGATATACGTGTGACCAAGTCCTTGTGCGGCGCTGACTGTTGGACAGACCACCACCTCATCATCATCAAGCTCAACATCCTCATTCAGCCCAAAAGACTCCCACAGGGAAAGAAGGCTCCTAAACGACTGAACATCACCAAGCTGAAATGAACCAGTACCATACAGACCCTCGTGGATGCCTGGAAGAACGTCTGAAATACACCCCTCTCCACAATCAGAATGTGGAGACCGACTGGGCGGCATTCATATAGCTGTTCTACAACACAGCTTTGGAAATCCTAGGACTATCAACAAGAAAGCATCAAGACTTGGTTGATGAGAACTGCGACGAGATCAAGCAGTTGCTGAATGAGAAACACCGCCTTCTTCAAACCTAACTCAACAACCCCAAGGAAAGATGCGTACAATGACATACGCAGAACTATACAACAGAAGCTTCCACAGATGCGAGACACATGGTTGAGCAATAGAGCTGATGAGATCCAGTGCTACTCGTACCAGCATGACATGACGAACTTCTACAATGCCCTGAAAGAAGTGTGTGGACCTTCATCCTCTAGATCCTCCCTCCTCCCTTCACAGCGCAGACGTGAATACACTAATAACCACCGATGGACTGAATACTGTGACAGTGTGCTGAATTGACCTTCTTCATCAGTGATGAAGCCATCCATCGTAACCACAATTATCAACGAAGCACACGATGACTCACCAACCTTGCCGGAGACACAGAACGCTATACGTCTGCTCTCAGCAAACCACCTGGTTCAGACTAAATCGCAGCTGAAGTCTACAAGGTGGTGGCACAGCTCTGATAGAAAGGAACCACCAATTTATCTGATGTGTCAGCAAGAGAGGATCCCCCAGGAAATCAAAGACTCTTCCATAATCCACCTGTACAAACGCAAAGAGAACCACAAGTCCTGTGTCAACCACTGGGTATATCCTTACTCTCAATTGTAGGAAATATAATCGCCAGAATCAGACTGAGCCGCCCCATTACACACCTTGGCCAGGGACAACTGCCGAGGCAGCTACCAGAGAAATGTCAAGAGCAAAACCCAAACCTTTTCTCCATCAACTTGACTAGACAAAGGTTTTTGACACTGTTAGCAGAGAAGCTTGTGGAAGGTAATGGCCAAGTACGGATGCCCGGGAACATGTATATCCTTGGTGCAGAATTTCCACAATGACATGCAGGCACGAGTCCAGGACGATAGAGAGATATCTGAGCGATTCCTAGTAAACAATGGTGTCAAGCAGGGATGTGTTCTGGCACCGACACTGTTCAGTCTATTGTTTCTCGTCATGATGACTAATGCTTTCGAGACGGAGAGGTTAGAATCAACATCAGGTACCTTACAGATGGAAAACTATTCAATCTCAGGATGCTTCATGCGAATTCGAAGGTCATGACAGTCACCATCAGTGATTTCTTATTTGATGATGACTGCGCCCTCAATGGTGGCTCAGAAGCCGACCAGCAATGCAGCGTTGACGAGTTCTCCAGCTCCTGCACAAGCTTTCGCCCCATCATCAGTACCAAGAAGAAGGAAGTTCTGTATCAGCCGGCCCATGGAAAGCCATATGTTGAGCCCAACATAACAGTTCATCGGCCAAAACCTCAACGTAGGGAATCAGTCACCGGCCTTGGCAGCACAATTTCACAGAGCGTCACTATTGACGACCAGGTGAACTTTCGCATTGTCAGAACCAGCTAAACATTCGGCAGATTGTATGGCAACGTTTGAAATGGAAGAAGCATCAGCATCCAGACCAAACTTAAGGTCTACAGGTCAGTTGTATTCTCCACACTACGTTACGCATGCGAAACGTGGGTAGTGTACCAACGCCACGCCAGGAAGCTAAACCACTTTCACATCACAAGTCACAGGAAAATCCTCAACATCGCGTGGTATGACAAGATTCCAGACACGTAGATACTCGCCCACCACGGCATCCACACCATCCTGATAGAGTACCAGTTACACTGAACGGGACATGTTGTACGCATGCCAGACCACCGGTTGCCTAAGAGACTCTTCTATGGCGAGCTACAGCAAGGACAGCGATCCCACGGAGGTCAGAAGAAACGCTTCAAAGACAATCTGAAAGCTGCATTGAAAACATTCAATATAAACCCTGTTTCATGGGTGCAAACGGCAAATAATCCAGTCAATTGGCGTTCCTCTCTGCACAAGGGCTCCAAATTGTGCGAATCTATCAGGACAGTAGCTGCAGAGTTGAAGAGGCAAGCCAGAAAAACAATCCATCTGGAGATGTTCCATTCATCACCTATCCCTTATGCAAACGAACATTCCGTGTAAGGATTAGCCTCATCAGCCACCTGCGTACGCACAAAAGAAAACCAGCCCCTCCAACCTTCGGACGAATAGAGAGGTCCTCGTCGAATCGACGGATGAACAAAACACTATGATGCCTAGCACTGGGGCATTATGTCGCAAACACGTACCATCAAGTCTAACCCAGTGATATTATCGTGACACACCAGACCGACCATTCCTAGCCCTAACCTCTTAAGGCTGAGTGCCAAGCGAGGAAGCTACTAGTATCATTTTATAACTATTTGGTATGACTCGGCCAGGTGTTCAAAACGGCGACCTACCGCATCCGAGGCCGACGCTCCCACCACTTAGGCCACCGGAGCGGTCGTATTAGAACTCGGTTTGTCACGAAATCAATCACATAACATTCCACTAAGATGTCTGTCTACTAAGCTACACTGTAATCGGGAACAGACTACACTGGAGAAAACGTAACCAAACTTTGCAGGTTTGCAACAGTTTTGCAATTGTAACACCAAAAATTATAATTTTGTGAATAAGTTCAGTTTTTATCATCTCTTCTATGCGTCACTACACTAAGTGAGCCAAGGAGTTTGTTGCTGAATTCATTGTAGTCCTAAAGAAAATGTTTTCTGTATTATTTTTTCCTGATGATGTGCTGTGCGGTGTAGAATATTGAATGCATTCCAGAGAATGCAGCATTAAAGCTAAGCCAGAAAAATGAAAATGAACTGTATCTCTAGTTCATCCCATGGGCTATTGCTTTGGGTGTGACAGAAAACATGAATGATTCAGAAACACACATACACACACACGCACGCTCACACACACACACACACACACACACACACACACACACACATCATATATAAAAATAATTTAAAAGTTTACAGACCTTCCACCATTTCCCATCGTCAAAATGTATGTGGCATGCTTGTGTTCTGTTGTCCATGTCAATAGTTTCGAATAATACCGCTGATGGAATGGAGAGAAAAGTAGCAATGAACCAGGATGAGATAATCGCCAGCCAACGATACCTTCTTCCTGCAATGACAAGAAATTAAGTCTGGAAAATACTGATCTCATATGCGATTGTCCTCCAATAGCATGAAAGTACTTGTGAACATCAGTCCACGATGTCTTAACAGTAATGTGTTAATCAGAATCTCTGTAACATATTCATGACGAATGATATATTCAAAATAATAATAATAATAATAATAATAATAATAATAATAATAATAATAATAATAATAATAATAAAAATAATAATAACAACAACAACAAGAATTCATAAATAAATAAAGCCCCATTTAGCTTCATGGTTTAGTGGTATGGGAAATATATTTATATAAATCGCTGAATTAACAAAGGTCTTGAAAGCTTTCTTATCAATCATTTTTTAGAAAACATTTAACATGCAAATTGATTTATCTCCCATTATGCCATTATTTGCAAGATTTATTTCTCGTGCCTTTATTTCCTATAGATTATCTGCCATTTTCCCTTTATTTGCTATAGATTAATCTCCCAGTATGCCTTTCCTTGCTAATGATATTTGTTTCCTAAGATGTCTTTATTTGCTAATGACGTTTTCTCTTATTATGCCTTTATTTGCTAATGACTTATTTGCTAATGACGTTTTATATTATGATGCCTTTCATTGCTAATGCCGTTTTCTCTTATGATGACTATTTGTAAATGACGTTTCCTCATGATGCCTGTATTTGATAATGACGTTGACTCTCATGATGTCTTTATTTGGTAATGACGTTTTCTCTTATGAAGCCTTTCTTTGCTAATGACGTTTTCTGTTATGATGCCTTTCTTTGCTAATGACGTTTTCTCTTATGACTACTATTTGCTAATGACGTTTCTCTTATGATGACTTCATTTGCTAATGACGTTTTTTATGATGCCTTTATTTGCTAGTGACTTTTTATATTATGATACTTTTATTTACTAATGACGTTTCTTTTCTTGCTGGTTTGCTGCATCTTATGTATTTGAAAGATAAATAATTGTGAATTTCTAATTCCTTGAAACATGTTATAGAGCAGAAATAAAATTATGTAAGCAATGTAACTTTGATGAAAGATATTAAGGATGATAGTATAGATGCTGGATGACGAGAGAGGGTTAAATCAACGTGTTCGTGATATATCTTTGAATTATCTTGTTACGATGTTGCTTTACTCAAGTCGAACCTGGTATAAGGTCAAATAATTAAAGCAGCCCCATGTACCTAACTGTTCAGCACAGTAAAGCTGAATTGACGTATACATTAGAATAAAGCAATCTTTGTATTAAGGACTAGTGTAATTGTAGTGATATCAATGTCTTTCTCTTGTACCTGTCTTAAAACATTCTAAAGGTTTGGTTACAATCATGGCTCTGTCAATGCTCATCATAACCAAAATGTAGATGGAGGCGAAGATACAAACATCTTTCAGAAACTGTTGAATTTTACAAAGTGATTTTCCTAACATCCATGCCCCATCTGATAACTCTAGAAATCCATCGATGACAGCAGCAAATAGTCCGACACAAAGATCTGAAAAAAGATGGTTATTCCAGTATGAACGCCTAGATGTTTCCTCCACACACACACACACACACCTTTAGAACATACCTACCTACCTACCTACCTACCTACCTACCTACCTACCTACATACATACATACATACATACATACATACATACATACATACATACATACATACATACATACATACATACATGCCTGCCTACCTGTCGGAAACTAACTGAAATATCTATAAGGAAAGTTCACAACAAGTAAAATATACAATTGAAAAATGCTGGAAAATTTAATACAACATATCATGGACGACTAGCAAAGCATCGGTCATTTAAATGATAAATAACATCCAATACCATTGACTTGGCAATTCATTAGTGTAAATATTATTAAGAAGGAAAAAAATACTTAGAAAAAATTATGTCTTTTTGTCACCTGGTCCGGATTATTTATATTTAAAATGATATATCTAGAAGACTTTAATTTTCAAATCCTCATATTCGTCTCAATTTCAATAAAGTGATTTTGGACTTACACCACAAGCCACATGGTTACAAACACTACGAGTAACATGACTGTCCTGTTTCGTGTAATTAACACAGTTAAAAATGACAACCGTTATGACACTGATCGTCTTATCTTTTTGACGACAATAATAATTCTTTGGCAAAAGACATATATTCTTAATTTTATTTTCATTCAGATAAAACAAAACATCCTAGTGTTTTATCAGGCAGTGCTATCTGTTCATATTTTGCCGCACGAATTGCAGGTTAATGTTGTATTGCACATTAATATTGTATTGCACGTAAATGTTTTATTTGACGTTAATATTGTAATGCACGTTAATATTGTAATGCACATTAATATTGTAATGCACGTTAATATTGTATTGCAAGTTAATATTGTTTTGCAAGTTAGTATTGTATTGCCTGTAAATGTTTTATTTGACGTTAATATTGTATTGCACGTAAATGTTTTATTTGACGTTAATATTGTAATGCACGTTAATATTGTAATGCACGTTAATATTGTATTGCAAGTTAATATTGTTTTGCAAGTTAGTATTGTATTGCACGTAAATGTTTTATTTGACGTTAATATTGTATTGCACGTAAATGTTTTATTTGACGTTAATATTGTATTGCACGTAAATGTTTTATTGACATTAATATTGTATTGTACGTAAATGTTTTATTTGACGTTAATATTGTATTGAACGTAAATGTTTTATTTGACGTTAATATTGTATTGCACGTAAATGTTTTATTTCACGTCAATATTGTAATGCACGTTAATATTGTAATGCACGTTAATATTGTAATGCACGTTAATATTGTAATGCACGTTAATATTGTATTGCACGTTAATATTGTATTGTACGTAAATGTTTTATTTGACGTTAATATTGTATTGTACGTAAATGTTTTATTTGACGTTAATATTGTATTGCACGTTAATATTGCATTGCACATTAATATTGCATTGCATGTAAATGTTTTATTTGACGTTAATATTGTAATGCACGTTAATATTGTAATGCACATTAATATTGTAATGCACGTTAATATTGTATTGCAAGTTAATATTGTTTTGCACGTAAATGTTTTATTTGACGTTAATATTGTAATGCACGTTAATATTGCATTGCACATTAATATTGTATTGCAAGTTAATATTGTATTGCACGTAAATGTTTTATTTGACGTTAATATTGTATTGCACGTAAATGTTTTATTTGACGTTAATATTGTATTGCACGTAAATGTTTTATTTGACATTAATATTGTATTGTACGTAAATGTTTTATTTGACGTTAATATTGTATTGAACGTAAATGTTTTATTTGACGTTAATATTGTATTGCACGTAAATGTTTTATTTCACGTCAATATTGTAATGCACGTTAATATTGTAATGCACGTTAATATTGTAATGCACGTTAATATTGTAATGCACGTTAATATTGCATTGCACATTAATATTGTATTGCACGTAAATGTTTTATTTGACGTTAATATTGTAATGCACGTTAATATTGTAATGCACATTAATATTGTAATGCACGTTAATATTGTATTGCAAGTTAATATTGTTTTGCAAGTTAGTATTGTATTGCCTGTAAATGTTTTATTTGACGTTAATATTGTATTGCACGTAAATGTTTTATTTGACGTTAATATTGTAATGCACGTTAATATTGTAATGCACGTTAATATTGTATTGCAAGTTAATATTGTTTTGCAAGTTAGTATTGTATTGCACGTAAATGTTTTATTTGACGTTAATATTGTATTGCACGTAAATGTTTCATTTGACGTTAATATTGTATTGCACGTAAATGTTTTATTTGACATTAATATTGTATTGTACGTAAATGTTTTATTTGACGTTAATATTGTATTGAACGTAAATGTTTTATTTGACGTTAATATTGTATTGCACGTAAATGTTTTATTTCACGTCAATATTGTAATGCACGTTAATATTGTAATGCACGTTAATATTGTAATGCACGTTAATATTGTAATGCACGTTAATATTGTATTGCACGTTAATATTGTATTGTACGTAAATGTTTTATTTGACGTTAATATTGTATTGTACGTAAATGTTTTATTTGACGTTAATATTGTATTGCACGTTAATATTGCATTGCACATTAATATTGCATTGCATGTAAATGTTTTATTTGACGTTAATATTGTAATGCACGTTAATATTGTAATGCACGTTAATATTGTAATGCACGTTAATATTGTATTGCAAGTTAATATTGTTTTGCAAGTTAGTATTGTATTGCCTGTAAATGTTTTATTTGACGTTAATATTGTATTGCACGTAAATGTTTTATTTGACGTTAATATTGTAATGCACGTTAATATTTTAATGCACGTTAATATTGTAATGCACGTTAATATTGTATTGCAAGTTAATATTGTTTTGCAAGTTAGTATTGTATTGCACGTAAATGTTTTATTTGACGTTAATATTGTATTGCACGTAAATGTTTTATTTGACGTTAATATTGTATTGCACGTTAATATTGCATTGCACATTAATATTGCATTGCATGTAAATGTTTTATTTGACGTTAATATTGTAATGCACGTTAATATTGTAATGCACGTTAATATTGTAATGCACGTTAATATTGTAATGCACGTTAATATTGTATTGCAAGTTAATATTGTTTTGCAAGTTAGAATTGTATTGCACGTCCATGTTGCATTGCACGTTAATGTTGTATTGCAAGTTAGTATTGTATTGTACATTAATATTGTATTGTACGTGAATGTTTCAGTTCACGTTAATGTTGTATTGCAAGTTAGTATTGTATTGCACATTAATATTGTATTGTACGTGAATGTTTCAGTTCACGTTAATGTTGTATTGCAAGTTAGTATTGTATTGCACATTAATATTGTATTGTACGTGAATGTTTCAGTTCACGTTAATGTTGTATTGCAAGTTAGTATTGTATTGCACATTAATATTGTATTGTACGTGAATGTTTCAGTTCATGTTAATATCATATTGCATGTTAATGTTGTATTTCACGTTAATATTGAATTTCAGACATTCTCAGATGCCTGTATTGTAATGTATTTTTAAAATTTAAATTCCTAGTTAATTCATGACCACTAGTCTCAAAGAAAACTACTGAGCATTCATTGCGTTTTAGATACACTGGTTAAGTCAGTTTAAATGGCATGGTTTCTTCAGATTTATGATCACATCGCATGAAGGAGTGAAGTCATTTTTGGTGTATGTCGTCATATCCATCGAGTGAACATTTTGTAGCGATATTTCTGGCAGTTACAAGTTAGTGTGTATTTTTATTTAATGGAAGCATTATTCCTGTTGGCACATACCCATGCATCTTTAATAACTAGCTTCAGAGTGATGCAAACGATCAATGCGTCACTCAACCAGGTATATATTTAAGCGTAGAAATGGAATTCGACACGTGTTCAGTCACGGTACTTTCCTGATAATATGCTAACATATGCTGAATGGATGACAGTTGCAAGCCCGCGCTTGGATTATTTTACTAAGTTGGATATTGGTTGTTCGCACTATTTCGACTGAATGAATGCATTAATGAGCTGAGAATTTAGAATTTGTTTAAGAGAAGGATATTAAAGAATAAAAGACCCACGTAAAGCTGAGACTGCTCATGCTCATCTGGCTCACAAAGCTATATTAGGCAGATACCTGTCGTTGAAATTAATTTTGTACATGTTGGCAAATGACGTTAAACCATTTGGCACAGTATAAACCCTAAAATCTAAACCGAAATAGAAATGTAGTAAATTTTTTCATATTAAACACTTTAGAAATTGTTTTATTCAATTTGCCAGTAAGCGTTGGAGGAGATACATACTTTTCTTCATCAAGTCGCTGTACAATTAAAACAAATGCTAGTGAGAACACCACAACAAATGTTTGGTAGAATATGTTGGAAGAAACATACCAAGAATATTCGGTCATACTGGTAGAGTGACTTTAAAAAAATGCAATCACCTGAACATTTCTCCAGCTATCATTGAAAGTAAAAAAAAAACAATCTCGCTAGAACAGACAACACAATTTTGTAGAATGTGTTGCAAGAAATATTCATACAAACTGTGTTCGACACGTTTACCATGCAGCAGTTTGGAGTCGTCCAAAAAACAACTTCTACTTGGTTGCTATTGAAGTCTAACAGTTTTTATAGGAAAGTCAGTAGTAACAAGACTTTGACTGAACATCTTCTAAGAAACAATTTCTTTAAAGTATGAATACAATTTTAGCAGTAGTTTCCCACCTGGCTGTTACATAAACCACAAAAAAGACGCAACGTTAGTCGATCATGTCCTGAAAAATACATGGTTAAAGGCCAACTCTCTCTACAGCTTTGTTGATGTCAGATATTAGTAAACACAAGACTGATACTGCGCGATACGCAACGACCACACCAATGATCACATGACCTGAGTCAGTTAAAACATATATGTGCCTATTACATCTTCTTTAGTTATAACTCTAGATACTGCTCCAATTTCGCGTGCCAATCCTTGCACCATTCAATCCTTAACCCTTGGATAGCCCAGTTAGTGGAACCCTTTGTATATCGGTCACCTGTGTCTATTGGATTATTTGGCAGGCCCATTGATGAGTACTATACATTGCCTTTGATATACTCGAATATCACCAAAATAATATAAACACTGATGTGCCAAATCTCCACCACACCCATCATTGTTTATTTTCAAAGAATGCAAAAACAGGAGCCAAGAAAATGCATCCAGCCTCTGAAAGACAGTCAATAAGCGTCTGAGCAAAATCTGTGCATGTACACATTTTTGATTAAATTTGCTGTAAGTGTAGACAGGTATTAACACCTAGCTTACCTGCTATGCTCAGGTTGAGTAAGTAGAAATGCATCCTGGAGTGTCCTTTGTTGGCACTTAGTAAGATACCCATGACTAAGGAATTCAGTACTACGATCAGGAGAGATGTGATCCAGATCAAAACTAAATGGACTCTGGAATATATCTGTAATATGTGAACAGCAAAAAATCAAATTCACACAGCCATTTCTGTAAAACAGCTTAAATGTCAACGCCAGATGGTGAACCGGTGCCAGAATAACACATTAGTATCACTCGATTAAACTTACACCAGAGGTTGAAATACAATGTACAAATATACAAGGGAAGAGTATAAAGATTTCAATTTACGAGGAAGATTTTCATCTCCAAAAGAATGTCGAAAGCTTAATTTATTTTTCACCTTTTTTATATTGGTATTTACACTAATATCACTGTGTAAACCCTAATGTGTTGGTTGCGGGATGAAGTGTACTTTCTTTCGACAACTACGAATGCGAGTACGATCAAAATGCTTTACGTTGCTTTACTAAGGATATTTACACACTACAACATTCAGGGTTGCGGCCATACCCTCTCCTCACCATGTACGTATTAACTGATTGTTGAAAAATATTGGATCCGATATCAGGTGGTTCCCGGGCTAGAATATTATCTGATTATGTTGTTAAAAGCAAGCATTTGACCTATTCTGCTTTGTTAGAGGAATAACACAATTTAAAGAATATTTCAGTGTTTATATTTAACATTTTGCACGTGGTTAATTAATGAATGAAACCTGAACACTACGCAGTAATCCACGCTACTTTAGCCGTAAGGAGTTGTGTGCGCTCAAGGGTTGATACTCTTTCAACACTGAATAAAATGCTGCTTGTTAATTAGGATTTAATGGCATGTAACAAGAGAATCACGATGAAATATTGTTAATGCAAGTAAAAATGGCCAAAGACATCAATGAAAACTGAAAGATACCATTATGAAAAGATGAGTCTGAAACATTCGGTTTAAGGTTACAATACTTGATGCAATTGTCTTAATGCTTCTGCCATGGTTGTCATTAAAATAGATAGAACAGTGTGCGTCATCATTGTTGCCAGGTGATTGTGGTCAATCGGTATGGGATAATACCCAAAGGAAGACTCCTGTATTTAAAAAATAATATTCAATCAGGTCTCAGTAGATAGTTTCATATTTGACACCTCCTTAAATTTTAAGGTAGAAGACAGGACCCTAATTATCACCATCCTAGTATTTTTAAATTCACACATAGTGACATATGCTAAATTGTAATGTTGTTTACATTTACTTTGAGTTAGGTTTGGAAATGGGTTGACTTGTTGGTGACTGCCTGTCATAGTTAGAATAGCATTGGAGATCAAATGTGTAACTCAGGCTGCAAATTCGAAGCCGACATGACTAACGTATTTACATGTGTCTGCTACAGATGTAAATATAACAAGATCTAGATGTTTGAGGGTGATGAAAATTATGCAAATTTGTTAAAGTACTAGTGAACTTTATTCATGCTTAAAGCACATACTGATTCTTCTAGCTGTCTTGTTACATGAAAATATTAAAAATATCTATTTCCTGTCAAAACTGAACGTAAAAGAGAGGGGTTGATGGCCGTGTTGGTTCAGTATAAAACCACTAGTTAAGGAATTAACTATAATACCTCAGTCAGAATCTCACAAGCATTCTTACAACAAAAAGCATTAGTTTTCATTTGTATCTTTAATATAATATTATCATATTTCTGCAATAGGCCATAGTATGATAAAAAAATTTGACCCCAAAAATGTCCAGTGAGACCTAAGAGAGGTCTCACTGGATAGGCTCGCATTTTGATACCTCCTTAATATTTAAGGTAGAAGGCATGAGCCTAATTATCACCATCCTAGCATTTTTCATTTCGCACATAAGCTAAATGTGTAATGTGGTTTAGATTTACTTTGAGTTAGGCTTGGAAACTGTTTGACTTGTTGGTGACTGCCTGTCACAGTTTGACTAGCATTGAAGATCAAATGCGTAACTTGGGCTTCAAATGAGCCGCCGACTTGGCTTGCGTATTTACGTGTCTTCTACAGAGGTAAATATCTAAAATCTAGATGGTTGAGGGGTGATGAAAAGTATGCTAATTGGTTAGAGGGGTGATGAATAGTATGCTAATTGGTTAGAGGGGTGATGAATAGTATGCTAATTGGTTAGAGGGGTGATGAATAGTATGCTAATTGGTTAGAGGGGTGATGAATAGTATGCTAATTGGTTAGAGTGCTAGAGAGCTTTATTCATGTATAGAGCACATATTGATTCTTTCAGCTGTCTTGTCACAGGAAAATATTCAAAATAGCTCTTCCTGTAAAAAAAAAATGAATGTAAAAGAGAGAGGGGGGGGCAGAGTTGATTCAGTAAAAAAAAGCCACAATTGCATAAGGAATTAATTTTAATACCTCAGTCAGAATCATACAAGCATCATTTCAACAAAACTCATTAATTAATTTTTATTTGTGTCTTAATGTAATATTATTATCATTTTTCTGCTATAGGTCATTGTCGGAAAAAATTTGCCAAAAGAAACTGTCAATGTGACCTAAGAGATAATACTATGCCGTTCAAAAAGAATTTTGTCCTAGTTGTCCTAACCTGTTCGTGGCCCTGCGTTCAGAGCGCATAAAAAGTGACATGTTTACCCCTCTCTCTCTCTCTCTCTCTCTCTCTCTCTCTCTCTCTCTCTCTCTCTTGCTAACAGTAGCAACACTCTTTCTTGCAGTTTCCAATTTTTGACAATTAGGATTTTCTGCAATTTTTGTATGACAGATAATTATATTTTGGACGAGAACATGTTGCACCGTAGTTACGATGTCGTTGAATAATAAAGTGCAATTCAGTGTTAACATGCATATGGGGACGCGTTGAATATTCTTACTTAACCGCAGCCAATACCCCGGGAATCTTGCCTTAGCAACACCGTTAAACTAATGAGATTATTTATGAAGTACATAATACAAAATTATTTCTAAGTACATGGTATCAGATCCTCATGTCCATGACCTAACGTTTCGATCTGAAGCCGTTTGAAAGGATGTTATACTTAGCACTACGTGCCAAATGTCAAATAACTCAAATCAATCGGAATGCACCTGACTAACATGTCTCCAAATTCATATATACGCATCAATCTAGACGTACAAGTACGGAGTCCCCGATATGCAGGTCGAATTCTTTGCTGACTAAACAGAGTCTCGGATATACAGGTCGAATTCTTTGCTGACTAAACGGAATCTCGGATATGATGATCGAATGATTTGCAGGATACACGGAGTCTAGGATTATCAAGTTAATTGCTATGCAGACAACACGGAATCTAGGCCAATGCCCCCAAACTCAATTAACTTACCAATTAATGTATAACTACTAATTAAATAATTTTAACTTAATACTTTTATATAACTAATTTAAATATAGTAATTTGCCGCCTGGAAAACCAAAAATGGAGGAAATAAACCTACTTATCACCTCAATTAACACTAATGGAATAGATAAGGACAAAATCGCACAACTAATAAAATTAAAACAATATGACATTATACTAATTCAGTAGACACATAACAAACTTTCCAAAACAATGATAGTTGAACTAGAATCGGAAATGGATGCGAAAGTTGTCACAATTAATAGTAACTACAATGACACTAAAGCGGGTGTAGCTACTATAATAAATAATAGAATTAGTCAACATTGGGAAATTATACTAGAAGATATTAGTTTAAAAGGGAGAGTTATTCATTTAAAACTTAATAAACTTCACATTATGAATATATATTGTCCAGCGACCAGGGAAAGTCACAAAGACTTCTTAATAAACTTAAATAACTACTTAAATAATTTCCCGGCAGAACACCTGATTATGCGGTGGGTGGGGTGATTTTAACTGGGCGGGAGAAAATGTAGATCGGACTGGAAAATTAACAACCACTGATCTAACACTAATAAAAAGAAATAAATTAACAGATGTGTATAGACGTTTGAATTTACTAAAAACGGAATACACACATGAATATAAACGACAAGGTATAAATGGAGTAAGTAGAATAGATAAATTGTATGTAACTGATTTCGGACATAAAACATACAAAAAAGCTCAAATTTTAGATTTCAAAATATCAGATCATAAACAAATAACTCTGGAAAAAGTGATTATAAGTAATAGCTGGGAAAAGGGAGATTGGAAATTAAATAACTTCATTCTAAATGATGAACAACTTATTAGAGAAATAAAAGAAGAAATCCCTAAAATACTTACAAAGGGACAAAATATAGCTGATATAATAACTGATTGGGATAAATTAAAAAAAAAAGGTTAAAAATTATCACTCAACTAAACGTAAACGGATTAAAAAAATGGAGATACTAGAATTAAAAAGAAAACTAAATGAAGATACCACATATATAAGGGATAAGGAGAGCTACTCCAAACAATTAGAAAATCTAGAAGAATGGGAGACAAAGGGAACATAAACAAGGACGGGAAAAATTCACCATTTATACAAACAGGCTCAGGATTTATTTAAAAGAGAGGAAAAAAGGAAAGAGGGGTGGGAGAAGTCACTCTTATGATAAATGAGGTGTAAGTGACAACTAAAACAAAAATTATGAAAGAATTACAAATTTTTTATACAACACTATATACATCTCAAAACATAGACAATAACATAATGCAACAATACTTAAATTCAATACAATGCGAACAGATTTCATCAGAACACAAAGATTTGTGTGATGATTTAATTTCTGTCGAGGAAGTGTAAACCACAATAAAAGAACTTGCAAAAGGTAAATCACCAGGGCGAGATGGCTTCACGGCGGAATTCTATAAATTCCAAAGTGAGGTGGCACCATTTTTAGAATCATTATTTAATAACATACTTTTAAAAAATGACAATATGACAGACTCAGTGAGGGAGGGATTGATTACAATTATTTATAAAGGGAAAGGGGACAAAACTGACTTAAAAAACTGGAGACCCATCTCCCTCCTTAACAATGATTACAAAATACTAAGTAGAATTTTAGCAAATAGGGTAAAACAAGGGATAAACACGATAGTAAACACTAATCAAACATGTGGTGGTAAAGATAGAAGCATACATAACAATATACTTAATATTAGGACTATTATAGATTTTATAAATGGATCAAATTCGAAATATGCTATGGTACTTTTCGACCAGGAAAAAGCTTTTGACAGATTATAACATAATTATACGCAAAAAGTACTGGACAAATTTGGATTTGGAAATAATTTCCAAAGATGGACTACAATAATGTACAATAAAATAACTGCTAATGTACAAGTAAATGGTGCAAAAACAGAGAAATTTGAAATACAAAGATCAGTGAGGCAAGGATGCCCACTATCAATGCTATTCTATGTAATAGCAATTGAAATCCTGAGTATAAAATCAGAATAATACTAATATTCAGGGAATCAAAATACCAAATCTAAGAGAAGAATTCAAGATGCTACAACATGCTGATGATTGTACAAACTTTATAAATGATCCAAATTCCTTTATACACCTACAAAAGGAATATGAATCTTTTGGAAAAGCATAAACAAATAAAATATTTTTCTTTATCTTTAGGGGGGGGGGGGAGGGGAAAGAAAATATTTTTTCTATTTTCTATTTTATAAAATAGTTCAATAGTTCAATTCATATTGTAAACCTTACCGGGCAAAGTACATTAATGAGGACGCCATGGGGCTATATCACATGGCGCTACGCGAAGTGAGCAGGCCTATGGCAGAGTTTGGAAAAATCACCCCACTACTTCTAATGTTACTTAATTTTGCACTTCCTTTTCTCTGGATACTATATCCATACTTTTTCTTTCATGTCTAGATCCCTCACTAGACATGAAACCCACTAAAGGGTAAACTTAAACAACTTTTGGCATTTTTTGAATAATTAACATAAATAAACAAAGGACGGCCCTAATTGAATCGGGAATTGTACAACTAAATAAATTCGTACATTTCCCGACTCAAGGCAGACTGACCTAGAAAATTTAAATTTTATTAGAAAGTAAATTGAAGCACCGTAAATATTTAATTAAATACACTTCAGTTTTCATAAAATTCAAAATTAATTTAAACTATATCCAAATAAAGAGAATTGTGTGATTACCCACATAGAGAGAAATCACAAAGACAACTGTGACAAGAATTAGAATAAAAATTGCTATCCTTACAATAACACAAAGTATAGACTTACATATAGCAACATACAAATAACACCAACACAAATAGCAAACACAAGGATCCTAGGCGACCACTAGCCATGGTCAAATAAAGAGAACAAAAGTAGAATACTAGTTTTGGGTAGATCAAGTACCATCTAGTAATGATCTACTTAAAGATACACTAGGGAAGAAAAATACCCCTTTTCAAACATATAATCCCGATGGGGAAAAATTAAATGGGGAGATAAATGGAAAATAAAAAAACAACCAAAACAACATACAAACATAAAAACTTTTTACTTTTTTTATTGGGAGGTGGGAGGGGGCAATCTAGGATATGCAGGTCGAATTCATTGACTTTTATCTTCCAAATAAGTCTGAGAACAAACTGTCATTTAAGCTTGTACTAAACATATTACATTTATCCACAAAAATGTTTCTTTTTATCTCAAATATTATTTTCTTATTTGGCTAAAAATATGGATATGTTTTCTTATATACGGGGTCCTTTTAAAGTCAAAAATGCCATGTGATCAAGTTTATGCGAGTTATATATATATATATATATATAAACATTTCCAAGTAACTTTTAATCATCAATGGGAACAGCGTATAGCTCTGTGTATAATTATAGTATTAAAAAATGCTCTTTTTGTCAACTTCAAAACAAAATTATCATGCATCAAATAACAGTAAGTTACCGAAAACAACAATATTACTATGCATCAAATAACAGTATCTTACCGAAAAGAACATGATTAATATACATCAAATAACAGCATACTACCGAAACTTAGAATATCATTTGGTTTGGGTTTGTAAGGTGTAACGTAGCACGGTATAGGCTGTAAATGTAGTGCCCGACAAGAATCAAACAACTAGGGAAGCCACTGACAGGCTTTCTTGCATTCTCACTTAAGTCAAGCAAAGACTCAGCCCTCATGGATTAGGTGAGAGGTAAGCGATCCGTAACGGCAATCCACTTAGACCACTCCCACCGGGGGAGAGGGGGAGGGCTTGTGGAATACAAGGACCTTTACTTTCTATGAAGAGATATGAGCGCACAGGTAAAAACACGCATACATGTAGAAATAAAATGCATAGTTAGTTATCACAAAATCTAACTAAATTCATTGCCGTTTAAATGTTAATTCAGAATCAAATAGTTTTTAACAATTTGTAAACAATGGGGTGCTCAGTTCTAAATTGAACATTACGATCAGATATCAGAGTAAATAATGGTTCCACTCTATAGTTATTTTTTGAAAAGGGTTACAAAATGTGAATACCGAGGTTTGACCAATGAGATCATGTCTTACGCTACATAGACTTCGTGAATATTTATCTTGGCGTGAGTTCATTGTATCTAAGAATTGAAGACGTGCCGGACATGTAGGCATCATTATCACAGGGTTGAAATGCGAAACAATGCCATCAGAGCCAATGCTAAATTCAATATAATTACACCAGGGTTAGAATGTGAAAATATGCTTTCAGAGTAAATTCCGCGTTTTGAAAAGAAATTTGTTTAGCTGAGATTAAATTTCAGATGTTTAGTTGGTCAAATTTTCTAATTTGTTGAAATTAATATTATTTCAATAAATTAAGAGAAGAAAAAAATAGAATGTTTAAATCTCAATATAAGTGCAGGTATGAAATAATGTGTTTGTTCGAACTATTAGGACAAAACTACTAAATTATTGGAGAATTTGGCTAGATTTAGACGGGGCAGAACAATTCGGACTTAAAATACGACAAAAACAACAGCTAGACAGATAGAGAATTTGATTTGTGTCGTACGAGATGAAACAAGGTATGAAAACAAGCATACGACATACGTGTAGGGAAGTGAAATTTTCTTAACACCATGGGAGCGTAGCCGAATGAGACATTTCGCATATGGAGACATGTCATTTTTGTTTGATCATGCCGTCTTCTGTCAATAATCCATCTCAAAACGTGTAAAGATGAAAAAAAAATTTACACTATACTCCTCCCGTCCCAGTGATGACAGTGAGCACGTACCTCTTCTTCAGAGAGTTCGCCAGCATCCCCATCAACGTTTCCTTCCATATAATCTGTACTTTCATAGATAACGTCACTTTCGATGACATGGGTCGACAAGTTCTGAAAGAATGCTTTATTTTATTAAGCATTTTAGAAGAATTGTAAAAACTGTAATGACCTTTAAATTCCGACCTCAATAAATTAGTTGTCATGTAAAAATAAGCAAGACTTGTTAACGAAACGTAGTATAAAACAACTAATACGTTCAACATATCCATCCATGTATCCATTTATTCAAATTTGCATCCCTCCTTCAAGTGGGCCTGCACACATTTCAAACATAGAAGTTAGTTTCTACCATTTGTGGCTTAAGGGTATGTTCTATTTTCCATTCCTGTCACTATTACATAAAGTACTCTTTTTGTTCTTTACAGCATATACAGTAAACGTACACATTTACTGAGGTGAGAGTCGTTATTCTGTAAAGGCGAATACATGGGACAACTCGGATACACGGACCCTCTTATATATTAAATATTGCCCAAAAGCATTGAATATCATGTTTTATGATCAAAACATTGATTAGCTAAGTAGACACTCTCCATCAGTACAATCACCATTGATGAACAATTTTACATTGCCAATTTATGTTTAAAAACAATAAATTTTGAGATCAAATTATTTTTCTTGTTTTATTTTCTTATTGTTGATTGTTTTCCTTGACATCACTGACGTTCATTTGTGTAATGTACATTTGAGAGTGCAAAAGTGATCGAAGGGACAATAGGGCTTCACAGTTGAACATGAAGAAAAAATTCTTGGTCTGGCAATAATTCAAGCTTGTATTAATTTGAAAAGGAACAGCTCAGAGAAAGAATTGTAATATAAAAGAAAATCCTCGTTAATACTGGGTAATAATGGGCAATAACTGAAGTTGAACAGGAGTAAGATATAAAATAGAGAAATTCCATACAGCACTTCCATAGCATCCTTGACAATTGAACATGTAAATACGTTGTAGGGCTAAATGAGGCACACATTTTGTGAACTTCTAGCGCCATCCTGGCATAGGGCTCGAAATAATTCACTTGACATCGAAAAATAAATAGTATTAATAACCAATAAATATTTCTAATATTTGGAAAGTTAACCGTTGAAATTGAAATATATTCATCAATCTTTGTGATTTTTAAACTCGTTTTTTTCACGGAGAAATGGTAGGAAATCTGATCTGGGATTTTAGAGCCATTTTCTACCATACGCAACAATATGCGAAAACCATAAGTTACATTAAAAATGTTTATACACAGAAGCTTTGTCAACGATCCGCACATCGTCAGCTCTAGAGTTATCAAATTTGCTTGAAATTATAGTTTAACGAATACATGTTTTCATAAAGTACAAATATTAAGACAATATTGCAAATATTAGCCGTGCACCAAGCATTATACTTACAAAAAGAACCAAGCATATGTCATGACCATGGACTAGTCGCATTAGCCAATCACTGTCAAGATACAATTAAAGTTGGCTCTAAAATCCCAGATCAGAAGAAAAATTTGCGCCGTATCAGTCAGATGTCGTTTTAAATCTTTATATTCCTACGGTTGTACAAGATTCATTCTACTCTGTTAATTTGCTGGACACATAGAAGAATGGAGTTTACTTCTCGCGTAACGGGGACTGTCAAGTCTTCAGTTTGTCGGAGGTATATGGAATGTCGGGAAGAGGGAGAGGCATAATTAATATATTAAATGTGGGATGCACGGAAAATAGTGGTTGGCCAATAAACGTGTCAGGACTTAGTAGTCCAGGGGAGAGAACCACGACGATCAGCCGTACAAAAAGTGCCTTTCTATTTTCTTTGGCGAAAAGAAGAGCATCTATTTTACAGGAACGTTCTATGTTTACTAAGGAGAGATTATATATTGATACCTTGATGCAGAAGGTTTCTGACATATTTTACATAAGATACTTTAAAAAAATTTGACATGCATTAAAGTGGGCAGTTTTGATCTCTCGAGAAGTGACGTTTTCGCTGTACCTGATGTGTGTGTGTGTGTGTGTGTGTGTGTGTGTGTGTGTGTGTGATTCCGTAACGCATTTGCTGTGTGTGATTCCGTAATGCATTTGCTTGTACCATCGTTGCTGACATGATAAACATTACCTCATTTTTATTTACAATATAATGCACTTTGAGTATATCTGCATTACGACTATCGCAATTCGTTTTGGTACAAATGTGTGATAACTTCTACAGATGCATATATTATTTAAAATTATTTGATTTAGACATTTCAGTGATATCACAGTTGTCTTAACTAGGCTATACATTGTTATTTTACCAGGCTATATTAAAAAAACAGGCATACATCCGCTAGATAAATGTACATTATTCACTACTTTGAGATAAATGATAAATCATCCAAAGACATTCTGCTTAATTATGAAACATCAAGACATTCAAGACTTGGAATTCATTCGGAACATTCTATACTTTTGCACTTGTGGTATATTATTTGGGGTATATTTCGCCAATACTGTAAGTGTTCTTTAAATTTTCACTGTGTAACTAAACTAGTTGGTTTTGCTTCGTTCCGTGACATAAAGTCGCAAGACTATGCATAAGTATTATACTAAACCTTCACTCTTGAGCATTTTTAATTGCATCACAGCTGTAAGCGATACTTATATGAATCAGGCCTCTACTACAAGCACTGTTTAACTTTCCGACAGGTTGAGACAAACAAATGAAGTAATAATAGACTGGCTTGGATGTGGTGTTTAATGTCATTGATGAAATAATATATTTTGACTGCGCTCTGAAGTTTCCACGACTGTCAGTCATTCGTCACTATTAATGACTATCGTCTTCCTTGCTATTTGGTGGCAGAATCCATATATATTATACCACGAAAATTATAGTCATGATAGATTCCATTTGTCCAGTTACGATCATACAAGATTTCATATTAGTACGAAACTAGTGGATCTATTGTTTGCATGATTCGATTTGATTACTGACATTTATCATCATTAATGCACATACAAGGATGTAATTTTAAGCAAGAGGAAAAAATACTAAGAAACATTAATCTGGAATGAAAGTGAAGAGGAAGCGTAACAATGACATAAAGAAACTGAAGGTGCAACAATGACAAAGAAAGGAAACATAAACAACTATGAAAAAACTCCACATTAAACATTAAAGAGAGGTTTCCGACTTGTGAACGAACGACTTATATCTTGTCTGGTAACATCCAAACTAAAGACCGAAAGAGTATACATGTATATATATATATATATATATATATATATATATATATATATATATATATATATATATATATATATATATATATATATATGATCACACTACGTAAGACAATGTAAACTACATTTTTCTTTAAGATATATATATATATATATATATATATATATATATATATATATATATATATATATATATATATATATGTTTAGTTACCGAATATGTATGTATTTGTTTAGTTTACTATTTTTTAAATTACAAAAGGATAAAACCTAAGTAGCTCTCTCTCTTTCTCTCTCTCTCTCTCTCTCTCTCTCTCTCTCTCTCTCTCTCTCTCTCTCACACACACACACACACACGCGTTGTTTTGTTTTTGTGTTAAATAGATGCATTTGTTTACGGCCATATATGAATAACACGATGTACAGATTATCGAGTCCATTAAGTTTACTGATCGAACTGATCAGTAGGACAAATAAGGGGAAAGAATCGTTGCTAACAAGCAAATTAGATAACTCAGAAGTCGTACGATTTTATAATAACCTTTCAACAGGAACAATGCATCCCAATTAAGGTTAAATCTCTCGAGAAAAAAAAAGAGTATAGGATTAAATTTCTTCTTGAGAATCTAGCAATGAAAAAGGTAACAGGGACATATATTCATGCATGCATACAATGAGACATACACAACTGCAGATATACTTATATGCATGCATACGTACATACATACATACATACATACATACATACATACATACATACATACATACATACATACATACATACATACATTAGCGCTTTGCAAAATACCATGAAATGTAACAGTCGGACAAACCAATAAAAAAAAAGTCTATTTAATGCAAAGTAGTAATCTATAATCTATTATTATATTACCATCCGACTTCATCCCGTCCATTTTTTTTTAAATACGACGATGCTATGATTTAAAAAGGTGAGAAATTTATTTTGGTCTAAAATGAGTGACTTTTGCAGCACTTCCGGTATTCAGATAGTTAATTCCAAAACCGTATTATTGCATTCTCGAAGGGAAAAAATACGCATCGCATACGCAACTACGAATCGTGATAAATATAACCAAAAGATTGAATATTTACATTATCTTGTTCAACAATATTTTTTTTATGGTTGATTAAATTACATAATGCTAGGGTCCAAAGATTTAAAAAAGAAATGTAAATAAATATCCGAGAATACAAGGTGGTGTCCGATTTTTCCCTGCGCAGAGCATCTATTTTGCGAGAACCAGCATGATCACGTGATACATGTATGTTCAAAATGGATGCTGCAAAATAGTAATCGAAGTTGTTTGCTAACGTTTCGCAGGAACAAATACTTAAATATATAAGTCTTATAAATGAATTCCATTTAAGTTTCGTCCGATGATACCACGATTGAAGTTAACTATTTTAATTAAAAGGTAAAAAAGGCTTGCCAAATTTCCCTTTAATGACAGTTTGTACAACGAAAAAAAGTGAGACTGACTTATTTTGTACACCATCACAAGAGATAAGAAAAACTTCAAGAGGGAGGTTTTCTTGTCATCATGCTATTGCATATGAGGCAGACTGATTCCAACTGCAGCCTTATTTTGTGGTAGTCATATTTCTGGCAGTTCAAGTAAATAATTTGGGATGATTGGGTGGACTGTGATACTTAAGCATGGCTTTGATTCTATATATGCATATTGTTGATGAATGCAAATGCCTGTGCGAATCAAATATTGTCGGTGCGACGCATGCTGATTCATTTTCTGAGATGCAAGAGTTTCGAGCCTCTCAAGTCACACAGCAGCCATCCAACGATTTGCGTGAAAAAGGTTGTCACTCAAAATTATCGCTGAGCAAAGAAGATTGTCAGAGTGATATCTCCAGTTCCAATATTTACCAAACGAAGTTTTTGACAGACACTCTTTGACACTCCAGGCATGCCTTAAAGCGGTTTCTTAGTTGACACTTTTGTAACGTTTGATTTTCATCCTTGGATTAAATGACGAGGAATCTTGACTCAGAAAGTTTCCCCTTCTGTGTATGAGAGCAGGTAAACCATATTCACAGCTTTTTTGTGTGCCTTCTGATAACGGAATAATCCCCATGCGACTCAAATCACGTCATGATATCACGCTCTTTCAATTAAGTTTTGACAGCCAGCCTTGGAAAGTTAATTTTCGTTTAAAATGTTGCAAGCGATATTATCATTTGAGAAAATGTCTATAACCTTGACAATTATCAAATAATTCGACTGTTGATATTATGTTATGATTTGATAAAGCAATCATAGTTCTAAATAAATATAATACAAAACCGTGGTTAATTGAAGACACATCTATTGTATAAACCATAGTTCAACTAGTGCTTACCGACTGTCGCACGAACAATGATCGTTATTGAAATACTGGAGAGTACTTAAACTTTTTCAAAAATATTTGTATTTTCACATAGCCAAAAAATCGAAGCGATCCCAAATCAATTTCAAAATTTAAATTTTTTATGGTTGCTGTACAGTTAGTTGAGGTACTCATTGGTGAACATTGCTTCCCAGGTAAGCGTCATTACAAAGATTGTGAAAAAGATATTCAGTCAAGCTTATAAAATGCGCGAGTATCGAAAAGTTCATTAAATTTGTATAAGGTGAAAGATCATTCATTCCTCTTACATAATTAACACAAAAGGGGTATATTGGTAAATGAATCTTCTTCAGTATCACACAATAGATCACATCGGTTTCTCGAAACAGAAAGCTTGCACGACCTATTTTAAAGGCATTCGTAAATCGATGATGATTTATAAAGGTCTATATTTTTCTTTCACATAAACATTTAAGAAAAATCATTATTTAACAAGAGACTGAACTGCGTTATGTTACGTCCAATCCTTGTCTGAGTTAATAGCGCAACAATTCACTTAGCTAAAGGCAACTGGAATGTCCTCAGTCTTTTCTGAAGCAAGCTAGAAAAATACCTCCAGTTAAAAAGCGGCCAGTTTGAACCGCAGTCAAGCCCCTTTTTGGTTATTACGTCACAAATAGTCACTCGCGTCAAAAGGGCATGATGACCTGTTATCACTAATATCAACCAAAGCAACACCTTGATTCTATAAAACAGAATTATCTTTCATTTTAAAATTAGAAATAACATACAAAAAATTAAAAATGCTGGTATTCTATGATGTTTGAAACTCTCTTATGTTTTCTTTTGAAAACTTATGAATTTGTCGGCCAGATGTTCAACAGCGTGAAACTTTCCAATCCGAGAAACATCGCTAAGATCACCTCCAAAGAGTCGCATTCAGGGAGTTTAGGTTATGTGGAAATAGAAGGGGATGATCCTATTGATACAAAAAAAAATTAAGGTGATATTAGACAACCAGTAAATGCCGATTTAACAAAGCGATGTAGGTGATGTTTGAAATGAATCGAAAATGTTCAGCCCTTATAAGGAAACATGCTATTTTTAACTGACAGTTAACTGACATATAAACATGCGCTGTTTAATCAATATATATTTTACATACAACATTAGAAATAAGAGACTCAAGTACTTGATACATTTCAAACGGACATGGATTATGCAGTGGTCACTGACTTGAGCTTCGTTGTAACACTGCTTGATAGTGAAAGGCTTTCAATGATTGTTCTTGACCACCCACCCACAGCCAAATACAGCTCCAAGCCTTCACGAGATTGGAGAAGGGATGACAGAAGAGTTTCTGGCACCTCAAACACAGACGCTTCGGGCAGATGGGGCTCGATAACCTTGGGTGGTCGCCCAACTAGGAGAAGGTAAACTGTGACTTCAAACCTTTGCTGCCTTGCGACTATACTCTCTGATGGGAAAGGCTAAGGGAGTAAACCCTAACAGAAAATCCTAAAACCGAGTCCCTAAGGCAACTTCGCATTGTTTTCAGTGTCATCTTTTTAACTCCTACAACGCCGCTTGTGACATGACGTATCGGCTTGTCCTTTACCTTGGATCCATCAGCTGCGTGGAGAGGGGGATTCAAATGCATGGGCAACAACTGATTCTTAATCACCATGCTCAGACTTGCGCCCTGGAGAGGACACTCCAGATTCGCTTTCCAGTGTCGACACAACACGGGAAGCAGCAATTTACCGGTTATAAGTCATCACTCGATTGGATTGAGGTCAGACGCTAGGGATTGCTTCAAACTGTAGGAGAGACCAAAAGGTCTCACTGAAAAATTACCACCTGCCTCAAGCTGGGCAGCCCTTAAACAATAAGAGCCGTCCCGCCACAGTTCGTCTGCCTTACTGGGTGCGTTGGGCTTAAAGTACGCTAGTACCTGACAAAGCGGACAGCAACCTTTGCGCCAAGAAATAACAAACGAAAATCAACAAGGAAACCTCCAATCTTCAATCTATGTACCTGGAATATCCGGACCATGCTTACTGGACTCTAAGATGATCTCCAGGCAATTAGAAATGTTCGAAAAACTTTATTCATCAACGACGAACTTGCAAGACTCCAGGTCTAAATCTCCGCACTACAGGAGACACGGCTACCAGATTTCGTGTTCCTCAGAGAAGAGAACTACACGTTTATCTGGCAAGGAAAGAGCACTGAAGTAGCCAGATATTTTAGTATTTAGATTCTCTGTCATGAATTCTCTGCTTGGAATGATAGAACCCTGCCAACAAGGAAACGGAGGACTAATATCTCTCTGCCTGCACACACAAAAAACAGGGCCTGTCAACCTGATCAGCGATAAAGCTCCCACACTAAGATCCAACTCATATACCAAGCATGAGTTCTACGACGAATTAACCTCGCTCATCGACAAAATCCACAAGGAAGAGAACTTGATATTACTAGGCGCCAGCACACCCAGGGTGGGTGCTGATTATGATTCTTGGCCTTCCTGTCTTGGTACGTTTGGCACTGGGAAGATGAATGAGAATTTGCAGCGACTCATAGAGATGTTCTCGAACCACGACCTCATCATCACCAATTAATTCTTTCAGACAAAGCTGATAGTCTGCCATGAAGTGTGTGCTTCTTACCCGTACATTATACAGCGCTGACTGTGACATTGACCACTCGCTTGTGTGCTGAAAAATGAAGCTCCAGCCAAAACACGTACACTGCTTTAGACATCAGGGTAAAACACGCATTGACATGAGCAAGAATTCATATCCAGACAAGACTGAGGAATTCAAGTATGTCCACTACTCCAAGACGTTTTATTTATAACCTCCCAATGCCAAAGAGAGATGGGATCAGATAAGAGAGACCATGTACAGCACAGCCACACGGATCTATGGTAGGAAACAGTCAAAGACTGGTTTGAGGAAAACTGTCGTATACACGCCAGTCATAGAAGAGCGTCAAAGTGCTCAGCTGGAATTTAAACGACCCCCTGCTAGAGGACTATACAGTCACACAGATCTACCAAATGTGAAGTGTAGAGATTAGCACGGCAGTGCGCCAATGAATACTGGATTCAGTTCTGTCAGAGCATCCAGTCAGCAGCAAATATAGGAAACATTAGAGGCATGTACGTCTCATAAAAAAAGCAATGGGTCCCATGAAGAAATTGATAGCACCACTGAGGTCTGTTGCATGCGATACCATCCACGATAAGAGTAAGAATATGGAGCGTTGGTTGGAGCACTACTATTAACTCTACCCTTGAGAGCACTACGTGACCAATGATGGCCTCAACACCATTCAAAAGTCCCGCTTATGGCCGAACTAGACGAGCAACCAACTGGCAGAACTAAAGAAGTCCATAGAGAATCTTCCTTAGGTAAAGCCAGGGAAGGATTTAAGCCAAGCAGGAGCCATCATGCGTTTTCATAGCGTACTGTTCACACACCTGCACGACCTCCTCTGCCAGTTCTGTTATGAGATTGCAGTGCATCCGGACATGAGATACACCAGCATCGTAACACTGTACAAGAACAAAGGCGACAGAAGTGACTGCTGAACTACAGGTGCATATCCCTTCTCAGGAGCGTTGATAAAGTCTTCGCACCCGTAATCCTGAACAGACTGCAAACGCTTGATGACAGCGTATCCAGAGTCGCAGTGCTCGATACGCGTAGAGAGGTCCGCAATCGACTTGACTTCTCTGTCAGGCAACTACCCCAAAAATGCAAAGAACATCACAAATCACTCTTCCTGACCTTTATAGACCTCATCAAGGCGTTCGATCTGGTCAGCAGAAACGGACTCTTCAAATCCTTGCCAAAATTGGTTGTCCTCCAAAGCCGCTAAGCATTATCCAGTTCTTCCACGATGACATAAAAAGTACAGTGTAATACGATGGCTCAACATCCAACCCATTCAACATCCACAGCGGTTTGAAAAAGCGTTGCGTCCGAGACCCCACGCTTCTTGGCATCTTCTTCGCTGTCCTGCTTTAGCATGCCTATGTAGACGGAATCTACATGCGCAGGGAATCAGACGGCAAACTGTTTAAACTCGCATGACTAAAGGCAAAGAGCAAAGTGCGTGAAACCGACATCAGTGACAAGCTATTCGCAAACTATGCTGCCCTAGCCAATCACACAGAAGCTGCACCTGATGGACCTCTTTGCTAAATGCGGTGAGTTTGGGCTGACCATCATCCTAAAGAAAACAAACGTGATGGCACAGAACGCGGGCCCCAACCATCATCATCAATAACCACGAACTTGATGTGTCAGTTCACGTACCTATTCTCTACTATCACCAACAACATATTGTTTGATGCTAAGCTCAAAAGCGGATTGGAAAGGCACCAGCAACTCTCTCCAGGTTGTCTCAAAGAGTGTGCAACAATATCATGCTGTCCATGAACACTAAGATCTCCGTGTACCGTGTCTGCGTGCTAACACTCTCATGTATGCCAGTGAAAACTGAACTCTACGCCTCACAAGAGAAAAGACTGGTCACCTTTCACAGGGGATGTCTCCGACGCATACTCGGATCACTTGGAGTGATCAAGTAACAAACATCGAGGTGCATGAATGAGCCAAGATTACCAGCATGGTCACACTCCTGCGTCAACGTCGCATCAGCTGGCTGGTCCATGTACGTCGGATGGATGATGGACGGATCTCAAAAGACCTTCTTTATTCGGAACATGCCTCTGGCAAACGGTGGATTGGACGGCCACAACTCCGATTCAAGGATGTCTGCAAGCGCGACATGAAATCGCTTGACATCAGATTTTACACGTGGGAAGAACTTAATTTAAACTGGCTTAGCTTGCAACACGCTCTGATCACTGGTTTGAAAGCCAGCGATGACAAGCTACGCTTGCTAGCTGATGAAAAACTATATCGGAGGAAAATAAGCGACTCGAACACACAACAGGCTCAGCTTTTAAGTTCATCAAGGACTACTACTCACGTGTTTGGCTACATAGCCACCACCGATGTTGCACAACCACCAACCGGGACATCTCTACTGAGCGCACTTATATCGACTCTCGAGACTAACGGATATAAACAATTGGTGAAAGAGAATCTCATTTCCCTCAGAGAGAATTATTTAATTCTTCTTTATGTTCTTAGCATTACCATTAATTATCGTCTTATACATACAATTTACTTCTATACATTATTAGTCGAAAATGGTGGCATCATTGTGTCCTGAGGAGATTGGATCAGTAAATGGAGAACACGGCCTGAAAGAGGTTGTTAATTATCTGCATCACATCAAAAGTTTGTATATGTGCAATAAGTAGAAAGAATGCTATCGCTTTCCCAAAATTTAAAAGTAGACAGACTGATTGCTTAAGTTTAGGAAAGAAAAACAATACAACCAAAACTTGCATATTTGATTTAAATCTAATCAGTTCTTGCCGTGAGTTATCAATTCTCAAAGCTCCTATATATCATCGACAGTCTGGTTTACACTGAAAAATTTATCGGTTTGTATGCAATCACTCGTTCAAGAATTCGGCTGGGGACCCCGTCGTTTGTCAGAGTTAAATGGATTATTATGTGCGTGATAAGCAAGACTGATGAACACGGTGGTACTAATTCTGATTATAGACATCATTTTTTTTTGGGGGGGGGGGGGGTGGCGGGGGGAATTGTGAAATCTATACTTTGTACAAATTTATCACTTTCTTTATAATTTATAGATTTGTTCAGTGGCGTAAAGTATCAACATAACTGCGCAACAGGGGCAGCCGGGGTCGCAAATTTGGGTGTTTTGCCCTGGGCGCCAAATATCCTCGCTACGCCACTGGATTTGTTAAGACTGAAAATCATAAAATCAAAGTACTCCATTTTGAATCAGTGTCAAGCAAACTAGTTGAATAAATCCACATTATAGACACAACACAGACTGTAATGCATATTTCATTTAATTTATATATTTTTATAATTTAATTGTTTGGTAGTTTTACTCTTTTTCTTCCTTTACATGATATTGTAATATAACTTTATTTACTGCAATAGTGTTCCGTTCTGAACGTTTTTAAAAGCAAATATTTTAAGGTAAATAACTAATAATAGAAATATTGTATATAATGCTGACCAAGTTCCTGGCCTTGATTCAGAACCAGTAAGAGTTGTAGTAAACAACTTTTTCTTTTTTAAAATTCTTTCTCATAGTATTCATAACGAGGAATCGAGGCCATACGTGACAAATAATGTGTTCATTGCTACAAACATTTTCCCCCAGAAGGATGAACTATTGACCTCCATCCGGGAATCTATTTTGCGTTGTAGTTAGATTGGTTACTAATGGTTTGAGAAAAAAAAAATGTCATTCCTGTCTTACCACTTGAGAAGTTAAAGTTTTGATAAGTTTTGGGCTAATTCTTTTAGTTTCAAATTATTCGAATTTCAAGATTGGTTTCCCTGGAAATACTAGTGCTCTAAATTAATTGACAGATCGATACGACTCTCACCACAGCATATGTCATTCACTTTCAGTTTTGTATTTCATTGGGATTCGAACTCTGTTTCATTAAGATTTTCTATTACTAGATTTTCTAGCTTTTAATACTTAGATAATTTTTGGATTTGATTCGTAAAAGCGTAATTTTTTTCTTTTCATTTTAATCTTGATTTTCTAGTTAAATAAATTATTTTTTAAATTTTACAAAGTTTCTTGTCTTCACTTTTTTCTTATTGCGTTTTGTAAAGACTTTAACACGTTATAAGACGCTCATTGTATGACATTTAGATCATCCTATATTTCAGTTATTGTGCGTACAAGTAAACCCCACACGTAAGACAAATATGTTGAAAGATTTTTCTGGTTTACTTCATCATTCGTTAAAAAAAATGACTGAACGTATGAAAGAAATGTCGCCCTATCATTAATTAGTTATGTAACTTAAAGTAGTTTTGAAAATTTGAAAGATGGTTCAACGACAAACCAGGTTATTACATAATAAGGTCCCGAAATATCAAACAGAGCACAAGTCTAATCACCTTCATGAGAAAAAAAAACTCTTTTGGTAAATGTTTTTAACTTTTCTCTGTAGATTTTAATCTTGAATATAATTCTTGATTTTCGTGGTAAATACTCAGTTGTTTAACATACGTATTATTTAAACTGCGCTGACAAAATGGATCTAAGAGTGCTTAAATTAATAGCGAACTATTTCACTGTAAATTGTAGTAATCACAATAAGTTAGTTGGGTTTTTTTATCCAGTGCGCAACGAGAATTTAGCAATTTGTGAATCGATTCACTATAATGAACTTAATTACTCTGCTATAAAAACTATATAGGTTTAGTAAACACTGGCCTAATAGTGGGCTAACCCGACTGTATTTTTTCCTAACCGATCACTTTTGTTCAGGCATTTTGGAATTTATGACTACATGCAAGATGTATTTACCTACACACCTTCGAGATTGACAACGTAAGTTATAACAAGCAGGGGGCTGTTAAAAACTTTTTTTAATAATAAAATAGACACATGTACTATTTTATATGATGTTTTAACTTAGTTCAAATTTCAAATTACATTCAATACATATTTTAGTCTGAACGTTTTAAAAAAAAATTAAATGCAGGGACGACCGTTACAAAATTATACCTAATTTATTCGCTGTACTTTGTCAAAGATGCAGATTTGTGCGATCTAGAATATATATATATATATATATATATATATATATATATATATATATATATATATATATATATATATATATATTCTTTATTGTAACCGCCCAAAGAAAGTACTAGAGCTTTTCAACCTACATCCCATATACATGTAATAAATAATGTTTCCTCTAGTCACATGGGTGAAATGTAATACTTAAAGTTGAATTTATACACTTTAAATACTGAATTTTACTTACCATCTGGTCCATAATATATCTTCTTAATCACGTGTACTTGTATAGTATGCTTAGCTTTCCCGGCTAAAGGCAAGAAATGATAAATACGTCTTTGTAAGCTTTCTCTATTATTGCATACCCACATCAATCCCTAATTCCGATTTGCATGCATTCAACTTTTTTCAGTCACTATTGAACGTGTGGAGACACTGTTGTGCCCTCTCAGAGCTGGATTTTAATAGGCGGATATTTGTCCGAATTCACCACGTCATTCCTTCAGACTGAGTAACAGCGATGTTTTATCACAGCAGACATTAAATGGATTATTATGTGCGTGATAAGCAAGACTGATGAACACATTGGTACTAATTCTGATTATAGACATCATTTTGGAGCTGGGCGGGGGAATTGTGAAATCTATACTTTGTACAAATTTATCACTTTATTTATAATTTATAGATTTGTTCAGTGGCGTAGCGAGGGGAGGGTAGGTGGGGCATTCGACCCGGGCGCCGGTGGCTTGGGGCGCCAAATGGGCCCAAAGTATCAACATAACTGCGCAACAGGGGCAGCCGGGGTCGCAAATTTGGGTGTTTTGCCCTGGGCGCCGCAAATTTGGGTGTTTTACCCTGGGCGCCAAATATCCTCGCTACGATGGTGAGTGTATACATGAATTTACTCAGAATAATGTGCCTGTGTCGCTACGCCACTGGATTTGTTAAGACTGAAAATCATAAAATCAAAGTACTCCATTTTGATAGTCAAGCAAACTAGTTGAATAAATCCACATTATAGACACAACACAGACTGTTATGCATATTTTTGTTTTAATTTAATTGTTTCTTTGTTAGTTTTACTATTTTTATTCCTTTACATGATATTGTAATATAACTGTGTTTACTGGAATAGAGTTCCGTTCTGAACGTTTTTAAATACAAAAATTTTAAGGCAAACAACTAATAATAGAAACATTGTATATAATGCTGATCTAGTTCCTGGCCTTGATTCAGAACCAGTAAGAGTTGTAGTAAACAACTTTTTCTTTTTTAAAATTCTTTCTCAGAGTATTCATAACGTGGAATCGAGGCCATACGTGACAAATAATGTGTTCATTGCTACAAACATTTTCCCCCAGAAGGATGAACTATTGACCTCCATCCGGGAATCTATTTTGCGTTGTAGTTAGATTTGTTACTAATGGTTTGAGAGAAAAAATTCTCATTCCTGTCTTACCACTTGAAGCTAAAGTGTTTTATGTTTTGATAAGTTTTGGGCGAATTCTTTTAGTTTCAAATTATTTGGATTTCAAGATTGGTTTCCCTGGAAATACTAGTGCTCTAAATTAATTGACAGATCGATACGACTCTGACCACAGCATATGTCATTCACTTTCAGTTTTGGATTTCATTGGGATCCGAACTCTGTTTCATTAAGATTTTGTATTACTAGATTTTCTAGCTTTTAATACTTGGATAATTTTTGGATTTGATTCGTAAAACCGTAATTTTTTTCTTTTCATTTTAATCTAGATTTTGTGCGTACAAGTAAACCCCACAATTATGACAAATATGTTGAAAGATTTTTCTGGCTTACTTCATCATACGTTAAAAAAATGACTGAACTTATAAAAGAAATGTCGCCCTATCATTAATTAGTTATGTAACTTAAAGAAGTTATGAAAATTTTAAAGATCGTTCAAACAAAAACAAAGTTATTACATAATAAGGTCCCGAAATATCAAACAGAGCACAAGTCTAATCACCTCCTTGAGAAAAAAAAAAACGCTTTTTGTAAATGTTTTTAACTTTTCTCAGTAGATTTTAATCTTGAATATATTTCTTGATTTACGTGGTAAATACTCAGTTGTTTAACATACGTATTATATAAACTATGCTGACAAAATGGATCTAAGAGTGCTTAAATTAATAGCGAACTATTTCACTGTAAATTGTAGTAATCACAATAAGTTAGTTGGCGTTTTTCTCCAGTGCGCAACGAGAATTTAGCAATTTATGAATCGATCCACTATAATGAACTTAATTACTCTGCTATAAAAACTATATAGGTTTAGTAAACACTGGCCTAATAGTGAGCTAACCCGACTAATTTTTCCTAACCGATCACTTTTGTTTAGGTATTGTGGAATTTAGGACTACATGCAAGATGTATTTACCTACACACCTTCGAGACTGACAAAGTAAGTTATAATAAGCAAGGGGCTGTTAAAAAATTTTTTTAAAATAATAAAATAGACACATGTACTATTTTATATGATGTTTAACTTAGTTCAGTTCAAATTACATTCAATACATATTTTAGTCTGAACTATTTTAAATTTAAATACAGGGACGACCGTTGCACAATTATGTCTAATTTATTCGCTGTACTTTGTCAAAGATACAGATTTGTGCGATCTAGAATATATATATATATATATATATATATATATATATATATATATATATATATATATATATATATATATATACATATATATATATATATATATATATATATATATATATATATATATATATATATATATATATATATATATATATATATATTCTTGAATGTAACCGCCAAAAGAAAGTATTAGAGATTTTCAACCTACATCCCATATACATGTAATAAATAATGTTTCCTCTAGTCACTTGGGTTAAATGTAATACTTAAAGTTGAATTTATACACTTTAAATACTGAATTTTACTTACCATCTGGTCCATAATATATCTTCTTAATCACGTGTACTTGTATAGTATGCTTAACTTTCCCGGCTAAAGGCAAGAAATGGTAAATACCTTTTTGTAAGTTCTCTCTAGTATTGCATACCCACAACAATCTCTAAAACCGATTTGCATGCATTCAACTGTTTTCAGTCACTATTGAACTTGTGGAGACACTGTTGTGCCCTCTCAGATCAGAGCTGGATTTTAATAGGCTGATATTTGTCCCGGATCACCACGTCATTCCTTCAGACTGAGTAACAGCGATATTTATCACAGCAGACATTTATGTAGATTTATTCAATTAAATGTGAACCACTGGCAGTGCAGTGCGACATTATCACGTCGCCGCTGCGTACTTGGAACAACAGATTCTGCTTTGAGGAAAGAACAATAACAGTCTGATGACATATGGCTGTTCTATATTATGTTCCACCAACGCATATAATGTCATCGCGCATTTCATTTTCGTATCTAACTAAAAAACTAGGATGTCTTTTTTCTTCATAATTCCTTTACAATTTACTTTGCTCACCAAATAAAATACCTGACAATTGACAAAAACAAAGTTTCTTCCAACTGACAAAACAAAGTCCCCAGCCTGCCAGAAGCTCTCATGGTCTACACGACAAGATTTATAAACAACCTACTTGACTAAGATGAATGAATAAGATATATAAAGGAAGCTGAAACTTCTAAAAAGTAATGGAAATGAATACAACATTTAAAAACATCATGTAGACAAAGTTTTTGTATGTGGAATTATAATGTCCTAGATTGAGAACCAAATAAACATGTTTACCTTTATTGAAAAAATCATTACATTAACCCACATAAGTTACTAGTCAGGTATACAATGAACTTGATTTTGGAGGTCAAATCGAAAGTACATGTGATAATTAATATCATACAATCATTATGAAAAATAAAAACATAATAAACATTATATATAACTCTTCCATACAAACATAGATTTACACACTAAAGCTTTTACACAGATATACATGCTATTAAAATTAGATAGGATGAAGTCTTACGATTAACACAAAATATACAAGAAAACGATGTAATATTCTATACACTAGTCCGAGAAATCAACCACCCAAATCTGTGTTGATACTGAGATACGATATATGATTATTAAAATATGCAACTTTGCTGCATGCAATCACTTCGGGGCAAATCTGTGTAAACTTTAGACACATTTAGGTGATTGGTAACAGCGGTAACAGTCACATCTGACTCGAAATTCAAAATGGCCACAGGACAGAAGGTTGAGCTTTTCCACGTGGATTATGAAAGTCACCAAAATTAGGATTTGCTTCGGAAATATAATGTACATGTCACCAAGAGAACCCTTCAGCCGACGGTAGCTTCAGAGCCACGAGACATACCAGTAAGTGTATAATATGTACACCGATATGTATAGCCAAAAGAGGCTGCAGATAATGACAGCTTTTAATGTAATGGCGATATCAGCCCCTAACCCGAAAATCAATATCATCATGGATCAGAGGTTGATTTATCTGGCGTATCTATACACATGAAGGTGAATCTGCAATTTAATCATACTTTTGCTTGATGTGCCTGATGTCCATATTGATTCCTGCAACATCAAACACCAAATTAATAATCTCCGATTTATGTTTTACTGTTCCCGATGAAGTAAAGGGTTGTATTAATCCCTGAATTTAATAATCAGAGATGGAGCGAACGAATGTTCACTACTATACAGATCAAAGTGTTAAAATCCCAGTATCAAAGCCAAACATTCCCTTTTTTTGGAATAATTTCTGGTGCTTATTTATGTTTTTATTTACAAACCTAGCACACTGCATGATCTACATCATTTTCCTCTACTTAAATGTATATTCCATCAACCCCAATATCACTGGCAATAACATGCGTTTTAAATGATTTACACAAATTTCGAGCAAAAAGAACTGGTGCACTCTACAGTATATCCTTTATAACTTTTCAAAAATCCAGACATTATTCAGTCCAGTTTAACTTAGTTGTTTTACTCAATAAGTTGGTCTGAGGTTTATTAATTATAGAAAAATTGGAGCAAAATTTTCGATAATATCAAGCCATACCCCATCCCCACAAAAAAAACACCAGCTGCCTTTTTACTGATTGGCACAGCGAATTCAGAGAAAGCTTTTGTCTTAGCATCTATGATTTTAACTTGTTCATGTCACAACATGTCCTAGAAATGTAACACAAGTACTGCAAAAACACTCTTACTTGGAATCGTTGTCAAATTTGCATCACCGAGTCCATTAAAGATTTGCGCATGTTAATATTTCCTTTGCCATATCCGTGAGTCGAATTTGCAACATTCTTTCAAAAGTTTAAAACTTTGTGACATATTTTGTATTTCAAATGAAGTCATCCATTCTTGTCAATATCAATGGATTTGTTTTTGGTAGCATTGTTTACGTTTCACAGTCGATACACATGCGGAAAGTATTATCCAGTTTCGGTACAAGAATTCGTGGTAAAGTCCATTCACTTTTATTTGGTTCCATGTAATCATTCACAGCAAATACTGATTTTCCCTCAAACATTCTTGTTTGAGATGTTCATTCTATATGAATGCCGTTTCACGGATGTGGAATCTACAATTCCACGTCATCTTAGATTGTATTGGTTCGTATAATAACATCTGGAGACACGTGCTCATATTAAAAAAAAATAGCCGTTTTAGTTCACTCTTTTCTTGTGACTGTAGTAATTAGAATGAAGAGGATTTTGAAGTTTGGGCAAGATATCCAGAACTCTACCACATGGATGAAAACTCCTTGCCTTTTTATTATTTTATACTGTAGTTTCATTTTTGACTGGATAGATGAAGAATAATTCTTGCAACTTCACAATCCATTAATAACTTATAATTGAAATCAGAAACATAGTCAATATGATTCATTCCCAAATATTCATTTTAATGAAGTTTAAATTTTAATAACTATAATGGTCCACGGTAATATACAAAAACTAGTTCAAAAGGAATATATCCTGAAGTTTCTTGACCTGGTTTCCTAGCAACAAAAAACATCAATCGACTGCCTTTGTCCCAATATTTAAGGTTATCAAAGCAATATGGCTGAATCAGAGTCTTCAAAGTTTGACGAAATCTTTTTAAACTGTTTACTTTCAAGTGATATACAGAAGACTTAAAATGCAGGATGTCTAATTGATGCATAACTTGCTGGAAAATTTGGACATAACATTTGACACTGTATCAGTTTAAACATATTCGGCACGGCCAAAAAGTCTTAAAATGAGCCTTATGTATCTTGTGATTTGGTTTGCCTACAAGTGCAACAAGATTTACGGCCTTTAGAAGCATCACATTTTATTCTCAGCCAATACAATTGTTTTAAACTCTTGTTATAAGTCTTATTGACTCCTAAATGACCGTCAAAGGAAGTTTCTAGGAATAGACGAGGAACTTTCTGTCGTTCCAACTAAGGAAACATTGTGACAGCTCACTAACCAGTCGTCACCGACGCCCACCTCGTGTTGTCTCCATTTTATCATAAGAACCCAATTTTCACAGTGATCAATACCTTTTGATTGATCAATATCAGAAGCTAAGGTGATCTCATCAAAACCCTGACAAATGCCAGCTAAAGGAATAATTAACTGATTAATATCATTGTCAGTAGCTCTTTTTGACATAGGTCTAATAACCGCACAAGTTGTATATAAATCAGTGATTTTAATATCAACAGGATCATCCTTCTGATCCAAACAAGGTTTGTCAGTTACAACTGGACTAAACATAACCTAATCTATAGCTTAGACATTGCCTAGTAATAAATGAATATCCTCGATGGATGAAAATTCATTGTTATGACTGTAACGTGTTCTGAGACTATTTATAACGACAGATATACACAACGGAGAGGAACATTAACAAAGCCAGACTTTACTCCCTGAATAAAAATCCTTTCATCATAACAAGTCTCTTCAGATAAAGGCAAATTACCTTATAATAAAGGAGTATGATGCCCCTTGCAATAATGATTGACTTGGAAGAATCATCAACAAGTGGTACATAACCTTTTGACATAATTGGTTCGTATTTCTCCTTACAATCAAACTGAATTTTGTTTTGACCCAACAAATGAGTCATATTCAATATTTGATGTTTTAAAACTAAAAGTATTTGGGACAGGGTTTCTTCAGTCTGTGTCAACAAGAAAAAAAGTGTCCCTTCTTCTTACAATAAGTGCACGTAGAAATATATAAGAATTTATGATTAGTCTAAAACTTTGATTCCTTAAAGTTGTGCCAGCTTGATATTTGCATGTACTCATACTCGTATGTAACTGAGATGTTTCTTATCAAAAGCAGCTACCTAATGCAAGACATACTGACAAATTAATCTTTCTGAGCTAAAAAATAGTCAGTACCTATAGCAGCTGTACAAGCATTATTTTCCAATGTTTTTATCATTAAGATAGGTCTTGACGTAACTATACAACATGTTTTAAAATTTGCAGCTAATTTGAGCTGTCTGAGTTATCGTAATCTTAATAAACCTTCCTGACTGAGCACCACCGATCAAATAATTGTTATTCTACCCTTGCAAATTAGACATGGGTCTGTCCAGTTTCTTTTGCATAGTTTATAAACCTTTGTGTGATATGCTTCATGTACCAACTAATAACCCTTCAAGATTCATCCATTAGCCGCACCAGAGTTAACACTTTGTTTTAGAGACAAGTGTAGACTTCACGAACTTTGCCAATAAGTAAATTTTATATTAAGTTTGTCTAATGTTTTCTTCGCCAATTTAATTATGTTAGCAATTTTCAGAAGTTGAATAACTATTGATCTAGTTTTATTGTTCCCTTAAAAGGGGTACTATAGTCTGAGTCTATATACCCGTTTGTTTGTACCCCCCCCCCCCTGCCGATTTTAGTTACGAAAAGCATAAACAAGATAAAAGGTCAATAAATCTTGCTCAGTTCATTCATTGATTTATAATTTCTAACCCGATTGCGACCATGGTGTCAATACTCTCTTTCTTATTTATTCATTTTCATTATCTCTCTTTCTCCCTTTCTCCAGTCCCATGTTCTATTTCTAATTTGAATATGAAGCTTACTTAACTCTTATTCTTTTAATTTCATTTCAGAGCCAGACATAGATTTTATAATCAAACACAAAGAAACTTTTATGTAAAAGATTATTTTCATTAAATATTGAAATAAATATTTTAATCTTTTGTTTCTTAAAGAGCATAAATTTTGTCACGGGCAACACAAACAACGGTAACTATGTCAAAGCTAAGACCCATCTGGAGAGACAAGAATATCTGTCTGAAAACTAAAATCAGACTGTTGAGAGCACTAGTCATCTCAATCTTTCTGTATTCGCGTGAGGCCTGGACCCTGACAGCAGAATTACAACGAAGAATACAAACACATGAAATGAGATGCTACAGAACTGTTAGGATTCAATTTTCAGTAAAATTAATAAGATTGATATTTTCTTTAAATTGTATTAGAGTAATGTTTTATTCATTTATATTAAGTAAGGTCTAAAAGTGTGTTAAGATTAATTTCATTTATTTCCAAAGCACAACTATATATTAATTGAAGGAAAATAGTTGATATACGAAGCATAAGTTGGCAACGCAAATCATTAGCTATACGAATATACATTATCGAGTGAGAATAGGTTATAAAACAAAAGTCAGTCAGCTCTTAAGTTTATCGGTCAGATATATATTTTGTAAAACCAGGCATTAGCAAGAAATCTTACTGAAAGTCAGTGAACCCCTAAGTCTTATCGGTAAAGCATAGAGCAGGCTTCCGTGTTAACGTAAATACAGAATGGTTTTTAACTAATGATGGACAGTCGTTTCTACAAAAATGGTTCTTATCTAAAGATTGACGGACATTGTTGCTGGCTTAATATATTAAACATGTTGCTGGTTTAGAATATTTAGGGATTATCATGTTCGGACGTAACTAATGCCAAACGAACTACAAATCTGAGTTGTACCTTATGTCACATGACGTCAAATTTAGCCGGTTTGGACCAGGAAAAACTGAATTTTACTTAATGAGAATAAATATCTATTTCTAAGGGTACGTTAACCTGACACAGGATGCATATAAAAGACCACGCATTTAAGGGTCAGGTCAGTTCCGTACCGACAAAAGAAAATAGATATTTTGACTTCTCATTACAGGTAAAATAATTGTATATTCGTAACTTCTTTAGAAATAAGCATTTGTAATGTTTGTTATTTTAATAGTAACATTGTTATGTTAGCAACATTATTCACTTAATACTTTTATTTATAATATATTGTAATGGAATGTTTAAATGTTCTAAATAATTTATATTTAATTATATTTATGTACTTTTTATTGTAAGGTTAAGATTGCTACCAACTTCATGTTAGATTTAATATTGAAATAAAGTATTCTTTAAGTAAGAAAGAATATTATCTATCAATATATTCTAAATCAATATTCTATTTTAAAATTAGTAAAATACATTTCTTTAAATTAATTGTTACATTAACTACAGTAATTACATCTTACACTTTTGGCTACCTTGAAATTGATTGAGAATTAACTATTTGTATAATATTCTAAAATGCAAAAGTTATAAGAATAAAATGAAGTTGGAAAGCTGGGAAAAGGAAAATATAATATGTATTGCATGAACTTTTATTATAAAGTTTTTAGATGTGTTTCTAGAATGTAGTCAATATATTTGTGTTGTTTAATTAAATAAAAGTCAGTTCCGTACCGACAAAGGAAATAGATGTTTTGTCTTCTTATTACAGGCAAAATAATTATGCAGATGTAGCTGGTTTAACATTGTGACGGCACGCGGTTAAGAGAGCTTTCTCTCTTTCTCGCTCTCTCTCTCAAAGATGTAGCCGTACAACAACCATTATTACAATAAGAACATTTTCTTACATAACAGAACTATCCTTGGCATCTTTTACATGGACCACATTACAAATGAAGAAGTGCGTAACACCATCAGGCACAAAGTAGGTCATTATGAAGACCTCCTCACCACTGTCAAAAAGAGAAAGCTGAAATGGTATGGCCATGTCACTAGAGCCAACAGTCTATCCACAACAGTAATGCAGGGTAGTGACCAAGATGGTAGAAGGAGAGGTAGACAGAGAAAAAGGTGGACTGACAACATCACAGAACGGACCAGGAAAAGTTTTGCGGAGACACAGGTATTGGCACATGATCGAGACAAGTGGAAGGAACTGGTCAGATGTTCACCAGCACAGTGCTTCAACGACCACACTAGGTCAAGAGACTGATGATGATGATGATAATAAAGAAACTTTTCCTTCAGAATGTCTAGCTTTCTCCTTTTTCAAAGGCTCTAACTCTTTCTGCGCAGGACTGAAAACAAAGTTCACCATTTTAGAAAACGTGATGGTTTCACTTAACAATTCTCAAAGATATGATTTTAAAATAACAGCGACAATAAAAATTCTGAAACAATGTTAGTATAAATTTTTTATAAAAGGAATTTTGTATAATTATTTAAACTAAATTCGTATCTCGGATGACATCCCCCAATTTTCCTTTACAACACTATAACCTTTAATTAGCAGAAAAGAGTGGAAACAAACAAGTGTTGTAGAATTAAACAAGTAATTTATTTCCCTAGAATACAAAGTAAAACTATAAATAGACTTACTGTATTATGAATAAAATCCCACAAAAATGTGTGTAGCAAGTACAAAAGTATAGAGTATTTCGAATGTTTCCACTGGTATTCAAAAATCAGTTCAAATCTTGAATGTGCTGATTTACCAATAGTCTTGAATGTGTATATGTACTAATAGTATTGATGTCTCACATTGATATAATCCAAAATGTCTTTGAATAAATCTTCAATAATTACAAAATAGTGTTTTAGTCCAAACATGAATGAACATTGTGCAATTCCAATTTATAGTTTTTAAATACTGATTCCTCATAAAGTATAGCTAAATAAAACAAGATATGAAGACCAAACCTAAGGTATAAATAATTAATGTTGTTGATTAAACCTTACTTACATCTTGAATTGTGACGCTATAACATTTTCTGAAGAAAAACTCAATCATCTTAACGATAGATTACCCCAAAACAATAGAAAAAGGGTAATGATAAGAGCTAGGTCTTGAACTAAAACCGAAGTGAAAATCTATTTATAAGTTACGTACAAGACATAAATTAAAGAGACGTACTAAATGTCTCTCCTCAGTCATATCAAAACGACAAGCACACAATGCAAACAAATATACATAACACTGTCAAGAAAATTCAAAATTTAATAACAAAGAAGTAGAATAATTAACAGAGAGCAGTTAAATGGACCAGCAATGCATTATTGAACATAACAATATAATGGAGCAACAAATACATGTTATACGTAAAACAGTTGACTGGTACAACATCAACACCTTTCATAACGTAAAGAGCGATACTCTTATTCATAGCAGAAACAGTGAATGGACCATGAATACATTTAAGGTGTCAAAATTACTTTGCTGACTGTATTTGAGCCAGCATCGTTAGCTTAAACAGCATGGTTAGCTTGAACCAGCATGGTTAGTTTAAACCTGCATGGTTAGCTTCCTGCGGCGTGGTTAATCATGCTCCTTGCACCTACATTCTAAGCAATCCAAAATAGTATTATTGTAGCTCCTGGTGACTTAATCTCATGGTTGGATGCGGTCAAATAGTGAATAAATTATGAAAACTCAAGAATATCTTGCAAACAATTAGGTAATCTTTGCTATATTTGTCTCATAATCTATAGTATTTTATAATACGACACTTAAGTCCTAGTGACGTCGATCTAAAAAGTATATTTTTGCAAGTAATAGTCATAATATCATTTAGTTTACAACAGTATGTTCTCAGTTATAATATAACGTCTATCGCCGTTCTTTAAACAATATTTACGTTTTCTCTTTCTAGATGAAGCATATTTCAGTCCAAGATGATAACAGTAAACTCTCTGCATATTAGTTTGTTCTAAAATATTTTCCATTAACGTTGTTTTTAAAATCGTTAGTTATCTTACATCTGTGTAAAAAATATCTCACCAGATTAACCTTTTTGTCACCTTTGCTTTTATCCGCGACTTAAAAAAATAATGGATATTTAAACTGCTACGTTTGCCACAATATGCATCAAAAGCAAATACACACAACTACATCTTTAATATTTACACAAGAGTTCATTAGTTTGTGTCTGTCCATTTTATTCTTTCCCCGATTGCTGTACTTTTCTTTCCTGACCTCCAATACATTTCTCTACATTGTGATAAATATATATTGTGCGATTTCAGTGATATTTGTTATTTAGTTTCTATTAATTTAATTATTCATCTGTTTTTCTTTATAGCTTACGGTCTTGTAGCATTTCGAGACGGTGAACCTATGTTTACTGTAAGGGGCATTTGCTAACTATCTTTTCAGTCCACACTTACGCAAGAAATACAAAATAATTATGAAGTTTGCAATAAGTACAAATCAGTAAAGTGAAGTAAGAAGCAGTTGTCCCCCCTATGGCTTATTCTTTGTTGCACTCATTGAAGTTTCAAAGTTTTTAGGTGGTTAGAATGACATCTATTAAAACCAATAACATGTTTTTGCACTTATTACTTGAAAACATTTCCCCCGGGATGACCAAATAAAACGTGGTTGCGGAAACGGTCTTTTCGATAATCTCTTTACGAACAATACATTATTCTACAAACGACAGAGACTTGCAGTAGAACAGATTAATGGAGTGACAATTAATGTCAAATGTATCATTCCGTTTATCAATAACCTACAATTTACATATATGTCATTTTAAGTGTGTGTGTGTGTGTGTGTGTGTGTGTGTGTGTGTGTGTGTGTGTGTGTGTGTGTTGTAACGCAAGAACACTCCATCCTTGACAAAGGGGAATGCTATCGACCCGGTCATTATTGTAAAATATTAGCTCCTGGTTTTATTTTAATTATTATTTTAATTTTATTTTAGATGGGTTTTGATGGGAAGGGTTGATGTCTTTAAACAATATCAAGGACTCTGTTCAAGTAGCAAATTGATTAGTTGGTGTTTACTACTTTCTCATTGACATAGCACATTGATTGGTTAGTGTTTGATACTTTTTCATTGACATATCAAATTGATTGGTTAGTGTTTAATACTTTTTCATTTACATAGCAAATTGACTGGTTAGTGTTTAATACTTTTTCATTGACATATCAAATTGATTGGTTAGTGTTTAATATTTTCTCATTGATATAGCAAATGTATTGGTTAGTGCTTAATACTTCTTCATTGACATATCAAATTGATTGGTTAGTGTTTAATACTTTTTCAATGACATATCAAATTTATTGGTTGTGTTTAATAATTTCTCACTGACACAGCAGATTGACTGGTTAGTGTTTAATACTTTTTCATTGACATATCAAATTGACTGGTTAGTGTTTAATACTATTTCATTGACATATCAAATTGATTGGTTAGTGTTTAATACTTTCCTTTCTCATTGACATAGCTGATTGATTGGTTTGTGTTTAGAACTTTCTAGACATAGTTTGTACTTTTGCTCCTTTTGTTTTTTCCTCTCACAATGCTTCCTTTCTACACCTGTGTTGGAAACAAGACACATGTAAGTTTAATTCTTCGGTACAAAATTCAGAGGTTTATTTAACATAATCTTAAAATCTGCAGAGTTTAATGAGGTACATTTCAAATGGTTTACATTGTTGATGCCTTTGCGTAAAAGCAATATTTTATTGTTCCCACAATATTTTTAAATATAATTTGTCGATTTCGTTATCTAAATCAAGCAAAAATTAGTCGTAAAAGTAAGCAGAGAAGCATGTTTTCATACCACTTGATAAATGTGTTATACACACACGCTGGTAGAAATTAGGACTACAATAACTTCTCTCCCAAGTGTAAACCGAGAACGCTCATGGAAATTAAATCTATAATAATTTCACTCCCACTTATTTACCTGAAAGGCTGGTAGAAACTATGTTAAAAATAATTTCACTCCCAGGTATTAACCGAAAAACGCGGTACAAAGTAGGACTACAATAATTTCACACCCTCGGTCCTTCTTTTGGCACAAGTACGAAAAACTGTCAATAAGCTGTACTTGTAGAAAGGTCAACGATATGTTAGTACCCAAGTCTCTCTCTCTCTCTCTCTCTCTCTCTCTCTCTCTCTCTCTCTCTCTCTCTCTCTCTCTCTCTCTCTCTCTCACACACATCCGTGTCATATAACTATGAGATTAACAGGACTAAAACATAATGCTTTAGGTCTATATACGTTCCTAACAAATGAACGAAAATAGCAAAACCTATAAGACAAGATATGAATCAATCTAAGAAAATCGGATATCTTAATCTAAACTCAGGTATAATCTCAGAAACAGAGGATTCATTATTAAATTTATCAGCAACTGGTTCAAAGTCATCATCTGACGAGAACACGTAACATTTATTGAAATGTTGGATTATTGATCCTTAAGGTACATATTCGCGCTTAGTTGTACTTCTTGAAACATGTATCGCCTCGGTTTTGCTGTTAATATAAACCGAGTTGTATAATGAATATATATATTCATTAACGAATAAAAATCTCGAAGAATCAAAAGAAAATCGTCTTTAGTGATATATCTCAATTCCTTTTCAGTATTTTCTTCCAACAATTAAGTTGGATAATTACCGCTCTTTCGTATTATCCACGGCAAGGGAGTTTAGCCTTAAAAACTTACCAGCTGCACCTAGCCATTGTCAAGCCCGACTGGCAGCTGCAAACCACTTGAAAATATTCCATTCTCCGGCAGAGATTTGGTCGAAAACGTGGATATTTGGACATAGACATTTTTTCATCAGGGTGCGACAGGCCAAAGAGTGGCAAACCACGGGGTGCCTTCTCACTCTCTCCGCGGGGTTCTAAGAATGTCTGTATCTCCGCTATCCCTCCACCTATCTACATGAACGACCAATGTCTGGCTTCATCTCGGCGAGCTCTAGGTGCCTATGTAAGCCATTGGCAGCTAGCACATTGCCTTCGGGTCGTTTATCATAGAAAAAATACCGTTTTTTTTTTGTATTATGCACGGCAAGGGTGGAGTTGCGGTAAAATAACTCACCAGCAGCACCTAGACCTTGTCAAGCTTTAAAGGGGACAAAAACCCGGACCTGCATAATTTTATTGTAAATAGAAGGATATTTAGTAGTTTGTGTATTTAATCTATCCCAACTATTTGTTTATTTGCATTTTATGTATTTGCACTTCAATTTTATAAAAGAATGCTGTCCTGTTTTGCGAGATCACACGGAAATACCCTGCCACGAATTTGTTAGCTCCCTTCCAAATACACAGGATGTGACGTCATTTGAGACGATTAACGTATACAAGTCATATTCAGTTTGTGCAGCGAAGTGTCAAGTAGAAACAAGATGGTTCAATACGCAGCTCTAAATTGTGTGAATCAAATATACAAGTTAAGTGTCTCTAAATATGCCTTGCAAATTAATATTTTAGGAAGAAAAACAAAAATAAGGAACATATTGAATACTTTATTTTTCTTCTATTCCACCGCTGGGCAGCTCCCGAATTGCACAGAGATCCCATATGAAAGGGTACCTTAAACAATTTAGGAAAATCTTTAAAAGGACTAATAAATTTAAAAAGACTCGAGTATGGAGAAGTACAATTTAAATTTTAAAAAATGTATGGATCCCCACTTGAAATAAATAGACAATGCGATGAAAAAATACAAGCCGTAAAAACAAAAGTTTCTTTTTTTGTCCCTAAACAAATATAGTACATCGAACTTCTTTCAAAATTAAAAATCAAATAAATGAATATAAAAAAAAAATTGTGAAAAAAATCTTATATATCACATACATATAGCACCGACATCAATATCATACATGGAGTACAGGTGACCTCTAGCCAAGGTCGACAAAATGAAGTAGGGAAAGAATTTTGAGATTATATGAATAAAACCTACTCGAATGATCAACCCTATAGAAACACTAAGGATACAATACCCCATCACAGTTTAACTACATAAACAGAAATTTTAGAAAGGCGAGAAAAAATATATTAAAAAACACCAAACTACATATCGGGAGTAACATACCAACGCATGAAAATTTTGTTCCTTTGTTTTCTAAAATGGGAGCGGGGATCTGTCTGGTGCCCGCCACCCCACCCCTCCACCCACCCCCCAAAAAGATGTGTAATTAACAGAAGTTCCAGACAGAAGATTTTTTCCCCTCACATTTCTAAAGGAATCTAAAAGGCGAGCTGTATGAGCAATCAAATTAAAGAGAGATGGCTTTATGCTAACTCAGCACACCACTTTGTGCCAGAGATATTTCGAGCTTGAATGTTTCTCTAAAGACCCAAGAGCAGCGCCATTGTCAGAATTTGACAAGTCCTGTTTATCTTTATCCCACGAATTTATCCTGTAAGGTTGGATGTTAATATAATATTCTACTTCGGGAATGTTGTTGTTGTTGTTGTAGGGTTAAACGCCATTTTCAGCACACGATAGGCTATACATGGCGGCCAGTATATATTGGTAGAGGAAGAACCCGGGAACCCCCCCCTCCCCCCCCAGAAAGAACCATCGACCCACGAGAAGCTACTGACAATTGATTTTACATAATGTATTATGTAGAAAGATATGACACAATAACGCATGACCGATTGAATAATGACCTTGTTTACCAATTCAAATTTCAACCTCAATTGAATTATCATTTCGTACATCCGCTTGTGCAGTTGGAGATATGTATATAAGTGGATGCGACACTCAAATTTATAAATCCAGCTGTCCAAATGAAGATGGTTTCACCATCTAAAACATAGAGAAGTGTTCTGATTTTAAGTCATGGATGCGATGTAGTAAGCTACAAATGAATGATGATAAGCTGAATCCATTCGCCCAAAATTAACAGAAAAAATTAAAATCAGCGAATTTTCCATTAAATTTAAATAAACACTTAGAAATCTACGTTATTTTTAATCTCTCTCTCTCTCTCTCTCTCTCTCTCTCTCTCTCTCTCTCTCTCTCTCTCTGCCTAACGAATTAATATTTTAGGAAGAAAAGAAAAACTTGGAACATATAGAATACTTTCTTCTTCTTCTTCTTCTATTACACCGCACTTCACAAAGAACCCATATGAAAGAGTACCTTAAACAATTTCGGAAAATCTTTAAAAGTACTAATAAATAAATAAATAAATAAATAAATAAATAAATAGATAAATAAATAAATAAATAAATAAATAAATAAAAAGATAAATAAATAAATAAATAATAGTCTGGAGAAGTACAATTTATTTTTTGTAAAAAAAAATGTATGGACCTCCACTCGAGCACAGTCGAATTCAATATGAAATAGACAATGCGAAGAACGACACAGAAAAAATACAAGTTATAAAACAATCAGTTTATTTCCCTCCCTCCCACCCCACCCCCTAAACAAAGATAGTACACCGTACTTCGTTCAAAACTAAAAGTCAAAACAATGTATATAATTTTTATTTTTATTTTTTTAAAAATATATATCAAATGCCTATAGCACCAACATAAATAGCGTACAGGTTATCTCTTGCCAATGTTGACAAAATGAACTGGGGAATAAATTTTGAGATTATATGAATAAAACCTACTCGGATGATCATCCCAGGAAACACTAAAGATACAATACCCCTCAAAGTTTAACTACATAAACGGAAATTTTAGAAAGAGGAGAAAAAATATATATATTTAAAAAAAAACACCAAACTACATATCGGGAGGAACACACCAACGCATGAAAACTTTGTTCCTTTGTTAAGAAAATGGGGGCTGGGATCTGTATGGTGCCTGCCACCCCCACCCCCCAAAACAGATGTATGAATAATATAAGTTCCAGACAGAAGATTAGTTTTTTCACATTCCCAAAGGACCCTAAAAGGAGAGCTCAATGGGCGATCAAATTAAAGAGAGAAGGCTTTATGGTAACTCAACACACCAGGTTGTACCAGAGACATTTTGAGTTTGAATGTTTCTCTAAAGACCCAAGAGCAGTGCCATTTTTGTCAAAATCTGACGAGTCCTGTTCATCTTTGTCCCACGAATCTAACATTTAAGGTTGGATGTTAATGGTATATTCTACTTCGGTAATGTTATTGTTGTTGTTGTTGTTGTTGTTGTTGTAGGGTTTAAACGTCATTTTTTCCAGAACACGATAGGCTATAAATGGCGGCTAATATTAATGATGGAGGAAGAACCCGAGTAAAACCCCGGAAAACACACCGACCCACGGGAAGCGACTGGCACGCTTTCTTACATACCCCATAGGCCGAATCTGAGACTCGAACCCGCGTAGACAGAGGTGAGATGGCAGTGATCCAAACGGAGAGCGCTTTAGACCACTCGGCCACTTGGGCTATCTGGCTGATTCTCCAAACTTCTGATTCGGACCAGGTGAAATATTATTCAGTTTTGTACAGGATTTAAACGTGAAATTTAAAATTGTTGTTAAAGATGATTTTCTCATTATGTCCCAACCCAAGTACGTCGAGCAGTTCAAATATGTATTTAAGGTAACAAAATCCAGTTAGTACGCGTGATCATGGTGTAGTTATATATAATGAAATGACGTAAACATTATTATTTTGCATCGGCAATTTAGTAGTGAAATATTTTTTAAACTTCTCGTTCAACTTTAAATAGTTTGCTTTATTAAGAACTAATAAAATTACGAAAACACTAACAAATAAGAAGAAACAGACTAAACGATGTTGAACTCAGTAGCGACAGTATTTCCCGAGTATGCGTCAATGCTTTTTGTTTAATCGAGTTCAAGTATCATTCATTATTAGGTTGGAGCTCTTTCATATATTAAACTTCACATCATGCTCTTTTTTCCCCAATTAAATATATCAAATAATTTTGAAGAGCAGAGCAAAAGAGACAGATGTCTCGTCTGTTTCGTTAAGTACAGAAGCTAAGTTGATCAAATGGAAAACTTGAAAAGTTACAAATTTTGTAATTTTAATAAGTTATTAGGTTAAAGAAAGACAAAAATAAATAAAACCTTAACAACCACGTGGCGACATCTCACAATTATTATACAGGATACTTCTACCTGTTCTCTATGGGACGAGTTCTCCATAATTCATTATCAACAATGCCGGTGTGTACAGTGTCTAAAATGACGTCACTTCCGCTATTTGTGAGGTGGGAGGGAAGCGTGTTGTTTTATTCAAGACGGATCGGGATATATGATCGGTTTTTCATACATTTCTTCGTAACGAGTAAGAATGAAATGTTCAAATTTTCAGAAAGTGACCAATATACATATAGCAAATAATATAAAAAATTTGAGCGAATTTCATTTTTGCTTGTTTGTCCCCTTTAAGCAATCCAGATGATCCATCTGTAACGAAAAATACCTTAATTTTGTGAGCGTCAATATTGTATATCATCAGTAAATTTATTCATGAGAGTTACGAAGAGAAGATCGGAACATTTACAATTACTGATGAAAAGATGAATCCAGAATTTATCATTAATTATTTTATGAAATTATGTGATTGTTCTTAATCAAATATTTATCGTTTCTGAACAAACAGCGGATATCACATCCTCTGCAAATCCGCGTCTGTTGCATTAGAACGGCAACAAACAAACAAAATAAAACTGACTAAAAAGCTATGGAAGATAATCCAGAATGTTATCTATAAGCTGGCCTTGATAGCATAAAATTAACAAATATGAGATGGTACAAGCCCGGTAAACTAAATAAATGCAAAAGATGTGTTTGACACGAGAATGTTTCTGCACCTAAATTACTCACTTGCCCAATTCGCAGTCTGCATACAGAAGCGAAAAGAAATTTTTATCCTCAGAATAATGTTCTTAAGGAAGCTGTTTCCGGTAAGGCAGTAAGAGTTAGTAAATACTTAAGCTAAGTAAATTGATTGGTGATACAGTCAAGTACACTAGAATGGCAACTGAAAGGCAGTTGGTCAAAGAGTTAAAGTGTATTGGTAAAGACAAATTAGGTTAAGAAGGGACCCAATTAGCGGAATTTATTGAGCGGAGTCTCATGGAATGCAGAGAACAGCAGGCGGCAGAAAAAGAAAGATTTAGACAACAAAGGAAGAAGAAGGAATTAGACAAACCGAGGAAAGGAAGAGAGAAAGAATTAGACAAGCCGAGGAAAGATACATAATCAGACAAACTGAGGAAAAGGAAAAGCGAAGAGAAAAAAAATCGAGTTTGCCAAATTGCAGGCCTAAGAAAGATCCAGGCAGAGAAAATATGCCTTAGCCAGGGAGAGACTAGTGATCGAAGCTTAATCTAGGATGGGCGAAAAAATGAATGAACATTCAGAACCCATAGGTAAAAGACCAGAGGATATACGTATCGTCCAGATAACAATGTCGATGTTTAATTTAACGACAAAGACGAAATCATCGATAACGTTTTAACTCAGTTTGAAAAGATAAGATACCTTTAATTCATCATATAACCAAAGACAAGTGGACCATAAATATCTCCGCATTTTTTGCAAGGAGTGCCAAGGATGTATATCATAAGATGGCACCTACTGAATTAAACGATTACGACGCTTTTAAGAAAATGCTGTTAAGGCACTACGAGCTGTAGCCTAAACATTTTCTCAAACTTATCAAAGCATGCGGAGAAGATTTTGAAAGAACATGGTCTCAGTACGTATCGGAAAGACCTGATCGTATTTTTAGCGGAAGGTGATTTCGCGACCCTAAACATACATCAGTGTGCTGGCTGAGCGATATGAGAGTTAACATTCTCGTCCAACCATCTGGGGTGGCAGGAATTGACCGAGCGTCACTGACTTTAGAAAGGCTAACGAGTTGGCATCACCTAGTCGGAATGGTCAAACTGGTGTGACGCTTCGGGCTGATAATCTCAGCCGTGATTGGTTCCGTGGCCCAGAAAAGGCCCAAGGGTACCCATGGTATGAAATCTGAAGATGTATGCTGGCTGCAACAAACCTGGCCATATTGTTAAAGACACCAGGAAATATCGTCACATGATAACTGCAGTGACCTCAGGCAGTGGTAGAAGTTGAAAACCAGTACAACGGTCGAATACAGCAACAGCTACTGGAAATGGAGAGAAAGCTACATTACTGTATGACACCGGTTGTAGCTACCCGGCACTGGTGGAAAGCAAATTTGTCAAGCATGTTGATTGTACAGGTGTGGCAGTGGAAGTCCAATTGGCTAATAAGACTCAAGATTCTCTTCTGTTTGTCTACATCGATCTTAATTCGCAGTATGTGAAAAGGCGAATTCAAGCAGCGTTTCAATGGGACTTTGAAACAAGCTCTGAAGAAGTCGTGCGAAGGTCAAACCAAGGACTGGGATCGATACCTTTTAGCGATACTTTTCGCGTACCGCTGAGAACTCCATGCTAGTATAGGATTTGCACCTTTCGATCTTGTTTATGGGAGGAGAGTGGGATAAGGACCCGTGACAGTTATGGATGGATGAAAAATGCATCCGATGAAGTAGAATAACGTATCAGCATGTTGTTGATCTCAGTAACAAGCTGAAGGACGTTTGCAGCTTTGCCCAGAAGAATCTCCGTGACGCACGGGGACGACAAGCTAAGTACTACGGCAGGAGAGCGAACGTACGGAAGTTTGAAGTGGGTGACAAGGTGCTAATGTTTTCACCGTTGGAGCACAACAAACTCCAAGTATCCTAGAGGGGACCGTTCGTTATCATGGAAAAGAAGAGTGGACATAACTACCAAATTCATGTAAGAGATAAGGAGACGTTGTAACACGTTAACCTTCTCAAATGCTATCGTAAAAGTGATACACCCATCGAGTTCGTGGCTGCTACTATTGTAACTGAAAAACCCGACGACAACGGAAGAGTGGCGGAAGTACTTCCTAGTTGTCGAGGAATTAGACCTACGTTAACAACGTTCTTGACGTAACGTTACCGTCAGAACAACGTGAAGAGGTGGAGCAGACACAACACTACTACTCAAGTGTCTTGACGGAAAGACCAAGCATGACGGACTAGGAGGAATTCAGTTTGAAGTTTGAAGTTGCTTGATGAAATGCCTGTGAAACTGAAACCCTATCCACTACCTCATGCGATGTTAGAAATTGTACAGGACGAAATTAGACCTATGCTCGACTTAGGGGTCAATGAACCAGCAGGATCTTCACATATAGTTTACCGGTTGTTTTGTCACAGAAGGATAGGTTGACTTTAGACGCCGTAGTGAGAATACCGGACCTGACAAAGGATTTTTACTTACATACTGACGCTTCTGACAGTGGTTTGGTGCAGTTTTACTGCAGGAGCATGATGTAAACTTATTCCCAATTGCTTATGGTAGCAGAAAGTTGTTGCCAGCTGAGCGTAATGATTCGGTTACCGAAAGAAAATGCTAGTGATTGTTTTTGGGATCTTCTGTATGGGCGAAGGTTTAGTCTGTAAACTAACCACCATAAACTTGCTTTTTGGCCCTAGATAAATTGAAATGGTCCATTAATGAGATGGTCATTATTTATTCAGCAATATTAAAGGCATACAACCTAAGTAAAAAAGAATGAAATTATATATTTATTTTTCCAGTTCACGATTACTTAATTAGATGAATAATTACGATTCAGGCTGTTTCTGAGGCCGAAATCAGGCTAGTATCGGAAATTTTGTGATAAAATACGCGATTCTCAATTATTGTCTGCAGACAAAAATTCGCTGTTTGCCACGCCTATATTCATGTAACCTCTGTGTTGACCTCTCCCGAAGATTAAGAATTTTAGCCATGCGCAAACACGTGTTTACAAAAATAATGGCGTGTTCACAACTAGATCGAAAACCAAAACTTAGATTCTGAAAGGAGGGGGGAAAAAAGCTCTTTGGGCAAATTATGGCAGCACACGCATATGTATTGGTGACCAGCATGAACGATGGAATAAAAAGAAGTCCACTTTGAGCCTGGAAACTAATCCAGAGGTCGCCAAATTCTTGCTGGATACTGGTGAGTCTTAATTTTGCAATGAACAGTCAAGTTTTTATACCGCGTTTTTATATCTGTATTGTTAACTCATTATCAAAACTCTTAAAATAACATATTTTATATAAACTGGCATTATTCCATTTAGCTTGAAATAAAATGCCACAGCCCTGCAACAATATCGCTGAAAACCGCATGTACGTACACCACTGTTGCTATTTTTGAGGCTCTCAAAGGGGCATTAATGATCATCATTTTCGCTCGCAACCATAAGACTTTAGTTAGAGGCAAGCAGTCACTTCTGTTTTCTTTTTTTTGTTTTTAAATTAAAAAAAATTATATATAATGTAAATGGTGATGGCTGTAAATGAAAGTAATGCAATACAGTTAAGTATATATTATGCATACTATTATTTGTAAAGTATATAATATTATTGTGTCTAATAAAACATTTATTTTCCCTTGCTATATTAGGTAATGAATTGAATGGCAGTGCAAGGAAAACATCAGAAAAATGTCACAGAAGACATGGCCACAACTTCTACACCTGGGCCAACAATTCATAGGATAAAAATTCCTGCTGTATCTGATATAAACACATCATAATCAGATATGGCATCTGTGTAAGTATTACTACATTTTTTAAAAATTGTATGTATATTTACTTGTTTACAAATATTTTGGTAGATGCACATCTAAGGATTTACTTGGAAATGTATCATTCTATATTAGTTTAATATTTTGCAGTTGGTAAAGATTGTACATTTCGTTAAAATCTGGTTTGTTTTATTTAGAATAATATTTTTGTTATAAATTGTTTGTTGGCATATGTCTATTTTTTGTTATTGATCTGTTCCTCATCATGCTGTATGTATTTTAGTTAAAGGGCCTCAAGGGAGAATAGTCTTTGACTAAATTAGTCACCCCTTTAAATAAGTTATTATTATTATTTCTTGAAGCATTATCATTCAGGTCATAATAACCAAGATAAATGATAATTTCTTTTGATACAAAACTAAACATTCCCAAGTTCAACATTAGTATTTACACATTTCAAAATTTTATTTTAAGGGATTCAGTCTTGTCTGAAGTTGATGGAAAAGTCTAAAGGTTTTATCAACCCATTTGAGAAAGTATACTAACAAAAACATTTGTGATACATACATAAAAGAGAATATTTGAGTTAAGTATCCTAAAAAAAACAATCATTATGATACATGCATGATATATGTAACTAAACTAAAAGTAATGTATAGTATTATATTGGTATTTGTGGATGGTATTTGTGTATGAAACAGAAAGTTGCTCCCACAAAAGCTTTCTTTTCTGTGTATTATCAAAAAGGTAAAAATTGTGTATTTACAATTTATCTTAAATATAGTATCAATGCATAATTGAAATAATGAAGATATACTGGTTATCACAGAAATAAAATGAATACATTGTATTATAAATACAAACCACACTGAGGCCATAGTTATGGTTTGTCCATTTAATACACATGGAGAGGGTAAGGGGGTTTACCCAAAGCATATGCTTGTGTATGGGGGTGGGTGGTCTACTGATAATATACATACACATATACCTCGATAGCAATTTGTCTAATATGTAACCTTCTTGACTGGGTTCAGTTGGTGTTTGAGTTTTAGTGGACAATAGACAAACTTTTTAAAGTTATGCTGCTTCTTTCTTTGATGCAGCCAGACATTCAACATTGGTGGATTATCCGTTACATTAAATACATATTATTGTTAATCCTTGATCTTTTCTGTGTGGATTAAATATTGGCTGTTCTACATAATGGGGAGGGCAATCACATGTATGCAGATGGTGTGTGTGTAAATAAAAAGTATGCATGTGTACAGGGAGGGAGGGATCAAGCTTTGCCCGATTTTTGCACACATGTCCATAGTTGGAATCAGATTTTGTTTCTGGACTTTTTACTTTTTTGCTTGCAATCTAATTCACACCGGTCTGAGCTATACACATACAGGTGAACAATTTCAAAAGTAGGATAAATTGGGGATGGAAGTAAAAAGTGGCCAGGAGGAAAATGATGGGTCAGAAGAAGAAAACCTCCCACTTTTACCCTTATGCCGAATGATGTTTCTAGCACACCTAGGTGTATATCTAATCAAATCTCTTGGAAACAGATGTATTTCAATGTATTCAAAATTAGGCCACAAATGCGCTCCCTACCCCCAGATGACAAGGAAAAAAAATAGTATGGGTGGAATGAGTTGATTATTTTCTGCCTGTATAATGCTACTGTACATTGACATTTTCATCGAAACAGATTAATGGGGATTTATAAATGTTAATAGTTCTCTGCATCTGAATCAATTTATTTATTTAGTCATTTTACTTTGTTTCAGAAGTACAGCAGAACTGGAGAATTTCCAGAAGTTTGATTTTATTGTATGCCTCCAAAAGACATTCGTATAAGCCATCAGCTTTCAGAGCTAGGAATCTGTTGGCAGCTCTTGATTATAACAATCATATTGACAGAGATGTGCTTGTAAACACAGATGGAACAATAAGGTAATAAACTTTATTCTTCTTAACGTAATAATTTATCTTTGTTAAAATATTAATGCTTTACCTGAAAGTTGATAAACTATCTGTTTTTGGTACAATTTTATCTTTTACAGAAGACATTTTTTAAAATAAATTTCAAAAACCAATTTTGGTTAGAATTAGTCTAATGTAATTAGAAAATTCTGTAAAGAGTCTAAACATTTTTATGATATATGGGTAAGGTATAGATTTGCTATTTTGACATTTTCATCTGTAGCAAAATGATTTGTTACATGTAATTGTATGCAGCTTTTATTTGGACTTTTGAGAATTAAAAAAAATATATAATGACATTGTCAGTGAAATGTTTAGATTTTCTTGTCAGATGCCAAGGGTCATTTCAACAAAAAAGTGAGAGATGGTCTGCATACCCAAAGAAAGCTGATCAACAGTACCTGTATATTCCAGAAATAAATATGAAAATATTGAAATGAGGTTAGATGATAGAGTTGGCATGAACCAGCCAGTTGTTTTGGACATAAATGATCCTAGGTGAATATCTGATGTACTTGCTCCAATACCACCACCACCTACAGAAGAGATTGTTACAAAGCAGAAATCTCATTTTAAGTTAAAATGATTTAGGCCTTTTAGTCAGGTAACACCTGTTGATATCAAATTGTTATGGAGAGACTATTCTAGTGATTGTATGGTAAGAAATGATCCCTACCATGGACCCATATAGACTTTGACTAAGTCTTTCTTGAAGTGCCTACCATGAGCTGAAGTCCAGCATCTGTTTGATTTCCAAATAGCAGTATATCTTCAGACCATGTTCTTAAAGCTTTTTAAAAAAACATGCATTTGAACAACAAGATGTAAGACCTTTTCTAACTTTTCATAACCATTGCATTTATAATTGTCTTATATGTATGTTTAGATTGAGGTAAATTCAGTGTATTTTGGCCATATGATGTATAAAACAAAAGCACAGCAGAGGCTATACATTGTAAATCATTTAATCTTATAGAAGTAACAAGATTAAAATCATGTAATTACAAGTCTGTATTATTGCATAATAAAGTACTTTTTAATAATTTTATTTTCTAAATGTTTTGTGTAAAATTGCAGTCAGAAAGATTTCTAGTATACTTTGAAAAAGTAAAAAATGTACATTGGAGCAAATGACTTCAATCCATACTCATCATCTTGATTTAATTGCTCCCGCTAAACATGCCATTAAAGTTTCACATACAGTTTTAAACTGATTTTATAAAGAAAATAATGCTGTTAACTTCATTCTTTTTTTAATTAAAAAAATAAATAAATTAGAAATGATATTCACCGACTATATTTGTTAACAAATTACTATTTACATACTGGTGTTGACCGTTCCAGTGGCCTAGTGTTAAGAGCATCCACCTCATATGCAAGAGGTTGGGATCCTTGATCCCTGGCCAAGTCATACCAAACACATAAAAATTGGTATTAACAGCTGCCTCATTTGGTGCTCAGCATTAAGAGGTTAGTGTATGGACTGGTCGTCCTACTGTCAGGATAATGTAACTGGGTGGGATGTCATGCTACATGTCTGCGGCATGATGCCTCAGTGCTAGACATCACTATAAAGTGCCACACTTCAAACATCATAGCAATATGACTCAAAAATTGTTCAAGTTATGTTAAAAATCCAAATCACACACACTGTTACAATTTTGAAACAGAATTTGGCATATTTCCATCACTGTATAGTAGGCCCAATTTCATGAACTTGAGCAGTGATATATTGTTGCAAACAGGGTTAATGGTCAATTAGCAATTAAAACACCCCTGTGAATGTGTAAGAGTTTGTTTGTCTGTGTAGGCTAATTAGTATCAACACTGGTAGCATGACCCCTGCATTCCTGAATTTGATATGTATATCTGAGCCAGTTTTGCATTGTACTTCGTACATTATATATACTAATCAGTATGTGTGTGTGTGTGTGTGTGTGTGTGTGTGTGTATGTGTGTGTGTGTGCCTAGCTACCCTAATTTTAAAAGAAATGCAATAGGAAACGTACATGGGGGTGAGGGCATGGCCTTAATTTCATTATTTGTTTCTCTGCAGTAGTTTGTTTAGGTGATGTACTAATGTTTGGCATTGAGTAAATCGTAATCACTTTTGTCAAAAGTATAAAAAAAACAAGCACAAGAAACTAAAACATAAATGTAATTTCTATAGAACTGTCTAGTATTTTGGAATGGGATGTCTGTAATCAATCTGTTATAGTAATGGTACACTAGTTTCTCATAAAATGTCTCTGAGAGACAAAGAGAAAGGAAGAACGGAGGCAGACATTAGATGGACTGGAGGCAATTGGACTACCAGTCCAGAGAAAGATCATACAGATGAGTGGGAACACAGGACATGAGGAAAATCAATTACAGTCAGATGATAAAATAGGCCATAACTTGGTCGAGTTAAAGACGAGTGATAGGGTTTTAATTTGAGTTTCATTTGAGAGATGACTGTTATTTAATGATATTATATTGTTGTTTATTTGACTTTCACATTTTGTGTATTCGTTAATTTAACTGTCGGCACCACTGACTTGGAGCTCTGAGCATTGCATCTCTCTATCACTACTTCAATTCCTCATAAAAACAAGCCAGGAGGACTTTTGTAATAATTTAAATAATATTTGGAGCACCCCACCCAACCTAAATAACACGGAAAATCTCTATATATTATATGCCATAATTATTCTTATATATCCTTCATTTTCATGCCTGACTGTACTCTTGAATTAAAGTTATGTCTGTGCATGCACATTTGTACATATATAAGTTTAGTATATTACATAATATATAACAGTTTTACAGTGTATGCAGTTGTGTACATTCATCTGGGTATTTATATAAAGGGTATAATTAGTTCTATCGTAAATGAACACAATTAAAAAACTGAAAATTTGATGCATTTAATTGGTGTCAAGTATATTTGATTTAGTTGTAATAAGACGGCTGATGATGCACATATTATGTGATATAAGCATTCAATGTTGCTTTTGATGAACTAGTATTTAAGTCTTAAAAACCTTATTCTGTTTCCAGAGCCAATTTTATTCACATGTAATTGAAATTAATTAGCAGTATCTGGATAGAATAGTATCCTATTGTTTGTAGTTCTGTTGATATTTACAAGCCAATCTTTATTCATGAAACACTGCAACAAGTTTTGCTTTTTCAACTCATGACTATGCGTTATTTATCATTTAACTTAATGTGTTACTGTATATGCACAATTAAAATCATGTTCACCAGTGTACTTTAGTTGTTTACATCCTTTGCATCCCAAGACAATGCTAGTCAACTTCAATTCATGTTTTTAATAAGCAGTCTCCTCACAGTTGCTTTCAAAACATAGCCATACATATAATCATTCTTTAGTGGGTAGGTAGCTAAAACAATGTTTAACAAAACTTGTTCATGCAAAATAAAAATTGCATACTACAAAAGAAATGCTTTATACAACTTAAAATAAACATAAATTTCATTATTCACAAATCATATCATTGGATAGATCACCCAAGTCTTCCTTGAGTAAATCCAAAATGGTACTGGCCAAAATTATTTATCCATTATACGCCATACACAACAGCTTGGAATGACATGTCTGTTGCCAATACTTAGGTATCCATTAAGTCCATAAAACATATTGCCTATTAGCAGTATGCCATTTCCCCCGGTGGTATTATCATCTTCTGCTGCCTTTTAATAGTGGTTCTGATTACAATGATACAAACTATCACATTTTTAGTTGGTTTATCTTACAACGTAAAACAATCTCACAAACACGACAAGTAAACACTTTCAAGAATCTCCCCTTAAAGGAACCTCTTATTGTCAGGATTTTCCATCGTATTGACTTTTTTGCCTACTTCTTGTAATTTATCATATATAATGATAAATCTATAAGCAATACATATATTGTGGGTGACTATAAAGAACTAAGGAGAAGGACAGACGAAGAATAGGGCAATAATTACTCAAAAGCGAAACATATGCTTACCTCGACTTCACGTGACACTGCGATTACGGAGAATATCGGTATATTCCGTTTCTGCATAATTAATTAGCAATCCGTAGAGAAAATCGTTATATTTTTATTGATTAAACTTACTTTTCATAATATCATGCATTTGCAAGAACAAAAAGTCGAAAATCTTAGGTTGTATGCCTTTAAGTTCGATTGCGTTACTTTAGGAGAACGGCTAATGTAAAAGCAGATTGTCTGAGTAGACAACTTGGTTCTGAGGAGGATTGGTAACTTATGGACATGTAAGCAATAACTTGGATGAAGATTCAAAATTTGGAGAGCAAAATCCAAGATTATACTGTTAAAAAGAGACAAATGTGAAGTATCGAATCATGAATAAGCAGTGAACCAAGCATTAAGATTTTATAACATTTAGACCAGGAGAGTATTTGAGAAAGAGACAGCTGAAATTCCAATCTGTGTCAAATAGTCATTCTTTAAAAGGGAAAAGTTATATAACGTAGTTCAGAGATTCCGACTGACGAAACAAATGATTGTATTAGGAAATGTTTTTAGAAACCACTGCTTATGATTGACCGAGCGGAGCGAAATAAAGTTGTACACCTTGGAAGTAATGGGCATTTAAAGTAACAACCTTGGTCGAAATTCCGAAATTTTCTGAGAGAAGGTTGGCTCCGAGGAAGCCACAGAAAATAATAGTGCTTTCCTCGTTAAACAAGGGATGGACCAGGTGTCTGTCTTGTGAGAAATACATGGTTTAGTGCTGGATGCACTAGTACAAGTGACGCAATTTTGCTACGACGTAATATTCTTTTTTTGTAGTGTTTGCTGTGTGCAGATTTGTTGATATGACTAGGTTCCATATTATGTATCGTTTATTCAATTTCATGGTAATGTGTTGATACTAAAGTTATTGTGAAATGTATCTTATTCAATATCATGTAAATGTGTTGATACTAGATTTGCTATGCAATGCAATGTATGTTTCAATTTTACAGTTATTATTTCATAGCAGGATTGATTGCATGCGATCCAGATATTCATATGAGCAAGATTTATAGGGTTATATGAATCAATTTGAAATAATTTCCTTTGTCTGTTAGGAGAATACTGATTATCTTGAGTTAACGGTAACTACCTATTATATTTCCTTTTGTAATGTTTAAATAATCTGGAAGTGAGTAAGGATCTGTGAATTTTATACAATAGTAATCTAACATATAGTAGCATACGGTACATTTTTGATAGATGTCACGTGGTAATTTGTGGCAAGGTACTACCGTAGGTAGGCTCTACGCATTGTCGTAATGGATTGTATTCTGAGTAACATAAATGAAGGAATTTTATATACATCTAGGAATATAGCGATTTAAGGATATTTTGTCTTTTAAGGGAACAGTTTCCGAGGGAGAGTGGACTCAACAGTCCGAAGAAGGAGTCCAAACAAAAAGTGAAGAGGCGAGTGAAATCCGGAAAAGGAGAAGTGACGAGTGAAGTCCGGAAGAGGGAGGTACAGAGTAAAATCTTGGAAGTCCGAAAGGACGAGGCACTCGGAAAGGGAAGACTCAAGGAAATGGGAAACATTGGAACACGGTTAAGAGGAAGGTGTTGCAATCAGTCGTGAACATTGCGGTCTTTTCACCACTCGTTATGATTATGACATAAATCCAAATTAGACAATGCTATGAATGGAAAATACACTATTAATTTGTTTGCTTTTTTAAAGATGTTTTTTTTCTGTGTGAGGAGGCTCATATTGCATTATTTCTTCCCAATAATGTTGTCCAGTTCTCTGTTGATATTCTAGCTTTCACTCACACCTGGTTATAATATCAAGGGATGTAATTCCCTAGATAACATAGCTAAATCGAATTAACTACCCATCTTACTACGAGGGAGACGTTATATACACAAATACCTAAAGTAATCAGAGATAACTATTATTATAGTTGTATTTAATATAGATTATACACATACACTTAGAAATATTCATCAGACTTGGTGTTCAGGGGATATGGAGATATTAAAAGAACCAACGATGTCATCAGGGATGATCTATCGAGGATGATAGAAAAACTTGAAAAAATAAAAATCCCTCACGAACAAAAAATTATCGTAAATAATGTGTACGCGATCCAACACGGATCAGTTACGTGGACACCATCCAGTAAATATTAACTATCCACTCGGCCGTCAAAGGTATTTATCGATTAACACTGGTGTCGCCGACTCAATTTAATATTTCATCAACGAGTTCATCTGGGTTCAACAATATGATATCAACGACCATCGACAAGGAAACAACTGAACGATTCACAATAATATCCACTGATAATAAATTGGCTAGGGTTTCAATAACATGGCATGTGGAATTCGTAACGGATTTAAGTAAACAACTGAATTAAAAATCCATAGGATTTTCAACGCTAGCGAATTGAACGCCAGCAATTTGAAATCTATTATAATAAATAAAATGTCATCATTGGCAACATCACAGCAATATCGCTATGATCAGGTCAGAGAATTTCAAACTAAACTCAAAACATTCACTGAGGAGTACCAAACAAAAATAAAATAATACCGACGAAGAATTACCGCAGTTGATGTTACCGTGTACTCGGTATCAGGTGTAATCACCGGAGCTGGTATTATATTCTCCTCGGTGACAAACCGGTTCCAACGGTTTTTCGTAAGGGAAAGTAAGAAAAAAGTCCCTTTTTTCATCAAACTCAATAGGAGTAAACCGGTTCTAACCGGTTTTGAAGTAGTTCCAAGGCGTATGAACTGGCGAGAACCAATTGGAACCGGTTTGAACCGGTTGAAACCGGTTTAAACCGGTTTTTCGTAAGGGAAAGTAAGAAAAAAGTCCCTTTTTTCATCAAACTTAATAGGAGTAAACCGGTTCTAACCGGTTTTGAAGTAGTTCCAAGGCGTATGAACTGGCGAGAACCAGTTGGAACCGGTTTGAACCGGTTGAAACCGGTTTAAACCGGTTTTTCGTAAGGGAGAGTAAGAAAAAAGTCCCTTTTTCATCAAACTTAATAGGAGTAAACCGGTTCTAACCGGTTTTGAAGTAGTTCCAAGGCGTATGAACTGGCGAGAACCAGTTGGAACCGGTTTGAACCGGTTGAAACCGGTTTAAACCGGTTTTTCGTAAGGGAAAGTAAGAAAAAAGTCCCTTTTTTCATCAAACTTAATAGGAGTAAACCGGTTCTAACCGGTTTTGAAGTAGTTCCAAGGCGTATGATAGCTGTTCCAATTTGTATATCAGCGACGACAACAATCGCTGGCATAATTTCGATTATAACAAAGAAAATATAATCATGCAGCTAGCGCAAACTACAAGACTAAGTAATTAAATTCCATATTGTGTCAACCGCATATTTCCAATTATCCTCGATGATATCATCCTCCCTCGATTATACATTAATATCAGATAATGAGTTTTCAGCGATGGTACGTGTTTATGATTCCGCGATGGCAAAATTAGAAAAACAACATGAGTATAATAACACTGGTAAAATCGCAAGAACTACTTCAACGAAAAGTGGAAAATACCACACCGGTGAAAACCAACATGATCTCAATAACCTCAACGAATCTTGAATTCAGTGTCAATTTCCCTACTGCGATTCCGGTGAAGGAGATAGCCCTAGCAAAATTACGAGTATACCATAGTTGGCCTAATATTAAATCAGCACCATTCGGTGGTCAGCAACCAAATAATTCCCTGGTGTTTGCGAGTAAGAATAAACAAGACGGAACTCCAGACTGGAACGTTGTTTCCATACCATCTGGGTCCTTCCAAATTGAACAAATTAATAATGAATTACATCGCAGAATAAAATCCATTACTGGAAAAGAATCGAAAATCGCTATAACAGTTCACGAGTCGACGTTATCATCGGCGATTGAGATAAACTCACCCGGGTATGCCGTAGACATCTATAACAGCTCGGTAAGAACAATATTGGGTTGGCCTGAAAACCCACCTCGGACATCTTTACAAATACCAGAACCTAAAAAATCTGATTACGTCACAGACGTAAAATCATATCATGATATCTCCCTCGTAAATACCTGGATTAATAAACGAGAATTTTTGACAAATCCTGTTAGTTACAATAACGGAAATTGGTTTTTGGAGATAGGGGTGGGTTCTTTAGCAATAACCCCTGCAATCTCAGACTTTTTTATTCTCTTTATAAAAACCACAAAGAGTATCTAAATAAATTACGGCAGAGTTTGCAAGAACATATTATCGATTTATCATCCAAAACCTCAATCATCAAATATACGGAAATACTAATCAGATCACATATGATATGGAACTATTTAACTTATGACTTATTCAAGCTGTATTAAATGCCAGAGAAGGTTCTGAGAGAGTAGAATTTGCAAACAAGTATCAAATACGCGCAGAGGCTATTTCCGATTTTTAGCTTCCCCGATATGATATAGACTAACTAAATAAAATCAACAAATGATCTCCTCGATGAGTACTTTCCACAAATTCTCGCCGAATGGAAAAAATACCACCACCACAAACAACTATCCTCAAATACAATAATGATCCAGACGGTGGTTGTAGGAATATCGCTCCTCAAAACGTCAATATATCCTCGGAGACTGCAGTGAATTTAGTATGTGATGTTATCGAAGGAAGTTATCAAATAAATCTCGAAAGATCAAATCAAGCTCAACAAGGATATATTTTATACTCATTTGCACCAACAGCTCCATCCGGATGTTTAATCATTGAGGATCCAACTAATCGAGTGTATATGCGATGTCATAATGATTCATTAACAAGAATTAATTTCAAACTCACTGACCAGTCCAATAATCTTATTGATTTACAAGGAGAGGTTTTACAAATTAGTCTGTTTGTGAAATCCTAAAGAATTTTCAATTCGTATCCAAAATGCAATCAGCATCGGGTCTGTCTGGAGACATTGTCTCTGGAGACAGAGTCTCAATAGCGTCAAAAAACGAAACCATCTCTCTTATTTTTGTCTGCCTGAATTGCTTTCGGTTTGAAATCCTTTAGGATTTTGTTTGAAATAGTTTCGGTTTGCTTGAAATAGTTTCGGTCTGTCCACACTCTCTGCTGCTAACCAAAACATTTGCTATGTCAATGAGAAAATATTAAACACTAACCAATCAATTTGATATGTCAATGAAAAAGTATTAAACACTAACCAATCATTGTGCTATGTTAATGCGAAAGTAGTAAACACCAACTAATCAATTTGCTCCTTGAACAGTATCCTTAATATTGTTTAAAGACATCAACCCTTCCCCTCAAAACTCATCTAAAATAAAATTAAAATAATAATTAAAATAAAACCAGGTGCTAATATTTCACAATAATGACCGGGTCGATAGCATTCCCTTTGGCAAGGATGGAGTGTTCTTGCGTTACAACACACACACACACACACACACACAGACACACACACACTTAAAATGACATCTATGTTTTACATGTTTACATGTTTTATATATGTAGGTTATTGATAAACGGAATGATACATTTGACATTAATTGTCACTCCATTAATCTGTTCTACTGCAAGTCTCTGTCGTTTGTAGAATAATGTATTGTTCGTAAAGTGATTATCGAAAAGACCGTTTCCGCAAACACGGTTTATTTGGTCATCCCGGGGGAAATGTGTTTCAAATAATAAGTGCATGAGACATGTTAATGGCTTTAATAGACGTCATTCCAACCACCTAAAAACTTTGAAACTTCCATGAGTGCAACAACAGAGGAGCCATAGGGACAAATGTTTCTTACTTCCGCAACTACTTTACTGAATTGTACTTATTGCAAACTTCATAATTATTTTGTATTTCTTGCGTAGGTGTGGACTGCAAAGATAGTTAGCAAATGATCCATACAGTAAACATAGGTTCACCGTCTCGAAATGCTACAAGACCGTACGTTATAAAGAAAAACAGATGAATAATTAAATTAATAGATACTAAATAACAAATATCACTGAAATCGCACAATATATATTTATCACAATGTAGAGCAAGATATTGGCGGTCAGGAAAGAAAAGTACAGCACTCGAGGAAAGAATTAAATGGACAGACACAAACTAATGAACTCTTGTGTAAGAATTAGAGACGTAGTTGTGTGTGTTTGCTTTTGATGCACATTGTGGCAAACGTAGCAGCTTAAATATTCATGAATTGTTGAAGTGGCTGATAAAAGCAGAGGTGACAAAAAGGTTAATCTGGTGAGATTTTTTACACAGATGAAAAATAACTAACTAACATACGACTTTACAAACAACATTAAGGAAAAATATTTTAGAACTAATTAATATGCAGAGAGTTTGCTGTTATCATCTTGGACTGAAATATGCTTCATATAGAAAGAGAAAACATCAATATTGTTTAAAGAAAGGTGGTATATGTTATATTATAATTGAAAATCCACTGTTGTAAACTAAATGATATTATGACTATTGCTTGCAAAAATATACTTTTTAGATCGACGTCGCTAGGACTTAAGTGTCGTATTATAAAATACTATAGATTATGAGACAAATATAGCAAAGATTACCTAATTGTTTGCAAGATATTCTTGAGTTTTCATAATTTATTCACTATTTGACCGCATCCAACCATGAGATTAAGTCACCAGGAGCTAGACTAATACTATTTTGGATTGCTTAGAATGTAGGTACAAGGAGCATGATTAACCACGCCGCAGTAAGCTAACCATGCCGGTTTAAGCTAACCATGCCGGTTCAAGCTAACCATGCTGTTTAAGCTAACGATGCTGGCTCAAATACAGTCAGCAAAGTAATTTTGACACCATAAATGTATTCCTTGTCCATTCAATGTTTCTGTTATGAAAAAGAGTATTGCTCTTTACGTTATAAAAGGTGTTGATATTGTACCAGTCCACTGTTTTAAGTATAACATGTATTTGTTGCTCCATTATACTGTTATGTTCAATAATGCATTGCTGGTCCATTCCACTGCTTTCTGTTAACTCTTCTACTCCTTTGTTATTAAATTTTGAATTTTTTTGACAGTGTTATGTACGTAACTTATAAATAGATTTTCACTTCGGTTTTAGTTCAAGACCTAGGTCTTATCATGACCTTTTTTCTATTATTTTGGGGTAATCTTTCGTTAAGATGATTGAGTTTTTTCTTCAGAAAATGTTATAGCGACACATTTCAAGATGTAAGTAAGGTTTTAATCAACAACATTAATTATTCCTTCTTTAGTTTTGGTCTTCATAACGGAAGTTTTCATTATCAACCATGGTCATCCTAGAGATCAATTTTCAGTTCCTGGATAAATCGATTTTCAGCGAAAGTGGGGATGAATAACTACACATGTATGTACATAGAAGGTAGATTTTACAGATGGCAAAGGGATATAACTCTTAACCTTACCGTAGTTCATGGAAGTATCCAGGAGTAACCAAATAGGAGCAATGACGTCACTCTATTTGCGGAAAATAGACTTGCCCAAATTGTATTTAATATGGTGTAGTGTTCGTATGGAAACTTCCGTTAAGCATGAGACGCGAAGGCGATAAAGGTGTTATAGACACCCTAGTCGCAATCAGGTTAGAAATTATAAATCAATGAATGAACTGAATAAGATATATTGACTTTTTATCTTGATTATGCTTTTCGTTACTGAAATCGGCACGGAGGGGGTACAAACAAACGGGGATATAGACTCACACTATAGTACCCCTTTTAAGGGAACAATAACTAGATCAATAGTTTCTTCAATTTCTGAAAATTGCTAAAATAATTTAAATGGCGAAGAAAGCATTGGACTATGTTAATATAAAGTGTCTAAATATTGGCAAAGCTCGTGAAGTCTACACTGCACTGTCTCTAAAACAAAGTGTTAACTCTGGTGCGGCTAAGGAATGAATGAAGAGTTATGAGTTGGTACATGAGGAATATCACACAAAGGTGTATAAACTATGTAAAAGAAACTGGACAGACACATGTTTAATTTGCAAGGGTAGAAGAACAATTATTTAATCGGTGGTGCTCAGCCAAGAAGATTGATAAAGATTACCATAATCTCAGACAGCTCAAATTAGCTGCATATTTTTAGAAATGTTTTATAGTTACGTCAAGACAAATCTTAATGATGAAAACATTGGAAAATTATGTTTGTACAGCTGCTATAGGTACTGACTGTTTCTTAGCTCAGAAAAATTAATTTGTCAATATGTCTTGCATTAGGCAGTTGCTTTTGATAAGAAACCATAGCAGTTACATACGAGTACGAGTACATGCAATTATCAAGTTGGCACAACTTTAAGGAATCAAATTTTTAGACTTATCATAAATTCTTATATATTTCTACGTGCACTTATTGTAAGAAGAAGGAACACTTATTTTCTTGTTGTCGGACTAGTGTATAGAATATTACATCGTTTTTTGTATATTTTGTGTCAATCATAAGACTTCATCCTATCTAATTTTAATAGCATGTATATCTGTGTGAAAGCTTTAGTGTATAAATCTATGTTTGTATGGAAGAGTTATATATAATGTTTATTATGTTTTTATTTTTCATAATAATTGTATGATATTATTTATCACATGTACTTGCGATTTGACCTTCTCCAAAATCAAGTTCATTGTATACCTGACTAGAAACTTATATTTTGTAAACAAATAAGACATACTTAATATTTCTCCAAGGGTTTGGGTTAAACGTAATGCTTATTTTCAATAAAGGTAAACATGTTTATTTGGTTATCAATCTAGGACATTGTAATTCCACATACAAACACATTATCTACATGATGTTTTCCACGTTTTTTATTATAATATTGGTAACAGATTTGTATCTTGTTGACAACTTAGAATGTTCTTGAAATGACCATCATGGTTCTACTTTTATTTCTAATATATAAGAAAAATGCCGATGTAGCCTTCATTAGCGGAAATCACACAACGAAAGTTGTATCAATGTTTTCAGTCGTACTCAGAGCAATACTAACCCTACAATATATCGAAACGAAGCATGTTTAACTCTCTCATCTTCTATGATTAACTATCATTAAATTCGTCATTGCAATAAAGAAGTTGGTAAACCCACTATTCACCAATATTCTCATCAAAACATACCGAGCATTGTACCTCTAACAATATATTATACCACTGTTTACCTTGCCCTGTCGGTAATAAAGGTTGCTAAAATAGCCTTATCTCTATCTACAACCATCTGATATTAAAATACCATATACTGATTTTAAACCTAATATTAAAACATCTAAACAGACCGTTCAGATGGCCTAGTGGTTAGAGCATCTTGCCTCCTAAGTGGGAGGTCGTTTGTTCGACACACGGCCGAGTCATACCAAAAACTTACAAAAATGGAATTAAAGCATAAATATGAGTGATTCTCTAGAACGTTTTAAATGTTGTATTCATTCCCAATACTTTTTAGAAGTTTCAGCTTCCTTTATATATCTTGTTCATTAACCATACTCAAGTAGGTTGTGTATAAATCATGTCGTGTAGACCATGAGAGCTTCTGGCAGGCTGGGGACTTGCTGTTGTTAATTGGAAGAAACTTTGATTTTGTCAATTATCATGTATTTTGTTTGGTGAGTAAAGTAAATTGTAAAGGAATAGCGAAGAGAAAAAGACATCCTAGTTTTTGACTTAGATACGAAAAAGAAATGCGCGATGACATTATATGCGTTGGTGGAACTAAAACTAGAACAGCCATATGTCATCAGACTGTCATTGTTTTATCCTCAAAGCAGAATCTGTTGTTCCAAGTACTCAGTGGCCGCGTGATAATGTCGCACTACACTGCCAGTGGTTCACATTTAATTGAATAAATCTACATAAATGTCGACTGTGATAAACATCGCTGGTACTCAGTCTGAAGGAATGACGTGGTGATCCGGGACAAATATCCGCCTATTAAAATCCAACTCTGAGAGGGCACAACAGTGTCTCCAAACGTTCAATAGAGACTGAAAACAGTTGAATGCATGCAAATCGGAATTAGAGATTGTTGTTGGTATGCAATAATAGAGAAAGCTTACAAAGACGTATTTACCATTTCTTGCCTTTAGCCGGGAAAGCTAAGCATACTATACAAGTATACGTGATTAAGAAGATATATTATGGACCAGATGGTAAGTAAAATCCAGTATTTAAAGTGTTTAAATTTAACATTAAGTATTACATTTAACCCCATTGACTAGAGGAAACATTATTTATTACATGTATATGGGATGTAGGTTGAAAAGCTCTAATACTTTTTTTTGGCGGTAACATTCAAGAATATATATATATATATATATATATATATATATATATATATATATATATATATATATATATATATATATATATATTCTAGATCGCGTAAATCTGCATCTTTGACAAAGTACAGTCAATATATTAGGCATAATTTTGTAACGGTCGTCCCTGCATTTAAATTTTAAAACGTTCATGCTAAAATATGTATTGAATGTAATTTGAACTAAGTTAAACATCATATAAAATAGTACATGTGTCTATTTTATTGTTAAAAAAAGTTTTTAACAGCCCCCTGCGTGTTATAACTTACGTTGTGAGTCTCGAAAGTGTGTAGGTAAATACATCTTGCATGTAGTCCTAAATTCTACAATACCTAAACAAAAGTGATCGGTTAGGAAAAAATACAGTCGGGTTAGCTCACTATTAGGCCAGTGTTTACTAGACCTATATAGTTTTTATAGCAGAGTAATTAAGTTCATTATAGTGGATCGATTCATAAATTGCTAAATTCTCGTTGCGCACTGGATATAAATCCCAACATACTTCTTGTGATTACTACAATTTGCAGTGAAATAGTTGCAATTAATTTAAACACTCTTAGATACATTTGTCAGCGCAGTTTATATTATACGTATGTTAAACAACTGAGTATTTACCACGAAAATCAAGAAATATATTCAAGATTAAAATATACTGAGAAAAGTTAAAAACATTTACAAAAAGTGTTTTTTTCTCATGGAGGTGATTAGACTTGTGCTCTGTTTGATATTTCGGGACCTTAGTATGTAATAACCTTGTTTGTCTTTGAACCATCTTTCAAATTTTCAAAACTACTTTAAGTTACATAACTAATGAATGATAGGGCGACATTTCTTTTATACGTTCAGTCATTTTTTTTTAACGTATGATGAAGTAAACCAGATAAATCATTCAACATATTTGTCTTACGTGTGGGGTTTACTTGTACGCACAATAACTGAAATATAGGATGCACGATCTAAATATCATACAATGAGCAATTGCGCCTTATAGCGTGTTAATGTCCTTACAAAAAGCATTAAAGTACCGAGCTTGAGGATTGGAGGTTTCCTTGTTGATTTTCGTTTGTTATTTCTTGGTGCAAAGGTTGCAGTCCGCTTTGTCAATTACTCGGGTACCTTAATCCCTACACACCCAGTAAGGCAGACGAACTGTGGCGGGACGGCTCATTATTGTTTGGGGGCTGCCCAGCTTAAGGCGGGTGGTAGTTCTCTAGTGAGACCTATTGGTTTCTCCTACAGTCTGAAGCAATCCCTGGCATCTAACCTCAATCGAGTGATGGCTTATAACCGGTAAATTGCTGCTTCCCGTGTTGTGTCGACCCTGTGAAGCGAAGCTGGAGTCTCCTCTCCTGGGCGCAAGCCTGGGCATGGTGATTAAGAATTAGTTGTTGCCCATATATTTGGATTCCCCTCTCCACGCAGCTGATGGATCCAAGGTAAAGGACAAGCCTATACGTCATATCCCAGCGGCGTCGCAGGAGTTACCGAGATGACACTGAAAATGCGAAGCTGACTTAGGGAATCGGTTTCAGGATTTTCTCTTAGGGTTTACTCCCTTAGCCTTTCCCATCCGAGGGTATAGTCGCAAGGCAGCAAAGTCTTGAAGTCAGAGTTAACCTTCTCTTAGATGGGCGACCACCCAAGGTTAACGAGCCACATCAGCCCGAAGCATCTAGTTTTGAGGTGCCACAAATTCTCCTGTCATCCCTTCTCCAATCTCGTGAAAGTTTTAGCTGTATTTTTTATATATACATATGACAATAATCTTTAAGTCTTAAGTTTGGATGTTACCATACATGATACAAGTCCTGCCTTTACAAGTCGGCAAACTCTCTTTAATGTTTTATGTTTTATATGGAGTCTTTTCATGGTTGTTTGTTTCCTTTCTTTGTCATTGTTGCACTTTCAATTTCTGTATGTCACCGTTACGCTTCCTCTTTTCTTTCGTTCCAGATTATCGTTTCTTAGTATTTCTTCCTCTTGCTTACAATCACATCCTTGTCTGTGCATTAATGATGATAAATGTCAGTATTCAAATCGAATCATGCAAACAATAGATCCACTAATTTCATACTAATATGAAATCTTGTATGATAGTAACTGGACAAATGGACATCAATGTTTCAAATCAGACATTGAAGACAGGAATATCTCATCTCGCCTTATAAGTTTATCTGATGTACATATATTTTGATCCTCGTGACAAGGAAAAAAATGACAAATTAGAGAATATATGTAAATGGTAGACTATATCTAATATAATAGTACGCTAGCGATTATTCACTTTCTTTTAATAGATCTCAAACGTCTCTAAAATTTGCATTCGATCTCAAATATCATTTTTTAAACTTTAACCGAACTCAGTATACGCATTTGTAATACTTAGGCGAATAGTTTGGGAATAAATTATGTATTAGAGTGTAATCTGGATTGAAATTCGTCCCAATTTGCAGATTTTACAATTCTCCTTGAATTTGCTTAATGATGATAAAGTTAAATTATGGTCATAAACGTAAATAAAAAAGTTAATTTACTTCTTCACTGCTCCAAAAGAAGAAGAAAAATCAGCAAGTAAAAAACTTGGCTTTCACCTGAAAGTAATCAGTTGATGTTTGACATTACTAAAATGTACTCAGTTCATACCGTCAAATGTTTGGCATTACTAAAGTGTACTCAGTTCATACAGGGAAATGTTGATAGAAACGAATTAATCTTTTAAAATACAAATAATCAGAAGAAAATTTTACATATAACTCTAAAACTGGCTACAGTAGGATAAAAAGACTAGACATCAAGAGTTTTTGCCAAAACTGAGTTTAAATCTCTAAAACAATGACCATACTGTATTTTGAAACGCAAAATAGGTACCCGTATGATGGTCACGTGATCAAGTTTACATCACGTACTCTTAACATGACCATGAAAATAACCAATCCGTTTACTTTAAGAATAAAAACATTTTAAAAAGTTGTTTACTTCTCCAAAAGTGTTTACAAGTTCGTGGTCAGTTATCCAATATAGCCTCAAACTCGCTCTTTATTTCTCACAACAACAAAAAATTGAAAAGAAGAAGAACTTGTTTACGTGGCTATTACTAATTTTGATATAAGGTCAAAATCTAGGTCAGCCTGAGGTTTTTACGAAAAATGTTAGGTCAACTGATTTTCAGGAAAACATTCCAGATCAAGTAAACAAGATTATATTATAATATCATGTAAAAGAATTTTTAAAAATTTAATCTACCAAACAGAAAATACAATTAAAATTAAAATAAATGTAAGTTTAATCAGATATACTTAATAATACACGCATGCATGCATTTTGGAATATTTTTTGGCATATAAGCAAATATACGTGAGTGATCTGGCGTTTCTAATACTTTAGTCTAATTTAAATTTCGATAATTAATTGTCTCTCCATAGCTTGCCTTGTGCTGGACAGTATACAGAGGAAAGAATGAAACGTATTTTACATGGTTATATTTAGGATATAAAATATATGTTGCTTTGTGTAATTTGCATAATCACTATTATTTAATATTTTTTCTGCACAATTGTTTCTTACTAAAACATTCGCTAGTGCAGCTAGACACTGTATAAAAGAACGCCTGCGTTTTGGTTGATGGGTGTTTGTGACAAGGTTTAAAGTTACATAAAAAAATATTATTTTGGAGATTGTCTATAATGGAGTTATGCTAGTATATTGCTGCAGAATTAAGGAAACCAATGTATACCTATAATCCATAGCAGTTTTAAACATTTACTTTAATGTACTTAAAAGATAAACTGATAAATAAATACATATTCTTGGGCATCATCGGACAGATATATATATATATATATATATATATATATATATATATATATATATATATATATATATATATATATATATATATATATATATATATATACTTCCTACTATAATCTATTTTTTTAACGATTTTACCTTTCTTTCTTTCATCCTGGAATTTATTAATAATGTCTTAGACAAGTCAAATAATGTTTCATGTGTTAATTAACTAATTTACTAATGCTCGTAAATATTGAATTCAGATATGCAAGTTGGCATTTGTTTGTAAACTGTGAAATGAAGGCTCCAACTTTAACACAGATTTTGTGTTTGTGAATACAAAACGGTGTGCACTGAACGTAATAACAGTTTTTCATGCTACACAAAATGGTTGACTTTTTGGATGATGTGAAATTTTTGTTCCGTCCCCATATTCTGCACTGAAACGGTATTTCATTTATATTTCTTTTTTTACAGGAGTGCAGATTATTAATTCTCTTTGTGTGTTCCTGGTTGTTAAACTACACTGTGACATAAATGATTCTCTCACCAGACATGAATGAATGAATGAATGTTAAATTAAAGTGAACCGGCCACGAAGGGTCCTTATTCACTGTTTGATCTTTCAAAAGAAAGTTATTTAATTTTTCCCGTGGGGTAAGGAAAGGTGCTACATCCCAACGGGCGTTTATGCACACATAGTGTGCTTTTTAATTTGGTCGTCATCTCGCGCCCCTATTGGGGGACTATCGACATGAATGTAGGACCTGGGTGAGTGGGAATGGATGAAACACGCACTCAACCCTATCAACCAATCGGAAGGAGTGTACTAGAGGTGCAATGGCAGCAAATAATGACTGGTGAAAATGGTTTTCACGTCTCGTCATGTTGAGGGTTTCTGGTCGCGAGAAAGGAGGAAAAGATCTGATAAGCCAGCCCATGTATGTCGACAGCCTTGAAACGCCCGACATACTATGAAAACATGCTTGTCACTAAAGGAGAGATTCTTTGCAGGAAAATTTATACATCATATGACGCTTATACTCATTGAAATGTCCCAAATGTGCCTTGTCATGTCGCATATTGTTTCATGGAAATGCATGTCTAACTAACCCGTCAATACTAGATTATAGCTTGGTTTGAATCATGTTTAAGGGAATCAGCAGAGCATGTCAAGGGCTGGTGGCAGGATACCGTGAGGGGATTAATTGTTTAAAATTGAAATTGACGACTTTACCAAACATTTCCATGTCCCGATATGTTTGTCGAAAAAATTAGTTCCATATAACAATTATGATCATCGACCTTCCGAATCAAAATAAATCCGATATACAGTACGTTTTTCAGATATCACCAAATTGTTCACGTGTCCCGAGATATTAAAACATTTATATTAAAATATATTATGCTGCAAGAACATAAGGACTATTTGTTAACTCTGAGCATGTCATTGCCATTTAGACCGCACCGGTGACCAAGTGGTTCAGCGTCCGCCGTGGAAGCGGTAGGTCGTGGGTTGCATGTGGTATTAGGGGGAACATTACAGATGGACGTACATCACAATTAATTTTACTATTTATTCTCTACATATATTTCTCAGTACTGACCTTTCAACTGTGTGACAATCAATACAAATCATATGTTAATCTAAAATACATCGAAAGATGACTTCACGGTGAAGTTCTTGTCAAGGGTTCACCGGATATTGTTTTGAGCGGCTGCACTGCAATCTGAACAGCATGTACACAGAACACAGATTTCACTTCCGAATCATCGAAAAGGCTTTTTTACTCAATGTGCACTGTCACCAAAATACACACAGAGAACCACTCTCTCAGCTCATATTCTCAAGAATAAACAATTGCCTTTTAAATCCCTACCAAAAATGCATCAATATAACTCTTCTATCACCACCTAAATGAAAGAGGAAAAAAATGTTCATAAAAAATAGACTGGAACTACATTCGATGGTACTGAACTGGAAATAATGATGTGATTCCAGATAGGCGATCGAAATGACTCCACCCATGTGCATGAAAAATGATCTAGTAGTCTAAAGTGCATGGACTTTGACCGCCATTAAAATAGAAAAAATAATTTTGTTATAGTAAACAATATTAAGTTTCGAAAGTGGAATAAATGACTTACAAAATAGTGAACAATTTATTTCTTAGCATCTGTATGTTTAACTAACCCGCTATTTAGTCCGTATACGTTCAAGAAACAGCAGACTAGGTACTGGTTTGTTGCGTAAGACTTTTGTGTTCTTTGGTTTCTCGCTTTCCCCTCAGAATGGGAAAGACAATCCGCCTCACACATAGAGGATTGCTCAGGGTACACAGGTAAGCCAGAGTTTGTTAATATTGCCGTAAGAACATGCAATTCTTGTAATAAACAAAAGACTGCAATACTGCTTACTGCTGATAATCTGTCGCTGACAAGCAGTATTCCGGGAGAATCCATCTGAGATTCAGCTCTTCGGTATCATTTCCTGAAGTTTGTATGTTAGACTTTCGCTATCCTATCATTTCGGTATTATTTCACCGCAGTCTTGCTCTAACCTGCCACCTTGTTTGTTTTGTTGTGGCACCAATCAAAACTATAATAACTATAATTTTCGTGGTACAGTATATATGGATTCTGCCACCAAATAGCAATGAACACGATAGTCATTAATAGTGGCCAATGACTGACAGTCGTAGAAACTTCAGAGCGCAGTCAAAATATATTATTTCATCAATGACATTAAACACCACAGTCAAACCAGTCTATTATTACTTCATTTAAGTCTCAACCTGTCGGAAAGTTAAACAGTGCTTGTAGTAGAGGCCTGATTCATATGCGTATCCCTTACAGCTGTGATGCAATTAAAAATGCTCACGAGTGTAGGTTTAGTACAATACTTATGCGTAGTCTTGCGACTTTATGTCACGGACCGAAGCAAAACCAACTAGTTTAGTTACACAGTGAAAATTTAAAGAACACTTACAGTATTGGCGAAATATACCCTAAATAATTATACCACAAGTGCAAAAGTATAGAATGTTCCGAATGAATTCCAAGTCTTGAATGTCCTGATGTTTCATAATTAAGCAGAATGTCGTTGGATGAGTTATCAATTATCTCAAAGTAGTGTCTTAGTCCAAACATCAATGAGCACATTGTAGTTCCAATGAGTAAATTAAATGAATAATGTATCTCTAGTTATATCTGAACACAAGTGTAAATGAATCTACAGACTGTTCTTAAAAACAGGAATGAATAATTGTTTACCAACCCCAGCCCCCTTTATATACATCCACATTTGACTTAAATTGCAATAGAACGTCATGGAAATTAAATAATTTCTATGGAAAATTTCATTAAGCCTTGAAGTCACGTTCTAATTGCGTTCACTACTTAAAATCATAACAGAAGTCAGGCATGCAAAAACCCCATCAGCAACCCTCAAACACATACAAATATCAAGCACACAAGCAGCAGAGAGGGTGAACAGACCACCACTTTCCGACACAATTTTTGATTGAATCTTTAAAACAAAAAATAGAGCCTTCCTACGAAATCGCATATTTTAACCCCAAAAATAAGTCTCCATTTAGCAAACGGAGACTTTACGATTTTTCAATCAATTTTGGTTGCAACGATGTGGTCAATCACCCTCTCTGCTGCTACAAGTTAACAAAAAATAATAAATGATTTCAACCGAATATTTGATCCAGTCTTTAGGACTTTACAAACAAACTAATCGCTAACACCTCGTGTTGTAGATCAATTAAATTATTTGACTGGTCGGTGAGTCGGAAATTAATTCTCGTTAACGAATTATTATGGCATCGCATGTAGACAGGATTAATTGGGTTTTCAATAATTAGGAATCCTGGAGGAGCTGTTGGTGCAAACGAATAAAGAATATATCCTTGCTGAGCTTGATTTGATCGTTCGAGATTAATTTGATAGCTTCCTTCGATAACATCACATACTAAATTGAGCGCAATCACTGAGGATATATTCACGTTGAACGGAGCGATATGCCTACCGCCACCATCTGGGTCATTATTGTGTTTGAGGATTTTTATTTCCGGTGATGTTGTTTTTTTCCATGCATCATGAATTATTTTAAAACCAACATCGATGGTGTCACTGAGAAGTTTTTTTAGTTTTGGTACGTTATATCCTGGTAGTTTGAATGTGGGGATATCTTCAACGCGGATTTTATAATCTAATGCAAATCCGTCTCTCGATATGGGATTATCTTCATCTAATATATCCTAAATAATTTTTAAATTAAATGTTTCCATATCGTCGATAATTTTCTACGACGCTGATAAATTCATCTCGGGTGAGAGAGCCGGATTTAAGAGATATTAACAACAGTGAAAAATCATTATTCATTGCCTTGAAATTGTCATTGATTTTAAGATCGTGAGCAGTAAGAAATCTCTCTCCCTTATTTATTATATTGTGAAGGATATTAAAAAAAATCTGTAGTGACTTGGTGATCTTTATAACTTTTTACTGGATTATTGGGTTTTATCACGTCGGTGATATAATCGGTTTTTTGTGGTTCTGGTAAATCAACGGTTCCCCCCCCCCCCCGTTCATGAACCGTTATAGCGATTTTCGATTCTTTTCCAGCAATCGATTTTATTCTACGTTGCAATTCAGCGTTGATTTGTTCAATTTGGTATGATCCGGTTGGTATCGAAACAACGTTCCAGTCTGGAGTCCCGTCGGGGTTATTCTTACTCGCAAACACCAAAGAATCATTCGGTTGTTGACCACCAAATGATTTTGATCTGATATTAGGCCAGCTATGATATACTCGTAATTTTGCCAGCGCGATCTCACGCACTGGAATCGGAGAAGGGAAGTTCACACTGAATTCTGGATTCGTTGATGTTATTGAGATCATGCTTGTTTGTACTGGGTTTGTGTTCTCCACTATTCGTTGAAGTAATTCCATCGGTGTTGTCATTGTTATTATACTCAATAATCATGTTGTATTTCTAATTTTGATATCGCGGAATTATAAATACTGACCATCGCTGAGAACTTACTATCTGATATTAATGTATCATCGAGTGACGACGATATCATCGAGGATAATTGCGAGTATGCGGTTGATGCAACATGAAATTGAATTAAGTAATCTTGCAGTTTACTCTGGCTGCATGATGATATTTTTTTTGTTATTCCAGATGAGTTTAAAAAAACTCTCAAATCTCAAGACTTTTTATTATACGACAGCGGGCAAGGTGACAAAAGAACTCTAATTTTCTCTACTCATCGAAACTTGCAACTTTTAGCAAGATCACAGCACTGGTATGCTGACGGAACGTTTAAAACTGTTCCACCATTATTCGCTCAGTTATACACTATTCATGAACGTATTAACAATAATATTGTACCAGCTGTTTTCGTTTTAATGTTGGAAAAAAAACTGAGGAAAGCTATCGAATGGTTTTCAGCAAACTGAAACAATTGGGGCCATCAATGAGACCGATATCGGTGATGACCGATTTTGAAACGGCGACTGTGAAAGCCTTCCAGCATGAGTTTATTGGAATACAACTCAGAGGATGTTTCTTTCATTTTTGTCAGTGCCTATACAGAAACATTCAATCAAACGGTCTTCAACATCGCTATGAAAATAATGCAGATTTTGCTATGCAGATGCGCCATTTACCAAGTCTTGCATTTGTTCCTGTTGAAGATGTAGTTCTAGCATTTGAAGAATTACTTTCACGTGTTGATTTTCCTTTGGAATCACAGCCAGTACTTGACTACTTTGAAGATACATGGATTGGACGGCCTACACGAGGCAACAAACGTCGACCGCCACGTACACCACACTCAATGTGGAGTTGTTACGACAACATTAACGATGATCTTCCAAAGACGAACAACAGCTGTGAAGTATGGCACCGATCGTTTAGCGAGTTGATCGGTGGAAATCATCCAACTATATGGAAATTTATAACAGTTTTGCAAAAGGAACAAGGCCTAAATGATGCTAAAATTGAACAATCTTTGGCTGGCCAACCTATACAGCCTCAAAAGAAGAGATACAGGGATGCAGCGTCCAGAATCAAAAAGATTGTTGAAACTTATAAAGAAATTGACTTGATGGATTACTTAAGAGGTTTGTCGCATAATTTGTCGTTTTAATACGTGATATAAAAGTTTGGTATATACACGTATTTTTAAGATACTGGTTGTATAACTTGTCTTTATTTTTAATAAATGTTAAACAAGTATTAGTCGTTTGGTTCTTCTTAATAATGTTAACTTATTCAGTTACAATTGGCGATCAATACACCTGCGAGCTATTGTTCTCGCGATCAATTGACCGGCGAGCAGTACGTTCCGCGAGCAATTGTTATAGCGAGCAATTAACCACGAGCAATTGACCGGCGAGCAATTGTTGGCGAGCAATTGACCGGATACCCTCCTGTAGTACGAAGATGTCGACCTGGAGTCTTGCAAGTTCGTCGTTGATGAATGAAGTTTTTCGAAATTCTCTGATTGCCTGAAGATCATCTGTGAGTCCATTCATCATGGTCCGGATATTCCAGGTACCTAGCTTGAGGATTGGAGGTTTCCTTGTTGATTTTCGTTTGTTATTTCTTGGTGCAAAGGTTGCAGTCCGCTTTGCCAGTTACTCGCCTACCTTAATCCCTTACACACCCAGTAAGGCAGACGAACTGTGGCGGGACGGCTCATTATTGTCTGGGGAATGCCCAGCTTGAGGCGGTTGGTAGTTGTTCAGTGAGACCTGTTGGTTTCTCCTACAGTCTGAAGCAATCCCTGGCGTCTGACCTCAATCGAGTGATGACTTATAACCGGTAAATTGCTGCTTCCCGTGTTGTGTCGACGCTGTGAATGGAAGCTGGAGTGTCCTCTCCTGGGCGCAAGCCTAGGCATGGTGATTAAGAATTAGTCGTTGCCCATATATTTGAATTCCCCTCTCCACGCAGCTGATGGATCCAAGGTAAAGGACAATCCTATACGTAATATCACCAGCGGCGTCGCAGGAGTTACCGAGATGACACTGAAAATGCGAAGCTGCCTTAGGGAATCGGTTTCATGATTTTCTATTAGGGTTTACTCCCTTAGCCTTTCCCATCCGAGGGTATAGTCGCAAGGCAGCAAAGGTTTGAAGTCAGAGTTTACCTTCTCTTAGATGGGCGACCACCCAAGGTTAACGAGCCCCATCTGCCCGAAGCGTCTAGTTTTGAGGTGCCAGAAATTCTCCTGTCATCCCTTCTATCTGGTGAAGGCTTTTAGCTGTATTTTTTATATATACATATGACAATAATCTTTAACTCTTAAGTTTGGATGTTACCATACATGATACAAGTCCGTCCTTTACAAGTCGGCAAACTCTCTTTAATGTTTTATATGGAGTCTTTTCATGGTTGTTTATGTTTCCTTTCTTTGTCATTGTTGCACTTTCAATTTCTGTATGTCACCGTTACGCTTCCTCTTTTCTTTCGTTCCAGATTATCGTTTCTTAGTATTTCTTCCTCTTGCTTACAATTACATCCTTGTCTGTACATTAACGATGATAAATGTCAGTATTCAAATCGAATCATGCAAACAATAGATCCACTAGTTTCATACTAATATGAAATCTTGTATGATAGTAACTGGACAAATGGACATCAATGTTTCAAATAAGATATTGTAGACAGGAATATTCCGTCTCGCCTGATAAGTTTATCTTATGTGCATATATTTTGGTCCTCGTGGCATGGAAATAAATGACAAATTAGAGAATATGTGTAAATGGTAGACTATATCTAATATAATAGTACGCTAGCGATGATTTACTTTCTAAAATTTACATTAGATCTCAAATATCATTTTTTAAACTGTAACCGAACTCAGTATACGCATTTGTAATACTTAGGCGAATTGTTTCGGAATAAATTATGTATTAGTTAACTCTGTTAAGAATGTAATCTGGATTGAAATTCCTCCCAATTTACTCGATTTTACAATTCTCCTTGAATTTGCTTAATGATGATAAAGTTAAATTATGGTCATAAACGTAAATAAAAAAGTTAATTTACTTCTTCACTGCTCCAAAAGAAGAAGAAAAATCAGCAAGTAAAAAACTTGGCTTTCACCTGAAAGTAATCAGTTGATGTTTGGCATTACTAAAATGTACTCAGTTCATACCACCAAATGTTCATATAAACGAATTAATCTTTAAAAATACAAATAATCTGAAGAAAATTTTACAATTCGAAAACTGGCTATAATAGGATAAAAAGACTCGACATCAAGTGTTTTTTGCCAAAACTGAGTTTAAATCTCTAAAACAATGACCATACTGTTTCTTGAAGCGCAAAATAGGTACCCGTATGATGATCACGTGATCAAGTTTACACAACGTACTCTTAACATGACCATGAAAATAACCAATCAGTTTACTTTAAGAATAAAAACATTTTAAAAAGTTGTTTACTTCTCCAAAAGTATTTACAAATTCGTGGTCAGTTATCCAATATAGCCTCAAACTCGCTTTTTATTTCTCACAACAACAAAAAATTGAAAAGAAGAAGAACTTGTTTATGTGGCTGTTACTAATTTTGATATAAGGTCAGGATCTAGGTCAGCCTGAGGTTTTTACGAAAAATGTTAGGTCAACTGATTTTCAGGAAAACATTCCAGATCAAGTAAACAAGATTATATTATAATATCATGTAAAAGAATTTTTAAAAATTTAAACTAACAAACAGAAAATTAAATTAAAATTAAAATAAATGTAAGTTAAATCAGATATACGTAACAATACATGCATGCATGCATTTTGGAATATTTGTTGGCATATAAGCAAATATACGTGAGTGATCTGGCGTTTCTAATACTTTAGTTTAATTTAAATTTCGATAATTAATTGTCTCTCCATAGCTTGCCTTGTGTTGGACAGTATACAGAGGAAAGAATGAAACGTATTTTACATGGTTATATTTAGGATATAAGATATATGTTGCTTTGTGTAATTTGCATAATCACTATTATTTAATATTTTTTCTGCACAATTGTTTCTTACTAAAACATTCGCTAGTGCAGCTAGACACTGTATAAAAGAACGCCTGCGTTTTGGTTGATGGGTGTTTGTGACAAGGTTTAAAGTTACATAAAAAAATATTATTTTGGAGATTGTCTATAATGGAGTTATGCTAGTATATTGCTGCAGAATTAAGGAAACCAATGTATACCTATAATCCATAGCAGTTTTAAACATTTACTTTAATGTACTTAAAAGATAAACTGATAAATACATATTCTTGGGCATCATCGGACAGATATATATATATATATATATATATATATATATATATATATATATATATATATATATATATATATATATATATATATATATATATATATACTTCCTACTATAATCTATTTTTTTTAACGATTTTACCTTTCTTTCTTTCATCCTGGAATTTATTAATAATGTCTTAGACAAGTCAAATAATGTTTCATGTGTTAATTAACTAATTTACTAATGCTCGTTAATATTGAGTTCAAGTATGCAAGTTGGCATTTGTTTGTAAACTGTGAAATGAAGGCTCCAACTTTAACACAGCTTTTATGTTTGTGAATACAAAACGGTGTGCACTGAACGTAATAACAGTTTTTCATGTTACACAAAATGGTTGACTTTTTGGATGATGTGAAATTTTTGTTCCGTCCCCATATTCTGCACTGAAACGGTATTTCATTTATATTTCTTATTTTAAAAAATCTGATCACAGGAGTACAGATTATTAATTCTCTTTGTGGGTTCCTGGTTGTTAAACTACACTGTGACATAAATCATTCTCTCACCAGACATGAATGAATGAATGAATGTTAAATTAAAGTGAACCGGCCACGAAGGGTCATTATTCATTATTTCATCTTTCAAAAGAAAGTTATTTAATTTTTCCCGTGGGGTAAAGAATGGTGCCACATCCCCACGGGCGTTTATGCACACATAGTGTGCTATTTAATTTGGTCGCCCCTATTGAGGGACTATCGACATGAATGTAGGACCTGGGTGAGTGGGAATGAATCAAACACGCACTCAACCCTATCAACCAATCGGAAGGAGTGTACTAGAGGTGCAATGGCACCAAATAATGACTGGTGAAAATGGTTTTCACGTCTCGTCATTTTGAAGGTTTGAGGTCGCGAGAAAAGAGGAAAAGATCCGATAAGCCAGCCCATGTATGTAGACAGCCTTGAAACGCCCGACATACTATGAAAACATGCTTGTCACTAAAGGAGAGATTCTTTGCAGGAAAATTTATACATCATATGACGCTTATACTCATTGAAATGTCCCAAATGTGCCTTGTCATGTCGCATATTGTTTCATGGAAATGCACGTCTAACTAACCCGTCAATACTAGATATATATCTTGGTTTGAATCGTGTTTAAGGGAATCTGCAGAGCATGTCAAGTGTTGGTGGCAAGATACCGTGAGGGGATTAGTTGTTTCAAATTGAAATTGACGACTTCACCAAACATTTCCATGTCCCGATATGGGTGTCGAAAAAATCAGTTCCATATAACAATTATGATCATCGACCTTCTTGAATCAAAATAAATCCGATATACAGTACGTTTTTCAGATATCACCAAATTGTTCACGTGTCCCGAGATATTAAAACATTTATATTAAAATATATTATGCTGCAAGAACATAAGGACTATTTGTTAACTCTGAGCATGTCATTACCATTTAGACCGCACCGGTGACCAAGTGGTTCAGCGTCCGCCGCGGAAGCGGTAGGTCGTGGGTTGTATGTGGTATTAGGGGGAACATTACGCTACGGATCACAGATGGACATACATCACAACTAAATTTACTATATATTCTCTTCATATATTTCTCAGTACTGACCTTTCAACTGAGTGACAAGCAATACAAATTATATGTTAATCTAAAATACATCGAAAGATGACTTCACGGTGAAGTTCTTGTCAAGGGTTCACCGGATATTTTTTTTGAGCGGCTGTACTGCAAACAGAACAGCATGTACACAGAACACAGATTTCACTTCCGAATCATCACCAAGGCCTTATTACTCAATGTGCACTGTCGCCAAAATACACAAAGACAACCACTCTCTCAGCTCATATTCTCAAGAATAAACAATTGCCTTTAAATCCCTACCAAAAATGCATCAATATAACTCTTCTATCACCACCTAAATGGGAGAGGAAAAAATGTTCTAAAAATAGACTAGAACTACATTCGAGGGTACTGAACTGGAAATAATGATGTGATTCCAGAAAGGCAATCGAAATGACTCCACCCATGTGCTTCAAAAATGAACTAGTCTAAAGTGCATGAACTTTGACCGCCATTAAAATAGAAAAAAAAAATTGTTATAGTAAACAATATTAACTTTCGAAAGTGTAATAAATGACTTACGAAATAGTGAACAATTTATTTCTTAGCTTCCGTATGTTTCACCCGCTATTTAGTCCGTATACGTTCAAGAAACAGCAGACTAGGTACTACTTTGTTGCGTAAGACTTTTGTGTTCTTTGGTTTCACGCTTTCCCCTCAGAATGGGGAAGACAATCCGCCTCACACATAGTGGATTGCTCAGGGTACACAGGTAAGCCAGAGTTTGTTAATAGTGCCGTAAGAAGACGCAATTCTTATCATAAACAAAAGGATGCAATACTGCTTACAGCTGATATCCTATCGCTGACAAGCAGTATTCCGGGAGAATCCATCTGAGATTCAGCACTTCGGTATCATTTCCTGAAGTTTGTATGTTAGACTTTCGCTATCCTATCATTTCGGTATTATTTCACCGCAGTCTTGCTCTAGCCTGCCACCTTGTTTGTTTTGTTGTAGCACCAATCATATCTATCATAACTATAATTTTTGTGGTAATATATATATGGATTCTGCCACCAAATAGCAAGGAAGACGATAGTCATTAATAGTAACCAATGACTGACAGTCGTAGAAACTTCAGAGTGCAGTCAAAATATATTATTTCATCAATGACGTTAAACACCACAGCCAAGCCAGTCTATTATTACTTCATTTTTGTCTCAACCTATCGGAAAGTTAAAAAGTACTTGTAGTAGAGGCCTGATTTATATGCGTATCCCTTACAGCTGTGATGCAATTAAAAATGCTCAGACATAGAGGATTACTCAAGGTACACAGGAAAGGCAGGGTTTCTTAATATTGCCGTAACAACATGCAGCTCTTGTAATGAACAAAAGGCTGAGATACTGCTTACAGCTGATAATCTATCGCTTGCAAGCAACATTCCGGGAGAATCTGTCTGAGATTCAGCACTCCGGTATCATTTCCTGAAGTTATGTTATACTTTCATTATCGTATTATTTCGGCATTACATGTATTTCACCGCAGTTTTGTACAATACTTATGCATAGTCTTGCGACTTTAAGTCACGGAACGAAGCAAAACCAACTAGTGTAGTTACACGGTGAAGATTGAAAGGACACTTACAGTATTGTGAAATACACCCCAAATAATCATACCACAAGTGTAAAAGTATAGAATGTTCCGAATGAATTCTAAGTCTTGAATGTCCTGATGTTTCATAATTAGGCAAAATGTCGTTGGATGAGTTATCAATTATCTCAAAGTACTGTCTTAGTCCAAACGTCAATGAGCACATTGTAGTTCCAATGAGTAAATTAAATAAATAATTTATCTCTAGTTATATCTGAAAACAAGTGTAAATGAATCTACAGACTGTTCTTAAAACAGGAATGAATAGTTGTTTACCAACTCCAACCCCCTTTATATACATCCACATTTGACTAACGTCGCAATAGAACGTCATGGAAATTAAATAATTAAATAATTTCTATGGAAAATTTCATTAAGCCTTGAAGTCACGTTCTAATTGCGTTCACTACTTAAAATCATAACAGAAGTCAGGCATGCATAAACCCATAAGCAACCCTCAAGCACATACAAATATCAAGCACACACTATAAATTGAATCTTCGTAAACAATCAAATACAACGGGTAGCAATTCTAATTTAGTCATACGTTTAAACAGAGGACGACATGTATTCAGCGATGATAGCAAATGCTATTTAAAAATTCAGGTAATTTAGCAAATCAGTTGCATCATTTCGCGACAAATGAATGAAAACAACGCACAGTTAGCTTCTCAAACACGAGCATAACCTAAATGGATCATATTGAAGATTAAAATTACTTGAAATACGCAAAACAAACTAAAAAAAACCCAATGTTTATGTTGATTTTTTTTATCTTTTTCAAAGCTATAAGTAAAATCTTAAGTTATATCCCTCTTCTAAAAATTATGATTTATCATTATTTATGCATCATTTATAAAGCACTTACGGAATCAGTCTATTAAAATACAATCGTTGACTTTAATATTTTAAGAAGGTTGGGCAGCCATAATTATTAATGACGTATTTTTATATACCCCATCATCAATATTTTACTAAAAGGTTTAAAATAGCAAATCTGTTTTTAGTATAGTCATGCTTCATCGACATTTTATGTACAGTATATGCATCGACAACGTGTAACTGTCTTCACTCCCTTATACGACGACGCAACTACCAACAACACAGATCATGATCTTCCCATGCATAATGCGTCATTAAATCATGGTATATGTCATTTGTTCTACTGATTACTCCTAAAGAAAAAGAAAAAAAACAACTGAACAGTGCCAGATCTCCCGGCGCAGTATGCAAAAGCAGATCTGTGTATGCCAGATTTGCACGCGACTTTTAATTGAATACACACTCGATACATAAACTGAAATTTACTTATTTATTCATGACTGACTGTATTACACTCTGAATAAAATTGCAATCAACCAAAGATTTGCAGGCGAAATCAATGTAACAAGCGATTTTCGAAAGGTGTTTTATATGAAATTATTGGTTTCCTTTTTATCTTACCTGTATGTGAATATCCATCAAGAGTTATATACAAAAATCAGCAACATATTTTAACTACAAAAAAAAAATCGACTTTTAATGGACACCAAAGGGACTGACTGACTATATTCCTCATTAGCTGGTGAGCTTAAATTGAAATGCAATGTATTTGATATGATTTAAAAAGTACATTTAAGTCCATTAGTTAAGGGAGGCTATCTGTTTAAAACACGTGGTGTCCGTTAGTATATGTTACACTGCAGCTAAACATGCCATGTCTTTCTTTTTCCATTGTTTTGTATGATACTATTATTCGTCGTTACTTAAAAGAGCATCAAGACATTTAATTTTGTTTTAAACTTGTATTGCGAAAACAAATTCCTCTCAAGAGTTATCCAATTCTTTGACTTGATTTATCTGTGAAAGTTATGAACAAAAAATAAATAAAACTAACCCCGAATCGGGGACCATATTACATTTTTCACTTCTCTAAATGGACAGTTACACAAACGATCACATGTTAATTAGAACAGCATATTTATGGTTATTTCTTTGAAATTCGAGATCAACTCCGTGCATGATATATACACACCTTAAATATTTATAGTTAATGTACCAAATATTGATTTTAAAATTAGACTTCGTCTCTGGGCATGACATACACATACCGTAAATATTCAGAAAAAAACGTATCCAATATTGGTTTTAAAATTATAGTTCGACTTCGTGCACGATAAATACTGTAATTATTCAGAGATAAGAGATATATCATATTTATTTTCAGTTTAGATATTGTCTCTGTATATATATATATATATATATATATATATATATATATATATATATATATATATATATATATATATATACTATAACTATTCAGAAAAAAGGTGTCTCCAATAGACTTTCATTGATATATGTCCATGTTATATAAATATCGTAAATATAAAGTACCTCATAATTATATTCATTTATAATTTCCCCTAAAGAAATAGCAGCAGAGAGGGTGAACAGACCACGTTTTCAAGCAAAAATAAGGCTTCCAGATCATGTTTTCGAGCAAAATATGGCCTATAGATAACGTTTTCGAACAAAATATCAGGTTTCCAACAAATCTCATTTAACCAAAAAAAAGTCTCCATTTTTGCAAAAACGGAGATTTTACGATTTTGCTCGCAACGATGTGGTCATCCACCCTCTCTGCTGCTACAAGTTAACAAAAAATCATAAATGATTTTAACCAAATATTTGATCCAGTCCTTAGGACGAAAATCATTTATGATTTCACAAACAGACTAATCGCTAACACCTCTTCTTGTGAATCAATCAGATTATTTGACTGGTCGGTGAGTTTGAAATTAATTCTGGTTAATGAATTATTATGGCATCGCATGTAGACAGGATTAATTGGGTTTTCAATAATTAGGAATCCTGGAGGAGCTGTTGGTGCAAACGAATAAAGAATATATCCTTGCTGAGCTTGATTTGATCGTTCGAGATTAATTTGATAGCTTCCTTCGATAACATCACATACTAAATTAAGCGCAATCACTGAGGATATATTCACGTTGAACGGAGCGATATGTCTGCCGCCACCGTCTGGGTCATTATTGTGTTTGAGGATTTTTATTTCCTGTGATGCTGTTTTTTTCCATGCGTCATAGATTATTTTGAAACCAACATCGATGGCATCACTGAGAGATTTTTGTAGTTCTAAGATATTATACCCTGGTAGTTTGAACGCATGAATATCTTCTACGCGTATATTATACTTCGTTGCAAATTCTGTTCTCGTTGTGGGGGTTTCATGATCGAGTATAAATCGAATAATTCGTAAATTAAATTTTTCCATATCGTCGATAATTTTGTTACATGTTTCTACGACGCTGATAAATTCATCTCGGGTGAGAGAGCCGGATTTAAGAGATATTAACAACAGCGATAAATCATTATTCATTGCTGTGAAATTTTTAACGATTTTATATTCGTCAACAAAATGATACACACTCGATTGTCCACTCCCCACAAAATGTTGGTGCATTGACCCAAAAAATTCTACACTGAACTCTTTATAACTTTTTATTGGATTATCAGGTTTTATCCTGTCTGTGACATAATCAGATTTTGTAGGTTCGGGTGGTACAACAACGATTCCCTGAGGTGGGTTTTCAGGCCATCCTAGCACGGTTCTAATAGAACTTTGATAGATATCTACGACGTATCCTTCTGTGTTTATCTCAATTGCGGATGATAGTGTTGGTTCATGGACTGTTATAGCGATTTTTGACTCTACTCCAGTAATCGATTTTATTCTACGCGCGAATTCATTATTGATTTGTTCGATTTGGTATGATCCGGTTGGTATCGAAACGACGTTCCAGTCTGGGGTTCCGTCGGGTTTATTCTTATTCGCAAACACCAGTGAATTATTCGGTTGTTGACCACCAAATGATTTTGATCTGATATTAGGCCAACTGTGGTATACTCGTAATTTTGCTAGCGCTATCTCCTTCACTGGGACCGGAGAGGGGAAATTCACACTGAATTCTGGATTCGTTGATGTTATTGATATCATGCTTGTTTGTACTGGGTTCGTGTTCTCCACTATTCGTTGAAGTAATTCCTGCGGTGTTGTCATCGTTGCTATACTGTTGTTGTCGCTCTAATTTTGGTATCGAGGAATCATAAATACTGACCATCACTGAGAACTCACAATCTGGTAATGTTGATATTATTGAGATCATTTTGTTTTTTGGGTTCGTGTTTTCCAATTCCATCGGTGTTGTCATTGTTATTATACTGTTGTTGTCGCTCTAATTTCGATATCGCGGAATCAAAAATACTGACCATCGCTGAGAATTCACTATCTGATATAATCGTATTATCGAGTGACGACGATATCATCAGGGATAACTGCGAATATGCGGTTGATGCAATATGAAATTGAAGTAAGTAATTCTGCAGTTTACTCTGGCTGCATGATGATATCTTTTTTGCTATCCCGGTTGATATACCCCCGATTGTAGCCACCGCAGAAATGCAAATTGGAACTACGACCGGGGCAATCATTGTAACCGATGCAAGTATTATTTCGGCGCCAGCGAGAACGATTGACACCGAGTACATAGTAATATCAATTGCGGTGATTCTTCGTCGGTATTTTTTTATTTTTATTTGATACTCCTCAGTGAGGGTTTTGAGTCTATTCTGAAATTCTCTGACCTGATCATAGCGACATTGCGTTGATGAAATCATTTTTATTGTAAAAACACTAGCGTTTTCAATTGTGAAATCCGAACGATTTAGTTATTTACTTAAATCCGCTACGAATTCCACATACCAGGTTGCTGAAATCCCAATTAAATTTTTATCAGTAGCTGTTATAGTGAACTTTTCAGTTGTATCCTTGTCGATGATCGTTGAAATCGTATTATTGACCCCGGATGAACTCGACGATGATATATTAAATTGAGTCAATGGTGTTACTAGTGTTAATCGATAAATACCTTTAACGGTTGCAGTGATATCTAATTTGTTGTTTGTAGGTGTCCACGCAAATGATCCGTGTTGGATTGTATATACTACGTTGTTGGTTTTCTCATGAGGAATTTTTGTTTTTTCAATGATTGTTATCATCCTCGAAAAATCACCTTTGATGGCTTCGATGAAAGTTTTCGTCTCATCGATGGATTTTTTAATATCAGGGAGTTTTATTTCAATTTTATCTAACGGGGTTCCAATAAATTTATCAATGATATTTCTACGAAACGATGTAAACTGTTTTCCGTTTTCTTCAATTCCAGATTCAAGTGTTGTTAGTACAAACACAGAATTTTTTAACTCATCGTTGAGAGTTTTTAATCGATCTGTAATCGTCGAAACGAGTACACCCGGTTTGAGTTTACCCTGATCGGAAAATAGCGCGATAGTATTCTCGATTGCGTTTCGTTGTTTAACTAAAATATCATCCAGAGAGACATCACTAGTTTTCAATTTACCCTGATCGGAAAATAGCGCGATAGTATTCTCGATTGCGTTTCGTTGTTTAACTAAAATATCATCCAACGACACATCACTAGTTTTCAATTTACCCTGTTTGTCCTGAAATACAACTATTTCGTTCGGGTCAACACTTGTTAAATTTAACGTCTCAGCGATTTCATCTTCAATTATTTTTTTTATATTCTTGATAGAATCAGGTGGTGCAGTGCCATCGGGTTTGGGTTTCAAAGATCTCCCCCAAATATCAATCATGTTATTGTAAAACTCTTTCTCTCTCTAAAATCGTTACGATTTCCAGCGATTACTAGTGTATTCATTAACGACAACATGTGGTGGTTTTCCGCTTGGGTTACTCAAGGAGTTAGAAATAGCGTCAAGGACATTTAATACTTCGCTGCCGCATATTGGTGGGTCAATCATCGTTTGTGTTGGTAGCGTAGAATACCAAGTCTTCATTGGAAGGGTTTTTATATAACGCATAAACTCTTTTGGTGGGGCTAATCCATATGAATTGAAATAAACAATCCCACGTGGATCAATAGCGTATGCAACCCAGTGAGTTCCAGGTCCGGTGCTGTTATCTAAATTAATGATTCCGGTTTCAACGCTGTTTGGTTGATGTGGTAATTGATCTTTCATAAAGACACCTCTGAAGTTTTTAATCGCTAGTTTTTTAGCAGCATCCATTAAATCAAAATTGGACATAGGAACCATCGAAGATTTGGGAACCATAGGTTCCTGAATTAATAAATCGTTCCTGGTAGTCTTAGACCCTTTCCGCTGTACCACGAATACGGGGTTCCTGGTAGTCTTAGACCCTTTCCGCTGTACCACGAATACGGGGTTCCTGGTAGTCTTAGACCCTTTCCCTTTTTTTATATCCTTTCCCAGTTGCTTTCTTTAGTGCCATTCCTGCTGCAGTACCAACGGCTCTTAACGCAGCCGCTTTAGTCACCGCTGGGGCTGCTGCTGCAATCAATGCTGGTATTGCAGCTAACAATGGAAATATACCGCCTGTTTTAATCATATTTTTGATAGCAGCCGCAGAAAGAGTAATCTGAACACCTTTTTTGGCTGCAAGTGCATCATTGAAATGTTTTATTTGACGAGTTGTCAGTGATAATTTATTTGCACCACCAGTCATTTGGTTGGGTTTCAACGTGATTGTGGTTCCACATTTTTTAGCCGATTCTAATTGCAATTTTTTGATTTGACCGGGAGTTAACGCAAAACTAATAGCACTATATGACATGTTATACATAATTGATTGATTCTAATTCAATGAAAAATCGAGAAAATCAATCAAAGATTTTCTACTGGTGCATCTACCACTCTCATTCTTCCTCCAACACCTTCGAGTAGCATTGATTTATCACTGAGAATGACAGCAACCGCTCTATAATCAGCAATAGCACCACGAGTCACATTAGCTCTAAAATGTATATCAACAACAGATTGTCTCATCAAATCGAGATGTTCCAGTGAGAAGTAATAGATCGGATACAGATTTTTAAAATCATATTGTGATATTTGCAAACCAGTATCCACATTTTGGTCGCGTGCCATAAATGACAACAGACGATGATAAACTCGTGCAATATGATTTTCGGTGTAATTAAGTTGTATATCCTCGGATGGTTCCTGCTGGCCGTTTATTCTCAGTGAGACGTCTTTCACACCTAATTGATTAAATATCATATGACTGGAGAGTTGATTGCCAACTCGTGCGTTATCCTGTAACGCAATAAATATATGACCTGGCGCAGAAACGCCTTGTTTTGATGCTAGGTTCCAAGTGAATAACCCGTTGATATTTGATTGTTTAACATCTGTACTCACGGTTAGCCAACTTAGTAATGATTTTCCTCCTTGGTCCATAAATGATAGTAATCGTCCTTCTGCGGTGATTGCTGGAGTCAACACTGGCATCCACAATGATATTTTTGTTAAATTGACTTTACCAGCATCAGCATTGGGATTTGCAGCATCTGCTGGAATCCTCCAGATTGCGTCGTTATCATCACTTTTTCGTACAAGCGATACTGTATGCTTCGCCCCGTAGATAACTTTTCTGACGTTTCTACAGAATCCAAATATGTGATGCAGTGGAATCGCGCATGAAAATGATTTACGCGCTCCTTGCAACATTGAGTTTCGTGTTGCAGCTCCTAGATTGAAATTAGCATCGTTGTTTATAATCATATTCTCGACATCAGCATCACTATTATCACGTTTTTTTGGTCGTCTTACAACAAATGGATTTCCTCCAGCGGTAATCTTACCATCTTTTGCAAACATCATAGAGGGTCCTGCTGATCTTGTATAATCATCGGAATATCTCGCTAACCCGATTATTGTTGTAGCCACATCAACATCGCGATCTATCGACTCAATTTCTTTTCCATCAATGAGATATCTAGCACTCTCAAATAGCGCCATAATACCATTATTGACAAAACCGACTTGAGTACCATCTGGATACGGTGCTGGTACAGCAGGAGTATCATCAGCTGTTACAAGTTCTCCTTCGATTTCGATAAACCCTTCACAGGGTAAAAAGTATTTACTTGTATCATGGACTTGAAGATCAATTCTTGCTCGACTATTTGAGTCTATGGCATGATAGGCGTAATATTGATAATCGCGAACAGAATCATCCTTGCCAACTGGGGCGTCTATATCAAATGCTGGATCACGTGACTGTTTGAACATTTTATTCTATTTATCAGAGTCTAAATCGCGATTTTCCATTTTCATCGTCGTAGTTTTTTAAAGCCACTTCCTGCTATCATATTTGCAATATTGCTTTGGTCGGGGGTTAAAGCCATCGACGCTAATTTTTCATCTACTGCGTTATTTATAATTCTACTAACACTTGCAGGCATTTCCGCTGTAGATGGCAATGGTACTGGTTTCTTTTTTCGTCTCACTAATGATGTTATTTTATTCTTCGCAGTTGAAAACGCTTTTCCAGCAAAATCTCCAACAGCACTAATACCCTTATCACGAATAACATCAATGGCTTTCATTCCTAGTTGTTTAGCCAACGGCATCACTTTTGGAGCCATTCTCGCAAATAACCCTGCAATGGTATTGCCTAAACCATCTCCGTAGTATGCTCTATAAACCGGAAACCGTGAATTAACTACGTAGACGGGGGTTGGTTTATCATGATTGTAGTGTATGATCATTATTTGAAATCAGAAACAATTTTTCAATTGTTATTTATCTAATCGAATGACTTTTCAATTCAGTCACTATGATACTCATTTGCTAACTCGCCAATGAAATCTCGATATGTGCTGATATCCATGATACCACCCTGAAATAATCGTCTACAGATATCAGCTGCTTCATTAATTATTCCCGGTGAGTTATTTCCAGCTCGGAACCCTCCTACAAGAACCTCTAATCGTGATATATCATTGATAACACTACCAGGACATGTCGTGGTAGAGTCAAAGACTCCAGCGTTGAAATTCTTTGGATTTCCAATCGAATATCCTTTTCCGCTTGTTTCCTCAGTTGTACCAGTTGCACCCTCACTATCATCAAGTAATTGCCTTTGTCGGCCTCGACTTTGTTGTTTTTGTATACCATAACTATCAACTCCTATTTTAAAAGTTCTGTACTCAACTGTATCCCTTTTCAAATTACCAGTAATCTCCTTATTCGTTTTATACAACCAATCTACCCAGTCGTCTCGGCTTATTCTACTGTTTTTATACTCGTCTTTTAAAAAGTCCTTTCTAGAATAAAAGCTTTGGGCGGCGAAATCACCAAAAGTCGTATAATCGTCGGGTTTTATTAATTTAGGTATTTTTATTTTTGTTATAGCTTCTTCGGTGAGTTTGTCTATAAAGGGAACACCTCTTGTGGTGACGACATCAACAGGTTGTGGTTCAGGTGTGGAAACTCTTTGAGTTTCAGGCGCAGAATCATCAATATCAGCTAATCGTTCATACTCGCGCTGAGTTTTTATATCACTGGATAACTGTTGTATCCCTGCGCGTGTTTGTCCGGTCTCTGCTGCTATCTTTTCAAGCGTATCAAGCAGCGGCGCCTTCTTTACTCGTTCTCGCTCAGGAATATCTCCGTATATCGCTGCTTCAGTTAACTTTTTCACATCTTTGGTCGCACTTGTTATCGGAGTAAACAGTTGTTCACTTGACACAGAAAAGTCAGTCTGCGCTTGTTGTCGTTGTTGCAGTTTATTCCGTACAGAGTCACGAATTGGTACAAATCTCCTGATTGCATCCAGTCGTTCACGAGCCAACCGGGTTGTTAATGCTTCATTGACCATTATTTAAAATCAGAAACAATTTTTCAATTGCAAAACAATTTTTTAATCCGACCTAACACGATCATGGAAGCGTTATTTCATCCTATCAATGATGTTGAAAGTCACATAATTGTATATAAAAATAATTAATAATGTGACTTTCAACATTCTATTTTTGATCAATCCGAACCAGCCATCAATTTTTTTATTCACTGTTTTCAACAGTTTTAATCAAAAAATGCTAAAAAAAAAATTAAAATCTCTATGAGGGACGGTCACAATCAAATAATGATAAATGGTTGGTCAATCAAAATTGTTCATTTTCTTGAATTAACGCCCGTAGGTTTCTAACTTTAGAATTAACCTCCTTTTTCAATTCGTATTCGTACCCCAATTCTTTTCGTATTCGTTCTACGATGGTATACAACGGAGCGAATACACTTACGTCACTGGAAAATGCGAGAGAGTCCTTAATAGAATTCTGAATTCTTTTGATGAGCGCATACTTCTTTGGTAGCATATATTTATTGTTGTTAACTCCGTATTCTATATCCTGAAAATCAGACATGATTTGATCAGGATTTAACCCATCTGATAGTTCAATATCCCAACTTTTCAATTTTGAAATCTCGGATATGATGCTATTCATGTTTTCAGAATTCATTATTCTATAATAATGATATATTTCTAAATGAAAAATATGACGCATTAGACGTAACTAAATTGAACTTTTTGTCCCGTCCTTTTTGAAATAGCCGATCGATAAATCCCCTCTGCAACTTTTCGTACTGAGGGTGGACAAATATCGAAGTGCCTACCGGCTTCATATAATGATTGAAATATTTTTTCTTCGTTAGTTGTTGTATTCAAAGATTTTACTGGTCTCGCTTTTTTTGAGCATTTTCCAGTCTCTCCTCTTTTCAAATTCTCACTTTGTGTGATAGCTTGCAGATTTGATAAAGAATTGTTTTTCGGATTAGAATCGATATGATCAATAACTAAATCATCCTCGATCAATCCATGGAAACACTCGTACACGAAACGATGGCAGTAATATTTCTTCTTTCCAGCACCAAACATCAAATATCCATGATTATTCACATCACCAACTGGTTTCTTCAATCTGCGGTTTCTTACAACACCATCACTGGATGCTTCATAATTTGTGATCACAGGGTGTGGTCTGAATTCTTGGTTCATTTATATATTATACTATTGTTTGTCTAATTCATCGTTTGGTTTAATGATAAATCTTTCGATGTAGTCTTGAGGAGTTCTTATGATTTTATCCCTGACTCTGTCAAGGATACTGACTTATCAGTGTCAGCGTCAGGGACTTTGTCAGCGTCAGGGTCAAAATTTCTGATTGATTGTCCATTTTTTATTCTTTTATCATAATAACGATTCAACTCCCTGTATCGCTTACCACCGCAATTTAGACACAACTGAGATTTTCCCCTGACCCCAACTCCACATAGAATACAGGGTAACGGACCAAGGCTTCCACGTCGAAAGCTTTGCATATGATACCCACAAAACTCATTTCTGCATGATTTGTTACACGGGGTTACTGATCCAATCATAAGCCACTTGCAGTGATTCATTATATAAAAATCTTTCATTTAAATGCTTGTTTTAATTATAGCATGAGGGAATTAAGGAGAACGCCTTCGAAAAATGCTGATCAGGAGTTTAAGAGATTATTAAAAATCAATCCTAGATTTAATCTCGATAGACCCAAAAAACGTCCAATAGACGGAAACATGAAAGAGTTTAAGAGATTATTAAAAATCAATCCTAGATTTAATCTCGATAAACCCAAAAAACGTAACAAACGTCCAAGAGACGGAAACATGAAAGAGTTTAAGAGATTATTAAAAATTAGTCCTAAATTTAATATCGATAGACCCAAAAAACGTAACAAAATTAATCTCAAACGTCCAAGAGACGGAAACATGAAAGAGTTTAAGAGATTATTAAAAATTAGTCCTAAATTTAATCTCGATAAACCAAAAAAACGTAACAAAATTAGTCCTAAATTTAATCTCGATAGACCCAAAAAACGTGTAATAGACGGAAACATGAAAGAGTTTAAGAGATTATTAAAAATTAGTCCTAAATTTAATCTCGATAAACCAAAAAAAACGTCCAAGAGATTACCCTGGAAAGATGCTCAATTCAATCTCGATATAGTTTCTAATACACCAAAGAATACAATTCTTGATAAAGCCATGATTAGTAAAATCAGAGACTGTTTTAATGAATTCAAGCGTGATGGAGCATCTTATTGTTGGTCAACATTTCGAATTGATGGTGTTGTTGATGCTACCATGAGTGATGAAAAAGCAGCAGTGATAATTTCACGTGTTGGGGAAAAACGGCATTTTTTCCGAATCAAATTCATTATCGAAGTCGATGGTAAATGGATTATTAGGGATAAATTTGAACCAATCCTCAAGAATAAAAAAGCTGTCATTGTGAGTAGAGATTCCAAACCAGGAATTCTAACCGGAATCGATAAGCCATACTACGAAAGATCTTATCCCGTAACAGCAATGGTTTATGGGATATATCCGTTAAATGATAAACCCGATATCGCAAAACTAGCTCCTATGAAATATTCTAGTTCACTGAATTGTGTAGCAGAACGAATAATAGAACACTTCACAAATGCATCCCGAGGAAATAAACTAACTGATCTGCGACGTAGGAAAATAACCGAGTGGGAACTGACAGTGAAACAGCATGGTGCAAAGATTTCTGATATAGCTAAATTAGAAGCATTATTAAAATTCCCAATATCAGTAACAACAATAACCGGAGAAGTATTATACGAACCGAAATATCAATCGCGAGGAGCTTCAATACAGATTATTGATCATAACAAACACGCGTGGACACCTGCGGTAACAATATTTCCACGAGAACGAACCGTGAGATATATCCCCAAGGAGTTCGTCGGGGATGTTTTCTATGAAGAGAGATTATTCGATGCTATTCATGCGTTGTGTAAGGATGATCCTGTGTCAGTGTGGTTACTTAGAAGTGATGAAGAATTCGATCAATTTGTAAAACCAAATGGTGAATTATATCGCATTGAAGAATTATATAACAGAATGAGAAAAATCGCTAGTGATTTTTCACCGGAGAATTCCCATGAAAAACTACTCACGGATAGTTTTACTATTCCATCAGTGGTAGCTCACTTCGCAAGAGAAAAAAGTTCATGGCGTCCAACACGAAGTGATTTTCTCGAGGATGTTAAATTGAGTTGCGTCGAATTTGGTCATGGAGGACTGTGGAATACGAAATACTCACGTGATGGTATGATTTCAATTGATATATCCGCGTGTTATCCCGGAAGTTTTCTCGGATATGGGGAATGCGCTGGGTACTTCAAACGATTTGGACACCCCACGCATGAAATGACTCGTGTTGCGATTAATGGACCATTGCCTAATTTTGATTTAACCGGATTCGCTCGTGTGATATCATTTGAATTAGCGTCAGGATTACATCCGTGTAGTTATGTTTGGCTCGGTAGACACCTATCTGAAAAACACTGGATGCCAATAGTGCTATTGAGATATATGATTGATTGTGGTATGCTAATATCGTTGATTGTTTCCGAGGCTATTATATGCTATCGAGCTCAGAAAGAAGTTTGGCTACCACAACCCGATCTAGATAGAATAATCAACGAACTACGAAAACAGTTTCCAGATTTCAGTGAAGAAGAAATCATAAATTGGTCTAAGAAGTTATTTGAAATTAAAAAAGAACAAGCAAAAGATCTCGGAAGAAGAATAATCGGTAAATTTACCCAGGGTGGACGACACGACAACGCAAAATACTCTTCGCGGTTGATCATAGATGTCGCTGAATACGATTTTATTGTAGCGGATTTAATGAAACAGGGAAAACTTGTATCCCGTAAGGATGCTTTTCTATCCAATGGTGAGAAATTAGGTACGGTTGTTACCTACTGTGATGGATATAATTCCCAGTACACACATTTGAGAAGTTCAATGTTAGCCTATGCTTCTATTAATCTATTTTCGATGATAAATAGATTTCCTAATACCGCGGTCAGAGTGGCCACTGATTCGATGTATATACACAATAAGTACAAATCAGCTGTAGCGGCATTCACAGATCCCGAAGAAAATTGGGAGCGTTGGCGATTTAAAAAGGAGATGCTACATGAGTATTGTGAATCCGCAGACGTTGCCATGGATGATAAATATCTTTGTTGTAACCGTATTGAAATTCAATCAGAATTTTCTAATGCACCACCGGTATCTGATCCAGTATGTAGATACAAGACAGTTTATTTAAACGGTTGTGGTGGGTCAGGAAAGACAACTCGTGCAATTGAATTATTTCGTCGTGGAAACGCTAGCGTTTCTAACATGATTGTGCTAACACCGACTCACAGACTCGCCAGAGAGATGAGACAACGAGGGGTAAATGCTTGCACTTACCATAGTTTCTTTCGATGGAAGGGTGACAAATGGACTACCGAGCGTATGGGTGATAAATTCATTCCTGAAATCTTAATTTGGGATGAAATATGCACAGTGTCATTAGGTGTATTAAAAACATTTCTTGAGTGGTTGTTAAACAAAAACACAAAAGTCGTCATGTGCGGTGATCACGGCCAACCACCACCATTTGTCGGTGCATCTCCACATGAATGGCTAAAGGGTTTTGTAGACTACTATGAAGAAATCACCACTGATTATAGATCACTTGATGAACGATTACGAGAATTTAAGAAACTAATTAGATTACAACCGGATAGAATCCAATGCGAAATAGCGCGTGAAGTGATTTCAGAAACTCCAATGAATGATTTCTGGGAAACATGGAGACCAAACGATTTGATCATTGCAAGTAGAAAAATAGTCAGGGACACACTTCAGATGAAGTTATTTGAATTGCATAAAGAAAAATTTGCAACGCTTCCAGTACCCCTTTGTTATAGGCCATCGGATACACGAAAACAGAATATTGAAGTTGATATTCCAGGACAGAGTGAAAAACAAATTCTCGTATTAAATGATATTGTGCTGGTTGATATCAATGTCGTTGAAGATGCATTGCGTGCTAATAAATCCCCGTGGACGCTAGGATACGCAGCAACAATACACTCTTCACAGGGATTGACTATATCGAATACAATTGTTTGGATGGTGGATAATCACATCGAATGGTCAAATTTAGTCTATCTCGCAGTATCCAGAGTACGAAACATAAATCAACTTCGAAGAGTTGTCCTCGATGATGAAATCATTGGTGATGATAATGACACAACAATAAGTGATATTGATGTTAGCATCATTAATAAAAAAAATCTCCGGTTACAAACAACAGGACAAAAAAAAACAACGAGAATTTGATATTGATGCTAAATTAATAATTACGCTGAAACAACAACAGAATAATCACTACGCGAGTTGCAATTGTATAATGCATTGGCAGTATTCGGATAAGGATCCTCGCCAATTCACCGTAGACAGAAAAAATAACAATCTCGGTCATGTCAGAAATAATGTGATGTTGACTTGTCTTGAGTGCAATAGACGCAACGGTGCTAGTTAAGACCATGCGGTGGCAATTGAGTATCATCAGGAATCACTTGTAGTTGTTGTCGAGTAAAACCCCGCTGAGGGGCAGTTGAATCCAGTTTATAGACTGGAGGTCTACCAGTTGATCGTGTTATACTAGATATCTTATGCGTAGTGACGCTCCAAATAGGATCAGTAGCCCTTTTTCTACCCCCTTCAAGCTCTCCTGGTTCGTATAAGTACCTCACAATGACATTACTACCAAGAATTGGTTCTTTGAAATCTTTTTGTGGTTGTACGGGTATTGACTTCTTTTTAATCGCGTTGATAGGTTTCATGTTGATTGTTCTAGTAATCTCGTTATTCAGTGCAGTAATCACAGATGGTAATCTTTTAACCCATTCACGGGATCGCTTTTCTTGAATGAATTCTTTTGCGTATTGATATCCAAATAACCGCTCAGCAAGTGTCCTATTAAATCGTTCTACAATGGCCTGATCGCGATGTAGCGCAGTATGCCCTCGTCGTATGGTGACATTATGATGTTTCATTGTAGATAACACTGCACCCTGAAATTCCTTGCCAGGTTCAACCTGCAATAGATTTGGCCAGTGCAGAGGTTCCCTTCGATAAATCCTTTCAAATGCAGAAGCGACTTCAGTGGCTGATTTTGTTTTTAACGGTTCTGTTTCTTTGTATCGACTTGCAATATCAACTACGGTTAAAGCGTATTTGTAACCACGATCATGTGGCAGAAATAATATATCAGCCTGATGAACTTCATTAGGAACTGTCACATCAAAATGCGAGAATTGAATTTGTTTAGGCGGTGGTAGATAAATTTGCCATAGTGCCTGTTTGGATAACCAATTAGCCGCAGTGGTTTTTTTCACTTTTGCAGCGCTAGCGAGTTTATGGACTGCTGATTTACCTCTCCAGTATCCTCTTGGGGAATAATAAATTGATTCCATATTATTAATTACCGGCACCTAACATCAATTTACTTTTCATAGCCGATTTTATTAAAAAGGAAGCCAATTTTTCTTTGAAGGATTTATCAGGAATAGCATTTAACGCATGAATTAATTTCACATCTGCTAGATGCCTGTGTTGCAGATTGCTGCTTTTATAAGCAACATCATGAAGGTGACAGGCCTTATCAATGGCGTTTATTGGTTCTTCACCGGGGTTGGGTTGATTTTGATTATTGAGTCTGATATCAAGTCTGGTTCCCGGTCCACAGTAGCTATATCCTGGAAGGTGCTTTTCTCCGGGGTATTTTGCCCATGGGGTTCCAGGGAGCTTTGCCAATTTGGCTGCGATATTCCCCCCCCCCCTCGTTTTTTTTAAAATCAGATCTCATAGACACAAATCTAAATTTCTTTGTACCACATTGCACGCATTTACCAGAAAGCGCTGATCGGTTATTTTTAGTTGTAACCGTCGTCAAGTCATCTGTGCCAGTACGCGTTTTACACTTCACACAATATAGATCCATAATTTATGTATAGAAATATGGATATAATTGATTTTTCAGCGACTAAAACAAGAGAACCAGTTAAGCATCATGCAGCGCTACCAAACTCTATCCGGATGATTATAATCGGGCCATCTGGATCCGGTAAAACGCAATTGTTACTCAATTTAATAATGAGATGGATGAAGTGGGATAAGTTGTATTTAATTGCCCCTAGCATAGATGATCAACGATGTTATGAAGTGCTAAAAGATTTTAACGACAGCGCGGTAGAAAAATCCGGAGAGGGTATTATTGATTTTATAACCGATATCGATGAAGCACCGAGTATTGATGATATTGATGGAGATATTAACAATTTAGTCGTATACGACGATATAATGTTGGATAAACAAAAAAATCCTGCTAGAATATTTTCCCGTGGGCGTCACAAAAACACTGACGTGATATATGTCACTCAACGCTACACTCAGGTTCCAAAAGTCATCAGAGATAACTGCAATATTCTTTCTGTATTCAACGGAGTTGATACTCATACTCTTAGAAATATTTGGCAGACATGGTGTTCTGATATGGACTTCAATCAATTTCGAGATTTCTTTAGTCATGCTCAGTCGACTCCGCACGGATTCGCAAAAATAAATTTGCATGATCCTCGGACAAGATATCGTATCGGACTTGATCAAATATTCGGTTGAAATCGTAAAAGAATTATTAACCCAGAACTGAAAACTTTACCAGCAGAGAGGGTGGATGACCACATCGTTGCGAGCAAAATTGATTAAAAAATCGTAAAATCTCCGTTTTTGCAAAAATGGAGACTTTTTTTTGGGTTAAATGAGATTTGTTGGAAACCTGATATTTTGTTCGAAAACGTTATCTATAGGCCATATTTTGTTCGAAAACATGATCTGGAAGCCTTATTTTTGCTTGAAAACGTGGTCTGTTCACCCTCTCTGCTGCTGAAATACTTGTTTTGTGATATCAGGTACCGGACTGCTCCGGTGGTCTAGTCGTTAGAGCGTTCGCCTCTGATGCGGAAAGTCACAGATTCTAACACCGGCCGAGACATACAAAGACTTTTTTAAAATAAAAAATGGTACTAACAGCTGCCTCGCTAAGCGCTTGTCATTAAGAGGATAGTGTTATGACTGGTCGGCCTGGTGTTAAGATAATGTGACTGGATGAGACATCATGTTACATGTCTGCGGTATGATTCTCCAGTGCTAGACATCACTATAAACTACCACATTGCAGACACTGTAGTGATGTGACTGAATTTTTATTTTAAAAAAAAACTATGTTAAAAATCACACACACACACACACAAACACACACACACACACACACACACACACATCAGGTACAGCGACAACGTCACTTCTCGAGAGTCCTCTGTATCAAACCTGACTACCTTAATGCATTTCAAATTTTTTTTAAAAGTATCTTCTGTAAAATATGTCAGAAACCTTCTGCATCACGGTATCAATCAATCCTTATTAATCATAGGACGTTCCTGTAAAATAGACGCTCTTCATCTTTTCGCGAATGAAAATGGAAAGGCACATTTTGTACGGCTGATCGTCGTGGTTCTCTCCACTGGACTACTAAGTCCTGACATGTTTATTGGCCAGTCACTATTTTCTGTGCATCCCACATTTGATATAATAATTATACCTCTCCCTCTCCCAACATTCCATATACCTCCGACAAACTGAAGACTTGGCAGTCCCCGTTACGCGAGAAGTATACTCCAATTCTTCGATATGTCCAGCAACTTAACAGAGTAGAAAGAATATTGTACAACCGTAGGAATATAAAGATTTCAAACATCTGACTGATACGGCGCAAATTTTTCTTCTGATCTGGGATTTTAGGGCCAACTTTAACAGTATCTTGACAGTGATTGGCTTATGCGACTTGTCCATGATCATGACATATGCTTGGTTCTTTTTGTAAGTTTACTGCACGATGCATGGCTAATATTTGCAATATGGTCATAATAGTTGTACTTTATGAAAGTATTTATTCGTTAAACTATAATTTCAAACAAATTCGATAACTCTAGAGCTGACGATGTGCGGATCGTTGACTAAGCTTCTGTGTATAAACAAAAATACGCGTCAAAGAAATCAAACATTTTCAATGTAATTTATGATTCTCGCATATTCTTGCGTATGATAGAAAATGGATCTTATATTTTGTACCATTCGCCGTGTTATAACGAGTTTAAAAATCACAAAGAATGAATATATTTCAGTTTCAATGGTAACTTTCCAAATATTAGAACCATTTATCAGTTAAAAATAATATTTATGTCAAGTGAATTATTTCGAGTCCTATACCAGGATGGCGCTAGAAGGTCACAGAATGTGGACCTCATTTAGCCCTACAACATATTAACATGTTCAATTGTCAAGGATGCCATGGAAGTGCTGTACTATGGAATTTCTTTATTTTATATCTTACTCCTGTTCAACTTTAGTTATTGCCCATTATTATCCAGTATTAACGAGGATTTTCTTTTATATTACAATTCTTTCTATGAGCTGTTCCTTTTCAAATCAATACAAGCTTGAATTATTGCCAGATCAAGAATTTTTTCTTCATCTTCATATTCAACTGTGAAGCCCTATTTTCCATTCGATCACTTTTGCACTCTCAAATATACATTACACAAATGAACGTCAGTGATGTCAAGGAAAATAATCAACAATAATTATAAAAAAAACAATCAAAATAATTTGATCTCAAAATTTATTGTTTTTAAAATATAAATTGACGATACAAAATTGATCATCAATGGCGATTATACTGATTGAGAGTGTCAACTTAGCTAATCAATGCTTTGATCATAAACATGATATTACAATGATTTTGGGCAATATTTAATATATAAGAGGGTCCGTGTATCCGAGTGGTCCCATGCACTTGCCTTTTACAGAATAACGACTCTCACCTCAATAAATTTGTACGTTTACTGTATATGCTGTGATGTAAAGAACAAAAAATTTACTTTATGTAATAGTAACAGGAATGGAAAATACAATATACCCTTTAGCCATGAATGGTAGGAACTAACTTTTATGTTTGAAATGTTTGCAGCAGGCCAGCTTGAAGGAGGGATGCAAGTTTGAATAAATGGGTACATATATGGATGTGTGTTGTACGCATTAGTTGTTTTATACTACGTTTCGTGAACATGTCAGCTTATTTTTACATGAAAACTAATTTTTTGAGGTCGGAATTTAAAAATCATTACAATTTTTACAATTCTTTTAAAATGCTTAATAAAATAAAGCTTTCTTTCAGAACTTGTCGACCCATGTCATCGAAAGTGACGTTATCTATGAATGTACAGATTATATGGAAGGAAACGTTAGTGGTGATGCTGGCGAACTCTCTGAAGAAGAGGTACGTGCTCACTGTCATCACTAGGAAGGGAGGAGTATAGAGTAAATTGCATTTTCATCTTTACACGTTTTTATATGGAAATAGATGTTGACAGAAGAAGGCATGATCAAACATAAATGAAATATCTCCATATGCCACTGTCATCACTGGGACGGGAGGAGTATAGTGTAAATTATTATATAAGCTTAAGACGTTTTGATATGGAAATAGTTATTTACAAAAGAAGGCATGATCCCCAAAAAATTAACATGTCTCCATATGCGAAACCTTTGGCTACGCTCCATGGTGTTCAGAAAATTTCACTTCCCTACACGTATGTCGTATGCTTGTTTTCATACCTTGTTTCATCTCGTTCGACACAAATCAAATTCTCTATCTGTATAGCTCTTGGTTTAGTCGTATTTTAAGTCCTAATTGTTCTCCAATATTTTGGTAGTTTTGTCTTAATAGTTCAGACAAACGCATTATTTCATACCAGCACTTATATTGAGACTTAAACATTCTAATTTTTTTCTTCTTCTTCTCTTAACTTATTGAAATAATATTAATTTTAAAAATATTAGAAAATTTGACTAATTAAACATTTTAAATTTAATCTCAGATATTTGATAAACAAATTCATTTTCAAAACGCGGAATTGACTCTGAACACATATTTTCACATTCTAACCTTTTTGTAATCATTTTGACTTTAGCAATGGCTCTGGTGGCATTGTTTCGCATTTCAACCCTATGATAATGATGCCTACATCATCCGGCGCGTCTTCAATTCTTAGATACAATAAACTCACGCCAAGATAAATATTTACGAAGTCTAGGTACATGATCTCATTGGTCAAACCTCGGTATTCACATTTTGTAACCCTTTTCCAAAAATTAACTATAGAGTGGAATCATTATTTTCTCTGTTATCTGATCGTAATGTTCAATTTAGAACTGAGCACCCCATTGTTTAAAATTGCTGAAAACGGTTTGATTCTGAATTAACATTTAAACGGCAATGAATTTAGTTAGATTTTGTGACAACTATGCATTTTATTTTTACATTTATGCATGTTTTTACCTGTGCGCTCATATCTCTTCATATAATGTAAGGGCCCTTGTATTCCATAAGCCCCCCATCCCCACCAGGGTGGGGTGGGGCATGGTCTAAGTGGATTGCCGTTACGGATCACTTACCTCTCACCTAATCCATGAGGGATGAGTCTTTGCTTGACTTAAGTGACTATGCAAGAAAGCCTGTCAGAGGCTTCCCTTGTTGTTTGATTCTTGTCGGGCACTGTCTCCACCACATGTACAGCCTATCCCGTGCTACGTTACACCATACAAATCCAAACCAAATGATATTCTAAGTTTCGGTAGTATGCTATTATTTGTTGCATATTAATCATGTTGATTTCTCTAACGTACTATTATTTGATGTATAATAATGTGGTTCTTTTCCGTAAAGTACTGTTATTTGATGCATAGTAATATTGTTATTTTCGGTCACTTACTGTTATTTGATGTATATTGATCTTGTTCTTCACGGTAGATTGCTTTTATTTGATATATATTAATTTTGTTCTTTTCGGTAACATACTGTTATTTGGTTCATGATAATTTTGTTTCGAAGTTGACAAAAAGAACATAATACTATATTTATACACAGATCTATACACTGTTCCCATTCATGATTAAAAGTTACTAGGATATATATATATATATATATATATATATATATATATATATATATATATATATATATATATATATATATATATATATATAAATATATATATATATATATATATATATATATATATATATATATATATATATATATATATATATATGTGTGTGTGTGTGTGTGTGTGTGTGTGTGTGTGTGTGTGTGTGTGTAGCCAAATCAGAAAATAATTGTTCTCAGACTTATTTGGAAGATAAACGTCAATGAATTCGACCTGCATATCCTAGATTCCGTGTGGTCTGCAAAACATTCAACTTGATAATCCGAGACTCCGTGTATCCTGCAAATCATTCGATCTACATATCCGAGATTCCGTTTAGTCAGCAAAGAATTCAACCTGCATATCGGGGACTCCGTATTGTATATCCATAAAAATTCATAATTTTCTCAATAAATCATAGGTGCACAATAGATACTCTTTCTTGAGATTATAACTTGCAGCTTTTATTCGTATTACTTTACTCCATGTAGTCTGCAACGCATTCGAGCTGCTTATCCGAGACACCGTATTGTCTCTCGATACAGGTCCCTAATGTTCTCAAGAAACCAGATCAACACAAATATACTCATTTTTGGGGTCATAGCTTTTAATCATTTGTGTAAAGTCAGAAAGTGAGATATATATATATATATATATATATATATATATATATATATATATATATATATATATATATATATATATATATATATATATATATATATATATATAGTGGAGCCTCGTTAATCCATACTCCGTTTATCCTGAAACCTCGCTATCCGGATATAATTCAACGGGAACAGAATTCCTAAACGTTAATTTGCTCCGTTCATCAAGAAATCCGTGTTCTGGATCCGGAAATAAAAATCGGGGACCAAAGTTTGAAATTACATTAAAACTTGTCTTAATAATCCAGAAATAATCTGTCCAAAAGTAAGAAAATTTGAAAAATCATATATGAAAATAGTGTCAGTAATAGTACAATAAACATAGTGAAGCCCTTGAGAAATTATGGCCACTATCAATAACTAAGTATCGTGACCATATTGTAACCAGCGATTTTTATAAATAATGTATGTGTTATCTAATCGCCGACGGGGTTGTTAATAATTAAATAAGCACACTGGGATCAAATCGTCCATGCTTTTTGACATAACATCTGGTAAATAAAATAAAATTCCCGTTAAGCCTCTTTGTTGTTTACCAATTGCAAGTAAACATCACAGTTTACTGATGGCTGTACAAATACAGTTGACAGACAGGGCTTCATTTCCGAATAAAATGGGGACGTCAATCATTAGTAACTGTAACAGCTGTAAAATACGGCTTATAAAAATGAGTGCGATTTATTAGTTTACCGTAATGCATTTAACTGCGAGATAACATATGGTAAATAAATTAATACATGTATTCATTAATTTATTTCAACCATAATTGAATATACAGTACATTACATTTAAAGCTAGCATATACATGTATTTATATACGATGTGATGATATCGAAAAATAAAAAAATTGCATGATTCAATTATCCGGAAAACTCGTAATTTCGGACATATTTACTGGGAACGATAATAATAAATTTATAAATCATATGTTTTTAATGAGACACTGATAGTTTCGTGGAATAGGATGTGAAACATTTATTGCTTGTATGGGCGTTCATCTGCATATACTGTGTGCAGGATTCGAATCTCTGCGTAGATTCGTCCACTTTTAAATACTTACATACAGTAGTAAATGTACTTTACACTTCGTAAACACTTACATATAGGTGTATATATACTTTACACTTCGTAAACATGTACCATTGCATCCAATCGGATGCACATTTGGTTAAATTAACACTGATATATACACCCTTCGTAGCATGCTTACGTCTTGATTGATTCGTATATATGAATTTGGAGACATGTTAGTCAGTTGCTTTCCGATTGATTTAAGTTATTTGACATTTGGCACGTAGTGCTGAGTATAACATTCTTTCAAACGGCTTCAGATCAAAACTTTAGGCCATGGACATGAGGATCTGATACCATGTACTTAGAAATAATTTTGTACTATGTAATTCATAAATAATCTCATTAGTTTAACGGTGTTGCTAAGGCACGATTCCCGGGGGTATTGGCTGCGGTTAAGTAAGAATATTCAACGCGTCCCCATATGCATCTTAACACTGAATTGCTTTTTATTATTCAACGACATCGTAACTGCGGTGCAACATTATATGTCATACAAAAAATGCAGAAAATCTTAATTGTCAAAAATTGGGAACTGCAAGAAGGAGAGTTGCTACTGTGAGAGAGAGAGAGAGAGAGAGAGAGAGAGAGAGAGAGAGAGAGAGAGAGAGAGAGAGAGAGAGAGAGAGAGAGAAGCTTTGACTCAAGTAAACATGTCACTTTTTATGCACTATGAACGTAGGGCCACGGACAGGTAAGGACAACTAGGACAAAATTCCAGGGGCACATAACACCGCCGTCGTTTTGAACGGCATTGTTTTCGCTTAGATCTCACTGGACAGTTTTAGGGGCAAATATTTATCCGACAATGACCTATAGCAGAAAAATGATAATAATATTACTTTAAATACACAAATAAAAAATAACTAATGAGTTTTGTTGAAATGATGCTTGTAAGATTTTGACTGAGGTATTAAAGTTAATTCATCACTTAATTGTGGCTTTTTTACTAAATCAACACTGCTCCCAACCCCTCATTTTTACATTCATTTTTTACAGGAAACAGCTATTTTGAATATTTTCCTGTGACAAAACAGCTAAAAGAATCAATATGTGCCCTATACATGAATAAAGCTCATTAGTGCTGTAACAAATTAGCATACTTTTCATCACCCCTCAAGGTATCACGGTACCAATTGTTTTTCCATAGACCTCAATGCTAATATTTGAAAAGATAACTATATTTTCTATCCTAATTTAGCATGCATCTCACACACTGTTATAGAGAACAATGTTAGATTGTCAATTTGACAATGACAAAACCAGGTACTCCATTGCATTTAAGAGAGATAACTCTGCTGGAACTAGACAGGGGTATGAGTTATCTAGTCACAACATACCTATTTTCAGTCATGTGTATTACATTTTCAAAAAATCATAAAAAATACAAAATTTGATCTATTTAGGAATTAGCATAAATTCACATGTTGCCAAGAGGCTAACCTTTTTTTTAAGCCTAACAGAAAGTACAACTCTTACATAATCCACCAATCAAAGCTCATGTTGTTGTTTACTTTGGACTGCAATGGACCCTACACCTTATGCACCGCCCACCTGGTCATGCGCAATTGGTACCGTTATACCTCAAACATCTAGATTTTAGATATTTACCTCTGTAGCAGACACGTAAATACGCAAGCCAAGTCGGCGGCTCATTTGAAGATCAAGTTACGCGTTTGATCTTCAATGCTAGTCTAACTGTGACAGGCAGTCACCAACAAGTCAACCAGTTTCCAAGCCTAACTCAAGTAAATCTAAACCACATTACAGATTTAGCTTATGTGTGAAATAAAAAATGCTAGGATTGTGATAATTAGGCTCATGCCTTCTACCTTAAATATTAGGGAGGTGTCAAAATGCGAAACTATCCAGCGAAACCTCTCTTAGGTCTCACTGGACATTTTTGGGGGCAAATTTTCACCATACGATGGCCTATTGCAGAAATATGATAATATTATATTAAAGATAAAAATTAAAACCAATGATTTTTTGTTGAAAGAATGCTTGTAAGATTCTGACTGAGGTATTATAGTTAATTCCTTAACTAGTGGTTTTATACTGAACCAACACGGCCACCAACCCCTCACTTAAACATTCAGTTTTGACAGGAAATATATATTTTTAATATCTTCATGTGACAAGACAGCTAAAAGAATCAATATGTGCTTCAAACATGAATAAAGTTCACTAGTACTGTAACAAATTAGCATACTTTTCATCACCCTTAAACATCTAGATTTTGTCATATTTACCTCTGTAGCAGACACATGTAAATACGTTAGCCATGTCGGCTTCTCATTTGCAGCCCAAGTTACACATTTAATCTACAATGCTAGTCCAACTGTGACAGGCAGTCACCAACAAGTCAACCCATTTCCAAACCTAACTCAATGTAAATGTAAACAACATTACAATTTAGCATTTGTGTGAATTTAAAAATGCTAGGATGGTGATAATTAGCGTCATGTCTTCTACCTTAAAATTTAGGGAGGTGTCAAATATGAAACTAGCCACTGAGACCATATTGAATATATTTTTTATATACAGGAGTCTTCGCAAATTGAATATATATCCTTTCTCCTTTGGGTATTATCCAATACCGATTGACCACAATACTTTGGCAACAATCATGACGCACACTGTTCTATCATTTTTAAATACAACCATGACAGCAGCATTAAGACAATTGCAACTAGTACTGTAACCTGAAACTGAATGTTTCAGACTCATCTTTTCATAATGGTATCTTTCAGTTTTCATTGATTTCTTTGGCCGTTTTTCCTTGCATTAACAATATTTCATCGTGATTCTCTTGTTACATGCCATTAAATCCCAATTAACAAGCAGCATTGTATTCAGTGTTGAAAGAGTATCAACCCTTGAGCGCAAGCGACTCCATACGGATAAAGCAGCTTGGATTACTGCGTAGTGTCCAGGTTTCATTCATTAATTAACCACGTGCAAAATGTTAAATATAAACACTGAAATATTCTTTAAATTGTGTTATTCCTCTAACATAACAGAATAGGTCAAATGCTTGCCTCTAACAACATAATCAGAAGGATATTAATAGAGTCATAAAAAATATTCTAGCCCGGGCACACTCAGCCACCTGATATCGGATCCAATATTTTTCAACAATCAGTTAATAGCATATTCACATATACGTACATGGTGAGGAGAGGGGATGGCCGCAACCCTGAATGTTGTAGTGTGTAAAATATCCTTAGTAAAGCAATGTAAAGCATTTTGATCGTACTTGCATCCGTAGTTGTCGAAAGAAAGTACACTTCATTCCCCAACCAACACATTAGGGTTCACACTGTGATATTAGTGTAAATACCAATATAAAAAAGGTGAAAAAGAAATTAAGCTTTCGATATTCTTTTGGAGATGAAAGGGTTCTTCGTAAATTGAAAATCTTTATCCTCTGCCCTTGTATATTTGTACATTGTATTTCTACCTCTGGTGTAAGTTTAAATGAGTGATACTAATGTGTTATTCTGGGACCGGTTCACCATCTGGCGTTGACATTTAAGATGTTCAACAGAAATGGCTGTGTGCATGCCATCTGAATTTGAATTTTTGTTGTTCCATATTACAGATATATTCCAGAGTCCATCTAGTTTTGATCTGGATCATATCTCTCCTGATCGTAGTACTGAATTCCTTAGTCATGGGCATCTTACTAAGTGCCAACAAAGGACACTCCAGGATGCATTTCTACTTACTCAACCTGAGCATAGCAGGTAAGCTAGGTGTTAATGCCTGTCTACAGTTAACGGAACAGCAAATTTAATCAAAAACATGTACATGCACAGATTTTGTTCAGACGCTTTTTGACAGTCTTTCATAGGCTGGATGCATTTTCTTGGCTCCTTTTTTCTTGTTGCATTCTTTGAAAATAAACAATGATGGGTGTGGTGGAGATTTGGCACATCAGTGTCTATATTATTTTGGTAATATTCGAATTTCATCAAAGGCAATGTATGGTACTCATCAATGGACCTGCCAAATAATCCAATAAATACAGGTGACCCATATACAAAGGTTCCACTAACTGGGCTATCCAAGGGTTAAGGATCGAAGTGTGCAAGGATTGGCACGCGAAATTGGAGCAGTGTCTAGAGTTATAAATAAAGAAGATGTAATAGGCAAATATATGTTTTAACTGACTCAGGTCATGTGATCATTGGTGTGGTCGTTGCGTATCGCGCAGTATCAGTCTTGTGTTTACTAATATCTGACATCAACAAAGCTGTAGAGAGAGATGACCATTAACCATGTATTTTTCAGGACATGATCGACTAACGTTGCGTCTTTTTTCGTGGTTTCTGTAGCAGCCAGGTGGGAAACTACTGCGCCAATTGTATTCAGACTTTATAGAAATTGTTTCTTAGAAGATGTTCAGTCAAAGTCTTGTTACTACTGACTTTCCTATAAAAGCTGTTAGACTTCCATAGCAACCATGTAGAAGTTGTTTTGTGGACGACTCCAAACTGCTGCATGGTAAGCGTGTCGAACACAGTTAGTATGAATATTTCTTGCAACACATTCTACAAAATTGTGTTGTCTGTTCTAGCGAGATTGTGTTTTTACTTTCAATGATAGCTGGAGGAATGTTAAGGTGATTGCATTCTTTTAAAGTCACTCAACCAGTATGACCGAATATTCTAGGGATGTTTCTTCCAACATATTCTACCAAACATTTATTGTCGTGTTCTCACTAGCATTTGTTTTAATTGTACAGCGATTTGATGAAAAGAGTATTTATCTGCTCCAACGCTTACTGGAAAATTAAATAAAACAATTTCTAAAGTATTTAATATGAAATAATTAACTACATTTCTATTTCGGTGTAGCTTTAGGGGTTTACTGTGCCAAATGGTTTAACGTCATTTGCCAACATGTACAAAATTCATTTCAAGGACAGGTATCTGCTTAATATAGCTTTGTGAACCAGATGAGCATGAGCAGTCTCAGCTTTACGTGGGTCTCGTGTTCTTTAATATCCTTCTCTTAAACAAATTCTAAATTCTCAGCTCATTAATGCATTCATTCAGTCGAAATAGTGCGAACAATCAATATCCAACTTAGTAAAATCATCCAAGCGTGGACAAGCAACTGTCATCCATTCAGCATATGTTAGCACATTATGAGGAAAGTACCGTGACTGAACACGTGTCGAATTCCATTTCTATGCTTAAATATATACCTGGTTCAGTGACGCATTTATCGTTTACATCACTTTGAAGCTAGTTATAAAAGATGCATGGATATGTGCCAACAAAAATAATGTTTCCATTAAACAAAAAAAACACTAACTTGTAACTGCCAGAAATATCGCTACAAAATGTTCACTCGATGGATATGACGACATACACCAAAAATGACTTCACTCCTTCATGCGATGTGATCATAAATCTGAAAAAATACGCCATTGAAACTGACTTAACCAGTGTATCTAGAATTAACTAGGAATTAAATTTTAAAAAATACATTATAAATACAGGCATCTGAGAATGTCTGAGATTCAACATTAACGTGCAATACAACGCTAACATGCAATACGATATTAACGTGAACTGAAACATTCACGTACAATACAATATTAATGTGCAATACAATACTAACTTGCAATACAACATTAACGTGCAATGCAACATGGACGTACAATACAATATTGACGTGAAATAAAACATTTACGTGCAGTGCAATATTAATGTGCAATACAACATTAACGTGAAAAAAACACATGTACGTGCAATACAATATTAACGTGCAATACAATATTAACGTGCAATACAATATTAACGTGCAATACAATATTAACGTGAAAAAAACACATGTACGTGCAATACAATATTAACGTGCAATACAATATTAACGTGCAATACAATATTAACGTCAAATAAAACATTTACGTGCAATACAATACTAACGTGCAATACAATATTAACGTGAAATACAACATTAACGTGAAAAAAACACATGTACGTGCAATACAATATTAACGTCAAATAAAACATTTACGTGCAATGCAATATTAACGTGCAATACAATATTAACGTGCAATACAACATTAACGTGAAAAAAACACATGTACGTGCAATACAATATTAACGTGCATTACAATATTAACGTGAAAAAACACATGTACGTGCAATACAATATTAACGTGCATTACAATATTAACGTCAAATAAAACATTTACGTGCAATACAATATTAATGTGCAATACAACATTAACGTGAAAAAAAACACATGTACGTGCAATACAATATTAACGTGCAATACAATATTAACGTGCAATACAATATTAACGTGCAATACAATATTAACGTGCAATACAATATTAACGTCAAATAAAACATTTACGTGCAATACAATACTAACGTGCAATACAATATTAACGTGCAGTACAACATTAACGTGAAAAAAAACCATGTACGTGAAATACAATATTAACGTCAAATAAATTATTTACGTGCAATGCAATATTAACGTGCAATACAATATTAACGTGCAATACAATATTAACGTCAAATAAAACATTTACGTGCAATGCAATATTAACGTGCAATACAACATTAGCGTGAAAAAAACACATGTACGTGCAATACAATATTAACGTGCAATGCAATCTAACGTCAAATAAAACATTTACGTGCAATAGAATATTAACGTGCAATACAATATTATCGTGCAATACAACATTAACGTGAAAAAAACACATGTACGTGCAATACAATATTAACGTGCAATACAACATTAACGTGAAAAAAACACATGTACGTGCAATACAGTATTAACGTGCAATACAATATTAACGTCAAATAAAACATTTACGTGCAATGCAATATTAACGTGCAATACAACATTAACATGAAAAAAACACATGTACGTGCAATACAATATTAACGTGCAATACAATATTAACGTGAAAAAAACATTTACGTGCAATACAATATTAACGTCAAATAAAACATTTACGTGCAATACAATATTAACGTGCAATACAACATTAACGTGAAAAAAACACATGTACGTGCAATACAGTATTAACGTGCAATACAATATTAACGTCAAATAAAACATTTACGTGCAATACAATATTAACGTGCAATACAACATTAACGTGAAAAAAACACATGTACGTGCAATACAATATTAACATGCAATACAACATTAACGTGAAAAAAACACATGTACGTGCAATACAATATTAACGTCAAATAAAACATTTACGTGCAATGCAATATTAACGTGCAATACAACATTAACGTGAAAAAAACCACATGTACGTGCAATACAATATTAACGTCAAATAAAACATTTACGTGCAATACAATACTAACGTGCAATGCAATATTAACGTGCAATACAATATTAACGTGCAATACAATATTAACGTCAAATAAAACATTTACGTGCAATGCAATATTAACGTGCAATACAACATTAGCGTGAAAAAAACACATTTACGTGCAATACAATATTAACGTCAAATAAAACATTTACGTGCAATACAATACTAACGTGCAATGCAATATTAACGTGCAATACAATATTAACGTGCAATACAATATTAACGTCAAATAAAACATTTACGTGCAATACAATATTAACGTGCAATACAACATTAACGTGAAAAAAACACATTTACGTGCAATACAATATTAACGTCAAATAAAACATTTACGTGCAATGCAATATTAACGTGCAATACAACATTAACGTGAAAAAAACCACATGTACGTGCAATACAATATTAACGTCAAATAAAACATTTACGTGCAATACAATACTAACGTGCAATGCAATATTAACGTGCAATACAATATTAACGTGCAATACAATATTAACGTCAAATAAAACATTTACGTGCAATGCAATATTAACGTGCAATACAACATTAGCGTGAAAAAAACACATGTACGTGCAATACAATATTAACGTGCAATACAATATAACGTCAAATAAAACATTTACGTGCAATACAATATTAACGTGCAATACAATATTATCGTGCAATACAACATTAACGTGAAAAAAACACATGTACGTGCAATACAATATTAACGTGCAATACAACATTAACGTGAAAAAAACACATGTACGTGCAATACAGTATTAACGTGCAATACAATATTAACGTCAAATAAAACATTTAGGTGCAATGCAATATTAACGTGCAATACAACATTAACGTGAAAAAAACACATGTACGTGCAATACAATATTAATGTCAAATAAAACATTTACGTGCAATGCAATATTAACGTGCAATACAACATTAACGTGAAAAAAAAACACATGTACGTGCAATACAATATTAATGTCAAATAAAACATTTACGTGCAATACAATATTAACGTCAAATAAAACATTTACGTGCAATACAATATTAACATGCAATACAACATTAACGTGAAAAAAACACATGTACGTGCAATACAATATTAACGTGCAATACAACATTAACGTGAAAAAAACACATGTACGTGCAATACAATATTAATGTCAAATAAAACATTTACGTGCAATGCAATATTAACGTGCAATACAACATTAATGTGAAAAAAACACATGTACGTGCAATACAATATTAACGTCAAATAAAACATTTACGTGCAATACAATATTAACGTCAAATAAAACATTTACGTGCAAAACAATATTAACGTGCAATACAACATTAACGTGAAAAAAACACATGTACGTGCAATACAATATTAACATGCAATACAACATTAACGTGAAAAAAACATGTACGTGCAATACAATATTAACGTGCAATACAATATTAACGTCAAATAAAACATTTACGTGCAATACAATACTAACTTGCAAAACAATATTAACTTGCAATACAATATTAACGTGCATTACAATATTAACGTGCAGTTCGTGCAGCAAAATATTAACAGATAGCACTGCCTGATAAAACACTAGGATGTTTTTTTTATCTGAATGGAAATAAAATAAAGAATATAGGTCTTTTTCCAAAGAATGATTCTTGACGTCAAAAAGACAGGACGAGCAAAGGTATCATAACGGTTGTCATTTTAAAATGTGTTAATTAAACGAAACATGACAGTAATGTTACTCGCAGTGTCTGTAACCATTTGTCTTGTGGTGTAAGTCCAAAATCATTTTACTGAAATTGAGACGAATATGAGGAATTGAAAATTAAAGTCTTCTAGATATATCATTTTAAATATAAAAAATCCAGACCAGGTGACTGAATGACTTATAAATTTTTCTAAGTATTTTTTTCCTTCTTAATAATACTGACACTAATGAATTGCTAAGTCAATGGTATTGGATGTTATTTATCATATAAATGACCGATGCTTTGCTAGTCGTCCTTGATATGTTGTGTTAAATTTTCCAGCTTTTTTTTAATTGTATATTTTACTTGTTGTGAACTTTGTTTTAGATATTTCAGTAATTTTCCGACATGCATGCATGCATGCATGCATGCATGCATGCATGCATGTATGTATGTATGTATGTATGTATGTATGTATGTATGTATGTATGTATGTATGTATGTATGTACGTACGTACGTACGTACGTACGTATGTATGTATGTATGTATGTATGTATGTATGTATGTATGTATGTAGGTAGGTAGGTAGGTAGGTAGGTATGTATGTACGTATATATGTAGGTACGTATGTATCTATGCATGTATGTATGTAGGTAAGTAGGTATGTTCTAAAGGTGTGTGTGTGTGTGTGTGTGTGTGTGTAGGAAACAACTAGGCGTTCATACTGGAATAACCATCTTTTTTCAGATCTTTCTGTCGGACTATTTGGTGCTGTCATCGATGGATTTAGAGGGTTATCAGATGAGGCATGGATGTTAGGAAAATCACTTTGTAAAATTCACCAGTTTCTGAAAGATGTTTCTATTTTCGCCTCCATCTACATCTTGGTTATGATGAGCATTGACAGAGCCATGATTGTAACCAAACCTTTAAAATGTTTTAAGACAGGTACAAGAGAAAGAGTAAAGCAACATCGTAACAAGATAATCCAAAGATATATCACGAACACGTTGATTTAACCCTCTCTCGTCAACGAGCATCTATACTATCATCCTTAATATCTTTCATCAAAGTTACATTGCTTAAATAATTTTATTTCTGCTCTATAACATGTTTCAAGGAATTAGAAACTCACAATTATTTATCTTTCAACTACATAACATGAAACAAACCATCAAGAAAAGAAACGTCACTAGCAAAAAAAAAGCATCATAATATAAAACGTCACTAGCAAATAAAGGCATCATAAGAGAAAACGTCATTAGCAAATAAAGGCATCATCAGAGAAAACGTCATTAGCAAATAAGTCATTAGAAAATAAAGGCATAATAAGAGAAAATGTCATTAGCAAATAAAGGCATCTTATGAAACAAATATCCTTAGCAGAAAAAAGGCATATTGGGAGATTAATCTATAGCAAATAAAGGAATAATGGGAGATAATCTATAATAATTAAAGACACGAGAGAGATAAATCTATAGAAAATAATGGAATAATGGGAGATAAATCAATTTGCATGTTAAATGTTTTCTAAAATAATGTTTGATAAGAAAGCTTTCAAGACCTTTATTAATTCAGTGATTTATATAAATATATTTTCAATACAACTAAACCAGGATTCTGGATGGGGCTTTATTTATTTTCGAATTGTTTTTGTTGTTGTTGTTGTTGTTATTATTATTATTAATATTTTGAATACATCATTCGTCATGAATATGTTACAGAGATTCTGATTAACAGATTACTGTTAAGACATCGTGGACTGATGTTCACAAGTACTTTCATGCTATTGGAGGACAATCGCATATGAGATCAGTATTTTCCAGACTTAATTTCTTGTCATTCCAGGAAGAAGGTACCGTTGGCTGGCGATTATCTCATCCTGGTTTATTGCTACTTTTCTCTCCATTCCATCAGCGGTATTATACGAAACTATTGACATGGACAACGGAACACAAGCATGCCACATACATTTTGACGATGGGAAATGGTGGAAGGTCTGTAAACTTTTAAATTATTTCAAAACTATGATGTGTGTGTGTGTGTGTGTGTGTGTGTGTGTGTGTGTGTGTGTGTGTGTGCGTGCGTGGTGTGTATGTGTGTTTCTGAATCATTCATGTTTACTGTCACATCCAAAGCAATAGCAAAGGGCATGAACTAAAGATACAGTTCATTTTCATTTTTCTGGTTTAGCTTTAATGCTGCATTCTCTGGAATGCAATCAACATTCTACAGCGCACAGCATATCTTCAGGAAAAATTATACAGAAAACATTTTCTTTATGACTACAATGAATTCAGCAACAAACTCCATGGCTCACTTAGTGTAATGACACATAGAAGAGATCATAAAAACTGAACTTATTCACAAAATTAGAATTTTTGGTGTTACTATTGCAACACTGTTTCAGAGCTTTAAAGTTTGGTTACGTTATCTCCAAAGTAGTCTGTTCCCGATTACAGTGTAGCTTAGTAGACAGACGTCTTCGTTAAATGTTATGTGATTGATTTCGTGACAAACCGAGTTCTAATACGACCGCTCCGGTGGCCTAAGTGGTGGGAGCGTCTGCCTCGGATACGGTAGGTGGCGGTTTCGAACTCCTGGCCGAATTATACCAAATAGTTATAAAATGATACTAAAAGCTTCCTCGCTTCGCACTCAGCCTTAAGAGGTTAGGGCTAGGAATGGTCGGTCTGGTATGTCACGATAATATAACTGGGTTAGACTTGATGATACGTGTTTGCGATTTATTGACCCAGTGTCAGGCATCACACTGTGTTGTTCGTCCGTCGATTCGTCGAGGACCTCTCTATTTATCCGAAGGTTGTAAGGGCTGCTTTTGTTCTGTGCGTACGCAGGTGGCTGATGAGGCTAACCCTTACACGGAATGTTCGTTTGCATAAGAGACAGGTGATGATCGGGACAACTCCAGAAGGATTGCTTTTCTGGCTTGCTTCTTCAACTCTGCAGCTACTGTCCTGCTAGATTCGCACAACTTGGAGAATATGTGCACAGAGGAACGCCAAGTGACTCGATCACTTGCCGTTCGCTCCCATGAAACAGGGTTTATATTGAATGTTTTCAATGCAACTTTCAGATTGTCTTTGAAGTGTTTCTTTTGACCTCCGTGGGATCGCTGTCCGTGCTGTAGCTCGCCATATAAGAGTCTCTTAGACAACCGGTGGTCTGGCATGCGTACAACATGTCTCGTTCAGCGTAACTGGTACTCTATCAGGATGGTATGCATGCTGTGGAGACCTGCTTGGGCGCTTATCTAAGTGTCTGGAACATTGTCATACCACTGTGGTTACGATGGATGGCTCAACATGAATGAAGGGCAATTCCGGATACTGTAACAGTGTTCAGACCATCGGTGAAGAATCCTCTCTTTGTTGGTTATTAGTGTGTTCCCTTCTGCACTGTGAAGGGTGGGTGGAGAGGTGATCTAGAGGATGTAGGTCCACACACTTCTTTCAGGGCATTGTAGAAGTTCGTCATGTCATGTTGGTACGAATAGCACTGGATCTCATCAGCTCTATTGCTCAATCATGTGTCTTGCATCTGTGGAAGCTTCTGCTGTATAGATCTGCGCATGTCATTGTACGCATCTTCCTTGGATTTGTTGAGTTAGGTTTGAAGAAGGCGGTGTTTCTCATTCAGCAACTGCTTGATCTCGTCGCAGTTCTAATCAAACAAGTGTTGATGCTTTCTTGTTGATAGTCCTAGGATTTCCAAAGCTGTGTTGTAGAACAGCTATATGAATGCCGCCCAGTCGGTCTCCACATTCTGATTGTGGAGAGCGGTGTATTTCAGACGTTCTTCTAGGCATCCACGATGGACTGTTTGGTACTGGTGCATTTCAGCTTGGTGATGTTCAGTCGTTTAGAAGCCTTCTTTGCCTGTGAGAGTCTTCCCTAGCTCTCCATATCAGGCAACGTGATCACGGCCTACAATTGCATTGAAATCGCCAAGAATGACGAGTATGTCTGCCATTGCAACGTCAGCAATGATGGAGTGAAGATCCTCATAGAACTTGACCTTCACTTCATCTGGGTTTGTCATGGTTGGAGCATAGCAACTGATGATGGTAAGGTGCGTTTTTCCAGTCAAGAGGGGAAGTTTATCGTCATGAGTCTGTCGTTTACTCCCTTTTGAGGTCCAGCCAGTTCGCCAATCAGTGCTATCTTCACTGCCAATCCGACAGTAGCCTCACAGCGCTGTTCACTTCTTCGGCCGCTCCAAAAGAAAGTGTATCCGGGGCCCCTTTCACAAAGTTCGCCTTATCCCGCAATCCGGGTCTCGTTCAAGGCAGCAATGTCTACGTTGTATCTGGTGAGTTAACTGTTTTAAAAAAATGGTGAATCCAAAAATAAGACTTTCTGGAGATAATAATAATTAATAATACTAATAATAATAATAACCATTTTTTAAATTATAATTCAGAATATGTTATTTTGGGTTCGTGGATGTAATTGTATCTCATTGAAATTACTTGAAATTTGAGCGCACATGTCTTTTCCCAGATCGGCAAAATAATTAATGTTTGGTTTGTCATCCAATGCAATCATATATTGGAACAATATATGACAAACAATAACTTTTACATACATCAGATCTTGATCGCCTTAGTTAACAAACTCAAACCTGATAATTATTAAATTGTTCCACTGTACCTGTTATTGTCTGTTATATACTCACTGATTTATGGGAATTTTAAAAAGTGTACCACAATAATGTGTATTTTTTATATCTTACAACACCAGAAATGTATTACTTTCTTTTTTTTCTCTCTCTTTATCTAGGTTCTACTTATGATGTATTTTCTCTTCGTGTTTATTATCCCCGTCGTCATGATCATCTCGAGTTATGTCGTTTTGGTATTTGTACTGTGTAGGAGGTACAGATTACAACGGATATGTAAGTAAAAATTTGGGCTTAAATTTTATGATCTACATCAACCACTGTATGATTGGGGGCAAGCATGCATGTACACTGAAATAAATGGGGTACACCTTATTACATTAACGCATCCTCATATCCAGCAAAGATGCCATGGCATTGATGAACATTTAGAGAGAGAGAGAGAGAGAGAGAGAGAGAGAGAGAGAGAGAGAGAGAGAGAGAGAGAGGGGGGGGGTGGGGGAGAGGTGGGGAGGGAGTTACTAGGTTTGCTACCTAGTTTTGAGAGACTCCTCATAACGAAAATGTTCCTTGTCGCCAACACAGCATCGCTTATAGCTTGAGGCGGTGTTTTATGGAGTGGCCAGCTTTGTTCAAGTGCAATAATAATAATAATAATAATAATAATAATAATAATAATAATGAGGAATTTGTATATCGCCTAATCTTTAGAAGCTCTAAGCGCTTTCCAACATCTATAATGATATGACTACAACAAAACAAAACGAAAGAACAACAAACAAAAGATACGAACACCCTAAATTTAAAAAACATAACAAATGCTGAAAATATATAAGGTAATAAACATTATTAGGTTTTTAAGTTTCTTCTTGCAGTCGAAAAGTTGTGTTTTAAGAACACCCTTGAAAGGGATCACTATGCCTTTGTGTCGAATTTCAATGGACAATTCGTTCCACCTTGCTGGGTCATGGTATGCAAAAGAACGTTGCCCATATGACTTCATTGTCTTAGTGGGAATAAGGAGTATACGACTGTCAGTAGAGTTTGTATCTGGATCGAATTGATAGCCGGTGTAGGGTACAGAACAGCGGGCAGGTGTGCTCTGATCGTGGTACTCTAAAGATGATCCCAGCAGCTGTGTTTTGAACTTTTTGAAGTTTCTGGAGTAGATTTTGAGGCGAACCAGACAGGATTGAGTTACGATATTCCAGTCTTGAAAGTACTAATGAACACACAACTGTTTTAGTGGCATCAACTGAAAGATATTTGTGAATGGAGCTGATCCGTCTCAGCTCAAGATATGCAGCCTTGCATGTGTTTGTGATATGTTGGTGCAATGTGAGAGTACTGTCCAGAGTACTGTCCAGAATAACACCTAGGTTTGGTACTGACTGTGTGAATTTAATGTTGGTGTTACTGATATTTATTCTTTTAGGTAAAGGATGTGAATGAGAAGGTCTTTGTGTTGTGATCAGAATACATTATTCATCTGCAGTCAGAGTGAAAGGTCCACATATATACCATTTGTCAGCTAATTCAGGAGATTTTAAAGTCGCTTTGTTACAGTGTGTAAAAATGTCATTGTTTCTTTGTGCGATTTTCTCCAGGAAACTTACAGATTTCACGGGACCTGTACTTGTGCCTTGTACATGTATTCTCGAGAATTGTTTCTTCACGTTTCTGATCAACACCGTCGTGGTGATTGTTTTCAGTTTTGCATTTTACATTGAATTAGCATGTCTTTGGCTTTGACAATGTTAATTTATTTCCAATATCCTTTAAATTTACATTTATGATGGCACGAACATTTTTCAAGAATTCTTCAGAGTTTCCTGCTCTTGATCAGCCAGTAATTTGTATGACTGTGGAGGATCAGAATTTGGTTGGGCCTCAGCGAAAGATCTTTTTAAGTGGCCACTCCGTTCATCTAGTGTGATTGTGTTAAAGTCCAGATTATGTTGATTGCTTTCAATGCATCATGCTTTAAGAAAAAAGAAAACTATTCGTCGCAAAACAGTTCTTACACATTGAAAGTTCATTTTCAATTACAGGTAAAGAAGACAAATTATCTACAATATATGCTCCATATATTATTTTTGATTTATTACGTATGTATGCAAAACGGTAACAATAAGAATTTGTATTCTTCAGCATTTAACATATTCAACTTTATACACAAGATTTATTTTGTTTGAAAAAAGAGTAGCAACGAAAAGTAATGTTATTTCGTTTTTGTTTTAACGAAAATGACCACACATTTGAATAATAAATGAACTTAAGAAAAGAATTTGTTGTATGGACTATTACATACTGTTATATTCAAAGGGGTCTCTTTAGAGAGCGAATCAAACACTCGTCTGGATTCGGCTTGAAGTCCATTGTTTTTCACTTATTTCTAAGGACTTCTCGACAACAATCATTGTGAGCTGGAAGTATTAATAACGCGTCTAATTTATAAATAATTTTCCTGTAATCAATCAATGACCACAAAATATCCCAACTTTACATTTACATTGCAACTGCACAATTGCATGGCAACCTCTCAAACGGCATGGCATCTCCTTGTTAAAAGTTCGAAACGTAACGTCAATAATTAAATACCATAAAATACAAATCACAACACTATTACCAAATACAGGGAACCCTGTTATTATTGTATCCCTCTGTCAATCGAACCATGATTTCCAGCCTCATTTCACATGTGACTTTACACCGTATTTAGCATCTTGCCAACAATACTTTCTCAATTATTTCACTGTGCAAAATATCAGTTCCTATCACAAATATTTCACATTGAAATACAATAATAGTCAATACCTTTAAATTTAAATAGGAACTACTTGGCTAGTGTCCACTTATATGGCTCTCACTTCTAATCAACAAAGACACTAAACCATGACATCATGAAACCTTTTCAATGTAAACGCTTGTGACGCTAATTACTCGGGCTAAAAATTATTTCCCCAACACTGACTTCCCATAATCAAACAAGTAAGCACACAAAATCTAATAAATCTATAAAATGGAGACCAAAATTAAAATGGTTTAATACAATAAATTTTAATTGACACGGAGTCGCCCTGGTGGCGGTGGTGATGGGTTAGCATCATAGTACTTTCATATAAAAAAAGAGTGTCATATGTTAAATTTTCAAGATTTATCCATTAAATATATCCTTGTTGTGGTATTAGCAAAATTAGTTCAATATTTGAGTAATGGTTTCATAAATGTGTGGGTTTGGGTGAAGAAGGTCAGATTCGTACTACCCATCACACACACACACACACACACACACACACACACACACACACACACACACACACACACGCATTGCTTTATTTCAATCGCTTTTAATTCATCTTCAGATAAAATCTTAGTATATGCCACCCACCCCTTTTCAACGCTGTTATTAGTATTGTTGTGCGTGCCTTGAGTGACGGAGGTCATGGGCTGCTCGAAGGATTCAGCGTTGGATGTTCTGTTTCATTTTAAGTTCTAAAAATCTATGAAAGTGTCATTAAATCCATCTTCATCTTTCTCTAGGGCTGCTGCTAATTATTTTACCTCATTGTCATCTTTTTGGTTCGAAAAGTAGCAAGTGTCCCGCTTAATTTGATTTTCGTAAAACTTTCTCGAATTACAAAAAGAAAGCACAAATGGATTTCAATAAAATATTAAGTCTGTTTACTGATAGATTTAGTTCATCGTAGGATCGAGTGAACAATCGAAGGCAACGTCTTGTACGATTGCATAACCTGTTTCTTCGGTTCGCTCTACTTCCACTGTAGATGTTCAGACTCCTGGGTCTCAGGAGAGTCTCAGGATACTATCAGAATTGATACGTCGCATGATTACGTCACAGGATTGTACGTCCCACTACACTTCTCTCTATACTTCTCAGTACATGTCATAGAATCGATACGCCACAGGATTGCATCACAGGATTATAAGTCTCAAGAGCTATTTTCTCCCTTTACTTTCAACGTTCCTTCCTCTTATCTTCAAATTAGTCCGTCGGATGTATTCGACAATAGTCCCCTTTTGACAATAGTTTTTACGAGGGAATTTAATTTCTTGCAAATCCACCGGAGCTAACTCTGGTTTCTCTTGCAGAAAAGCTTAGACTGATTAAAATGTTCGATGTGGCGATATTGAAACCGAGGAAATTGTGTGTGGTAAACACGCCTCTCAATGAGCGTAACAAATCAGAGTCAAATATATCTGCCGCCTTTTTCAGAGGCGCTAACGTCGAGGTCAGCTTGCCCTGATAGTTTGATAATTACAGAGTTTTGCACTTTTTCATTTGTGACGGCTTTACCATGAAAACAAAGTTTACCATGCCCCTAAAAGTCTATTTTTCAGCTGTCTAAACAAATGCTTAATTAAGAATAACATTCTCCCCTCGAAAGGACATTACTGAACATGGCAGTATGGTGATTGATACGCACCTGTTCTCCATAAATATAATTATTGGTTATATGGTCTCAACTAATGTATTCTTTTTGATCGCCATAAATTTTCCCCTTCGCATTCATTTTATGTTTATTACAGTCTAAATTTAGGAAATGAGCAGGCGGAACTGAAAAGTCAAATTGACGTGAATTCTTATGTTCAGTCTGTTATTCGTATTAAAAACAAGCATACCGTTGTCATACTGTGCTCTGTACACAAATACGAAAATGAATAGTACTGGCGAAAACAAGTAACGTCATAATAATTGACACGATGGTCTGTTTGAAATATAGCGCAAAAGCGACACCGTGCAATAATCAACAGTTAATAATAGAAGAATAGGTGAAAATTCTATCTCGTTTGGGATCAGTACTTATTTCTTGGAATGCTGAGGATAATGCATATTGTAAGTTTCCGTTTCATTTCAATGATGCATTATGACACGATAACATCACGTTTACTAGAGACGAAGAGAGAGAGAGCCTAGAAAAATGCGATTCCGAGGAAATTTCCCGATGTATTTTGCTTCTATCCATGAGACATATAAAAGATAATAACTGAAGACAGCTAGAGAAATTGGAATGTTGTAGCAAGGATTACTAGAATGTTGTTAAGCTAGTTTTAGGTGATGGTAGCTTGGTGTTCAGCATGAATGAAATTGAAAAGTCCAATAGTCCAATAGACTATGCAATATGTCCATCTACTTTTAAAAAATGAGTTTAAACTTTTCTTGGATAACTCTTTAACAAATTAAAACTCATGTGCACATGCCAACAAAAATTAAGTTCTCCACATATAATTGCTAACCACAATGCCGAATCTGTGAACAATACTATCCTGACAGCTATAATGCATATGCAACAATCATTCATTTACATTGTGGAGATTCTGCACCTTTACGAAATACCGTGCGCGATGAAGGTAACCATCGGCTAAACCAGGCAACAAACAATATTTGGTTTCCGATAATGACTGGACATTAAAACCCAAAACAATGACAAAAAAATCATCGTAAAGAAGTTTGGAATGTATCCGCTGAGATACATATCGAAAGAGCACCCACTGAACACATGGTTTAAAATATGGTTAACGACAGACTGTCTGTGTGCCTGCCAGCCATCATGCATCTGTCATACACCATTGTACTGCTAATATCAATAGCATGTACACACCTTACGATAAGCGTTCAAACTTTGTAAATTTTTTATTGAAATAATATTTCGATTACTTATGTCATCGTACATTATGAATGTGTCCGTTTTAACAGTATACTGATAAATATAGTCAGGGTCGATATTCATATGGTTTTATACCGGACCGTAGGGTTTTCGTCTGGTCTCCCTCTTTCTTGTGATAATCATTCTTTTTTGGTAGGTGTTAGTATTGTCAAGGTTAATTGTTGTAAATTGTGTTTGCTTTCATTGTTAATTGTGGTAGATTGTAGTGGATTGTTATACATGTATATTTTAATGGATTGGCATAGGTTATGGTAAATCGTGATGCCCGATTCCTTCTTATTCTGTATCAAGTTTTAGCAAATTTAGTAGGTAGGTAGACCTCTCACATATTTATTATCTTTACCTTTGGATCAATCGTTCTGCTTTTACTCTTCAATCTATTTTTTATCCTTTCTATCTTCAGCAGCGACAAGGAATGGTTCTGTTAGATCCAGTCGAACAGTGAAACAAAGCAATTCTTTCATATTTAATAGCGGAATTTCCAGATCGAAGTTCAGGAGCATTCAGCTGACATTGGGAGTTGTCTCAGGTTGGTCCATTATTGAATATGTATTATTACAACTCTGTGGTCTTAAAATAAGTAATAGAAACGAGCGAAACCAACAAAGTGAAAATGTAAAAGTAACTTAAATCCCTATTATCCTATAATTTTTAACACAAGTCCTAATGAATAAAGATCTGAATAAACTTCAGTTATTTTAAATAAATTCCAACTCTGAAGGTGTTGATGTGCTGGTCGTGGCATGCGGTCTTTAATATATTAATGTACCAGGGACCTGAATTGTAATGGTACTAATAGTCTTTTGTTGAATCACAGTAATACAATCCAAGGTTTCCTTGCTTGAAATCACTGTAATTCACTGTTAATGTTTCTGCCCATGAGTATAATAGAGCACTTTGTATCTCCAGAGACAAATAATTTAAGATTAATAATTTCCGGCCCAAATCAAACAATGAACACCAAAATAATTCGGCCTAATATCTTCTAGCACGAATGAATAATTTCTAGATAAATAAGATTATATTTTGTTTTAAATATAAGAGACAAAAGAAGAGCCATGATGTAAGACAAAGTTTCATTTCCAGAGCAATTCAATGTAAAATTAGACAAGGTTTGTTACTATAGTTATGATAAAGAATATGGTAAACACAATGTCCTTGACTCAGACCAAGACAAATATGTTTACTTCTATTAATAATATTCCTGATATGAAACCTACACTCTTAGAAAATATTATCTATGCATTAGTTGTTTACAGAATAAACAATAAAGATCAGCGGCGAACTTCTGCCTAGCCAAACCAAGCAGCTGCCATGGGTCCCAACCTCGGAGGAAACATTTTCATATGATTCATATTTTTATTTGAATTTCTTGCTTAGAAAATGCGATGCATGTCATTGCCTGTCCTAATAAATATGCCAATTCTTTTGCAGGATTTATAATCTGTTGGAGTCCATATTTTGTATACAATATGCTAGTTGTGTTTGGTGTCATAAAAGAACATAACATACAGAAGCCAGTAATGATCCTAGCCTACCTACACAACGTGGCCAATCCAATAATATATTTCATCTACCACCGTACCCTTTCAACTAGACTAGAAAGCTCACCTTCCCTTGAAAAAACACAGAGTCAGAACTCTACGGTACGGCTCAGGAAGACGACAAAGGAAAGATCTTGTCAGGACGATGAAAAAACTCAGTACAACCGAATCGAGGGTTAGATTATAAAATTGGAAGCTCTTACTGCGACATGGACAGAAACAACAACCACCCACCCACCCGCACCCCACCCCAAACACACACCCGTCGAATAGAAAGACTAGTTACAATGCAAATCTGAGAAACACACATCAGAAAGTCCTTGCCATCAAAACGATCGGAAAAAGTAGTTTTAGAAAGATAAATAAATGCAAGGCATGCCATAGACTATTATGTCCTGACTGAATGCGCTGTTGTACATTTCACTCACATACAACCGAATTATTAGGCCATTAACATATCTTGCAGTTTTGCTAACCAAATACAATTTATATGAAGACAAAGACAGAAAAAATATATACATGATGTAAATATGTACCATGTTTCTGAAATATGTGGGGAAAGAAGTGTTGGGTAATATTTGTTCTCTAAATATATTGCCAGCATTAATTAATCTGCACAACCTAGGTCCCATTATTAATGACTGTTTCGAGGGTAAACACACTCCATATAAATGCATAACATGCTTTCTATCGTTGAATTTCCAAACACAAAGACGGATTTTGACATTCATTGCGGTGATGAAACCTAATTTAAAAGATAAGGAACGTTACAAAATCTAATCAGAGGAGAGGTGATCGTTCGAAAAGAAAATGGTTTCTTATCCAAACACCAGCAGCGATTTTTCTCACATGCTCGTGGAACACTATTTAATACTTTATTCCTTGGAAATCCATTCAAATAGAACGATGTGAACTGAAATAAATTCTAGTGCAAACGTTATTTAGAATTAGGGGCCTTTAATATCTAATGTCTAAATATCACAAACTTTCATTTTTATATACCAATATTCTACAGTATGTATGTATGTATGTATGTATGTATGTATGTATGTATGTATGTATGTATGCATGCATGCATGTATGTATGTATGCGTGTCTGTGTGTGAAGAAGTTGCAGCAATGAAGTGACCTTCAATCGTTGCTGAATCAAATTGTAAATAAATGATACCTATGCCCAATTTATTTAAGATGTGTTTGTTATATATTTATGAAATCTGGTCTACAATTAATGCAAACTCATCTTACAGATTAATTGGGATGGAGGAATACTATAATACAATTGTTTCTTTTCATTAATTTGTCTTTTAAATTGCATTCATTAGAAACATTTTCTCGCCTTACCTTACCTTCTAAAATTTCTTAAATTACACGTTTCACTCCTTGTCCATTCATCTTTGCTAGCCAAGGTCCCGATAACCCTATCTACACCTTGGCATATCGAGTAGATATGTCAGAGCTTTAGGTCTGTAAATTTCATTGGCAGCGGAGGCGAGCCACATCATCCAATCAAAATTAAGTTGCTCAGATTTGAACACCGTTCCAACGTGATCGAAACAATCAAAAGAGCACACAACTTGGACTGATAAATAAGCACTTGTAAAGTGCCAGTCCGTGTTCGCACAAATACCTTTCACTCAAATAGACCTGTAATGGCTTCCCTCTTGTACATAGTCATATTTCTGATGTTAAACGTACACAGTTTATCTTTTAGGTCAATTGTCACCACCTTTCTCGGCCAATGTACAATACACAACGCTGTTGGTTAGTTGGAATTACATACTATTGGAGGCAACACATGTAATCTAATAGATGTCGTTAGGACAAAGCACCGATATAGCTGTTCGATCCGTCAAAGTGTAGATAGGGCTATCGGGACCTTGGCTGGCGAAGATGCTATCCATTAGCAGTACTTCACTTTCTCTTTCTTGGTGTAATTGAAATATGCATTTTGGCCAATGCCGTTATGTTGAAACAAGTTCTAATTACAAGTTTAGGCAACCGATTGCAAATCTTAATGTTCTACTTTTATATAAAGATCGCATAAATTACTTGTTAACTGTAATTTATTTAATAACATGTCGATATAAAGTTCTTGCATATTTTCCCCCCGAAGAATCAATATAAAAATACCTGTAAAAACTGCTCGGGTTATACCATATGATCAATAAATTAGCAAATATTTCGAATTTGACATTGATTTTAATGTAGCTGAAGTACATCTAAAATACATTATGTATGTACTTGACCTTGTCTAGGTAATGTTTCCACTTCTAAAACATCGCACAGACTTTAATAGTAATTCCTTGCTTCTCAATAGCTCAGTGTGTGTGTGTGTGTGATTAGAATTTGTAACGTAGCTTTAACAATTTTTCAGTTTTATTCCTCACGATGTCTGCAGTGAGACAGTTTATAGTAATGTCTAGCACTGGGGCAACATGCCGCAGACATGTAGCGTGATGTCCCACCCAGTCACATTTTCCTGACACCAGGCCGACCAGTCCTAACAAAAACCTCTTAATGCTGAGCGCCAAGCGAGGCAGCTGTTAGTACCATTTGTGTAAGTCTTTCTTTGGTATGACTTGGCCGGGGATTGAACCCACTACTTCCCGCTTCCGCGGCGGATGCTGTAACCACTCGGCCACCATAGCGGTCTCTCAATAGATCAAGTAAAACTGTAAATTTTTGAATACTTTAAATGTTCACCATTAAGGTTTACCACATGCGGTGAATATTCAATGTTATTTATCGAAATTTAAAAAATGATATCAATGCATGCGGAATAAAGTACTTTTCTAAATGTATAAAAGGAGATAGTATTAAAAGAGTACAATTTGCAGGTAAGGTCTCCGCCTGAGAAATTGCTAAGATATACCTGGATATCAAAAATAGGTGAAAATCAAATGACATGTACAGGATAAAGCGCAATGCTGAAGTTTCTGGTATATATTTGCTGGTTAACAAATATATATGAGGTTATGTTGAGATGACGATCAGATTAACCTTGTTTGAAATTGTATGAAGTACGTGATTGTCTGGCATTGCAAAGTACGAGAAACACTTCATCTGAGTTGATTAAGGACAATCAACAAGTGAAGATTCCCACTTGATGAGGGAATTACAACTTGCGAGCAAACATGGAGACAAAAAGGAAACCAACACATTGCTGTTTTGTAAAATTATTGAAGCTAGTATTAAACTAAACAACCTCGAATTAAATGGAAAATACTACCTTCAAATTAATGATACCGCAATGGGCACTTAGATGGCCATCTCGAATGCGGATATTTTCATGTGCAAACTGGAAAGGATACTCTTAAAACCTCAGTGTCATAAATTAAACTTCAGTGACTATGTTACACTGACGACACCGAAATGAAGTATCAAAACGATAAAGGAAAGATATACGTTTGTAATAATATAGCAAGCAAATTCCATCATTCAGTGAAATTTCGTTGCAGAAATATAAAATGCAAACCATGTGTTTTGGACACAACAACAAAATGATTGAAAACAAACTCTACACAAGTAGACAATCACCAATATTTTCTTCACTCAAGCTGCCGTCCAAACATGGAATTAAAAGGTCACCTTTAGCCAGACATTAAGCATAAGCAAGATTTGCTCTGACAAAGAGATATACGAAAGTCAAAATCGAAAGAATTGTCTCAACACTCAGTCAAGAAGACTTGTGGCAGAAATATTGTGCATAATGCCCTACAAACAAGAGAAAATATAAAATAAGGACGAATTATACAGTACAAAAAATGGAGCGATAATGAAAATTTACCATTCATTCTTATTATCAATTCAGATTTTCCTCCTGTAGGCAAACTTATTGAGCAACGCAATACTACTATGAGAAGAAATACCATCTCACCCCAAAACCATTCCATTTTTGAGCGTTCTTTGACATTGCTAATTTGAAGGGGAAAAAACTGGAATTAATGCGACAGATTAAACATATTGTGCATCATTAGTACTTATTGATCTCACTCCTATTATGTCCCCTACAATGGACTATGACCCTAACGTCGAAGAACTGAATTTCTCTCCACATATATTATCTCCCCTCTATTGGCATGACCAATGATCAGATAAATACATATGACAGAGTGAATAAGACTGGAGTACATTAGACCAATGATCCCATGGAACGTGATGGTTACGGATAGAACTAGTAAAAATAAAAAGTTAAATAAAATTCAAGACAGTGATTTAGGAGAAGATTTTAATACAAACATAATAATACGAGGACAGACGGGCGGATGATGACGTCAATAAACTCTTTTAATAAGACGTAAGTACATTTACAGAAAATGAGGAATGTAAGCAGTTTTCTTAAAGCTAAATATGAAAATGTAGTGCACACCTTTATGGCTCCAGACTCAAGCCTCATCCGCCGTTTTTGAAAGCCCCATAAACTGTAAATACACATTTCTTTGTTATCGTATACAGATATCTCTAAAACTTGCGGTTATCCTTATCAAAGTCACATGTAAAATAACGCGTCTGAGTAATCTTGATTCTTTATTCCATTTTAATCAACATGGTTGAGATTTTGATATTTAGCAGTGTAGCGGGTGTAAAATTTATATCTACAAAGTCAGAATTAAAACAAAGTGGTTGTAATAATAATAATAATAATAATAATAATAATAATAATAATAATAAATAATAATAATAATAATAATAATAATAATAATAAGGACTTTGTATTTCGTCTAATTTGTATAAGCTCTAAGCGCTTTACAACATCTCTAATGATTTGACTAAAAAAAAACACAAAACAACAACAACAACAAAACACCATGATATTAGAAAAAATGCTAAAAATAGTTCAGGAAGGAACATTATTAGGACTTTAAGTTTGTTCTTGCAGTCGAAAAAGGCGAGTTTTAATAGCACTCTTGAATGGGATCACTGTGTCTTTGTGTCTCTTTTCAATGAGTAATTCGTTCCATGTTGCTTGGCCCTAGTATGCAAATGAAGGCTGCCCATATGACTTCGTTTTCGTAGTGGGAATAATGAGTATACGACTGTCAGAAGAGGAGCGAGATATCTTGATGGTGTGTACACATGGATGAGGCCAGATAGGTATGTTGGACTGGAGAGTCCGTCAGTGAAACATAGCACAGAGAACAAATTTTGTGTTTCATTCTGTATCGAATGAAGACATAACAGTAGTAGTAGTAGTAGTAGTAGTAGTAGTAGTAGTAGTAGTAGTAGTAGCAGCAGCTGTAGTAGTAGTGGTAGCGAAAGTTCCTGATAAGGATTCACCATGTCGCGTATTTTACTCGCTACTTAAAAGTTAAATCTCTATGGGTAAATTGGACAGTTTTTAAATTGGTCAATGAAAGATATTTTCTTTTGGAAAATATTGAATATGTACATTTATGAAGATTATCACAACACATCTTTTTTATCGTTTTAAAGCATTTCCTTAATTTAGCGTTATCACTTATGTATATAAAGGTCATTTATTCGGTTAGAATATGTTAATTGTCATTTTTACACTCCAGTTTGAATATATGACTTGTCTTCTGTTAAATTATTTTTGTAACTGCATGCTCGTTTCATAGTATACCCACAAAACTTGATAAAATATGCACTTGATTGAAATTGTTGCGTTTTGTTATTTGTCTTTTTTGTTATTATATTTGTTGGGGGGGGGGGTAATAATTAGCTAATTTTCCATCCTCATATGCAAACTAGCCAAAAGAAGCAAATTCTTTAGAGCTCTAAACCAATTTCGTAAAAACTGAAAGAAACCTAAATCGGACGTAAGTAACTATTTTACTTATAAATATTTTTTAAATAATGTTTTTCACTTAGTATGTGTAAACGTGCTTTTTTAACCTGTTTAACTTACGGTTTCCGTACGATACTGTTTCCATGACTTTCTGTTCGTTTCCGTTGTCTATCGTACCAATCCCATTTTGAACAGTCCAGTAACAGTATTTCGTCTTGTTCAACACAGTGAGTATCGTACCGTACCGTTTACAGCGTTTGTCCGGCTGTGATCAAGGTTTTTTGTTCCCCATTATTCCATCTTTAACAATATCATATAGATATATCGTAATCTGGTAAAGGTTTCTTCGAGATTTTATAAAATTGGTGATAACCTCAATTCGCAGTATCGTTAGTTGTTTTTAAATTTTTCACATTGTTGAATTTTAGAAAACTTGTTAGTTCTAACTAACTTTCAGTCTTGTCAATTCATTTTCCTAAGACCATATAGTCGTAATACATAATACTTGAGATCGCTGGTGTATTATGTAACAAAAAATCTCTATCACAATTGGTTCGTAACTTCTGAACCAAAATATTATTGGAAAGAAAAAGACCAAAAATGAATTGGGTTTAGAATTGCAAAAAATGTCTGGTTAGTCCATTTGATTTGATACACAGCTTTTCAAACTAGAATACATATTATTTAACAAACTTTTAACTACTTCCTAGTCAGAGATAATCTTGAGCCATTGGAAATAAATGTCATAAAATGAAATTGTACAGCAATATGTATTAATAAAGGCGGACAAGAAAGAGTTTGACTAGGAAGTGTTAAACTTTTGGTGGTTAGTGAAAGTAAATTATAATTGGCGAAGCTAACCGGAGGGGGAAGGGAGGCTAAGAAAAAATAAAATGTTTGCATTATTATTCTCCTTGCGAATTTCGGCAGTCCGAGAGGAACCCATAGTTTGTTGTGTTATGCAGAATAGAATGGTTTTGAAATATCTACAAATAAACAGTAAAATCCATCTGCAGATTTAGATATATGCGTCTGAACAATTGCGTGCAAACTTAATCACAAGTACTGCAGTGTTTTCTAAAGCCAGCCTGAGTTTCATCTATTAAATTATTGATTCTGACCATCAATACCACTGTTTGTTTAAATAGATGTGAAATTTTAACAGAGAATTTTTATTGTGAAATTCCTCTATTATTGATCCGGTCGTTCATAACGAACTTATTATGCTTTTTGACAACTCTTTTGAAAATTATCCCGTTATGAAGATACATGAAAGAGGACATTAAGAAATGAAACAATGCATGGCAATGTCAGCTGGTAAAAAAATGACCTAAATTTATCTGTGCCTGATGTTTTTATTTTTAAAGAGCGGACGCTATCAAATATTTCTTGATTTGGAAGTTGGCTTATTCAATTCGAAATTATCATTCATTTCTTGCAGTACCCTCGTCGTTATCCATACTTTTAACATATGTAAAGCCAGTCATTGTTTGTTACTTTAGATTCACTTACACTTATTATTTTATATTATTTTCCCCTCTAATACTTGCCCGACCGACATTTTACGGTCGTTTTATTGTATGGTACATGTTTATCTCTCATTGATGTTTTGTACAATGACTTGTTAGAGTCGGTTTTTGATAATACATGTGTATGTCTCATTGACGTTTAATAACTTTTACAATTGACACAAACTTTTAAAGGTGTTTATACTGTGAAGGCATTCGTCTAAATGATTAATTTGGAATGTAAAATTTTAATTTCCTAAACATTTAATTTTCTCCTGTTTAGCATTATCGCAGTCTTGATCCCTCCCCGGAGAATGCATCCTCTGGGATAAACTGGGAACAACGTTGGCTCAGTTTCAACACAAACGTCCTTATATAAAGACCCAAACGTTTCAACACAATTGCTCATATTTAAATAAATTGGACATATTCAGGAAAATTCTGCTCAAAAGGTTGGAGAAAAGATTCCGTTTCGAGTCTTCCAATCGAACAAAATGCCCATCATTATCGTCGTCAACGTCCTCAAAATTATCGTTAACGTCACTTTCACTGACCTATTCATTATGTACATAATCATTTTGTAATCTGATCTAGGTTACTATAATTTTTAATTTATCAGCAATTTGGACGCTATTATTGATCGGAAAAGAGAGGGTTCGTCTCTCATTACAAACTTTCAAATGAAGGGAAACAACTCTGTCGAGACTACAACAAGATCAACTATGCTGAAGCTATTATTTGTAATGCATGTTATATTCCTATCCTCATGGTTGAAAAGCCTACCATCAAGTACATGTATTATTTTTAAAAAAACGTTGACACTGTTTTGTGTTTCACTCTTTTGTATTACCTGGCAGAGAGAAATAATCATTATCATACGTGTAATCTGCATTTAAAATATTTTCCAAAGTGCCAAGAGATAGTCAAGAAAATCTTTTATATGAACATTAAAATGTATCGCAAAGACCAAAACAGCTTCTTGATATTATATGTTATTTTATTCTATAAAATTACTTATTAAATAAATCAATTCTATTTTCTTTAGGATGGTCATAAATTTGCTACCTCTCCGGTGAAATATATACAAATGTAAGAAGTAAGCAACACTAAACAATCTTGCATATCACTTTTCCTGACACTGTACTTCCCTCTTAGTAGATATGTCTTAACACGCTATATATGGCTGTTACAAAATACCGGTAAGTGTATAAACTATACAAAGGTCTGTTGCAGAACGAGTTGCATGCAGCAAATTGCACATTTTAATCATCAGGTGACAACATACCCACATATCGTCTATCAGTATCAACCTGGATGTCCACCTGCGTGCCCTCTCGATTGGGATAGTTCGTTCATCATATTCATTTAGTGTGTCCTTTAGGAAAGTTTTGACTTTTGTGTGTGCCTACATCCCATTTATTCATTTCTCAGAGTCCACCATGTAAGAGATATACGATATCTATCATGGATACAAAGTGGTAGCAATATAGGAACATTACAATGTCGGCCGTTTGAACATAAATCCAGAATTTAAACGCATTGCCACAATTTACGACGTGGCGGCCATCGAGCTTTTAAAATCTAGGCGATAGTTTGTTTCGAGCACTGACCAATGCATCAAGCTTATTAGACAAAGTGGAAGAATATCAAGAAGATCAAATCATATGCATCCAGGTATGTACATTTGACTGTATATATATATGATCGATTCCCGACCTGTCACCCTGAAATGCTGACAGAACATTTCGAAAAACATATTCGTCAGTCCTAAAGTTTGATCGAATATCATAAGTCGCCACCGACAAGCTTGTACTTCGATTGATAAAGTATTTTTTTGGTTAGCTAAATATGGAAACAATTGATGATAATTACATGTTTGTTTGCATAAACGTATGTACAAAGTACTTCTCTCGTCGACGGCTTGAGGAAGAAAAAAGAAAATGAAATGAAAAATTTATATAACAATAAACGCTTTTAGAATATGGGTGGAGATCCCAATAACTTGTGGGTTTGATGTATATTATTTTTCTTGTATAGGATGGACTGAACCCCATACTGCATTATGTTAAAGATTGGAAATTTAGATTTTAATGTTTGATTGTCTCAAAAAAATACTTTATCGTCTCGATCTTTCAAACACTTGAGTGACTCTTACTTTCTCTTGGGGATATAGACATGTAATAATAAGAAATACCAAAACAATGGTTTCAGATAAATATCGTCTGATATATTAAGCCAGCATTTACATATTTACATCAACATACATCAATGATCAAAATTCCGTCTGACAAACACATTATAACCTTAAAATTATTATGTACAACAGTATAATTCTAAACAGTAATTATTTAGGATTTCGTTATTAACTTTTAATTAACTTTCAAGGCAGCATAGATATAATCCAGATAAAATAAATAAGGATACGATTATTTACTAAATACATTAGTATCATTTTGCAGCGAATTTTAGTTTTCATGAATAAGTTCTCAGGCAGCTTTGAAATTGATTTTTATGATTTACTGAAATCAAACACTTAGGTTATTACTATACGAACTTGAACTACAAATATAAATATTGTCTAGTGCAGTATAATTTATGTAACTTTGTAATTTTACATTTTTAAGAATAATACAATTCATTTTTAATAAACATATCACTCAGACTTAAACATATCTCTGTGACAAATTCTGCATGTTTGTCGGAGGTTAACAGGTTGTCATGTCACGTGATTTGTAGGCGGAACGATCTATCATCTGGTGTAAGGTCAATTGAAAATGAAGACATTGATATATACTATGAAAACCTAATTAAGATCATAACACAGGCGGCCACCACTAGAATACCAAAAACAAACAGCATACCCAATAAACTAGAAGTACCATGGTGGACCTGTCAAATAAAACAAACTCGAAAAGAAAAACAAAAGGCCCTTAATAAATTCAAAACCTCAGGTAACACAACAGACTTATTAGAATATACGAAAAAAGACAAACAACTAAAGAACCTGATCAAGCAGCCCAAAGAAAAAAACTTGGCAAAAATACTGCACCAGTAATATAAGAACCAACTCAAAACAGGTGTGGGATAAAATTAGAGCATTTAGGGACAAAAATGCCAACAAAACCCCCACAATAAGTAATGCTAAAAACAGCAAAGAAAAAGCTAACATATTAACCCAATATTTAAAAAAATGAGCAGCGATTGCAACCACACAAGTGAATTCCAACAATATAGGGAAAAAACTGAAGAAAAGTGTAAGATATTATTTAACGGAAGTTTTCATTACAACCATGGCCATCCTAGAGATCAATTTCCAGTTCCAGGACAAATCCATTTTAAGCGAAGGGGCGAATGCATAAATACGCATGTATTTTATAAAGAAGGTAGATATGTGGCAAAGGGATATGTCTTAACCTCATCGTAATTGACGGAAGTATCCATGAGTAACCAAATAGAAGCAATGACGTCACCCTATTTGCGGAAAATAGACTTGCCCAAATTGTAAGTAATATAGTGTCGTGTTAGTATGAAAATTTCCGTTAAGCATCAGACGCGCAGGCAATAAAGTTGTTATGGACACCCTGGTCGCAATCGGGTTAGAAATTATAAATCAATGAATGAACTGAGTAAGATTTATTAACTTTATATCTTGTTTATACTTTTCGTTACTGAAATCGACAGGGGGTGTACAAACAAGCGGGAATACAGACTCAGACTATAGTTTTTCTTTTCGACTGGTGTGTTTGGGGTGGGGTGGGGTGCGGGTGGGTGTTGTTTCTGTCCATGTCGCAGAAAGAGCTTCCAATTTTATAATCTAACCCTCGATTTGGGTGTACTGAGGTTTTTGATCGTCCTGATAAGATCTTTCCTTTGTCGACTTCCTGAGCCGTACCGTAGAGCTCTGAGGTCTGAGCTCTTCAGGGGAAGGTGAGCTTTCTAGTCTAGTTGAGAGGGTACGGTGGTAGATGAAAGATATTATTGGATTGGCCACGTAGTGTAGGTAGGCTAGGATCATTACTGGCATCCGTATGTTATGTTCTTTTATGACACCAAACACATCTAGCATATTGTACACAAAATAGGGACTCCAACAGAAAATAAATCCTGCAAAATAATTGGCATATGTATTAGGACAGGCATTACATTTTCTAAGCAAGAAATTAAAATATAAATAAAGATCATATGAAAATATTCCAATGTTATATTATCCAAATTTATGTCGAGTGCAAGCACAACTATGCTTTTTCTTTCACATATTTGCTTTCGTCTTCCAATCATTTCTTGCTGCAATATTGTTTTTTTTTAATATTTAGTTTGTATTGTTTGTTAATCTTTTATCCATTAAATGACATGGGTTATGTACAATCTTATCTTGAAGCTGACCTTGTCCAAAATCAAGTTCATTTTTTACCTGACCAAAATGATTGATATTTTACAGACCCTGGCATAGAGACCCAGGGCTCCTAGGCAGTTAACTGAGTCGGGGCCCCTCTTTTGGTAATTTAACAAAAAAGAACAAACTTGTGTCCTCAATGTGTACCATTTCGGCCCCTGCCTGGGGCCCCCTCCGAGGCTGGAACTCTAGGCAGCTGCTTAGTTTGGCTAGGCAGAATTTCGCCGCTGATCTTTTTTGTTTATTCCGTAAACAACTAATGCATAGCTAATATTTTCTATGAGTGTGGGTTTCGTATTAGGAATATTATTAATAGAAGTAAACATATTTATCTTGGTCTGAGTCAAGGACATTGTGTTTACCATGTTCTTCATTATAACTATAGTAAAAAACCTTGTCTAATTATACATTGGATTGCTATGGAAATAAAACGTTGTCTTACATCCTGGATCTTCTTTTGTCTCTTATATCATTTAAAATAAAATATAATATTGTTTATCTAGAAATTATTCATTCGTGCTAGAAGATATTAGGCCGAATTAATTTGGTGTTCATTGTTCGATTTGGGCCGGAAATTATTAATCTTAAATTATTTGTCTCTGGAGATACAAAGTGCTCTATTATACTCATGGGCAGAAACATTAACAGTGAATTACAGTGAATTCAAGCAAGGAATCATTGGATTATAAAACTGTGATTCAACAAAAGACTGTTAGTACCATTACAATTAAGGTCCCTGGTACATTAATATATTAAAGACCGCATGCCACGACCAGCACATCAACACCTTCAAAGTTGGAATTTATTTAAAATAACTGAAGTTTATTCAGAACGTTATCCATTAGGACTTGTGTTAAAAATTATAGGATCAAAGGGATTTAAGTTATCGTTACATTTTCACTTTGTTGGTTTTCGCTTTTTCATATTACTTAGTTTAATACCATAGAGTTGTAATAATACATATTGAATAATGGACCAACCTGAGACAACTCTCAATGTCAGCTGAATACTCATGAACTTCGATCTGGAAATTCCGCTATTAAATATGAAAGAATTGCTTTGTTTCACCGTTCGACTGGATCTAACAGAATCATTCTTTGTCGCTGCTGAAGATAGAAAGGATAAAAAACAGATTGAAGAATAAAAGCAGAATGATCAATCCAAATGTAAAGATAATGAATAGATGACATTCTAGCTACCTACTGAATTTGCTCAAACTTGATACAGAATCAGATGGAATCGGGCATCACGATTTACAATAGCCTATGCCAATCCATTACAATATATAACAATCCACTACAATCTACCACAATTAACAATGAAAGCAAACACAATTTACAACAATTAACCTTGATAATACTAACACCAACCAAAAAGAATGATTATCATAAGAAAGAGACAGACCAACGAAAACACTACGATCCGGTATAAAATCATATGAATGTCCACCCTGACTATATTTATCAGTATACTGTTAATACGGACACATTCATAACGGACGGTGACATAAGTAAACAAAATATTATTTCAATACAAAATTTAAAAAGTTTGAACGCTTATCGTAAGGTGTGTACATGCTATTGATATTAGCAGTACAACGGTAGATGACAGATGCAAGATGGCTGGCTAGCACACAGAAAGTCCGTCGTTAACCATATTTTAAACCATGTGTTCAGTGGGTGTTCTTTTTATCTGTATCTCAGCGGATACATTACAAATTTCTTTACGGTGATTTCTTTGTCATTGTTTTGGGTTTTAATTTTCAATCATTCTCGGAAACCAAATATTGTCTGTTGCCTCGTTTAGCCGATGGTTACCTTCATCCTGCGAGGCACTTCCAGGTGCAGAATCTCCACAATGTAAATGAATGATTGTTGCATATGCCTTATAGCTGTCAGGATCGTATTGTCCACATATTCGGCATTGTGGTTAGTCAATTGTATGTGGACAACTTAATTATTTGTTGGCATCTGCACATGAGTTACAATTTTTTAAAGAGTGAGCCCAGTGAATTTTAAATTCATTGTTTTTAAAAGGTAGATCGACAGATTGCTTAGTCTATTGGACTATTCGATTTCGTCCAATTCTGAACACCAAGCTACCATTACCAAATTGTATGTGGACAACTTAATTTTTTGTTGGCATGTGCACATGAGTTTTAATTTGTTAAAGAGTGATCCCAGTAAAGTTTAAACTCATATTTTAAAAGTAGATGGACATATTGCATAGTCTATTGGACTATTGGATTTTTCAATTTCATTCATGCTGAACACCAATCTACCATCACCAAAGACTAGCTTAACAACATTCTAGTGATCCTTGCTACTACACTCCAGTTTCTCCTACTTTCTTCAGATGTTATCTTTTATGTATCATGCATAGAAGCGAAATGCATCGGGAAATTTCCTCAGAATTGCAATTTTCAAGGTTCTCTCTTCGTCTCTAGCAAACGTGATGTTATTGTGTCAAAATGCATCATTGAAATGAAACGAAAACTTACAATATGCATTCTCCTAAGCATCCCAAGAAATAAGTAATGATCCCAACTGGATAGAATTTTCACCTATTCTTCTATTAATAACTGTTTATTAATGCACGATGTCGCTTTTGCGCTATATTTCAAACAAACCATCGTGTCAAATACTATGACGTTACTGTTTTCGAAAGTACAATTCATTGTCGTATCTGTCTGTATTCAGTGCACAGTATGACAGCGGTATGGTTGTTTTTAATACGAATAACAGACTGAACATAAAGATTCACGTCAATTTGACTTATTAATCACCATACTGCCATGTTCGGTAATGTCCTTTCGAGGGGAGAATATTATTCTTAATTAAGCATTTGCTTAGACAGCAGCCACACGGACTACAGTAGGGCACGGTAAACTTTATTTTTATGGTAAATCCGTCACAATTGAAAAAGAGCAAAACTCAGTATCCTGTGTATGCTGCAGATAATAATGATATCTATAGAGAGATTATGCTCTCTCTCTCTCTCTCTCTCTCTCTCTCTCTCTCTCTCTCTCTCTCTCTCTCTCTCTCTCTCAATGTTCATCATTGCCATGGCATCTTTGCTGGATATGAGGATGCCTTAATGTAATAATGTGTACCCCATTTATTTCAGTGTTCATGCATTCTTGCCCCAATCATACGGTGCTTGATATTGACCATAAAATTTAAGTCCAAATTTTTACTTACATATCCGTCGTAACCTGTACCTCCTACACAGTACAAATACCAAGAAGACATAACTCGAGATAATCATGACGATGGGGATAATAAACATGAAGAGAAAAGTCATCGTAAGTAGAACCTAGATAAAGAGAGAAAAAAAAAGAAAGTAATACAATACATTTCTGGTGTTGTAAGATATAACTAAAAGACATGATTGTGGTACACTTTTTAGCATTCCCATAAATCAGTGAGTATATAACAGACAATCACAAGTACACTGGAACAATTTCACAGTTATCAGGTTTGAGTTTGTTAACTAAGATACGAAGTGTGATGAGGGGAGTGTAGAAGAGCATTGTTCCCAGCAAGGTTCTAAGTACAACATTGTGCACCTTTCTTTAGTAGTTCAAAAATCGATCATAGAAAAATTTGAAAATGGCGACACAAGTGAGCATTCTGGGATGTTTACCTAGTGCCCCGATATCAACAAGTCTTAGGACTTAGAACCTTAACCTTCGTTAAGAACCTTGAACTACGAAATATTACTGTTATTGTATGTATCACTTTTAAACATTCATCAAGATCTGGTGTATTTTAACAACATTTATTGTTTGTCATATATTGTTTCAATATATGATTGCATTGGATGACAAGCCAAGCACTAACAGGGCCCCGAGTGGCCGAGTGGTCTAAAGCGATGTCCGTTACGGATCACTGCCATCTCACCTCTGTCTGCGTAGGTTCGAGTCTAAGATTCGGATAATGTAGTTATGTGAGAAAGCTTGCCAGTAGTTTCTCGTGAGTCGGTGGTTCTTTCCGGGGGTTTTCCGAGTTCTTCCTCCACCATTAATACTGGCCGCCATGTATAACCTATATTCTGCTTAATAATGGCGTTAAACCATAAAAAAAACAACCACTAAATATTGGGCCGATCTAGGAAAAGACGTGTGCGCTCAAATTTCAAGTAATTTCAATGAGATGAAATAACATCCAAGAACCCCAAAATAACATATGCTGATTATTATTATTATTATTAATTTTATTATTATTATTATTATTATTATTATTATTATTATTATTATTATTATTATCTTCAGAAAGTCTTATTTTTGGATTCACCATTTTTTAAATACAGTTAATTAATATACTGACATTTGGAAACGGCCATACCCAAATTAGTAATTCCCTGGCATGTTGACGGGGCCAGAATAGGTGCCCAAAACATTGCCTGCTCTAAACTTCTCTCACCAGCAGATCAAAATACAAAAACGAAATTGAAGATCGTTCCTCTCATACTTGGCGCATGTAATGTGTGCACCTTAATGAACAGAGACGATGCAACAAGACCACAAAGGAGAACCGCCCTAATAGGAAAGGAACTCACCAGATACAACGTAGACATTGCTGCCTTGAGCGAGACCCGGCTTGCAGGACAAGGCGAATTCTGTGCAAGGGGCTCCGTATACACGTTCTTTTGGAGCAGCAGAGGAAGTGAAGAGCGCCGTGAGGCTACTGTCGGATTGGCAGTGAAGATAGCACTGACTGGCAAATTGGCTGGACGTCCCGAGGGAGAAAACGACAGACTCATGACGATAAACTCCCCCTCTTTACTGGAAGAAAACACCTTACCATCATCAGTTGCTATGCTCTAACCATGACAAACCCACATAAAGTGAAGATCAAGTTCTATAAGTTCTTCACTCCATCATTGCTGACGTTCCAATGGCAGACAGACTCGTCATTCTTGGCGATTTCAATGCAATTGTAGGCCGTGATCACGTTGCCTTAGATGGAGTGCTAGGAACGCACGGAGTGGGTCACTGTAAGAACAACGGCATCCTTTTGCTCCAGACTTGCGTCGAGCATAAACTGCTGATCACCAATTCAGTTTTCCGCTAACCTACCAGTAACCATACGTCATGGATGCACCCACGCTCTAAGCACTGGCACCTCATCGACTACGTCATTATCAGGAAAATGGACAGCCTGGATATACGTGTGACCAAGTCCTTGTGCGGCGCTGACTGTTGGACAGACCACCACCTCATCATCATCAAGCTCAACATCCTCATTCAGCCCAAAAGACCCCCACAGGGAAAGAAGGCTCCTAAACGACTGAACATCACCAAGCTGAAATGAACCAGTACCATACAGACCCTCGTGGATGCCTGGAAGAACGTCTGAAATACGCCCCTCTCCACAATCAGAATGTGGAGACCGACTGGGCGGCATTCATATAGCTGTTCTACAACACAGCTTTGGAAATCCTAGGACTATCAACAAGAAAGCATCAAGACTTGTTTGATGAGAACTGCGACGAGATCAAGCAGCTGCTGAATGAGAAACACCGCCTTCTTCAAACCTAACTCAACAACCCCAAAGAAAGATGCGTACAATGACATACGCAGAACTATACAGCAGAAGCTTCCACAGATGCGAGACACATGGTTGAGCAATAGAGCTGATGAGATCAAGTGCTACTCGTACCAGCATGACATGACGAACTTCTACAATGCCCTGAAAGAAGTGTGTGGACCTACATCCTCTAGATCATCCCTCCCCACTTCACAGCGCAGACGTGAATACACTAATAACCACCGATGGGTTGAACACTGTGACAGTGTGCTGAATTGACCTTCTTCATCAGTGATGAAGCCATCCATCGTAACCACAATTATCCACGAAGCACAGGATGACTCACCAACCTTGCTGGAGACACAGAACGCGATAGGTCTGCTCTCAGCAAACCACCTGGTTCAGACTAAATCGCAGCTGAAGTCTACAAGGTGGTGGCACAGCTCTGATAGAAAGGATCCACCAATTTATCTGATGTGTCAGCAAGAGACGATCCCCCAGGAATTCAAAGACTCTTCCATAATCCACCTGTACAAACGCAAAGAGAACCGCAAGTCCTGTGACAACCACTGGGTATATCCTTACTCTCAATTGTAGGAAATATAATCGCCAGAATCAGACTTAGCCGACCCATTACACACCTTGGCCAGGGACAACTGCCGAGGCAGCTACAAGAGAAATATCAAGAGCAAAAACACAAACCTTTTCTCCATCAACGTTGACTAGACAAAGGTTTTTGACACTGTTAGCAGAGAAGCTTGTGGAAGGTAATGGCCAAGTACGGATGTCCGGGAACATCTATATCCATGGTGCAGAATTTCCGCAATGACATGCAGGCACGAGTCCAGGACGACAGAGAGATATCTGAGCGATTCCTAGTAACCAATGGTGTCAAGCAGGGATGTGTTCTGGCACCGACACTGTTCAGTCTATTGTTTCTCGTCATGATGACTAATGCTTTCGAGACGGAGAGGTTAGAATCAACATCAGGTACCGTACAGATGGAAAGCTATTCAATCTCAGGATGCTTCATGCGAATTCCAAGGTCATGTCAGTCACCATTAGTGATTTCTTATTTGATGATGTCTGCGCCCTCAATGGTGGCTCAGAAGCCGACCAGCAATGCAGCGTTGACGAGTTCTCCAACTCCTGCACAAGCTTTCGTCTCATCATCAGTACCAAGAAGAAGGAAGTTCTGTATCAGCCGGCCCATGGAAAGCCATATGTTGAGCCCAACATAACTGTTCATCGGCCAAAACCTCAACGTAGGGAATCAGTCACCGGCCTTGGCAGCACAGTTTGAGAGAGCGTCACTATTGACGACCAGGTAAACTTTCGCATTGTCAGAACCAGCTAAACATTCGGCAGATTGTATGGCAACGTTTGAAATGGAATAGGCATCAGCATCCAGACCAAACTTAAAGTTTACAGGTCAGTTGTATTCTCCACACTACGTTACGCATGCGAAACGTGGGTAGTGTACCAACGCCACGCCAGGAAGCTAAACCACTTTCACATCACAAGTCACAGGAAAATCCTTAACATCGCGTGGTATGACAAGGTTCAAGCAGCAGAGGGGGCGAATCCTACAACTTTTTCCAGGCATCCATTCGCTAATCCGAGGCTTCCTACAAATACTGTCCTTTCGGCAAATTAACGCTTCAGTGAAATCCTAATGGATTTTCCAGCACAAAAAAATGACGCCATGTCGTTGTCGCCCCTAGCCGCTGCCGGGTTAATAAATTATTTCAACCGAATATTTGATCAAGTCCGATACGATATCGTGTTCGAGGGTCATGCAAATTTATTGTTATAAATCCGTGTGGGACCGACTGAGCATGACTAAAGAAATTTCGAAATTGATTGAAGTCCATATCAGAGCACCATGTCTGCTAAATATTTCGTAGCGTATGTGTATCAACGCCGTTGAATACAGCAAGAATATTACAGTTATCTCTGATCACTTTTGGAATCTGAGTGTAGCGTTGAGTGACATATATCATGTCAGTGTTTTTATGCCTGCCTCGGGAAAATATCCTAGCTGGGTTTTTTTGATTGTCTAACATTACATCATCATATACGACTAAATTGTTAATGCTCCCATCAAAGTCATCCACGGATGGTGCCTCGTCAATATCAGTTATAAAATTAATGACGTTCTCACCTTTAATTTCTGATGCATTCTCGTTAAAATCCTTTAACACTTCGTAGCATCGCTGATCATCTACACTAGGAGCAACTAAATACAATTTATCCCACTTCATCGATCTCATTATTAAATTGAGCAACAATTGCGTCTTGCCAGATCCAGATGGCCCGATTATAATTGCGCGGATAGAGTTTGGTAGCGCTGCATGATGCTTAACTGGTTCTCTTGTTTTCGTCGCTGAAAAATCAATTACATTCATATCTCTATACATAAATTATGGATCTATACTGTGTGAAGTGTAAAACGCGTACTAACACAAATGATGTGACGACGATTACAACTAGAAATAACAGATCAGCACTTACCGGTAGATGTGCAACATGTGGTATAAAAAAGTTTAGATTTGTTTCTATGAAATCCGGAGATGTTTTTTAAAAAAAACGAGGAGGTGATATTGCAGCCAAGTTAGCAAAACTCCCTGGAACACCGTGGGCAAAATATCCAGGATAAAAGCACCTTCCAGAATATAGCTACTGTGGCCCAGGAACACGATTAGATATTAGACTTGATGATCAAAATCAGCCCCGACCCCGTGAGTGTCCGATAAACGCTATTGATAAGGCATGCCATGCTTATGATGTTGCATATAAAAGCAGCAATTTGCAACACAGGCATCTAGCTGATGTGAAATCAATTCATGCGTTAAATGCTATTCCTGATAAATCTTTCAAAGAACATTGGCTTCGTGGTTGGTAAAATCAGCTATGAAAGGCAAATTGATGATAGGCGCTGGTAATTAATAACAACATGGAATCTATTTATTATTCTCCGAGAGGATACTGGAGGGGTAACGCTGCAATCAATAAACTCGCCAACGCCGCAAAAGTGAAAAAGGCCAGTGCAGCTAATTGGTTATCCAAACAGGCTATATGGCAAATTTATCTACCGCGTCCTAAACAAATCAATTTCTCGCATTTTGATGTTACTGTACCCAATGAAGTTCATCAAGCTGATTTATTTTTTTTGCCACATGACGACGGCTTTAAATACGCGCTAACCGTAGTTGATGTTGCGAGTCGATACAAACAAGCAGAGCCCTTAAAAACAAAGTCGGCCACTGAAGTAGCTTCTGCATTTGAAAGGATTTATCGACGAGGCCCACTACGCTGGCCAAATCTATTACAAGTTGGTCTTGGCAAGGAATTTCAGGGTGTGGTTGCATCTACAATGAAACATCACAATGTCACAACACGACGAGGACATACTGCACTACATCGCGATCAGGCAATTGTTGAACGATTCAATCGGACTCTTGCTGAGCGGTTATTTGGATATCAATACGCAAAAGAATTCATCCAAGAAAAGATCTCGTGAAACCTAACAACGCAATAAAAAAAGTATATACCACAACCACGAAACGCTTGCGTTTCTCAGCCAATTATTGGCAATGTCACCGTGAGATATTTATATGAACCAGGAGAGCTTGAAGGTGGTAAAAAAAAGGGCTACTGATCCTATTTGGAGTGTCACTACGCATAAAATATCTACTATAACACGATCAACTGGTAGACCACCAATCTATATATTGGATTCAACCGCCGCTCAGCGGGGGTTTACGCGCGAACAACTACAGGTGATTCCTGACGATACTCAATTGCCACCGCATGGTCTTAACTAGCGCCGTTGCGTCTATTGCACTCAAGACAAGTCAACATCACATTGTTTCTGACATGACCGAGACTGTTATTTTTTATGTCTACGGTAAATTGGCGAGGATCTTTATCCGAATACTGCCAACGCATTATACAATTACAACTCGCGCAGTGATTATTCTGTTGTTGCTTCAACGCGATTATTAATTCGGCATCAATATCAAATTCTCGTTGTTTTTTTAGTCTTGTTGTTTGTAACCGGAGAGTTTTTTATTAATGATTTTAACATCAATATCATCCATTGTTGTGTCATCATCTCCTGACTCTGTCAGTATAATTCTTCGAAGTTGATTTATTCGCCGTACTCTGGATACTGCAAGATAGACTAAATTTGACCACTCAATGCGATTATCGACTATCCAAACAATTGTATCCGATATAGTTAATCCCTGCGAGGAATGTATCGTCGTTACGTAACCAAGCGTCAATGGCGATTTATCAGCACGCAATGAGTCTTCGACAGCACTGATATCAACCAGCACAATATCATTTAACACTAGTGTTTGTTTTTCTGTTCCTGACTCTGTCAGGCGTCCTGGAATTTCAACTTCAATATTCTGCTCTCGTGTATCCGAGGGTCTATAACACAGCGGTGTTGAAAGTGTTGGAAATTTTTCTTTGTGTAATTCAAATAACTTTCTCTGAAGTGTGTCTCTGACTATCTTTCTACTTGCCACTACAAAATCATTTAGTCTCCATGCTTCCCAAAATTCCTCCATGGGAGTTTCAGGAATTATTTCTCTGATTATTTCATATTGGATTCTATCCGGTTGTAATCTAATTAATTTCTTGACCTCACGCAATTGTTCATCAAGTGCTCTATAGTCAGTATCATTTCTTCATAATAGTCAACAAACCCTTTCAACCAATCATGCGGGATAAACCGACAACAGGTGGTGGTTGGCCATGATCGCCGCACATTATTACTTTCGTATTCGCGCGCAGTAACCAATCAAGAAACATTTTTAATACATCTACCGAAACCGTACATATTTCATCCCAAATAATAACCCCAGGGATAAATTTTTCACCCATTCTTTCAGGGGTCCATTCATCACCCTTGTATCGAAAAAAGCTGTGATAAGTGCAAGCTTCAACGTTTCGTTGTTTTATCTCTCGCGCTAATCTATGGGTTAGTGTCAGCACAATCATATTTTCTCGCCCTCGATATAATTCAATTGCCTGAGTCGTCTTTCCCGACCCACCACAACCGTTTAAATAAACTGTTTTATATCTATAAATCGGATCTGATATCGGTGGTGCATTAGAACGTTCTGATAAATTATCTCCTTGTATGTAACTGTTTTTGATCTCAACGTCTGCTGATTCAGAATAATCACGCAGTGTTTCCTTTTTAATTCTCCATGTACCCCAGTGCTCGTCACCAATAGCTTTGCTACCGCTAGTAAATTTAGTCACCTCGTTGATGTACTTTTGTCAATATAAAATGAATCAACTGCAACTCTAACTGCAGTGTCAGGAAATCTATTTATCATTGAAAATAAATTGATACAAGCATAACCCAGCATAGACGACCTCAAATGTGTATACGGAGAACTGTAACCGTCGCTGTAAGTAACAATTGTACCCAATTTTGTTCCATCGGACAACAAAGCGTCCTTGCGATCCACATATATGTTTTAGATACTGCATCTGCATTTACAAAGTCATATTCGGTTTTATCTATAATCAACCTTGAAGAATATCTTTTACAGTCACATTTTCCACCCTGAGTAAATTTTCCAATTATTCTTCTGCCCAGATCTTTTGTTTCACTGTTTCGTTGATTAAATACCCGTTTGGACCACTCAATGATATATTTTTCATCTGCCTCAATATGTTTTCTGGATTCGTCAATTATGCTATCAAGACTTTCTGGTTCTGGTACCCAGACATTAGTTTGTTTCCGATATGATATAATTGCTTCACTGACTGTCAACGAAATTAACATTTTTGTATCAATCATGAACCGTAATAACGCTACTGGCAGCCACTTCTTTTCAGACATGTGTCTACCAATCCAAATATAACAAGCGCGATGAAGTCCTGCTGCGAATTCAAATGATACTACACGAGCAAAACCGGTTAAATCAAAATCAGGCAGTGGTCCATTAATCGCAACACGAGTCATTTCATGTACGGGGTGTCCAAATCGTTTAAAATACTCAGTACACTCTCCATAACCAAGAAAACTCGCTGGATAACAAGCAACTATATCAACTGAAATGATACTTTCACTGTCGTATTTGTTATTGTATAAACCGCCATGATTAAATTCGAGGCAACTAGCCTCAATATCTGGCAAGAATTCAGTTCGTGTTGGTTTCCATGTGTTTTTCTTTCTTGCAAAATGAGCTGCAACCGATGGAATTGTAAAACAGTTTGTCAATAATTGTTCATCGGTGGCTTCGCCACGTGTTAAAAACCCACTAGCTGTTTTTTTTATCTTGTTGTGAAACGCTTCAGTGCGGTATAATTCACCATTTGGTCTTACAAACTGATCAAAAATATCCGTTTGATTTTCAGCGCTGCGAAGTAACCACACTGACACGGGGTCATTTTTACTCAAATGCGCAATAGCATCGAATAGTTTCTCTTCAACGAGAAAACCATCCTTGGAAAATTCTTCTCCGAAGAATTCCTAGGGTATATACTTTATTGTTCTGTTCCGTGGAAATATTGTGACCGCGGATGTCCATGCGTGTTCGTTATGATCAATAATTTTAATTGGGGCTCCATTTTTATTCTATTTAGATTCATATAATTTTTTTCCGGTTATCGTCATAACGGTTATTGGAAATCTCAGTGATGTTTCTAATTTCGCTATATCGCTAATAGTTGCTCCGTTCTTCCTAACTGTTAATTCCCAGTCATTTATTTTTTTGCGTCTTAGATCGGTCAATTTATTTCCACGCAACGCATTTGTGAAGTGTTCTTTTATTCGTTCTGCTACACAATTCAGCAACGAGGTCGCCGGCGACGAGTATTTCATTGGTTTTAGTTTTCCTATATCAGGTTTTTCATTTAACTGATATATCCCATAAACAACTGCAGCAGCAGGGAGGGTGAATCAGACAACTTTTCAAACAAAAATTGATTTTAACCGTCAAAACAACAAATAGAACCTTCCTACGAAATTTCATGTTTTAACCAAAAAAAAAAGTCTCTGTTTGGCAAATGGAGCCTTAGTAATTTTGTCTGAAACACGGTGAATCCAGGCTTCGATGAGGCTTCCATTGGGCAAAAAACACGATGGACACTCACCTCCCATGATTTCAACCGAATATTTTATCAAGTCCGATACGATATCGTGTCCTCGGGCTGATAAATTTATCGTTACAAATCCATGCGGGATTGACTGAGCGTGACTAAAGAAATTTCTAAATCGATTATGATCCATATCACCGCAGCACCAAGTTTGCCAAATATTTCTAAGAGTATGTGTGTCAACTCCATTAAATACACACAATAAATTGCAGTTATCTCTGATCACTTTTGGTATTTGTGTGTATCGTTGAGTGACATATATCACATCAGTGCTTTTATGCCTGCCTCTGAAAAATATCCTAGCAGGATTTTTTTGATTATCTAACATCACATCGTCAGATACGACTAAATTGTTAATACTACCGTCGATGGAATCAATACTCGGTGCATCGTTGATATCAGTAATAAATTCAATACTATCATCATCGATTTGAAATTCTTTTGCTTTCTCGTTAAAATCCTTTAGCACTTCATAGCATCGCTGATCGTCTACACTCGGGGCTATTAAATACAACTTGTTCCATTTCATCTATCTCGTTATCAAATTAAGTAGCAGTTGTGTCTTGCCGCTTCCAGATGGTCCGATTATAATCATTCTAATTGAATTCGGCAACATTTCATGGTGTTTAATAGGTTCCCGTCGTCGGGTAGCTGAATAATCAATTACATTCATGCTGTTATATATAAATTATGGATCTATATTGTGTGAAATGTAGGGCGCGTACTGGCACAGATGACTTGACGACGATTACAACTAAAAAAAAACGATCAGCGCTTTCTGGTAAATGCGTAAAATGTAGTACAAAAAAATTTAGATTTGTTTCCCTTGGTAAACCCAAGGAACCTTTAAAAAAAACGAGGAGGTGATATCGCAGCCAAGCTAACTAAACTCCCTGGAACCCCATGGGCAAAGTATCCAGGAGAAAAACACCTTCCAGGGTATAGTTATTGTGGGCCCGGAACCAAACTTGATATCAGACTCAATAATCATAACCAACCCAAACCCGGTAAAGAACCGATAAACGCCATTGATAAGGCGTGTCACGCTCATGATGATGCATATAAAAGCAGTAATTTGCAGCATAGATATCTAGCAGATGTGAAATTAATTCATGCGTTAAATGCTATTCCTGTTAAATCCTTCAAAGAAAATTTGGCGTCATTTTTGATAAAATCGGCTATGAAAGGTAAATTGATGTTAGGTGCTGGTAATTAATAACAACATGGAATCTATTTATTATTCTCCGAGTGGATACTGGAGAGGCAAGGCAGCAATCAATAAACTCGCTAGCGCTGCAAAAGTGAAAAAAAAAACACTGCGGCTAATTGGTTATCCAAACAGGCTAAATGGCAAATTTATCTACCACCGCCTAAACAAATTCACTACTCGCATTTTGATGATACCGTTCCTAATGAAGTTCATCAAGCTGATATATTATTTCTGCCGCATGATAAAGGTTACAAATACGCGTTAACCGTAGTTGATGTTGCAAGTCGATACAAAGGAGCAGAACCGTTAAAAACAAAGTCGGCCACTGAAGTCGCTTCTGCATTTGAAAGGATTTATCGAAGGGGTCCTCTGCACTGGCCAAATCTGTTACAAGTTGATCCTGGCAAAGAATTTCAGGGTGCAGTGTTATCAACAATGAAACATCATAATGTAACTATCAGACGAGGACATACTGCACTACATCGCGATCAGGCAATTGTAGAACGATTTAATCGGACTCTTGCTGAGCGGTTATTTGGATATCAATACGCAAAAGAATTCATCCAAGAAAAAAAATCCCGTGAATGGGTCAAAAGGTTACCAGGAGCAGTTGCAGCGCTAAAAAATGAGATTACTAGAACAATCAACATGAAACCTAACAACGCGATTAAAAAGAAGTCTATACTAAAACTTCCACAAGAGGATTCTAGCGTTTCCCAACCAATTCTTGGTAGTAATATCACTGTTAGGTATTTATACGAACCAGGAGAGCTTGAAGGTGGCAGAAAAAGGGCTACTGATCCTATTTCGAGTGTTACTGTGCATAAAATATCCGGCATAACACGATCTACGGGTGGAAACGCTAGACCAGCAATCTATAGACTGGATTCAACCGCCCCTCAACGAGGATTTATTCGACAACAACTGCAAGTGATACCCGAGGATAATCAATTACCACCGCAGGGTCTTAACTAGCCAAAATCCGTAGGATTTTCAAGGACAACTCTTCGAAGCTGATTTATTCTTCGTACTCTGGATACTGCAAGATAGACTAAATTTGACCATTCGATGTGATTATCCACTATCCAAACAATTGTATCCGATATAGTCAATCCCTGTGAAGAATGTATCGTCGCTGCGTAACCTAACGTCCACGGGGATTTATTAGCACGCAATGCATCTTCGACGACGCTGATATCAACCAGCACAATATCATTTAGCACTAAATTCTGTCTTTGAAATCCTCCTGGAATATCAACTTCTATATTCTGTTTTCGTGTATCCGAAGGCCTATAACATAACGGTACTGGAAGTATTGTAAATTTTTCTTTATGCAATTCAAATAACATCATCTGAAGTGTGTCTCTGACTATTTTTCTACTTGCAATTATCAAATCATTTGGTCTCCACGCCTCCCAGAAATCTTTTAATGGAGTTTCTGAAATTATTTCACGCGCTATTTCACACTGGATTCTATCCGGTTGTAATCTAATTAGCGCTTTAAATTCTCGTAATTGTTCATCAAGTGATCTATAATCAGTGTTAATTTCTTCATAATAGTCTACAAAACCTTTTAGCCATTCATGTGGGGATGCACCGACAAATGGTGGTGGTTGGCCGTGATCACCGCAAATGACGACTTTTGTGTTTTTCAATAACAACCACTCGAGAAATGTTTGTAAGACATCTAATGACACTGTGCATATTTCATCCCAAATGATGATTTCAGGAATAAATTTCTCGCCCATACGCTCAGGAGTCCACTTATCTCCTTTCCATCGAAAGAAACTGTGATAAGTACAGGCATTTACCTCTCGCTGTATCGTCTCTCTTACAAGTCTGTGAGTTGGTGTTAGCACAATCATGTTTGTGAAATCCGTAGGATTTTTCCCACGGAATAATTCAATTGCACGAGTTGTTTTTCCTGACCCGCCACAGCCGTTTAAATAAACTGTTTTATATCTACAGATTGGATCAGAACACGGTGGTGAATTAGGAAATTCTGAACACTGATTGCTTTTTAAATAATTATTTTCAATTGTAACATCTGCTGATTGAATATAATCATGAAGCATTTCCCGCTTAATTCTCCATGACCCCCAATTCTCGCTGCTACCGCTTATGAATTCAGCCACATCGCTGTTTATGTAAAATGAGTCAGTGGCGACACTAACTGCGGTGTTAGGAAATTTATTTATCATCGAAAATAAATTGATAGAAGCATAACCGACCATAGATGCTCTCAAATGTGTGTATTGCGGATTGTATCCATCGTTGTAGGTAACAATTGTACCCAATTTGGTTCCATCGGACAGAAATGCGTCTTTACGATTGACATATATGCCTTTATTCGTTAGATCCGCGATTACAAAATCGTATTCAGCGTTGTCTATAATCAACCGTGAAGAATATCTTGTATTGTCGTGTTTGCCACCCTGAGTAAATTTACCAATTATTCTTCGTCCAAGATCTTTTGCTTCGTTGCTTCTGATTTCAAATAACTGTTTGGACCAATTTACAATTTCTTCTTCGTTGAAATTAGGAAACAGTTTTCGCTGTTCGCTAATTATTTTTTCTATATCAGGTTGTGGTAACCAGACTGATTTCTGTGCTCGATAGGATATAATCGCTTCACAATTAACGATTGTAACATCTCACAATCAATCATATATCTCAATAGCACTATTGGCATCCAGTGTTTTTCAGACATGTGTCTACCAATCCAAAGATAACTACACGGATGAAGTCCTGTAGCTAATTCAAATGATACTACACGAGCGAATCCGGTTAAATCAAAATCAGGCAGTGGTCCATTAATAGCAACACGAGCCATTTCGTGTGTGGGGTGTCCAAATCGTTTGAAGTATTCGCTACATTCTCCATACCCGAGAAAACTCCCTGGATAACACGCAATCATATCAACGGAAATAACGGTTTCAGTGTCATATTTTGTATTCCATAATCCACCACGACTGTATTCAAGACAGCTCAATCTGACATCTGATAGAAACTCACTTCGCGTTGGTTTCCACGCGTTTGTCTTCCTAGCAAAATGTGCTGCAACCGAGGGAAGTGTAAAACAGTTTGTTAATAATTGATCTTCAATTTCCCCCAGAGAACTCTAGGGAGAAAACTCACTAGCTAGTTTTTTCATTTGATTATGCAGCTCTTCAGTACGGTACAATTCTCCGTTGGGTCTTACAAACTGATCGAATCCACATTCATCGTCTGCAGCACTGTGAAATAGCCACATCGACACAGGATCTTTTTTTACTGAAATTGTAAATAGCATCAAATAATTTCTGCTCGGAAAAACACTCTCCAAGTCCAAACAGGGTTTGGGGGATATATTTTACAGTTCTATCCCGTGGGAATATTGTTACTGCAGATGACCACGCGTGTTCGTTATGATCAATAATTTGTATTGGAATTCCTTGTGATTTATATTTCAATTCGTATAATACTTCTCCGGTCATTGTCGTTACTGATATTGGAAATCTTAATGATTTTTCTAACTTAGCTATATCCTAAATTGTTGCCCCATGCGGTTTCACCGTTAATTCCCATTCGGTTATTTTTTTTCGTCTTAGATCAGTTAATTTATTGCCACGGGATGCATTTGTGAAGTGTTCTATTATTCGTTCTGCTACACAATTGAGTGGCAATGACGAATATTTCATTGGTGCTAGTTTTGCAATATCGGGTTTGTCATTTAACGGATATATTCCATAAACAACTGCTGTTACAGGATAAGATCTCTCGTAGTATGGTTTGTCAATTCCATTTAAAATTCCTGGTTTGGAATCTTGATTCACAGTGATAGTTTTTTATCCTTGAGAATTGGTTCGTATTTATCACGAATAATCCAATTTCCAGTGTCGTCACGGATAATGAATTTTATTCTAAAAAAATACATTTTTCGCCCAAGATGTGAGATTATCACTGCTGCTTTTTCATCATTCATGGTAGATTCAACACGGCCATCAATTCGAAATGTTGACCAATAATGAGATGCTCCATCACGCTTGAATTCATTAAAACAATCTCTGATTTTACTAATCATGGTTCTATCAAGAATTTTATTCTTTGGTGTATCAGAAACTCTATCAAGATTGAATTTAACATTTTTCCAAGGCGTAATTTTTGATAATCTCTCAAACTCCTTCATACTATAATTAAAACAAGCATTTAAATGAAATATTTATGTATAATGAATCATTGCAAATGGCTCATGATTGGATCAGTGACTCCTTGTAACAAATCATGCAGAAATGAATTCTGTGGGTATCATATGCAAAGTTTTCGACGTGGAAGCCTTGGTCCGTTACCTTGTATTCGATGTGGGGTTGGGATTAGGGGAAAATCGCAGTTGTGTATCGGTTGTGGTGGTAAGCGATATAGAGAGTTGAAGCGTTATTATGACAAAAGAATCAAAAATTCCATCAAAAATTCTGACACTGACACTGACAAAATCATAAGAACTCCTCAAGACTACATCGAAAGATTTATTATTAGACCAAACAATGAATTAGACAAATAGTTTTATGTATACAAATGAACCAAGAATTCAGACAGCTTTCTGTGATTACAAATTATGAAGCATCCAGTGATGGTACTGTCAGAAACCGTAGATTGAAGAAACCGGTCGGTTTTGTGAGTAATCAAGGATATTTGAGGTTTGGCGCTGGAAAGAAAATTTATCTCAATCATCGTTTCGTGTATGAACGTCACAATGGATTGATCTAAGATGGTTTTGTTATTGATCACATTGATTCTAATCCAAAAAACAATTCTTTATCAAATCTGCAAGCTGTTACACAGAGTGAGAATTCCAAACGAGGTGGAACTGGAAAATTCTCAAAAACAGCGAAACCAGTAAAATCATTTAATACAATAACTAACGAAGAAAAAATATTTTCATCTATGAATGAAGCCAGTAGGCATTTCGATATTTGTATATCCTCAGTACGACTCGTTGAAGAGGAAATTTATCGATCGGCCATTTCGAAAAAGATCGGACAAAAAATTCAATTCATTTATGTCTAAGTCATTCATATTTTTCATTTAGAAGTATATAATTGTTATAGAATATGAATTCTGAAAAAATGAATATCATTATTGCTGAAATTTCAAAATTGAAAAGTCAGGATATTAAACTATCAGATGGTTTAAATCCTGATCAAATTGTGTCTGATTTTCAGGATATAGAATACGGGGTTAACACTAACAAGTATATGCTACCAAAGAAATATGCGCTGATAAAAAAAATTCAGAATTCTATTTGGGACTCTCTTGCATTTTCCAGTGACGTAAGTGTGTTTGTCCCGTTATTTACTATCGTAGAGGGAATACGAAAAGAATTGGGTAGGGAATATGAATTGAAAAAAGAGGTTAGTTCGAAGATTAGAAATATACGAGCGTTAATTCAAGAAAATGAACGATTTTGACAAACAGTCGAAATTGAATTCTAATCGAAATTGTCTACGAGAATTTTCATGCAAAATCGACTACTTTACCCGACTGAAATTATTGATGAATTTTAGTTGTTTTTGTCATTTTTGGCATTTTTTGATTGAATTTAGTCAAAAATCATCAAAAATGAATCCTATCAGCTTTTCTCTACAAGCATTTTCATGCAAAATTGACTACTTGACCGTAAAATCTCAAAGAGATTTTCAACTGAAAACCACCAAAACTGTCAAAAAATCAGTGAAAACTGAATAAAAAATATTTCACACTGAAGAAAAAATATTTCACACTGAATAAAAAATAAAAATATTTCACAGCAATAAAAGATATTTCACACTGAATAAAAAATAATAAATATTTCACAGTGATTAAAAAATATTTCGCACTGAATAAAAAATAAAAATATTTCACAGCAATAAAAAATATTTCACACTGAATAAAAAATATTTCACTGAATAAAAAATAAAAATATTTCACACTGAATAAAAAATATTTCGCACAGAATAAAAAATATTTCATATACTGAATAAAAAAAAAATATTTCACAGCAAAAAAAAAAAATTTACACAATAAAAAATAAAAATATTTCACAGCAATAAAAAAATATTTCATACTGAATAAAAAATAAAAATATTTCACAGCAATAAAAAATATTTCACACTGAATAAAAAATATTTCACTGAATAAAAATAAAAATATTTCACAATAAAAAATAAAAATATTTCACAGCAATAAAAAATATTTCACACTGAATAAAAAATAAAAAATTTTCACACTGAATAAAAATATTTCACACTGAATAAAAAATGAAAATATTTCACAGCAATAAAAAATATTTCACACTGAATAAAAAATATTTCACACACTGAATAAAAAATCGATAATTTCTAAGTGAATAAAAAATATTTCACACTGAATAAAAAATAAAAATATTTCACAGCAATAAAAAATATTTCACACACTGAATACAAAATTGATAATTTCACAGTGAATAAAAATAAAAATATTTCACAGCAATAAAAAATATTTCACAGCAATAAAAAATATTTCACTGAATAAAAAATAAAAATATTTCACAGCAATAAAAATTATTTCACACTGAACAAAAAATAAAAATATTTCACAGCAATAAAAAATATTTCACACACTGAATGAAAAATCGATAATTTCAAAACAATAAAAAATATTTCACACACTGAATAAAAAATCGATAATTTCACAGTGAATAAAAAATATTTCACACACTGAATAAAAAATATTTCACACTGAATAAAAAATATTTCACACTGAATAAAAAATCGATGGACCGTTAACTGTGTCTGTTAGGTCGGGTTTGGGAAATCATCGATGGGGAAAATTGTTTTACAATTGAAAAATTGTTTGCAATTTCAAATAATGGTCAATGAAGTATTAACGACCCGATTGGCTCGTAAGCGACTAAATGCAATTAAGAGATTTATACCAATTCGCGACTCTGTAAGGAATAAACTGCAAGAACGACAGAGTTTACAAACGGATTTTGCTGCGGGATCTGAAGAATTGTTTAAACCAGTAACCACAGCAACGAAGGGGGTAGAGCGTGCTATACGGGGGGATGCGGGAAAATCTCTTATTGGTGAACCTGAAAAATTAGCAGCGGAAACTGAACAAACAAAACAAGCTGTAAAAAAATGGAATCTAAAACACCTGAATCAAAAAGAACAGTAGATGATTTACGCGTGAGATTTAACGAGGAAGGGTTAGCAGCAATTGATAAGACTGATCCAGCAGAAATTCCTGCGCTTGTTGTTACGACTTATGAAAACAGAAAAAAATGTTGAAACCAGAACATCATAAATATGTTAGAAGTATAACTCACTGGGCTGATATATTCTACAAAATCAAAACTAAAAAAAGGCAAATTAAGACAGATAGTGCATCATACATTAAATATATCAATGCGGTGGGTACAGTGTATAAACGATATGAAGAACTAAAACAACAACAAAAACCGCAAAAATTGCAAGGAAAGCGACAGCAACTTGCAAAGAAAATATCCTTCTCGCCTAAAAACAACCTGATCGAGATGATGATAATATTCTTGATTATTTACAACCCACTGATACAGACAAACTGGATGAAGCAACTGGTTATAGCGGAAAGGGATTAAGAGATTCCAGTGGAATTTCAAGCGTTTCATGTCCTGGTAATGTTATCAGTGATATATAACGATTAGATATTCTAATCGGAGGGTTCCGAGCTGGAAATAACTCACCGGAACTGATTAATGAAGCAGCTGATATCTGTAGACGGTTATTTCAAGGTGGTATCATGGATATCAAAGTATATCGAGATTTCATTGGCGAGTTAGTGGAAAATGGGTATCATAGTGATTAATTGAAATCCTACGGATTTTCACGCTAGTGATTTATAATTGAAAAATTGTTTTACAATTGAAAAATTGTTTACAATTTCAAATAATGATCATACACTACAATCATGATAAACCAACTAGCGTCTATGTAGTTAATTCACGATTTCCGGTTTATAGCGCGTACTATGGTGATGGTTTCGGTGATACCATTGCGGGGTTATTTGCAAGAATGGCCCCAAAAGTGATGCCGTTAGCTAAACAATTAGGAATGAAAGCCATTGATGTTATTCGTGATAAGGGTATTAGTGCTGTTGGAGATCTTGCCGGGAAAGCGTTTCCAGCCGCGAAGAATAAATTAACATCATTAGTGAAATCACGAAGAAAGAAACCAGTACCACTGCCATCTACAGCAGAAATGCCTGCAAGTGTTAGTAAAATAATAAATAACGCAGTAGATGAAAAACTAGCGTCGCTGGTGACTCCGAGTGACCAAGATAACATGATAGCAAACATGATAGCGGTAAGTGGCTTTAAAAAAACATCCTACGGATTTTCACGCTAGCAATGAAAATTTTACGATTTAGAGCTACGAATATAGAATAAAATGTTCAAACGGTCACCTGATCCAGCATTTGATATGGATGCCCCAGTGCGTAAAGATGATTCTGTACGCGATTTTCAATTTTATTCTTATCACGCAACACACCCAGATCTCCGATCGCGAATTGAACTTCAAGTTCATGATACCAGTAAATACTTTTTGCCTTGTGAAGCGTTTATCGAAATCGAAGGTGAACTTGTAACAAATGTTGCAGCTGATACTCCATATGACATAAACCCAACTATCAAAGTTGGTTTTGTTAATAATGGCATAATGGCGTTATTTGAAAGTGCAAGATATCTCATTGATGGAAAAGAAATTGAATCAATAGACCGTGAAGTTGATGTTGCCACAACAATAATAGGGTTAGCAAGATATTCTGATGATTATACAAGATCAGCTGGTCCATCTATGATGTTTTCTAAGGATATTACTGATCACCCTGAACACGTCTAGTATTCTAGAGTAAAGGCAACACAAGCTACTGCAGTTGATCCAGCCCCAGCCGGATATACAAGACCAGCTGGTACTTTTGATGTCATAAATAATATTACTAATTACAACCTAGGGTTTGCAACACGCGTAGCAACATTACAAGGACAGCGTCGACAATTTTCATGCGCGATTCTTCTGCATCATATATTTGGATTCTGTAGAAACGTCCGAAAAGTTATTTATGGAGCGAAGCATACAATAGCACTCGTGCGAAAGGGTACTGATAATGATGCAATCTGGCGTGATGCTGGTGTCCCCGAGGGTAAAGTCATTTTAGCAAAACTAGCATTATGGATGCCAGTGTTAACTCCATCAATCACCGAAGAACAGCAACTACTATCATTTATGGATCAAGGAGGAAAGTTGTTGTTGAGTTGGTTATCAGTGACTACGGATATTAAACAGGATAATGTTGATGATATATTTACTTGGCATCTGGTATCAAAACAAGGTGTTTCAGCTCCACGTCATATATTTGTAGCGTTACAGAATAATGCGCGAGTTGGTAATCAAGAACGAAGTCATATGATATTTGATCAGTTATCCGAGGATATACAACTTGATTACACTCACAACCATATTGCACGTGTATATCATAATATGCTGTCATTTATGGCACGTGATCAAAATGTTGATACTGGTTTGCAAATATCACAATTGGATTTTAAAAGCCTCTATCCGATTTATTACTTTTCATTGGAACATCTTGAGTTAACAAGACAATCTGTCGTCGATATACACTTTAGAGCCCGTGTAACCCGTCCTGGTGGTATTATTAATTACAGAGCGGTTGCTGTCATTCTCAATGATAAATCAATGCTACTTGAAGGTGTTGGTGGAAGAATGAGAATAATTGATGCACCAGTGGAAAACATGTAATTGAAAATCATTCAGATTTTTCCACTGAATCGCTTTATGATTTAGAATCAATCTGTTATGTATAATGTCGTATAGTAATATTAGTGTTGCGTTAACTCCTGGTCAAGTCAAGAAATTGCAATCAGAGTCGACTAAAAAATGTGGAACCACAATAACGCTGAAACCTAATCAAATGAATGGCGGGGCGAATAAATTATCGCTGACAACTCGTCAAGTAAAACACTTCAATGATGCACTTGTAGCAAAAAAAGGTGTTCAGATTACTATTTCTGTGGCTGCTATCAAAAATATGTTTAAAACAGGCGGTATATTCCCGTTGTTAGCTGCGATTCCGGCCTTGATTGCAGCAGCAGCCCCAGCGGTGGCTAAGGCAGCGGTGTTAGGAGCCGTTGGTACTGCAGCAGGAATGGCACTAAAGAAGGCAACTGGACAGGGATATAAAAAAAGGGAAAGGGTCTAAGACTACCAGGAACCCCGTATTCATGGTACAGCGGAAAGGGTCTAAAACTAGGACCGGTTTACTAACTCGGGAATCTTCGATTGTGGAATCTTTGGTTCCAATGTCCAATTTTGATTTAATTGATGCCGCTAAAAAAAACTTGCAATTAAAAACTTCAGAGGTGTTTTTTATGAAAGATCAGTTACCGGCACAACCCAATGATGTTGAAAACGGTATTATTAATTTAGATAACAGCACCGGACCTGGAACTCACTGGGTTGCATACGCTATTGATCCACGTGCAGTTGTTTATTTCGATTCATATGGATTAGCACCGCCAAAGGAATTTATGCGTTATATAAACCGCTTAAAGACTTTTCCAATGAAAACTTGGTATTCTACGCTACCAACACAACAAATGAATGATCCACCAATATGCGGCAGCGAAGTATTAAATGTCCTTGACGCTATTTCTAAATCCTTGGGTAACCCAAGGGGACAACCACCACATGTTGTCGTAAATGAATACACCAGTAATCGCTTTTTAGAGAAAGATGTATAAAATATCATGATTGATATTTGGGGGAGATCTTTGAAATCCAGTGCCGTTGGCACTGCAGGAATATCTGCAACCCTTGATTCTATCAAGGATATAAAAAAAATAATCGAAGATGAAATAGCTGAGACGTTGAATCTAGCAAGTGTTGACCCCGGGGAAATAGTTGTATTTCAAGATCGTCAGGGTAAATTGAAAACTAGTAATGTGTCGTTGGATGATATTTTGGTTAAACAACGAAACGCAATCGAGGATACTATCGCGTTATTTTCCGATCAGGGTAAACTCAAACCGGGTGTACTTTTTTCGACGATTACAGATAGATTAAAAACTCTCAACGATGAGTTAAAAAATTCTGTGTTGGAACCAGCAACACTTCAATCTAAAACTGAAGAACACAGAAACAGTTTTCAAATTTTCGTAGAAACATCGTGAATAAATTTATTGGAACCCCGTTGGATAAAATTGAAATAAAACTCCCTGATATTAAAAAATCCATCGATGAGACGAAAAACTTCATCGAAGCAATCATAGGTGATGCAACGAAGATGATAACAATCATTGAAAAAACAAAAATTCCTCATGAGAAAACCAACAACGTAGTATACACGATCCAACACGGATCATTTGCGTGGACACCTACAAACAACAAATTAGATATCACTGCAACCGTTAAAGGTATTTATTGATTAACACTAGTGACAACGACTCAATTTAATATTTCATCGTCGAGTTCATCCGGGGTCAACAATACAATTTCAACGATCATCGACAAGGATACAACTGAAAAGTTCACGATAACATCTACTGATAAAAATTTGGTTAGGGTTTCAACAACGTGGTATTTGGAATTCGTAGCGGATTTAAATAAATAACGGTTTCAATTGAAAACGTAAACAATTTAAAAATAAAATGTCATCACTGATGATTTCATCATCTCAATATCGCTATGATCAGGTCAGAGAATTTCAAACTAGACTCAAAACCCTCGCAGAGGAGTATCAAATAAAAATAAAAAAATACCGACGAAGAATCACAGCAATTGATGTTACCATGTACTCGGTGTCAGGCGTTCTCGCTGGCGCCGGAATAATACTTGCATCAGTTACAATGATTGCCCCGGTCGTAGTTCCAATTTGCATTTCTGCGGCGGCTACAATCGCGGGTATATCAACCGGAATAACAAAAAAAAAATATCATAATGCAGCCAGAGTAAACTGCAAGATTATTTAATTCAATTTCATGTTGTATCAACCGCATACTCGCAATTATCCTCGTTGATATCGTCGTCACACGATGATACATTAATATCAGATAGTGAGTTCTCAGCGATGGTCAGTATTTATGATTCCGCGATATCAAAATTAGAAATACAACGACAGTATAATAACAATGACAACACCGATGGAATTACTTCAACAAATAGTGGAGAACACAAACCCAGTACAAACAAGCATGATCTCAATAACCACAACGAATCCAGAATTCAGTGTGAATTTCCCTATCCCAGTCCCCGTGAAGGAAATAGCGTTAGCAAAATTACGAGTACACCATAGTTGGCCTAATATCAGATCAAAATCATTTGGTGGTCAACAACCCAATAATTCAATGGTGTTCTCGTATAAGAATAAACCCGACGGAACTCCAGATTGGAACGTTGTTTCAATACCAACCGGATCATACCAAATTGAACAAATCAATGCTGAATTGCAACGTAGAATAAAATCGATTACTGGAAAAGAATAAAAAATAGCTATAACGGTTCATGAGCCGACGTTATCATCTGCAACTGAAATAAGCACAGAAGGATACGTCGTAGATATCTATCAGAGTTCTATTAGAACCGTACTAGGATGACCAGAATTACCACCCGGGGGAGAAACCGTTAATTTACCACCTGAACCACAAAAAACTGATTATATCACCGACAGGATAAAATCTAATAATCCAGTAAAAAGTTATAAAGAATATGATGCGTTAGATTTTCGTGATTCAGGTAATGTATATCTACGACACAATAGAATCACTGAAAATTTCACAGCGATGAATAATGATTTTTCATTGTTGCTGCCATCTCTTAAATCCGGTACTCTAACCCGAGATGAATTTATCAGCGTCGTAGAAACAGGTAACAAAATCATCGATGACATGAAAACAGTTCATTCGAAAATTATTCAAGAAGCATTAATGAACAAAAACATTAGAACGTCATTTATGTTGACATACGGAATCACCGATTTTGCTATTCCAGAATTTAAAATTCCTGGGTATAATGTTCCAGAACTAAAAAAATCTCTCAATGATGCCATCGATGAAGGTTTCAAAAAAATCCATGACGCATGGAAAAAAACAGCACAAAAACAACTATCCTGACACATAATAATGACCCAGACGGTGGCGGCAGGCATATTGCTACTCAAAATGTGAATATATCCTCGGTGATAGCGATCAATTTAGTATGTGATGTTATCGAAGGAAGCTATCAAATAAATCTTGAACGATCAAATCAAGCTCAACAAGGATATATTCTGTATTCATTTGCACCAACAACTCCTCCAGAATTTCTCATTATTGAGTCTCTGGTTAATCCAGTCTATATGCTGTGTCATAATAATTCATTAACGAGAATCAATTTTAAACTCACTGACCAGTCCAATAATCTAATTGATCTACAAGATGAGGTTTTACAAATTAGTCTGTTTGTGAAATCCTAAGGACTTTCGTCGTGAAAATTCTTCGAATTTCATCCTAACTACATAGAGAGTTGTCCATCGTGTTTTTTACCCATTGGAGGCATTTCGAGGCCTAGATTCACCGTGTTTCAGACAAAATCACTAAGGCTCCATTTGCCAAACAGAGGCTTTCTTTTTTTTTTTGGTTAAAACATGAAATTTCGTAGGAAGACTCTATTTGTTGTTTTGACGGTTAAAATCGATTTTTGCCTCAAAGTTGTCTGATTCACCCTCTCTGCTGCTACTGCTGTTTCAGGGTATGCTCGTTCATAGTATGGTTTGTCAATTCCAGCAAACAGACCCGGCTTAGAATCACGGCTAACAACGACTGTTTTCTTGTCTTTGAGAATTGGTTCAAATTTGTCTCGTATAATCCAACCGCCTGATTCTACACGGATAATGAATTTCACTCTAAAAAAATACTTTTTGTTGTCAAGTTGTGATATTATCGTAGCTGCGTTTTCGTCGTTCATGGTGGCATCAACAACACCATCAATTCGAAATGTTGACCAGCTATGAGATGCTCCATCGCGCTTAAATTCAACAGCATGGTCACGAATTTTTTTTATCAAGCTGTTATCATTTATTGCCCGTTTTGGCACATCTTTGAGGGTTCTATCGAGATTAAATTTAATATTTTTGTAGGGCTTAATTGCTGATAATCTCTCGAATTCCTCAGTCATATAATTAAAACAAGTATTTAAATAAGAAATTTATATATAATGAATCACTGCAAATGGCTTATGATTGGATCAACAACCCCGTGTAACTAATCATGCAGAAGCGAATTCTGTGGGTATCATTTACAGAGCGTTTGCAACGGTTCCCTTAGCCCCCTCTTGTGCCTCCGATGTGGAGTGGGGGTAAGGGGAAAATCACAATTATGTCTCAGTTGTGGTGGCAAGCGATACAGGGAACTAAAACGCTATTATGACAAACGAATAAAAAATACCGTCATTGACCCCAACGATGACAAAATCATAAAGACCCCTCAAGATTATATACAGAGACTTATAATTAAAGCAAATAATAAATTAGACAAATAGCATTATTATACAAATGAACCAAGAATTCCAACCACATCCCGTGCTTGTTAATTATGAAGCGTCCCTTGATGGTATTATTATAAACCGCAGATTGAAGAAGCCAGTTGGTTTTGTGACTAATCGAGGGTATTTGATAATTACTGCTGGGAAGAAAAAATATTATTGTCACAGATTCGTCTTCGAGGTGTTTAATAGAATAATCAGGTATGCTTTTGTTATCGATCATATTGATTCCGATTCTCAGAATAATTCTTTATAAAATCTACAGGCTATTTCACAAAGTGAGAATTTAAAACGAGGAAAGACTGGGAAATACTCGAAAAAAGCGAGGCCTATAAAATCATTTAATACAGTAACTAACGAAGAAAAAATATTCCAATCTATGAATGAAGCCGGTAAAAATTTCAATATTTGTATACCCTCAGTACAATTTGTTGCAGAACGAGTACAAAATTCGGCTTTTCTGAAAAAAATTGAACAAAAAATTCGATTTTCGTATGTCTTATAACACCAGCGGAGATAACTCGTTTAGTTATATTTAAGGGTTATGAAAGAGTTATCTCCCTTAGATTGTGTCAACTCGTTGATGGTTATCTCCCTTAGATTGTGATTCAACGGGTATAATTAATTATCTGTTTTGTAAGAAAACAAATCAAATATGTAGTGTTTACAAACAATTGTATTTTTTTTTAGTGTTTTATTCAAATATTCGGTCTCATTTAAATACTGTGAAACACCATTGACAAGTATTCAAGGAAATAAAAATAACACACCCTGTGGATTGACGCTGCTATATTAAGTCACCTTATATACCGGATGAAAGGTATAAAGCTGGGGCTTTCAAAGGCCAATCCGACCGATCAAAACTAACCCACGCCATTGACACGTGGGCGTGGTTGTTTTTTGTCAATCATGCAACCGGGTTAATTTCATGGGTTGCTTTTCATTGGTCGGATTGCCGTAGAAAATCCGCCCCGTCGTTTCATGTTTGTATCGTCTAGTGCTATCCCAATATCATCCTTAATTAAGTTAATTAAGTTTATGCCTACAATCTGCCAAACACTCGATGGAGATTGCCGGCATTGTACTGTCTTAATTAAGTACAATCCCCAAGCAGAGCTTGGAGCATATCTTCTGGGCGGTCTAATATGGCGTTTGTCACGTTAGGCCTCCCGCCGGAGATTTATGTTTCGGGCCCCCTTGGGCTTACTTGGATGTGAAGGCAACCAAGGAGTTCCAAGGATGTGTTGTCGTATAGGTAACCTTTGGGTCTCTTTGACGTTATTTGACGCGAAAAGGGTTTCCAAATGGGGTTTTCATGTATGTGCTGTACTTAATTAAGTAACCTCTTGGCGTCTCCGATGAAATCACACCTGAGGCGCCCAATGGGGTTCATCGTATATCTCTGAACGTGCTAAGATGACAAACACCTTATCACGGACAACGTTCACATATCATTGTGTATAATCTCTGGACGTGCTAAGATGACAAACACCTTATCACGGACAACGTTCACATATCATTGTATAAAAATAAACTCTGGACGTGCTAAGATGACAAACACCTTATCACGGACAGAGTTTTTTTTTGAAAAATGAATTAGAAATATGTATTATCATATATGAATTCTGAAAATATGAATAAGATTATAGCTGAAATTTCAAAATTGAAAAAACAAGATATTATATTATCTGACAAATTAACCCCTGACCAAATTATGTCTGACTTTCAAGTTATAGAATACGGTATTAACACTAACAAATACATGCTGCCAAAGAAGTATGCGCTGCTAAAAAAAATCCAGAATTCTATTCGCGATTCCCTTGCATGCTTTAGTGACGTAAGTGTGTTTGTCCCGTTATTTACTATCGTAGAAGGAATACGAAAAGAATTGGGTCGAGATTATGAATTGAAAAAACAAGTTAATTCTAAGATTAGAAAAATACGAGCGTCAATTCAAGAAAATGAAAAAAACCCAGCTTGATACAACTAACGATTTGACAGTATAAATACATCACTGCGACAATGGAAGGTATATAATTGATCAAACAACACGGAAATAAATCAACTGAAAAATATTTTAACGAGTGTTTTTTTTTTTGTTGCTTGTCTATTGATGATGACAAAATCACTACAATCTCGAAGAGATTCAAATTGGAAATTGCTTTACTGTTTCAAAAATGGGCAACGAAGCTTTAACAACTAGATTGGCTCGTGAGCGACTAGATTCAATTAAGAGATTTATACCAATCCGCGACTCTGTCAGGAATAAACTGCAAGTTAGACAGAGTTTACAAACTGATTTTGCTGCGGGATCTGAAGAGTTGTTTAAACCAATAACCACAGCAACGAAGGGGGTAGAGCGTGCTATATACGGAGATGTACCCGAGACGGGGACAAGAAAAGAAAAGTATCTTATTGGTGAACTTGAAAAAATAGCACCGGAAACTGAACAAACAAAACAAGCTGTACAAAAACTCCACGGTGATGAGCCACCTAAATCAAAAAGAACAGTAGATGATTTACGCGCGAGGTTTAACGAGGAAGGGTTAGCAGCAATAGATAAGACTGATCCAGCAGAAATTCCTAAGCTTGTTGTTACGACTTATGAAAACAGAAAAAAAATGTTGAAACCAGAACATCATAAGTATGTTAGGAGTATAATTCATTGGGCTGATATATTCTACAAAATCAAAACTAAAACAAGTCAAATTGATACCGATAATGTATCGTGCATAGAATATATCAATGTGGTGGGTACAGTGTATAAACGATATGAAGAACTAAAACAACAACAAAAACCGTAAAAATTACAAGGAAAGCGACAGCAACCTTCAAAGAAAATATCTTTCTCACCTAAAAACAACAACAACAACTACCACCCCAAGCTTCGAATCGAGATGAAGATGATCTTAGTTATTTACAGAGTACAGAGATAGAAAAAGTGGATGCAGCAACTGGTTATTTTAGCGGGGAGGGATTTTCTAAATCTGAAAATCAAAGATTTTCCAGAGATTCCAGTGGTCTAGTTAGTTGTCCTGGTAATGTTCTCAGCGATATAGCACGATTAGAAGTTCTCATCGGAGGAAAACGAGCTGGAAATAACTCTCCAGAAATAATTAATGAAGCAGCTGATATCTGCAGGCGGTTATTTCAAGGTGGCATCATGGATATCAAAACATACCGAGATTTCATTAACGAGTTAGTGGAAAATCCTACTGATTATTACAGCGACTGAAAATCCTTGGATTTTTCATCTGATGACGAAGTCGAAAATCCTTTGAATTACTAGTAATTAGAAAACACTAGTATTTAGAAATTACTATCAATTTCAGAATAACATGATCATACACTACAACCATGACAAACCAGCCAGCGTCTATGTGGTAAACTCACGATTTCCAGTTTATAGAGCGTACTATGGTGATGGTCTCGGTGATACAATTGCGGGGTTATTTGCAAGAATGGCCCAAAATGTGATGCCGTTGGCTAAAAAATTAGGAATGAAAGCAATTGATGTTAATCGTGATAAGGGTATTAGTGCTGTTGGAGATGCTGCCGGGAAAGTGTTTTTCACGGTAAAGGATAAACTAACGGCGCTAGTTCGGCGGCGAAAGAAACCGGGACCACTTCCATCTACAGCGGAAATGCCTGCACGGGTTAGTAAAATAATAAATAACGCAGTAGAACAGAAACTAGCGTCGCTGGTGACTCCGTCGTTGACAGCAAGTGACCAGGATAACCTAACAGCAAACATGATAGCGGGAAGCGGTTTTAAAAAAAACACGACGAAAACGCTAGCGTTTTTATGACGATGATGATTTAGACGCTAATAAATATAATAAAATGTTCAAACAGTCACCTGATCCAGCGTTTGATATGGACGCCCCAGTGTGCAAGGATGATTCCGTACGTGATTATCAATTTTATTCTTATCAAGCAGTACAATCAGATCTCCGATCAAGAATCGAACTTCAATTTCATGATACCAGTAAATACTTTCTACCGTGTGAAGCGTTTATCGAAGTAGAAGGAGAACTTGTAACAGCTGCTGAAACTCCTGCTGTAACAACACCATATTACAATAACACAACTATCCGAGTTGGATTTGTCAATAACGGTATCATGGCGTTATTCGAAAGCGCTAGATATCTCATTGATGGAAAAGAAATTGAATCTATAGAGCGTGATGTTGATGTTGCCACAACAATCATAGGGTTAGCAAGATATTCTGATGATTATACAAGATCAGCGGGTCCATCTATGATGTTTTCTAAGGATATTACTGATCACCCTGAACACATCCAGTATTCCAGAGTAAAGGCAACACAAGCTACTGCAGTTGATCCCGCACCAGCCGGATATGTAAGACCAGCTGGTACTTTTGATGTCATAAATAACATCCCTAATTACAACCTAGGATTTGCAACACGCGTAGCAACATTGCAGGGGCAGCGTCGACAATTTTCATGCGCGATTCCACTGCATCATATATTTGGATTCTGTAGAAACGTCCGAAAAGTTATCTATGGAGCGAAGCATACAATAGCACTCGTGCAAAAGGGTACTGATAATGATGCAATCTGGCGTGGCGCTGATGCCCGCGAGGGTAAAGTTATCTTAACAAAACTATCATTATGGATGCCAGTGTTGACTCCATCAATCACCGCAGAACAGCGACTACTATCATTTATGGATCAAGGAGGAAAGTCGTTGTTGAGTTGGTTATCAGTGGCCACGGATATTAAACAGGATAATGTTGATGGTACATTTACATGGCACCTGGCATCAAAACAAGGTGTTTCAGCTCCACGTCATATATTTATTGCGTTACAGAATAATGAGCAAGTTGGTAATCAACAACGCAGCCATATGATATTTGATGAAGTCTCGCTGAGAATAAACGGACAACAGGAACCATCCGAGGATATACAACTTGATTACACCACTAACCATATTGCACGTGTAAATCATAATATGTTGTCATATATGGCACGTGATCAAAATGTTGATACTGGTTTGCAAATATCACAGTTGGATTTTAAAAATCTGTATCCGATTTATTACTTTTCATTGGAACATCTTGATTTAACAAGACAATCTGTCGTTGATATACACTTTAGAGCTCGTGTAACCCGTCCTGGTGGTATTGCTAATTACAGAGCGGTTGCTGTCATTCTCAGCGACAAATCAATGCTACTCGAAGGTGTTGGCGGAAGAATGAGAGTGATAGATGCACCAGTGGAAAATCTATAATTGAAATCCTTCGGATTTTTCCATTAGAATCAATCTGTTATTGCATCATGTCATATAGTGTTATTAGTGTTGCCCTGACTCCGGGTCAGGTCAAGAAATTGCAATCGGAATCAGCTAAAAAATGCGGAACCACTATCACGCTGAAACACAATCAGATGACTGGCGGGACGAATAAGTTGTCGCTGAAGACTCGTCAAGTAAAACACTTCAATGATGCGTTCAAGGATAAAAAAAGGCGTTCAGATCACTTTCTCTGCAGCTGCGATCAAAAACATTATTAAAACTGGCGGAATATTCCCGTTGTTAGCTGCGATTCCAGCGTTGATTGCCGCGGCTGCCCCAGCGGTGGCTAAAGCGGCGGCATTAGGAGCCGCTGGTACTGCAGCAGGAATGGCACTAAAGAAAGCAACTGGGCAGGGTTATAAAAAAGGGAAAGGGTCTAAGACTACCAGGAACCCCGTATTCATGGTACAGCGGAAAAGGTCTGAGAATCCCAGGAACGGTTTACTAGTTGGAGAGTCTTTGATTGAAGAGTCTTTGACTCCAATGTCCAATTTTGATTTACTCGATGCTGCTAAAAAAATTGGCCATAAAAAATGTCAGAGGTGTCTTTATGAAAGATCAATTGCCGGCACAACCAAACAGCGTTGAAACTGGTATTATTAATCTCGATAACAGCACCGGACCTGGTACTCACTGGGTTGCATACGCGATTGATCCACGTGGGATTGTTTATTTTGATTCATATGGGTTAGCCCCACCAAAAGAGTTTATGCGGTATATATCAAATCGCTCAATTCCGATTTTTTATTCCACGCTGCCAACATAACAATTAGATGATCCACCAATATGCGGCCGTGAAGTATTAAATGTCCTCGCGGAGATATCATTAAATTCCTTTGGATTTCCGTGGAAACCGCCTCATCAGGTTGTAAACGAATATACCAGTGACAGGTTTTTAGTGGAAAAAATCCATAAATTGAAGACACAAGTTGCGCTAACAATAATGATTGATATTTGGGGACGACCTCTATCAGCGTTAGAAAAACCCACCACGGAAACACAAGATGTAAAAAATATAATTGAAGATGAAATCGCTGAGACGTTGAATTTAGCAAGTGTTGACCCCGGGGAAATAGTTGTATTTCAAGATCGCCAGGGTAAATTGAAAACCAGTAATGTGTCGTTAGATGACTTTTTAACACGACAACGTGACGCCGCTGAAAACACAATAGCGTTATATTCCAACGATGGAAAACTCAAACCGGGCGCACTTATGTCTGTGATCACAGATAAACTTGCCGAATACGATAAAGAATATGCCGATCATGTGAAAAATTATAACCAATTTCGCAAAAATTTCATAAATAAGTTCTTTGGGTCCCCGATTGTAATTACGCCGTCTCTCGCTGAAATTAATTCGTTTGTTGATGATCAAAAGGTCATCAATGACCTCACTGATAAATTTTTTACAACAACAACATCAGAAAATGTTAAAACTACATATTCGGAAATAATCAAAAAACTTAATGAAATCGCTGATATTAAAAAATCTATCGAGGATAGTAAAACAACAGTCGATGCCGTCGAACGACTCGATAAAGTAAAATCCCACACTCCGCAGAAAATATCCGTAATGTCGTGTATGTGATTCGGTACGGAACTCTCGATTGGATCAAAGACACTAATAATCGAATAGATTTTACTCCAACCGTGGCAGGTATTTATCGATTTACGTTAACTACATTTGGCGGGGATAATTTTAATATTCAAGATAATTATGGTGGCATAGGTGAAGGCCAAACCGTTGTAAATACAATAACACATCAAATTAATGCAAATTCCACTTGGCATATTTTTATATTATCGTCTATTCAAGTTGATAGAGTTAGATTACCAATAACATATGTGATAGAATTTGTAGCAAGTATGGGCGATGATTAATTCAACGATGACATTTCCAATAACGATGACATCAACGATTTCATCATCGCAATATCGCTATGATACAGTCAAAGAATTTTCAATGAAACTCAAAACTCTCACTGAGGAGTATGCAATGAAAATAAAAAAAATATCGCAGGAGAATTACAGTCATTGACGTTACAGTGTACTCAGTATCTGGTGTAATGGCCGGAGCTGGTATTATACTGTCTTCAGTGACAATGATAGCTCCGATTGCTGTTCCAATTTGTAAATCCGCGGTGACAACAATTGCTGGGGTTGCAAATGCAATCACTAAAAAATTATCATCATGTTCCCAGGGAAAACTCAACGAGTATACAGTAAAACATCAAATAGCATCTAACGGTTACTCGCAATTATCCTCGTTGATATCATCATCGATTGATGACTCATTAATTACCGAAGACGAGTTCACCGCGATGGTACGTATTTATGATTCCGCGGTATCAAAATTAGAAATTGTAAACAATGATAATAATGTCACTAAAACTCGAAGAGTTTCAACTACTTCAACGAATAGCAGAAAATACCACTCCGGTGAAAACAAGTATGATATCAATAACCTCAACAAATCCACAATTTAGTGTGAATTTCCCTTCCCCGGTTCCTGTGAAAGAGATAGCGCTAGCTAAATTACGTGTATACAATAGTTGGCCCAATATCAGGTCAGTTGCATTTGGTGGTCAACAACCCAATAATTCGCTGGTGTTCTCGTATAAGAATAAACCCGATGTCACCCCAGACTGGAACGTTGTTTCCATACCAACTGGGTCGTACCAAATTGAACAAATTAATGCTGAATTGCAACGTAGAATAAAATCGATTACTGGAAAAGAATCAAAAATAGCTATTAAAGTCCATGAACCAACATTATCATCCGCGATTGAAATAATCACAGATGGATACGTCGTAGATATTTATAACAGCTCAATAAGAACAGTGTTAGGTTGGCCTGAAAACCCACCTCGGGGAAAAACCGTTAATATACCAGAACCAAAAAAAATCTGATTACGTTTCCGACAAGATAAAACCTGATAATCCAATAAAGAGTTATAGCGAATACACCAAATTGAATTTTTTCACTGGGGTAATAGAAGGCCGTGGTAATAGATATTATCGAATTCGAGAAGAGGAAATCACTAAAAATTTCACAGAGATGAATAATGATTTTTCACTATTGTTAATATCTCTTAAATCCGGTACTCTCACTCGAGATGAATGTATCAGCGTCATAGAAACATGTAACAAAATTATTGATGATATGGAAAATTTTAATTTACAAATTATTCAAGATATACTCGATGATAATTCCCTAAAGGGTAAACTGAAACAACTTTTGGCACCTTTTTAAATAATTAACATAAATAAACAAAGGACGGCCCTAATTGAATCGGGAATTGTACAACTAAATAAATTCGTACATTTCCCGACTCAAGGCAGACTGACCTAGAAAATTTAAATTTTATTAGAAAGTAAATTGAAGCACCGTAAATATTTAATTAAATACACTTCAGTTTTCATAAAATTCAAAATTAATTTAAACTATATCCAAATAAAGAGAATTGTGTGATTACCCACATAGAGAGAAATCACAAAGTAAGACAAATGTGACAAGAATTAGAATGAAAATGGCTATCCTTACAATAACACAAAGTATAGACTTATATATAGCAACATACAAATAGCACCAACACAAATAGCAAACACAAGGATACTAGGCGACCACTAGCCATGGTCAAATAAAGAGAACAAAAGTAGAATACTAGTTTTGGGTAGATCAAATACCATCTTGTAATGATCTACTTAAAGATACACTAGGGAAGAAAAATACCCCTTTTCAAACATATAATCCCGATGGGGAAAAATTAAATGGGGGAGATAAATGGAAAATAAAAACAACCAAAACAACATATCAGGGGGGAACACACATACAAACATAAAACTTTTTACTTTTTTATTGGGGAGTGTGGGGCAATCTAGGATATGTAGGTCGAATTCATTGACGTTTATCTTCCAAATAAGTCTGAGAACAATCTGTCATTTAAGCTTGTACTAAATATATTACATTTTTCCACAAAAATGTTTCCTTTTATCTCAAATATTATTTTCTTATTTGGCTACAAACATGGATATGTTTTATTATATACGGGGTCCTTTTAAAGTCAAATATGCCATGTGATCAAGTTTATGCGAGTTATATATATATATATATATATATATATATATATATATATATATATATATATATATATATATATATATATATATATATATATATATATATAAACATATATATAAACATTTGCAAGTAACATTTAATCATCAATGTGAACAGTGTATAGCTCTGTGTATAATTATAGTATTAAAAAATGCTCTTTTTGTCAACTTCAAAACAAAATTATCATGGATCAAATAACAGTAAGTTATCGAAAACAACAATATTACTATGCAGCAAATAACAGTATCTTCCCCAAAAGAACATGATTAATATACATCAAATAACAGCATACTACCGAAACTTAGAATATCATTTGGTTTGGGTTTGTAAGGTGTAACGTAGCACGGTATAGGCTGTAAATGTAGTGCCCGACAAGAATCAAACAACTAGGGAAGCCACTAACAGGCTTTCTTGCATTCTCACTTAAGTCAAGGAAAGACTCAGCCTCATGGATGAGGTGAGAGGTACGCGATCCGTAACGGAAATCCACTTAGACCACTCCCTCCGGGGGAGAGGGGGAGGGCTTGTCACAAAATCTAACTAAATTCATTGCCGTTTAAATGTTAATTCAGAATCAAATAGTTTTTAACAATTTGTAAACAATGGGGTGCTCAGTTCTAAATTGAACATTACGATCAGATATCAGAGTAAATAATGGTTCCACTCTATAGTTATTTTTTGAAAAGGGTTACAAAATGTGAATACCGAGGTTTGACCAATGAGATCATGTCTTACGCTACATAGACTTCGTGAATATTTATCTTGGCGTGAGTTCATTGTATCTAAGAATTGAAGACGTGCCGGACATGTAGGCATCATTATCACAGGGTTGAAATGCGAAACAATGCCATCAGAGCCAATGCTAAATTCAATATAATTACACCAGGGTTAGAATGTGAAAATATGCTTTCAGAGTCAATTCCGCGTTTTGAAAAGAGATTTGTTTAGCTGAGATTAAATTTCAGATGTTTAGTTGGTCAAATTTTTTAATTTGATAAAATTAATATTATTTCAATAAATTAAGAGAAGAAAGAAAATAGACTGTTTAAATCTCAATATAAGTGCAGGTATGAAATAATGTGTTTGTTCGAACTATTAGGACAAAACTACTAAATTATTGGAGAATTTAGTTAGTTCACAAGCTAGATTTAGACGGGGCAGAACAATTCGGACTTAAAATACGACAAAAACAGCAGCTACACAGATAGAGAATTTTATTTGTGTCGTACGAGATGAAACCAGCTATGAAAACAAGCATACGACATACGTGTAGGGAAGTGAAATTTTCTTAAAACCATGGGAGCGTAGCCGAAGGAGACATTTCGCATATGGATACATGTCATTTTTGTTTGATCATGCCATCTTCTGTCAATAATCCATCTCAAAACGTGTAAAGATGAAAAAATAATTTACACTATACTCCTCCCGTCCCAGTGATGACAGTGAGCACGTACCTCTTCTTCAGAGAGTTCGCCAGCATCCCCATCAACGTTTCCTTCCATATAATCTGTACTTTCATAGATAACGTCACTTTCGATGACATGGGTCGACAAGTTCTGAAAGAAAGACTTATTTTATTAAGCATTTTAGAAGAATTGTAAAAACTGTAATGATCTTTAAATTCCAACCTCAAAAAATTACTTGTCATGTAAAAATAAGCAAGACTTGTTCACGAAACGTAGTATAAAACAACTAATACGTTCAACATATCCATCTATGTACCCATTTATTTAAACTTGCATCCCTCCTTCAAGTGGGCCTGCACACATTTGAAACAAAGAAGTTAGTTTCTACCATTCGTGGCTTAAGGGTATGTTCTATTTTCCATTCCTGTCACTATTACATAAAGTACTCTTTTTGTTCTTTACAGCATATACAGTAAACGTACACATTTACTGAGGTGAGAGTCGTTATTCTGTAAAGGCGAATACATGGGACAACTCGGATACACGGACCCTCTTATATATTAAATATTGCCCAAAAGCATTGAATATCATGTTTTATGATCAAAACATTGATTAGCTAAGTAGACACTCTCCATCAGTACAATCACCATTGATGAACAATTTTGCATTGCCAATTTATATGTTTAAAAACAATAAATTTGGAGATCAAATTATTTTTCTTGTTTTATTTTATTATTGTTGATTATTTTCCTTGACATCACTGACGTTCATTTGTGTAATGTACATTTGAGAGTGCAAAAGTGATCGAAGGGATAATAGGGCTTCACAGTAGAACATGAAGAAAAAATTCTTGGTCTGGCAATAATTAAAGCTTGTATTAATTTGAAAAGGAACAGCTCAGAGAACGAATTGTAATATAAAAGAAAATCCTCGTTAATACTGGGTAATAATGGGCAATAACTAAAGTTGAACAGGAGTAAGATATAAAATAGAGAAATTCCATAGTACAGCACTTCCATGGCATCCTTGACAATTGAACATGTTAATACGTTGTAGGGCTAAATGAGGCACACATTTTGTGACCTTCTAGCGCCATCCTGGCATAGGGCTCGAAATAATTCACTTGACATCGAAAAATAAATATTATTAATAACCAATAAATATGTCTAATATTTGGAAAGTTAACCGTTGAAATTGAAATATATTCATCAATCTTTGTGATTTTTAAACTCGTTTTTTTTTCACGGAGAAATGGTAGGAAATATGAGTTCCGTTTTCTACCATACGCAACAATATGCGAAAATCATAAGTTACATTGAAAATGTATGATTTCTTTGACGTGTATTTTTGTTTATACACAGAAGCTTTGTCAACGATCCGCACATCGTCAAGTCTAGAGTTATCAAATTTGCTTGAAATTATAGTTTAACGAATAAATACTTTCATAAAGTACAAATATTAAGACAATATTGCAAATATTAGCCGTGCACCAAGCATTATACTTACAAAAAGAACCAAGCATATGTCATGACCATGGACTAGTCGCGTTAGCCAATCACTGTCAAGATACAACTAAAATTGGCTTTAAAATCCCAGTTCAGAAGAAAAATTTGCGCCGTATCAGTCAGATGTCGTTTTAATTAAATCTTTATATTCCTACGGTTGTACAAGATTCACTCTACTCTGTTAATTTGCTGTACACATCGACGAATGGAGTTTACTTCTCGCGTAACGGGGACTGTCAAGTCTTCAGTTTGTCGGAGGTATATGGAATGTTGGGAAGAGGGAGAGGCATAATTAATATATTAAATGTGGGATGCACGGAAAATAGTGGTTGGCCAATAAATATGTCAGGACTTAGTAGTCCAGGGGAGAGAACCACGACGATCAGCCGTACAAAAAGTGCCTTTCTATTTTCTTTGGCGAAAAGATGAGCGTCTATTTTACAGGAACGTTCTATGTTTACTAAGGGAAAATTATATATTGATACCTTGATGCAGAAGGTTTCTGACATATTTTACAGAAGATACTTTAAAAAATTGACATGCATTAAAGTGGTCAGTACCTGATTTTATTTACAATATAATGCACTTTGAGTATATTTACATTATGACTATCGCAATTCGTTTTGGTACAAATGTGTAATAACTTCTACAGATGCATATATTATTTAAAATTATTTGATTTAGACATTTCAGTGATATCACAGTTGTCTTAACTAGGCTATACATTGTTATTTTACCAGGCTATATTTAAAAAAAAATAAAACAGACATACATCCGCTAGATAAATGTTCATTATTCACTCTAGCCACTATAATTTTATCATGGACCCATGTCATTCTTTTATGTCTCAGGACCCTTTGCGTTCATCATGAATGCATGCTGTGAATTATAATGTCTGGTAGTAGTAGTAATAATAATAATAATAATAATAATAATAATAATAATAATAATAATGAGTACTTTTTATAGCGCCTAATCTTTAGAAGCACTAAGCGCTTTATAAATGAGCTTAAATAACGATAAATCATAATTTTTAGAAGAGGGATATAACTTAAGATTTTACTTATAGCTTTGAAAAAGATAAATCCATTAACATAAACAGTGGGTTTTTCTTAGTTTGTTTTGCGTATTTCAAGTAATTTTAATCTTCAATATGATCCATTTAGGTTATGCTCGTTTTTGAGAAGCTAACTGTGCGTTGTTTTCATTCATTTGTCGCGAAATGATGCAACCGATTTGCTAAATTACCTGAATTATTAAATAGCATTTGCTATCATCGTTGAATACATGTCGTCCTCTGTTTGAACGTATGATTAAATTAGAATTGCTACCCGTTGTATTTGATTGTTTACGTAGATTCAATTTATATTGTGTGCTTGATATTTGTATGTGCTTGGGGGTTGCTGATGGTTTTTTTTGTATGCCTGACTTCTGTTATGATTTTAAGTAGTGAACGCAATTAGAATGTGACTTCAAGGCTTAATGAAATTTTCCATGGAAATTATTTAATTTCCATGACATTCTATTGCGACGTTAATCAAATGGGGATGTATATAAAAGGGGTTGGGGTTGGTAAACAATTATTCATTCCTGTTTTTAAGAACAGTCTGTAGATTCATTTACACTTGTGTTCAGATATAATTAGAGATAAATTATTTATTTAAATTACTCATTGGAATTGCAATGTGCTCATTGACGTTTGGACTAAGATACTACTTTGAGATAATTGATAACTCATCCAAAGACATTCTGCTTAATTATGAAACATCAAGACATGGAATTCATTCGGAACATTCTATACTTTTACAATTTTGGTATGATTATTTGGGGAGAATTTCACAATACTGTAAGTGTCCTTTCAATGTTCACTGTGTAAATAAACTAGTTGGTTTTGCTTCGTTCCGTGACATAAAGTCGCAAGACTATGGCACTATGCATAAGTATTGTACTAAACCTTCACTCTTGAGCATTTTTTATTGCATCACAGCTGTAAGGGATACGCATATGGATCAGGCTTCTACTACAAGTACTGTTTCATTTTCCGAATACGTTGAGACAAACAAATGAAGTAATAATAGACTGGCTTGGCTGTGGTGTTTAATGTCATTGATGAAATAATATATTTTGACTGCGCTCTGAAGTTTCCACGACTGTCAGCCATTGGTATATATTTATCACCATCGTCTTCCTTGCTATTTGGTGGCAGAATCCATATATATTATACCACGAAAATTATAGTCATGATAGATATGATTGGTGACACAACAAGCAAATAAGGTGGCAGGCTAGACTGCGGTGAAATACATGTAATGCCGAAATGATAGGATAATGAAAGTATAACATAACTTCAGGAAATGATACCGGAGTGCTGAATCTCAGATGGATTCTCCCGAAATACTGCTTGCCAGCGATAGACTATAAGCAGTATCTCAGCCTTTTGTTTATTACAAGAACTGCATGTTGTTACGGCAATATTAAGAAACCCTGCCTTTACTGTGTACCCTTAGTAATCCTCTATGTGTGAGGCGGATTGTTTTCCTCATTCTGAGAGGAAAGCGAGAAACCATAGATTACAAAAGTCATACGCAACAAACCAGTACCTAGTCTGCTGTTTCTTGAACGTATACGGACTAAATAGCGGGTTAGTTAAACATACAGATGCTAAGAAATAAATTGTTCACTGAAAGAAAACTTTATTATCTTTGTTTCGAGAGTATCACACTGTGACGTAACATGTATTCCGAAAAATCTTAATATCATCCACTTGTTTTCTGTCTTTTATTATCAGTAACAGTTTGCTTTCGCGAGATTAAATTTCACAAATGATAACATGCAGCTTTCATCCCGTCTATGAAAAGTTCAATAAGAGTGCATGCTTTAGAACGGTTCCAGAAACCACTACCCACAGTTCTTAGTGCGTATCTAAATTACATGTAACTATTCTTATTTTATTTATAAATATAGTTCTTACTAAATTTATATGTGTAATGTTAAACTGCGATTGTCGAAGTTTGGGACATTTTGTTATACTGAATGAAACACAAAAGATGGATAAACTCTTTTTATGCACATTCAAAATTCCATTTGTCCTTACACAATGGCTAAATTTCATTAAAACATTTTTATCAATAGTTAAGCTCACATTTTACTCTTAAAATTTTATCGCAATTAAAATACTCTGAAAAGCTTTAAAAATCGTTTGAACTCTGAACCTGTTGACAAAGCGTTCGAATGGAACCCAATATTCATATTATCAGTACAATATTTTTTACAAATATATTTCAGATACAATTTTCCTTTTTGAAACCAATCATCATATCATTATAATTTATATTAGAACTGAACTATGCATGGACCTGGAGAAAGTCCCCTCTTGAAATAAATATTACTGGAGAACTCGCTAGTTGATAATGATGTTAACAGAGTACTTATGGGACTGCCAAACGTTTGGCGATATGAACTGATTTTAATAATGCCAAACGTTCGGCGATATGAACTGAATACATTTTAGTAATGCCAAACATTTGGTGATATGAACTAAGTACATTTTAGTAATGCCAAACGTTTGGCGATATGAACTGAGTACATTGTGGTAATGCCAAAACGTTTGGCGATATGAACTGAGTACATTTTAATAGTGCCAAAAGTTTTACAGAATCAACTGATTACTTTCAGGTAAAGCCAAACTTGCTGGGTTTTTTTTCCTTCTCTTGGAGCACTGAAGAAGTAAATTAACTTTTTTATTTACGCATATGACCATAATTTAACGTTATCATCATTAAGAAAATTCAAGGAGAATTGTGAAGTCGAGTAAATTGGGAGGAATTTTAATCCAGATTACATTCTTAACAGAGTGAACCAATACAGATGGTTTATTCCCACACTATTCGCCTAAGTATTACAAATGCTTATGCTGAGTTCGTTTAAAGTCTATGAATTGATATTTGCGATCTATTGAAAATTTTAGAGACGTTTGAGATCTATTAGAAGTAAGTGAATAATCGCTAGCGTACTTTTGTTATATTTGATATAGTCTACCATTTACACATATTCTCTAATTTGTCATTTATTTCCTTGTAACGTGGGCCAAAGTATCTGTACATAAGATAAACTTATAAGACGGGATATTCTTGTCGACAACGTCTTATTTTAAATATGATATCCATTTGTCCAGTTACTATCATACAAGATTTCATATTAGTATGAAACTAGTGGATCTATTGTTTGCATGATTCGATTTGAATACTGACATTTATCATCATTAATGCACATACAAGGATGTAATTGTAAGCAAGAGGAAGAAATACTAAGAAACGATAATCTGGAACGAACGTGAAGAGGAAGCATAACGATGACATAAAGAAACTGAAGGTGCAACAATGACAAAGAAAGGAAACATAAACAACTATGAAAAAACTCCACATTAAACATTAAAGAGAGGTTGCCGACTTGTGAACGAACGACTTATATCTTGTCTGGTAACATCCAAACTAAACACCGAAAGATTATACATGTATATATATAAAGTTGTTGATACATGATCACACTACGTAAGACAATGTAAACTACATTTTTCTTTAAGATATATATATATATATATATATATATATATATATATATATATATATATATATATATATATATATATTTAGTAACCAAATATGTATGTGTTTGTTTAATTTCCTTTTTTTAAATTACAAAAGGATAAAGCTAAGTAGCTCTCTCTCTCTCTCTCACACACACACACACACACACACGTTGTTTTATTTTTTGTGTTAAATAGATGCATTTGTTTACGGCTATATATGAATAACACGATGTACAGATTATCGATTCAATTAAGTTTACTGATCGAACTGATCAGTAGGACAAGTAAGGGGAAATAATCGCTGCTAACGAGCAAATTAGATAACTCTGAAGTCGTACGATTTTATAATAACCTTTGAACAAGAACAATGCATCCCAATTAAGGTTAAATCTCTCGTGGAAAAAAACAGGAGTACATTTCTTCTTGAGAATCTAACAATGAAAACGGTAACAGGCAAATATATGCATGCATGCATACGATGAGACATACACACATGCAGATATACTTACATACATACATACATACATACATACATACATACATACATACATACATACATACATGCATGCATACATACATACATACATACATACATACATACATACATATATACATAAAGGCATACACGCACCTACCTACCTACCTACCTATTTAATGCAAAGTAGTAATCTATAATCTATTATCATATTAACATCCGACTTCATCCCGTCCATTTTTTTTAAATACGACGATGCTATGATTTAAAAAGGTGAGAAATTTATTTTGGTCTAAAATGAGTGACTTTTGCAGCACTTCCGGTATTCAGATAGTCAATTCCAAAACCGTATTATTGCATTCCCGAAGGGAAAAAAATACGCATCGCATACGCAAATACGACTCATGATAAATATAACAAAAATTTTCAATATTTACATTGTCTTGTTCAACAATATTTTTTATGGTTGATTAAATTACATATGCTAGGGTCCAAAGATTTAAAAAAGAAATGTAAATAAATATCTGAGAATATAAGGTGGTGTCCGACTTTTGCCCTGCGAAGAGCATCTATTTTGCGAGAACCAGCATGATCACGTGATACATGCATGTTCAAAATGGATGCTGCAAAATAGTAATCGAGTTTATTTGCTAACGTTTCGCAGGAACAAATACTTAAATATATAAGTCTTATAAATGAATTCCATTTAATTTTCGTCCGATAATACCACGATTGAAGTTAACTATTTTAATTAAAAGGTAAAAAAGGCTTGCCAAATTTCCCTTTAATGACAGTTTGTACAACGAAAAAAAGTGAGACCGACTTATTTTGTACACCATCACAAGAGATAAGAAAAACTTCAAGAGAGAGATTTTTTGTCATCATGCTACTGCATATGAAGCAGACTGATTCCAACTGCAGCCTTAATTTGTAGTAGTCATCTTTCTAGCAGTTCAAGTAAATAATTTGGGATGATTGGGTGAACTTTGATACGTAAGCATAGCTTTGATTCTATATATGCACATTGTTGATGAATGCAAATGCCTGTGTGAATCAAACATTGTCGTTGCGACGCATGCTGATTCATTTTCTGAGATCCAAGAGTTTCGAGCCTCTCAAATCTCACAGCAGCCATCCAACGATTTGCGTGAAAAAAAGTTGTCTCCCAAAATTATCGCTGAGCAAAGAAAAATGTCAGAGTGATATCTCCATTTCCAATATTTACCAAACGAAGTTTTTGACACTCTTTGACACTCCAGGCATGCCTTAAAGCGGTTTCTTAGTTGATACCTTTGTAACATTTGATTTTCATCCTTGGATTAAATGACGAGGAATCTTGACTCATAAAGTTTCCCCTTCTGTGTCTGAGAGCAGGTAAACCATATTCACAGCTTTTTTGTGTGCCTTCTCATAACGGAATAATCCCCACCGACTCAAATCACGTCATTATATCACGCTCTTTCAACTAAGTTGTGACAGCCAGCCTTGGAAAGTTAATTTTCGTTTAAAATGTTGCAAGCGATATTATCATTTGAGAAAATGTCTATAACCTTGACAATTATCAAATAATTCGACTGTTGATATTATGTTATGATTTGATAAAGCAATCATAGTTCTAAATAAATATAATACAAAACCGTGGTTAATTGAAGACACATCTATTGTATAAACAAGAGTTCAACTAGTGCTTACCGAATGTCGCACGAACAATGATCGTTAGTAAAATACTGGAGAGTACTTAAACTTTTTCAAATATTTGTATTTTCACATAGCCAAAAGATCGAAGCGATCCCAAATCAATTTCAAAATTTCAAATTTTTTAGGTTGCTGTACATTTTTTTGAGGTACACTTTGGTGAACTTTGCTTCCCAGGTAAACTTCATTACAAAGAGAGTGTGAAAAGGATATTCAGTCAAGCTTATAAAATGCGCGAGTATCGAAAAATTCATTAAATTTGTATAAGGTGAAAGATCATTCATTCCTCTTATATAATTAACACAAAGGGGGTATATTGGTGAATGAATCTTCTTCAGTATCACAAAATAGATCACATCGGTTTCTCGAAACAGAAAGCTTGCACGACCTATTTTAAAGGCATTCGTAAATCGATGATGATTTCAAATATTTTTCTTTCACATAAACATTTAAGAAAAATCATTATTTAACAAGAGACTGAACTGCGTTATGTTACGTCCAATCTTTGTCTGAGTTATTAGCGCAACAGTTCACTTAGCTAAAGGCAACTGGAATGTCCTCAGTCTTTTCTGAATCAAGCTAGAAAAATACCTCCAGTTAAAAAGCGGCCAGTTTGAACCGCAGCCAAGCCCCTTTTTGGTTATTACGTCACAAATAGTCACTCCCGTCAAAAGGGCGTGATGACCTGTTATCACTAATATCAACAAAAGCAACACCTTGATTCTATAAAAAAAAAAAAAGAATTATCTTTCATTTTAAAATTAGAAATAGCATACAAAAAATTAAAAACGGTGGTATTTTATGATGTTTGAAACTCTCTTGTGTTTTGTTTTGAAAACTTATGAATTTGTCTTCCAAATGTTCAACAGCGTGAAACTTTCCAATCCGAGAAACATCGCTAAGATCACCTCCGAAGAGTCACATTCAGGGAGTTTAGGTTATGTGGAAATAGAAGGGGATGATCCTATTGATACAAAAAAAAAATAATCAACGTCATATTAGACAACCAGTAAATGCCGATTTAACAAAGCGATGTAGGTGATGTTTGAAATGAATCAAAAATGTTCAGCCCCCATAAGGAAACATGCTTTTTTTAACTGACATTTAACTGACATCTAAACATGCCCTGTTTAATCAAGATATATTTTACATACAACATTAGAAACAACAGACTCAATTACTTGATACGATACATTTCAAACGGACATGGATTATGCAGTGGTCACTGACTTGAGCTTCGTTGTAACAATGCTTGATGGTGAAAGACTTTCGATGATTGTTCTTGCCCACCCACCCACCCCAAAGGCTTGCATCTGACAGAGCTTCTAACAGCCAAATACAGCGCCAAGCCTTCACGAGATTGGAGAAGGGATGACAGAATAGTTTCTGGCACCTCAAACACAGACGCTTTGGGCAGATAGGGCTCGTTAACCTTGGGTGGTCGCCCAACTAGGAGAAAGTAAATTCTGACTTCAGACCTTTACTGCGTTGCGCCTATAACCTCTGATGGGAAAGACTAAGGGAGTAAACCCTAACAGAAAATACTAAAACCGAGTCCCTAAGGCAACTTCGCATTGTTTTCAGTGTCATCTCGGTAACTCCTGCGACGCCACTGGTGACATGACGTATCGGCTTGTCCTTTACCTTTTGGGCAACAACGGATTCTTAATCACCATGCCCAGACATGCGCCTTGGAGAGGATACTCCAGCTTCGCTTTACAGTGTCGACACAACACGGGAAGCAGCAATTTACTGGTTATAAGTCATCACTCGATTAGATTGAGGTCAGACGGCAGGGATTCCTTCAAACTGTAGGAGAGACCAAAAGGTCTCACTGAAAAACTACCACCTGCCTCAAGCTGGGCAGCCCCCAAACAATAAGAGCCGTCCCGCCACAGTTCGTCTGACTTACTGGGTACGTTTAGCTTAAAGTACGCTAGTACCTGACAAAGCGGACAGCAACCTTTGCCCCAAGAAATGACAACGCAAATCAACAAGGAAACCTCCAATCTTCAATCTATGTACCTGGAATATCCGGACCATGCTTACTGGACTCTCAGATGATCTTCAGGCAATCAGAGATGTTCGAAAAACTTTATTCATCAACGACGAACTTGCAAGACTCCATGTCTACATCTCCGCACTACAGGAAACACGGCTACCAGATTTCGTGCTCCTCAGAGAAGCGAGGAAGCCGATACGTCATGTCACCAGTGGCGTCGCAGGAGTTACCGAGATGACACTGAAAACAATGCGAAGTTGCCTTAGGGACTCGGTTTTAGTATTTTCTGGCAAGGAAAGAGCACTGAAGTAGCCAGATATCTTAGTATTTCGATTCTCTGTCAGGAATTCTCTGCTGGGGATAATAGTACCCTGCCAACAAGGAAACGGAGGACTAATATCTTTCTGCCTGCACACAAAAACACCGGGCCTGTCAACCTGATCAGCGATTAAGCTCCCACACTAAGCTCCAACTCATATACCAAGTATGAGTTCTACGACGAATTAAACTCGCTCATCGACAAAATCCATAAGGAAGAGAACTTTTATCACTAGGCGGCATCACACCCAGGGTGGGTGCTGATCATGACTCTTGGCCTACCTGTCTTGGTACGTTTGGCATTGGGAAGATGAATGAGAATGGGCAGCGACTCATAAAGATGTTCTCGTACCACGACCTCATCATCACCAATTAATTCTTTCAGACAAAGCTGATGGTCTGTCATGAAGTGTGTGCTTCTTACCAGTACCTTCTACAGAGCTGACTGTGACATTAAACACTCGTTTGTGTGCTGAAAAATGAAGCTCCAGCCAAAACACGTACACCGCTTTAGGTAAGAGGGTAAAACACGCATTGACATGAGCAAGAATTCATATCCAGACAAGACTGAGGAATTCAACTATGTCCACTACTCCAAGACGTTTTATTCATAACTTACCAATGCCAAAGAGATATGGGATCAGATAAGAGAGACCATATACAGCACAGTCACACAGATCTACCAAATGTGAAGTGTAGAGATTAGCACGGCAGTGCGCCAATGAATACTGGATTCAGTTCTGTCAGAGCATCCAGTCAGCAGCAAATATAGGAAACATTAGAGGCATGTACGTCTCATAAAGAAAGCAATGGGTCCCATGAAGGAATTGATAGCACCACTGACGTCAGTTGCAGGCGATACCATCCACGATAAGGGTAAGAATATGGAGCGTTGGTTGGATCACTACTATTAACTGTACCCTTGAGAGCACCACGTGACCAACGATGGCCTCAACACCATTCAAAAGTTCCGCTTATGGCCGAACTAGACGAGCAACCAACTGACAGAACTAAAGAAGTCCATAGAGAATCTTCCTTAGGTAAACCCCCAGGGAAGGATGGAAGCCAAGCAGGAGCCATCAGGTGTGGCTATAGCGTGCTGTTCACACACCTGCACGACCTCCTCTGCCAGTGCTGTTATGAGATTGCAGTGCATCCGGACATGAGAGACACCAGCATCGAAACACTGTACAAGAACAAAGGCGAAATAAGTGACTGCTGAACTACAGGTGCATATCCCTTCTCAGGAGCGTTGATAAAGTCTTCGCAACCGTCATCCTGAACAGACTGCAAACGCTTGATGACAGTGTATCCAGAATCGCAGTGCTCGATACGCGTAGAGAGGTCCGCAATCGACTTGACTTCTCTGTCAGGCAACTACCCCAAAAATGCAGAGAACATCACAAACCACTCTTCCTGGCCTTTATAGACCTCACCAAGGCGTTCGATCTCGTCAGCAGAAACGGACTCTTCGAATCCTTGCCAAAATTGGATGCCCTCCAAAGCCGCTAAGCATTATCCAGTTCTTCAACGATGACATAAAAGTACAGTGTAATACGATGGCTCAACATCCAACCCATTCAACATCCACAGCGGTTTGAAAAAGCGTTGCGTCCGAGACCCCACGCTTCTTGGCATCTTCTTCCCTGTCCTGCTTTAGCATGCCTATGTAGACGGAATCAACATGTGCACGCGATCAGACGGCAAACTGGTTAACCTGGCATGACTAAAGGCAAAGAGCAAAGTGCGTAAAACCGACATCAGTAACAATCTTTTCGCAAACTATGCTGAACTAGCCAATCACATTGAAACTGCACCTGATGGACCGCTTTGCTAAATGCGGTGAGTTTGGGATGACCATCATCCTAAAGAAAACAAACGTGATGGCACAGAACGCGGACCCCAACCATCATCATCAACAACTACGAACTTGATGTGTCAGTTCACGTACCTATGCTCTACTATCACCAACAACATATCGTTTGATGCTGAGCTCAAAAGCGGATTGGAAAGGCACCAGCAACTCTCTCCAGGTTGTCTCAGAGAGTGTGGAACAATATCATGCTGTCCCTGAACACTAAGATCTCCGTGTACCGTGTCTGCGTGCTAATACTCTCATGTATGCCAGTGAAAACTGGACTCTACGCCTCACAAGAGAAAATTCTGGTCGCCTTTCACAGGGGATGTCTCCGACGCATACTCGGATCACTTAGAGTGATCAAGTAACAAACATCGAGGAGCATGAACGAGTCAAGGTTACCAGCATGGTCACACTCCTTCGCCAAAGTCGCATCAGATGACTGGTCCATGTACGTCGGAAGGATGACGGACGAATCCCAAAAGACCCTCTTTATTCGGAACATGCCTCTGGCAAAATGTCGATTGGACGGCCACAAATAAGATTCAAGGATGTCTGCAAGCGCGACATGAAATCGCTTGACATCAGATTTTACACTTGGGAAGAACGTAATTTAAACTGGCTTAGCTTGCAACACGTTCTGATCACTGGTTTGAAAGCCGGCGAAGACAAGCTACGCTTGCTAGCTGATGAAAAACTATATGGGATGACAATAAGCGACTCGAACACTCTCCAGACTCAGCTTTAAGTTCAGCAAGGACTGCTACTCCCGTGTTTGATTACATAGCCATTACCGAAGTTGCACAACCACCAACCGGGACATCTCTCCTGAGCGCACTTATATCGAATCTCGAGACTAACGGATGTAAACAATTAGTGAAAGAGAATCTCATTTCCCTCTGAGAGTATTATTTAATTCTTCTTTATGTTCTTAGTATTACCATTAATTATACATACAATTTACTTCTATACATTATTAGTCGAAAATGGTGGCATCATTGTGTCCTGAGTAGATTGGATCAGTAAATGGAGAACACGGCCTGGAAGAGGTTGTTAATTATCTGCATCACATCAAAAGTTTGTATATGTGCAATAAGAAGAAAGAATGCTATCACTTTCCCAAAATTTAAAAGTAGACAGACTGATTACTTAAGTTTATGAAAGAAAAACAATACAACCGAAACTTGCATATTTGATTTAAATCTAATCAGTTCTTGCCGTGAATGATCAATTTTCAAAGTTCCTATATATATCATCGAAAGTCTGGTTTACACTCAAAAACTTACCGGTTTGTATGCAATCACTCGCTCAAGAATTCGGCTGGGGACCCCGTCGTTTGTCAGAGTTAAATGGATATTATGTGCGTGATAAGCAAGACTGATGAACACGGTGGTACTAATTCTGATTATAGACATTATTCTTTGGGGGGCGGGGGGAATTGTGAAATCTTTACTTTGTACAAATTAATCACTTTATTTACAATTTATAGATTTGTTCAGTGGCGTAAAGTATCAACATAACTGCGCAATAGGGGCAGCCGGGGGCGCAAATTTGGGTGTTTTGCCCTGGGCGCCGCAAATTTGGGTGTTTTGCCCTGGGCGCCAAATATACTCGCTACGCCACTGGATTTGTTAAGACTGAAAATCATAAAATCAAAGTACTTCTTTTTGAATCAGTGTCAAGCAAACTAGTTGAATAAATCCACATTATAGACACAACACAGACTGTTATGCATATTTCATTTGATTTATATTTTTGTTTTAATTTGTTTCTTTGTTAGTCTACTATTTTTATTCCTTTACTTGATATTGAAATATAACTTTATTTACTTGAATAGAGTTCCGTTCTGAACGTTTTTAAAAACAAAAATTTTAAGGTAAATAACTAATAACAGAAACATTGTATATAATGCTAACCTAGTTCCTGGCCTTGATTCAGAACCAGTAAGAGTTGTAGTAAACAACTTTTTCTTTTTTAAAATTCTTTCTCCGAGTATTCATAACGTGGAATCGAGGCCATACGTGACAAATAATGTGTTCATTGCTACAAACATTTTCCCCCAGAAGGATGAACTATTGACCTCCATCCGGGAATCTATTTTGCGTTGTAGTTAGATTTGTTACTAATGTTTTGAGAAAAAATTGTCATTCCTGTCTTACCACTTGAGAAGTTAAAGTGTTTTTTATGTTTTGATAAGTTTTGGGTTAAGTCTTTTATTTTCAAATTATTTGGATTTCAAAATTGGTTTCCCTGGAAATACTAGTGCTCTAAATTAATTGACACATCGATACGAATCTGACCACAGCATATGTCATACACTTTCAGTTTTTGGATTTCATTGGGATTCGAACTCTGTTTCATTAAGATTTTGTATTACTAGATTTTCTAGCTTTTAATACTTGGATAATTTTTTGATTTGATTCGTAAAAGCGTAATTTTTTCTTTTCATTTTAATCTATATTTTTTAGGGAAATAAATTTTTTGTTAAATTTTACAAAGTTTCTTGTCTTCACTTTTTTTTATTGCGTTTTGTAAGGTCCTTGACACGTTATAAGACGCTCATTGTGTGACATTTAGATCACATCCTATATTTCAGTTATTGTGCGTACAAGTGAACCCCACACGTATGACAAATTTGTTGCAGGATTTTTCTGGTTTATTTCATCATACGTTAAAAAAAATGACTGAACGTATAAAAGAAATGTCGCCCTATCATTCATTAGTTATGTAACTTAAAGAAGTTTTGAAAAATTTAAAGATCGTTCAAACAAAAACAAAGTTATTACATAATAAGGTCCCGAAATATCAAACAGAGCACAAGTCTAATCACCTCGATTAGATAAAAACGCTTTCTGTAAACTTTTCTCAGTAGATTTTAATCTTGAATATATTTCTTGATTTTCGTGGTAAATACTCAGTTGTTTAACATACGTATTATATAAACTGCCCTGACAAAATGGATCTAAGAGTGTTTAAATTAATAGCAACTATTTCATTGTAAATTGTAGTAATCACAACAAGTTAGTTGGGGTTTTTCTCCAGTGCGCAACGAGAATTTAGCAATTTATGAATCGATCCACTATAATGAACTTAATTACTCTGCATAAAAACTATATAGGTTTAGTAAACACTGGCCTAATAGTGAGCTAACCCGACTGTATCTTCTCCTAACCGATCACTTTTGTTTAGGTATTGTGGAATTTAGGACTACATGCAAGATGTATTTACCTACAAACCTTCGGGACTGACAACGTAAGTTAAAACATGCAGGGGGCTGTTAAAAACTTTTTTTAATAATAAAATAGATACATGTCCTATTTTATATGATGTTTATCTTAGTTCAAATTACATTCAATACATATATTAGTCTGAACTTTTTTAAATTTAAATACAGGGACCGATCCACTATAATGAACTTAATTACTCTGCTATAAAAACTATATAGGTTTAGTAAACACTGGCCTAATAGTGAGCTAACCCGACTGTATCTTCTCCTAACCGATCACTTTTGTTTAGGTATTTTGGAATTTAGGACTACATGCAAGATGTATTTACCGACACACCTTCGAAACCGACAACATAAGTGATAACACGCAGGGGGCTTTTTAAAACTTGTTTAATAATATAAAAAAGACACGTGTCCTATTTTATATGATGTTTAACTTAGTTCAAATTACATTCAATACATATTTTAGTCTGAACATTTTAAAATTTAAATGCAGGGAAGACCGATACAAAATTATGCTTAAATTATTCACTATACTTTGTCAAAGCTGTTGATTTGTGCGATCTAGAATATATATATATATATATATATATATATATATATATATATATATATATATATATATATATATATATATATATATATATATATATATATATAAGTACCGCTAGCCTCTTAAATTCTTGAGTTTTTACAAGTACCTGTTATGATCAGCGTTATAAATAAAACATTTTTTTTTAAGTCATAAGAGTTTCTGAAGTAATATCCTAGATGTCAGGAAGAAGAACGCATTATTTTATGTATGGAACTAAAGAAGATATAGGTGCAAATATATTGAACTGAATACCTTTTCACATTGATTTAATGTGCATTGATTACATTTTATTCTGGTAGATATAGGTCTGAAGCAAATCTTATCTTACAACAATACAGAAATATTTATATGAACGCGTAATAACATTTAAATTGGCTCCTGTTCATTTAACACTTATTAACTCTTTAAAAATTCAGTCATCAATTAAAGAAGAATTAAGTATTTTTAAATAAAAGTATTGTTCGTTATATACAATTATATATACAATTTCGAGTATAAAATGTTTACACACACACGCACGCAGACAGACACACACACACATGCACACACACACACACACACACATATATATATATATATATATATATATATATATATATATATATATATATATATATATATATATATATATATATATTGTTACGTATATTTGATTTAAGTCATTTATTTTTCTTTTAATTCTTTGTTTCTCAGATTCAAATCTGACATTTGAAGTTTATGATTCATTCATTGGGATATATTTTTTTTTTAAAAGTGGGATGACCTGTACTCTACAAACAAACACCAGATGTTGAACTCATTTCTGACCTTGCTTCAGAGTTTGTAAACAAGCTTTTAAAATGATTGGCTGATTCCAAGGACATTATGGAGCTTTGTTGTAAAAATCTTTCTAATTTTAAGTTCTTAGAGAGTAAAAATAACTGATTCTCATCTAGGTCATTCGGTGTATACGAGATTTTTTGAACGTAAATTTGTTCTAAAGATTCTAGAAGATCATGTGACCCCTTCCTTGTTTACGTAAAAATAGGTATATATATTATGTTTTAGAGCGAACTATTTAGTAGAAGTTGGGCTGTTAGAATATTAAGTTGTGTTGTTTTGAGTTATTTTAAATTACCTTGTACTGGAAATTATTTCAATTCGTTTGAATCAAGAGGATTTATTGTGTTATGTATCTGTAAAACAATTGTGCTCATTGAATTTCATCAGACCAGAACTGACTTCATCACGTGACATCATCTTCCATCTTGGATGCTTCACTAAGATTCGAACTGGGAATTATTAGGACATTTTATTACCAGGACTTTTGCAATTTCACTAGTGGATTATATTTTGAATTATTTTTGGATTAATTTTGAAATTGATTCTTAAAACCGTAAGTTTATTTTTCTTTTCTGGAAAATATTTGTGCTCAATAAATTGTTTATTAAGTTATACTAGCTTGTTAATTTCACTCTTTCTTTGTTACTGTTTATTCGAGCCTAAGCACGTAACTATATATATATATATATATATATATATATATATATATATATATATATATATATATATATATATATATATATCTTCATCTTCTTGAATTTAACCGCCAAAAGGAGTATTAGAGCTTTTGAACCTACAATCCCATATATATCTAATAAATAATGTTTCCTCACTGTCAATGTCACTGGGGTTAAGTATGATACTTTCAAATTAAATTTAAATACTTTAAATACTGGATTTTACTTACCATCTGGTCCATAATATATATTTTTAATCACGTGTACTTGTATAGTATGCTTAGCTTTCCCGGCTAAAGGCAAGAAATGGTAAATACCTTTTTGTAAGTTCTCTCTAGTATTGCATACCCACAACAATATCTAATTCCGATTTGCATGCATTCAACTGTTTTCAGTCACTATTGAACGTGTGGAGACACTGTCATGCCCTCTCAGAGCTGGATTTTAAAAAGCTGCTATTTGTCCCGGATCATCACGTCATTCCTTCAGTCTGAGTAACAGCGATATTTATCACAGCAGACATTTATGTAGATTTATTAAATTAAATGTGAACCACTGGCAGTGCAGTGCGACATTATCACGTGGCCACTGCGTACTTGGAACAACAGATTCTGCTTTGAGGAAAGAACAATAACAGTCTGATGACATATGGCTGTTCTATATTATGTTCCACCAACGCATATAATGTCATCGCGCATTTCATTTTCGTATCTAACAAAAAAAAACTCGGATGTCTTTTTCCCTTCATAATTCCTTTACAATTTACTTTGCTCACCAAATAAAATACCTGACAATTGACAAAAACAAAGTTTCTTCCAACTGACAAAACAAAGTCCCCAGCCTGCCAGAAGCTCTCATGGTCTACACGACACGATTTATACACAACCTACTTGACTAAGGTGAATGAACAAGATATATAAAGGAAGCTGAAACTTCTAAAAAGTATTGGGAATGAATACAACATTTAAAACGTTATAGAGAATCACTCATATTTATGCTTTAATTCCATTTTTGTAAGTTTTTGGTATGATTCGGCCGTGTTTCGAACAAACGACCTCCTGCTTTGGAGGCAAGATGTTCTAACCACTAAGCCATCTGAACGGTCTGTTTGGATGTTTTAATACTAGGTTTAAAATCAGTGTATGGTATTTTAATATCAGATGGTTGTAGATAGAGATAAGACTATTTTAGCAGTGTGTTCTGCGTTTTCGTAACCTTGATTACCGACAGGGCAAGGTAACCAGCGGAATAATATATTGTTAGAGGTACCGTGCTCGGTATGTTTTGATGATAATATTGGTCAATCGTGGGTTTACCAACTTCTTTATTGCAATGACGAATTTAATGATAGTTAATCGGAGAAGATGAGAGAGTTAAACATGCTTCGTTTCGATATATTGTAGGGTTAGTATTGCTCTGAGTACGACTGAAAACATCAATGCAACTTCCGTTGTGTGATTTCCGCTAATGAAGACTGCATCATATATATATATATATATATATATATATATATATATATATATATATATATATATATATATATATATATATATATATATATGTATATATATATAATACACAAAAGTATACCATGAAAAGCATGATGAAGGTCATTTCTAGAACATTCTAAGTTGTCAACAAGATACAAATCTGTTACCAATATTATAATAAAGATGGTGGAAAACATCATGTAGACAAAGTTTTTGTATGTGGAATTATAATGTCCTAGATTGAGAACCAAATAAACATGTTTACCTTTATTGAAAAATTCATTACATTAACCCTCACCCTTGGAGAAACATTAAGTACGTCTAATTTGTTTACAAAATATTAGTTTCTAGTCAGGTATACATTGAACTTGATTTTGGAGGTCAAATAGTAAGTACATGTGATAATTAATATCATACAATCATTATGAAAAATAAAAAGATAATAAACATCATATATAACTCTTCCAAACAAACATAGATTTACACACTAAAGCTTTTACACAGATATACATGCTATTAAAATTAGATAGGATGAAGTCTTACGATTAACACAAAATATACAATAAAACGATGTAATATTCTATACACTAGTCCGAGAAATCAACCACCCAAATCTGTGTTGATACTGAGATACGATATATGATTATTAAAATATGCAACTTTGCTGCATGTAATCACTTCGAGACAAATCTGTGTAAACTTTAGACACATTCAGGTGATTGGTATCAGCGGTAACAGTCACATTTAACGCGAAATTTCAAATGGCCACAGGACAGAAGTTTGAACTTTTCCACGTGGATTTTGAAAGTCACCAAAATTAGGATTTGCTCCGGAAATATAATGCACATGTCATCAAGACAACCCTTCAGTCGACGGTAGCTTCAGAGCCACGAGACATACCAGTAAGTGTATAATATGTACACCGATATGTATAGCCAAAAGAGGCTGCAGATAATGACAGCTTTTAATGTAATGGCGATATCAGCCCCTAACCCGAAAATCAATATCATCATGGATGAGAGGTTGATTTATCTGGCGTATCTATACACATGAAGGTGAATCTGCAATTTAATCATAGTTTTGCTTGATGTGCCTGATGTCCATATTGATTCCTGCAACATCAAACACCAAATTAATAATCTCCGATTTATGTTTTACTGTTCCCAATGAAAGTAAAGGGTTGTATTAATCACTGAATTTAATAATCAGAGATGGAGCGAACTAATGTTCACTACTATACACATCAAAGTATCAAAACCAAACATTCCCTTTCTTTTGGAATAATTTCTGGTGCTTATTTATGTTTTTATTTACAAAACTAGCACACTGCATGATCTACATCATTTTCCTCTACTTAAATGTATATTCCATCAACCCCAATATCACTGGCAATAACATGCATTTTAAATGATTTACACAAATTCCGAGCAAAAAGAACTGGTGCACTCTTCAGTATGTCCTTTATAACTTAATGGTTTTAAAAATCCAGACAATTTTCAGTCCAGTGTAACTTAGTTTTTTTTTAACTAATTATAGAAATATTAGAGCAAACTTTTCGATAATATCAAGACATACCCAAAAAACACCAGCTGCCTTTCTTACTGATAGGGAGAGGGAAATTAAGAGAAAGCTTTGGTCTTCGCATCTATAATTTTAACTTGTTCATGTCACAACATGTCCTAGAAATGTAACACAAGTACCTCAAAAACACTTTTACTTGGAATCGTTGTCAAATTTTCATCACCGAGTCCAACAAAGATTTACGCATGTTAATGTTTCCTTTGCCATATCAGTGAGTCGAATTTGCCATTCTTTCAAAAGTTAAAACTTAGTGACATATTTTGTATTTCAAATTGTGTCAATGAAGTCATCCATTCTTGTCAATATCAATGGATTTGTTTTTGATAGCATTGTTCACGTTTCACAGTCGATACACATGCGGAAAGTATTATCCGGTTTCGGTACAAGAATTCGTGGTAAAGTCCATTCACTTTTATTTGGTTCCATGTAATCATTCACAGCAAATACTGATTTTCCCTCAAACATTCTTGTTTGAGATGTTCATTCTATATGAATGCCGTTTCACGGATGTGGAATCTACAATTTCCACGTCATCTTAGATTGTATTGGTTCGTACTGGAACATCTGGAGACACGTTCTCATATTTTAAAAAAATAGCCGTTCAGTTCACTCTTTTCTTGTGACTGTAGTAATTAGCCTGAAGAGGATTTTGAGGTTTTGGCAAGATAGCCAGAACTCTACCACATGGATGAAAACTTCTTTCTTTTATATTATTTTATACTGTAATTTCATTTTTGACTGGATAGATGAAGACTAATTCTTGCAACTTCACAATCCATTAATAACTTATAATTGAAATCAGAAACATAGTCAAGATGATTCATTCCTAAATCTTCATTTTAAAGAAGTTTACATTTTAATAACTATAATTGTCCTCGGTAATATACAAAAACTAGTTCAAAGGGAATATATCCTGAAGTTTCTTGACCTGGTTTCCTAGCAACAAAAAACATCAATCGACTGCCCTTGTCCCAATATTTAAGGTTATCAAAGCAATATGGCTGAATCAGAGTCTTCAAAGTTTGACGAAATCTTTTTAAACCGTTTACTTTCAAGTGATATACAGAAGACTTAAAATGCAGGATGTCTAATTGATGCATAACTTGCTGGAAAATTTGGACATAACATTTGACACTGTATCAGTTTAAACATATTCGGCAAGGCTAAAAAGTCTTAAAATGAGCCTTATGTATCTTGTGATTTGGTTTGCCTACCATTTTACAAATGCAACAAGATTTACGGCCTTTAGAAGCATCACATTTTATTCTCAGCCAATAAAATTGTTTTAAACTCTTGTTATAAGTCTTACTGACTCCTAAATGACCGTCAAAGGAAGTTTCTAGGTCTAGACGAGGAACTTTCTGTCGTTCCAACTAAGGAACAACATTGTGATAGCTCACTGACCAGTCGTCACCGACGCCCACCTCGTGTGGTCTCCATTTTATCATAAGAACACAATTTTCACAGTGATCAATACCTTTTGATTGATCAATATAAGAAGCTAAGGTGATCTCATCAAAACCCTGACCAATGCCAGCTAAAGGAATAATTAACTGATCAATGTCATTGTCAGTAGCTCTTTTTGCCATAGGTCTAATAACCGCACAAGTTGTATATAAATCAGTGATTTTAATATCAACAGGATCATCCTTCTGATCCAAACAAGGTTTGTCAGTTACAACTGGACTAAACATAACCTAATCTATAGCTTAGACATTGCCTAGTAATAAATGAATATCCTCGATGGATGAAAATTCATTGTTATGACTGTAACGTGTTCTGAGACTATTTATAACGACAGATATACACAACAGAGAGGAACATTAACAAAGCCAGACTTTACTCCTTGAATAAAATTCCTTTCATCATAACAAGACTCTTCAGATAAATGCAAAGTACCTTATAATAAAGGAGTACGATTCCCCTTGCAATAATGATTGACTTGAAAGAATCATCCACAAGTGGTACATAACCTTTTGACATAATTGGTTCGTAGTTCTCCTTACAATCATAATGTGTTTTGTTTGACCCAACAAATTAGTCATATTCAATATTTGACTTTTTAAAACTAAAAACATTTGGAACAGGGTTTCTTCAGTCTGTGTCAACAAGAAAGAAAGTGTTCATTCTTCTTACAATAGGTGCACGTAGAAATAGATAAGAATTTATGATCAGTCTAACAATTGGATTCCTTAAAGTTGTGCCAGCTTGATATTTGCATGTACTCGTACTCGTATGTAACTGAGATGCTTCTTATCAAAAGCAACTACCTAATGCAAGACATATTGACAAATTAATCTTTCTGAGCTAAGAAATAGTCAGTACCTATAGCATCTGTATAAACATCATTTTCCAATGTTTTCATCATTAAGATAGGTCTTGACGTAACTATACAACATTTCTTAAAATCTGCAGCTAATTTGAGCTGTCTGATTTATCGTAATCTTGATAAATCTTCTTGGCTGAGCACCACAGATCAAATAATTGTTCTTCTACCCTCGCAAATTAAACATGAGTCTGTCCAGTTTCTTTTATATAGTTTATAAACCTTTGTGTGATATGCCTCATGTACCAACAAATAACCCTTCAAGATTCATCCATTAGCCGCACCAGAGTTAACACTTTGTTTTAGAGACAGTGAAGTGTAGAATTCACGAGCTTTGCCAATAAGTACATTTTATATTAACAGAGTCCAATGCTTTCTTCGCCAATTCAATTATTTTAGCAATTTTCAGAAATTGAAGAAACTATTGATCTAGTTATTGTTCCCTTAAAAGGGGTACTATAGTCTGAATCTATATCCCCGTTTGTTTGTAAACCCCCCCCCCTGCCGATTTCAGTAACGAAAAGCATAAACAAGATAAAAAGTCAATAAATCTTACTCATTTCATTCATTGATTTATAATTTCTAACCCGATTGCGACCAGGGTGTCAGTCTTCTCTTTCTTCTTTATTCATTTTCATTATCTCTCTTTCTCCCTTTCTCCAGCCCCCTATTCTATTTCTAATTTGAATCTGAAGCTTACTTAACTCTTGTTCTTTTAATTTCATTTCAGAGCCAGACATAGATTTTATAATCAAACACAAAGAAACTTTTATGGAAAAGATTATTTTCATTAAATATTGAAATAAATATTTTAATATTTTGCTTCTTAAAGAGCAGATATTTTGTCACGAGCAGCACAAACAACGGCAGCTATGTCAAAGCTAAGACCCATCTGGAGAGACAAGAATATCTGTCTGAAAACTAAAATCAGACTATTGAGAGCACTAGTCATCTCAATCTTTCTGTATTCGTGTGAGGCCTGGATCCTGACAGCAGAATTACAACGAAGAATACAAACACTTGAAATGAGATGCTACAGAACTATCCTTGGCATCTTTTACATGGACCACATTACAAATGAAGAAGTGCGTAACACCATCAGGCACAAAGTAGGTCATTATGAAGACCTCCTCACCACTGTCAAAAAGATAAAGCTGAAATGGTATGGCCATGTCACTAGAGCCAATAGTCTATCCACAACAGTAATGCAGGGTAGTGTCCAAGGTGGTAGAAGGAGAGGTAGACAGAGAAAAAAGTGGACTGACAGCATCACAGAATGGACCAGTAAAAGTTTTGCGGATACACAGGTATTGGCACATGATCGAGACAAGTGGAAGGAACTGGTCAGATGTTCACCAGCACAGATCTTCAACGACCACACTAAGTCAAGAGACTGCTGCTGATGATGCTCTTAACGAAACTTTTGCTTCAGAATGTCTAGTTTGCTCCTTTTTCAAAGGCTCTAACTCTTTCTGGGCAGGACTGAAAACAAAGTTCACCATTTTAGAAAACGTGTTGGTATCACTTAACAATTCTCAAATATATTATTTTAAAATAACAGCGACAATCAAAATTCTGAAACAAATTTAGTTTAAATTTTTTAAAAAAATGGAATTTTGTATATTTATTTGAACTAAATTCGTATCTCGGATGACTGCCCCCGATTTTCCTTTACAACACTGTGACCTTTAATTAGCAGAAAAGAGTGGAAACAAACAAGTGTTGTAGAATTAAACAAATAATTTATTTCCCTAGAATACAAAGTAAAACTATAAATAGACTTACTGTATTATGAATAAAATCCCACAAAAATGTGTGTAGCAAGTACAAAAGTATAGAGTATTCCGAATGTTTCCACTGGTATTCGAAATCAGTTCAAATCTTGAATGTGCTGATTTACCAATAGTCTTGAATGTGTATATTTACTAATAGTATTGATGTCTCACATTGATATAATCCAAAATGTCTTTGAATGAATCTTCAATAATTACAAAATAGTGTTTTAGTCCAAACATGAATGAACAAAACGACAAGCATACAATGCAAAAAATATACATAACACTGTCAAGAAAATTAAAAATTCAATAACAAAGGAGTAGAATAATTAACAGAAAGCAGTTAAATGGACCAGCAATGCATTATTGAACATAACAGTATAATGGAGCAACAAATACATGTTATACGTAAAACAGTGGACTGGTACAACATCAACACCTTTTATAACGTAAAGAGCGATACCCTGTTTCATAACAGAAACAGTGAATGGACCATGAATACATTTAAGGTGTCAAAATTACTTTGCTGACTGTATTTGAGCCAGCATCGTTAGCTTAAACAGGCATGGTTAGCTTTAACCGGCATGGTTAGCTTAAACCGAAATTATTAGCTTACTGCGGCGTGGTTAATCATGCTCCTTGCACCTACATTCTAAGCAATCCAAAATAGTATTATTCTAGCTCCTGGCGACTTAATCTCATGGTTGGATGCTGTCATATAGTGAATAAATTATGAAAACTCAAGAATATCTTGCAAACAATTAGGTAATCTTTACTATATTTGTCTCTTAAATCTATAGTATTTTATAATACGACACTTAAGTCCTAGCGACGTCGATCTAAAAAGTATATTTTTGCAAGTAATAGTCATAATATCATTTAGTTTACAACAGTAGGTTCTCAGTTATAATATAACGTCTATCGCCGTTCTTTAAACAATATTGACGTTTTCTCTTTCTAGATGAAGCATATTTCAGTCCAAGATGATAAACAGCAAACTCTCTGCATATTAGTTTGTTCTAAAATATTTTCCCTTAACGTTGTTTGTAAAGTCGTTAGTTAGTTATCTATCATCTGTGTAAAAAAAAAATCTCACCAGATTAACCTTTTTGTCACCTCTGCTTTTATCAGCCACTTCAACAGTTAATGAATATTTAAGCTGCTACGTTTGCCACAATATGCATCAAAAGCAAACACACACGACTACGTCTCTAATACTTACACAAGAGTTCATTAATTTGTGTCTGTCCATTTTATTCTTTCCACGATTGCTGTACTTTTCTTTCCTGACCGCCAATACATTTCTCTACATTGTGATAAATATATATTGTGCGATTTCAGTGATATTTGTTATTTAGTATCTATTAATTTAATTATTCATCTGGTTTTCTTTATAACGTACGGTCTTGTAGCATTTCGAGACGGTGAACCTATGTTTACTGTATGGATCATTTGCTAACTATCTTTTCAGTCCACACCTACGCAAGAAATACAAAATAATTATGAAGTTTGCAATAAGTACAATTCAGTAAAGTAGTTGCGGAAGTAAGAAACATTTGTCCCTATGGCTCCTTTGTTGTTGCACTCATGGAAGTTTCAAAGTTTTTAGGTGGTTGGAATGACGTCTATTAAAGACAATAACATGTCTCATGCACTTATTATTTGAAACACATTTCCCCCGGGATGACCAAATAAACCGTGTTTGCGGAAACGGTCTTTTCGATAATCTCTTTACGAACAATACATTATTCTACAAACGACAGAGACTTGCAGTAGAACAGATTAATGGAGTGACAATTAATGTCAAATGTATCATTCCGTTTATCAATCACATACAATTTACATATATGTCATTTTAAGTGTGTGTGTGTGTGTGTGTGTGTGTGTGTTATAACGCAAGAACACTCCATCCTTGACAAGGGAATGCTATCGACCCGGTCATTATTGTAAAATATTAGCTCCTGGTTTTATTTTAATTTTTATTTTAATTTTATTTTAGATGGGTTTTGAGGGGAAGGGTTGATGTCTTTAAACAATATTAAGGACTCTGTTCAAGTAGCAAATTGATTAGTTGGTGTTTACAACTTTCTCATTGACATAGCACATTGATTGGTTAGTATTTAATACTTTTTCATTGACATATCAAATTGATTGGTTAGTGTTTAATACTTTTTCATTGACATATCAAATTATTTGGTTAGTGTTTAATACTTTTTCATTTACATAGCAAATTGATCGGTTAGTGTTTAATACTTTTTCACTGACATATCAAATTGATTGGTTAGTGTAAAATACTTTCTCATTTACATAGCAAATTGATTGGTTAGTGTTTAATACTTTTTCATTGACATATCAAATTGATTGGTTAGTGTTTAATACTTTCTCATTAACACAGCAGATTGACTGGATAGTGTTTAATACTTTTTCATTGACATATCAAATTGATTGGTTAGTGTTTAATACTTTTTCATTGACATATCAAATTCATTGGTTAGTGTTTAATACTTTCTCATTGACATAGCTGATTGATTGGTTTGTGTTTAATACTTTCTCATTGACATATCAAATTGATTGATTAGTGTTTAATACTTTCCTTTTGAAATCTCAAATTTATTGGTTAGTATTTAATACTTTCTCATAGACATAGTTTGTACTTTTGCTCCGTTTGCTTTTTTCTCTCAAAATGCTTCCTTTCTACACCTGTGTTGGAAACAAGATACATGTAAGTTTAATTCTTCGGTACACAAATCAGATTTTTATTTAGCATAATCTTAAAATCTGCAGAGTTTAATGAGGTACATTTCAAATGTTTTACATTGTTGATGCCTTTGCGTAAAAGCAATACATGTATTTTATTGTTCCCACAATATTTTTAAATATAATTTGTCGATTTCGTTATCTAAATCAAGCAAAAATTAGTCGTGAAAGTAAGCATAGAAGCATGTTTTCCTACCCCTTGATAAATGTGTTATACACACACGCTGGTAGAAATTAGGACTACGATAACTTCTCTCCCAAGTGTAAACCGAGAACGCTGATGGAAATTAAATCTATAATAATTTCACTCCCACTTATTTACCTGAAACGCTGGTAGAAACTATGCTAAAAATAATTTCACTCCCAGGTATGAACCGAAAAACGCGGTACAAAGTAGGACTACAATAATTTCACACCTCGGTCCTTCTTTTGGCACTAGTACGAAAAAATGTCAATAAGCTGTACTTGTAGAAAGGTGAACGATATGTTAGTAAGACTAAAACATAATGCTTCATGTCTATATACACTCCTAACAAATAAACGAAAATAGCAAAACCTAAAAGACAAAATTAGTTTACGAAATACGTTCTCAAACTATCTTGATAAAAACAAATCTCCATGGTGTAAAATTCAGATGATAACTTTTATTTCGAAATCTGTCCCCTACAACTTTGTAATCTAATATGTACATAAACATTAACACGGGCAAACGTAAAACTAAATGCTGCATAGCTCTCTATTTCAACGGTGTTGTTAATGTTCCGTAGCTTGATGATGATTAAATGGAGAGCGAAACACTCTATTTAAATGTGAATATGTGGGATAAATTTCAGAATCGGACTCATTTTTCTCGCATACGCAAAACATGTCCATGTTTTCACAATAAGACATCACGATGTATTCTTGAGGAAAAACATGTCCATGTTTTCACAATAAGACATCGCGATGTATTGCTGAGGCAAAGCATGTCCATATCGTCACAATAAGACTTCACAATGTATTCTTGAGGAAAAACATGTCCATATTTTCACAATAAGACATCACAATGTACACTTCAGGCAAAACATGTCTATGCTTTCACAGTAAGACTTCACAACGCATTGTTGAGGCAAACCGCGTCCATGTTTTCACAATAAGACAACGAGATATACCTTAGAGGCAAACCTGTCCTTGTTCCTACAAAAACATTGCTGTCAGTTTATCGCATGTATCTTCATCAATCCTTGGCATACGTGAGATCCCTTGCTGGGTCCAGTGGACTTGAAAGAACTTATTACCCATCCACCTATGATTTATGTTTAATTTCGGGTAAAAGCTTTTGGAAATAAATCTAGGAGAATAAAGATTACTTTGTTGGTGTATTGAATTTTGTTTAAAAGTACATGCTACGTATTAATTGAATGATTACTACGGAAACACTAACATGCGGACGTGAGATCTGAAACAGAACCAATGTATTAAATGGAGCTAATTGTAGAATTTAACAATCACGATAGAACATAATTTGGCACAGCAAATGGCATTGTAGCCAACTCGACAGTTTTTCAATGGAGTTGCAAGTTTAATATCAAAAGATAGCGGGGTTTTTTTCAGACATGGACAAAATATGTATGCAGTATCAACCAATGTAATGGGAAGAGCCGTGCAGTTTGAGCAGATATTAAAATACCTGTTTAATGCTGATAAATAAATACATCATTTTGCATTTTGCAGCACAACTTGAAGATCCCATCAAATGGGTAGATTAATGTAAATTCGAATTCTTTTTTTTTTTTGGGGGGGGGAGATTCGAAACAGCACAAAGTGTGTGTGTGTGTGTGTGTGTGTGTGTGTGTGTGTGTTTGAGAGAGAGAGAGAGAGAGAGAGAGAGAGAGAGAGAGAGAGAGAGAGAGAGAGAGAGAGAGAGAGAGAGAGAGAGAGAGAGAATTTTACCGTATCTGTAAGCTGTAACAAAATTTTAGTCATACCACTACGATGTCTGCAGAGTGGTAATTTTTAATGATGTCTAACACTGGGACATCATGCCGCAGATACGTAGCATGATGTTCCACCCAGTCACATTATCCTGACAACAGGCCGACCAGGCCTAACATGAAATTCATGCTGAGCGCATAAGGTGGCAGCTGTTAGCACCAATTTTATAAGAGAATACCGAGTACGTGTTTTATCACTGTACAACAAACAGGACGACATATTCTAAGACAATTACAATATAGGCTAAATGATATACTTGTGAAAGTGATAGTATTCGCTTAACAGATGACAACCAGCATAAACTGTATTCAATTAATCAATAAGTAGAATCGCGATACACAGGTAGCAGCATCAAGCAACATTAAATCATCCAGGTTATGATAGACAACGAGTTATTGGAATGTGAGTGATGTGGTAAAAACTGAATATTGAAACTCGAGGGAGTTAAAACCAGCACCTAGTGTGAATTTTTGTTGAGCACGATTCCAAAAAGAGAAAGAACGCAAACTCAATTATAAAGCATTTCAGATAAATAATACAATGGTACACATACTTGACAATGTGACCACAATATAGGCAAGGCTCTGTAATGATAATAGAAAGAAATCAAAAGAGACAACATTATAGAATATGACGCTGATTCAAATTACATTTCATAAGAGCTGGGGGAAAAATACAAAAAGATTGATATAACACGGTTTTGTCACTCAGTATTTAAACAACTGAGATAATCCATTTTTTCTGTATTGGTTTCCTCATAATAATGAGGATACAACTGTAATTCAAATCTGGAAACAGAAAAACAAAGACAACCCAAAATGAACTAATTTTCTGATGATATACAATATTGATGCTCACAAAATTTAGGTATGTTTCGTTACAAATGGATCATCTGGATCGGTTAAGGCTTGCATAATACGAAAAAAACGGTATTTTTTCTATGATAAGCGATCCGAAGGCAAGGTGCTAGCTGCCAATGGCTTACATAGGCACATAAGAGTCAAAACATCCACGTGTTTGGCCATATCTCTGCCGGGGAATGAAATTGTTTCAAGGGGTTTTTCAGCTGCCTGTCGGGCTTGACAAGGGCTAGGTGCTGCTGGTGAGTTTTTAGGGCTAAACTCCACTCTTGCCGTGCGTAATACGAAACAACGGTATTTTTTCTATGATAAGCGACCCGAAGGCAAGGTGCTAGCTGCCAATGGCTTACATAGGCACGTAGAGCTCGCCGAGACGAAGCCAGGAATGGGTCGTTCACGTAGATAGGTGGAGGGATAACGGAGATATAGGCATTCTTAGAACCCTGCGGAGAGAGTGAGAATGCACCCCGTGGTTTGCCACTCTTTGGGCCTGTCGCACCCAGTGAAAAATGTCCAAGTCCAAACATCCATGTTTTTGACCATATCTGTGCCGGGGAATGGAATGTTTTCAAGGGGTTTGTAACTGACAGTCGGGCTTGACAAGGGCTAGGTGCTGCTGGCGAGTTTTTAGGGCTAAACTCCCTTGCCGTGCATAATACGAAAGAGCGGTAATTATCCAACTTAATTGTTGGAAGAAAATACTGAAAAGGAATTGAGATATATCACTAAAGACGATTTTCTTTTGATTCTTCGAGATTTTTTATTCGTGAATGAATATATATATTCATTATACAACTCGGTTTATATTAACAGCAAAACCGAGGCGATACATGTTTCAAGAAGTACAACTAAGCGCGAATATGTACTTTAAGGATCAATAATCCAACATTTCAATAAATGTTACGTGTTCTCGTCAGATGATGACTTTGAACCAGCTGCTGATAAATTTAATAATGATTACTCTGTTTCTGAGATTATACCTGAGTTTAGATTAAGATATTCAAATTTTGTTTATATTGATTCATATCTCAAGTGTAAAATTATTCATGAGAGTTACGAAGAGAAGATCGGAACATTTACAACTACTGATGAAAAGATCAATCCAGAATTTGAAATTAATTATTTATGAAATTATGTGATTGTTCTTAATCAAATATTTATCGTTTCTAAACAAACAGCGGATATCACATCCTCTGCAAATCCACGTCTGTTGCATTAGAACGGCAACAAACAAACAAAATAAAACGGACTAAAAAGCTAAGGAAGATAATCCAGAATAGTGTCTACAAGCTGGCCTTGATAGCATAAAATTAACAAATATGAGATCATACAAGCCCGATAAACTAAATAAATGCAAAAGATGTGTTTGACACGAGAATGTTTCTGCAGCTGAATTACTCACTTGCCCAATTCGCATTCTGCATACAGAAGCGAAAAGAAATTTTTATCATCAGAATAATGTTCTTAAGGAAGCTGTTTCCGGTAAGGCAGTTAGTAAATACTTAAGCTAAGTAAATTGATTGGTGATACAGTCAAGTACACTAGAATGGCAACTGAAAGGCAGTTGGTCAAAGAGTTAAAGTGTATTGGTAAAGACAAATTAGGTTAAGAAGGGACGGAATTAGCGGAATTTGTTGAGCGGAGTCTCATGGAATGCAGAGAACAGCAGGCGGCAGAAAAAGAAAGATTTAGACAACAAAGGAAGAAGAAAGAATTAGACAAACCGAGGAAAGGAAGAGAGAAAGAATTAGACAAGCAGAGGAAAGATACAGAATCAGACAAACTGAGGAAAAGGAAAAGCAAAGAGAAAAAAATCGAGTTTGCCAAATTGCAGGCCTAAGAAAGATCCAGGCAGAGAAAATATGCGTTAGCCAGGGAGAGACTAGTGATCGAAGCTGAATCTAGGATGGGCGAAAAACTGAATGAACATTCAGAACCCATAAGTAAAAGACCAGAGGATATACGTATCGTCCAGATAACAATGTCGATGTTTAATTTAAGGACAAAGACGAAATCATCGATAACGTTTTAACTCAGTTTGAAAAGATAGCTTTAATTCATCATATGACCAAAGACAAGTGGACCATTAATATCTCCGCATTTTTTGCAAGGAGTGCCAAGGATGTATATTATATGATGGCACCTACTGAATTAAACGATTGCGACGCTTTTAAGAAAACGCTGTTAAGGCACTAAGAGCTGTAGCCTAAAAAATTTCTCAAACTTATGAAGGCATACGGAGAAGATTTTGAAAGAACATCGTCTCAGTACGTATCGGAAAGACCTGATCGTATTTTTAGCGGAAGGTGATTTCGCGACACAAAATACATCAGTGTGCTGGCTGAGCGATATGAGAGTTAACATTCTCGTCCAACCACCTGGGGTGGCAGGAATTGACCCAGCGTCACTGACTTTAGAAAGGCTAACGGGTTGGCATCACATGGTCAAACTGGTGTGAAGCTTCGGGCTGATAATCTCAGCCGTGATCGATTCCGTGGCCCGGGAAAGGCCCAAGGGTACCCCTGGTATGAAATCTGAAGTTGTATGCTGGCTGCAACAAACCTGGCCATATTGTTAAAGACACCAGGAAATATCCTCACATGATAAATGCAGTGAGCTCAGGCAGTGGTAGAAGTTGAAAACCAGTACAACGGTCGAATACAGCAACAGCTACGGTAAATGAAGAGAAGGCTACGTTACTGTATGACACCGGTTGTAGCTATCCGGCACTGGTGGATAGCAAATTTGTCAAGCATGTTGATTGTACAGGTGTGACAGTGGAAGTCCAATTGGCTAATAAGACTAAAGATTCTCTTCTGGTTGTCTACATCGACCTTAATTCGCCGTATGTGAAAAAGCGAATTCAAGCAGCGTTTCATTGGGACTTTGAAACAATCTCTGAAGAAGTCGTGCGAAGGTCAACCCAAGGACTGGGGTCGATACCTTTCAGCGATACTTTTCGCGTACCGCTGAGAACTCCAAGCTAGTCTAGGATTTGCACCTTTCAAACTAGTTTATGGGAAGAGAGTGGGATAAGGACCCGTGACAGTTATTGATGGATGAAAAATCATCCGAGGAAGTAGAATAACGTATTAGCATGTTGTTGATCTCAGTAACAAGCTGGAGGACGTTTGCAGCTTTGCCCAGAAGAATCTTCGTGACGCACGGGGACGACAAGCTAAGTACTACGGCAGGAGAGCGAACGTACGGAAGTTTGAAGTGGGTGACAAGGTACTAATGTTGTTACCGTTGGAGCACAACAAACTCCAAGTATCCTAGATGGATATAGTATCATTGAAAAGAAGAGTGGACAGAACTACCAAATTCAGGTAAGAGATACACCCATCGAGTTCGTGGCTGCTACTATTGTAACTAAAAAAAACCGACGACAACAGAAGAGTGGCGGAAGTACTTCCTAGTTGTCGAGGAATGAGACATACGTTAACAACGTTCTTGACGTAACATTACCGTCAGAACAAAGTGAAGAGGTGTAGCAGATACAACACTACTACTAATTCATGACAAGGTACTACCGTAGGTAAACTCTATGCATTGTCGTAATGGATTGTGTTCTGAGTAACATAAATGAAGGAATTTTATACACATCTAGGAATATGGCGATTTAAGGGTATTTCGTCTTTTAAAGGAATAGTTTCCGAGGGAGAGTGGACTCAACAGTCCGAAGAAGGAGTCCAAACAAAAAGAGAAGTGGCGAGTGAAGTCCGGAAAAGGGAAGTGGCGAGTACAGAGTAAAATCTTGGAAGTCCGAAAAGGACGAGGCACTCGGAAAGGGAAGACTCAAGGAAATGGGAAACGTTGGAACACGGTCAAGAGGAAGGTGTTCCAATCAGTCGTGAACATTGCGGTCTTTTCACCGCTGGTTATGATTATGCAATAAATCCAAATCAGGCAACGATATGAATGGAAAATACACTATTAATTTGTTTGATTAAAGATGTTTTTTTCTGTGTGAGGGGGCTCATATTGCATTATTTCTTCCCAATAATGTTGTCCAGTTCTCTGTTGATATTCTAGCTTTCACTCACACCTGGTTATAATATCAAGGGATGTAATTCCCTAGATAACATAGCTAAATCGAATTAACTACCCCTCTTACATAAAGGGAGACGTTACATACACAAATACCTAAAGTAATCAGAGATAACTATTATTATCTGTATTTAATAGAGTTGATACACATACACTTAGAAATATTCATCAGACTTGGTGTTCAGGGGATATGGATATAACTGTGTTTACAAACTTTTCTTCACGTGCACAAGCTACCCCACACGGATTTATAACGATACATTTATATGATGCTAGGTCGCGATATCGAACAGGACTTGATAAAATGTTTGGTTAAATAATGATGTAGTTAGAGAAGCAGAGTAGGTGAACACGACCTCAATGAAACGTCCGGTGGGTAAACAAAACATATAAATTTAAAGAAAAGAAAAAACAAAGACAAAAAGACAAAGTAACAAAATAAACTAACCCTCTATAACTAAATAAACTAAATAATAACTCTCGGTTAATTAAAGGCTTCGATTTGGCGTCATTGACCTTGCGTTTTCATATTTCGTAGCAAGCTTTATTTTTCAAAAATGACGTTGCAGCAAAAAGATATGTTCACCCTCTCTGCTGCTCCTATAAATATCAATTGTTTTTGTGCCACTTCTGCATATGGTGCATGCTGATGATTATTTGGTAAATGTCACATAATACTAGACGTCTTGCTATTGTGACGTTGTATAGCGTATCACGGTACCAATTGTTTTTCCATATACCTCAATGTTAATGTTTTGTGAAATAAATATATGTTATGCCTTACGTCAACACGCATTTCACACACTGTCACAGAAAACAGTCTTAGATTGTCAATTAGACAAGGTCAAAACCAGGTACTCTATTGCATTTAAGAGAGATAACTCTGCTGGAACTAGACAGGGCTAAGAGTTATCGGGTAACAACAGTTTCAACCAGTTGTCCCACATTTAAAAAAAATCATAAAAAATGCAAAATATGATTTAGATATGAATTAACTTAATCTCACATGTTGCCAAGAGGCTTAACTTTTTTAAAAAGCCTAACAGAAAGTAAAGCTCTTACATAATGCACCAATCACAGGCTCACAGCTAGTATTGTTGTGTATTTCTGAAAGTAAAGCTCTTTACATAATGCACCAATCACAGGCTCACAGCTAGTATTGTTGTGTATTTCTGAAAGTAAAGCTCTTTACATAATGCACCAATCACAGGCTCACAGCTAGTATTGTTGTGTATTTCTGAAAGTAAAGCTCTTTACATAATGCACCAATCACAGGCTCACAGCTAGTATTGTTGTGTATTTCTGAATGCAAGCTACACTTTAAGCTCCGACTACCTGAGGTTATACAATTGGTACCGTTATACCATATGCAATTCACAGGGGCACTTTAAAGACGGAAATAGCAGAAGAAACTCGAGGGTCATAGGTGGAACCTAGACCAACAAATTGTTATCCGCCATTTTTTATGGGCACAGCAACTCAAAATATAAAAAAGGTGGAGAACAATTTGTTGGTCTAAGGTGGAACCAAGTATTTGGAAGTCACGTACCTTCTCTTTTATATAGCTTGATGATCACTTATGTTAGAATGGGTCATGATGGTAATCTAAGGTATTTTTGTCACTCTATATTATTTTTTCCCCCTTAGATTATTGGTTTTTTTCCCCACATCAAGCTCGCGTGGAGCACCTGTGGTTTATGACACTTATTGCAAGTCTTTCCTTTTGCAGGGCACTTGTTCTGACTTAAATGTGATTTGTATCCGCAGTATCCACAGATCGCGTTGATGCTTCGTCTGGAAGACATGGTCCATTTCTTCTTCGGTTGTAGTTCTTTTGTCTTGGCCTGTCGTTGAATTGACGCATGCACTTCCGGTCTGGCTGGTGCAGACATGGTCTGGAAATGCTCCTGGGTATATTCATATGGCTTTGACTGATATTAATAACCTTTTCCAAGGTAAACTTTTCGTCTTCGCTAATACGTTTTGTAGTACCCTTGATGACGATACCCCGAAAACAATTCTATCACGAAGCAAGTCGTTCTCGTCTTTGAACAGACAGTCCTTGGCCAAGAGTTTCAATGAAGTCACATATTAGTCTAGTCTGAGTTTCCTCTGGCCCTTGCCATAAATGTCCAAATATCGAAAATGGGGTGGCAAGGGTCGAAGTTAACTCGGACTAATATTGGACTATTGTCCTGGAGCCTTGAATTTCATTGTTAAACTTTAATCTAGCAAAGGCCGGATTTAATTTTGGTTGCACGTGATGTTTTAATTTTGTAAAGAGCGTTGATGAACCCTTTTATCTTCATCCGTCATGGTTCATGTGTTGAAAATACCTGTATCTCCTACCCACAAGTAGAATGTAGTTAGCTTTGACCGTATCACTGATACTTATCGGTCCGTTAAATATTAATTCACAGTGTTGTTGGAATTAGCCCATGATATGATAAGATTGGAATTGTCCCAGTCCAAGGTAGGGGTTGGCACGCCGAAAACATTCATTTTGAAAGTATACAGAATTTTCAACTTGTTTAATGTTTTAAATTCGTGCAAAATCTTCCGTGGATTGTAAAGCTATTGTTTCAGAACATCATTTTACGCTCCATGTGCTATTCCAGTTATGATCGCAACTGCACTTCTGACACCATATTGTGTTATTGCGTTAAAACATAAGCTGATCCACCGTATTCTAACTATCAATAACTTTGTTGTATATAAACGACTACTGCGTGGTCTTAACGCAGAGTGCTATCAAAGAGGCAGACGCCTGTAGAGAGTACCAATGGAACTATGACTCATGCACAGAGAGTTCTGATTGGACAATTGCACATGTGTAATGTTACATATAGAAAACAATCTCTGTTATAATGCACGATTCGATCAATGAACACAGTGGAAGGTAGGTAAAATAGTGCTTTGACCTGGTCTAGTAACATCAATTGAGGCTCACTACAGAGGGAGGCTTACTGCGAGATCACGTGTGTAATGTATGCACTATCTATTACACGATTAAAGGTAAAATCTCGAAGGCATTGAAATATCAAAAAGAAAATCCCACAAGTCTATAGTGATAATACTGCCTTTGCCCATGTTGAGACCGAAGGTTGATGTCTAGCCGTCATGGATATTGTCGTTTACATTTCATATATGAACGAGAACAGCAACAAACGGCTCTCTTCAAGTTCATACACTTCTGGGGGAAAAAAAAAAAAGAGAACGACTAGCATTGCCAATTTCGTTTTGTATATTGTTTTAAGTTTTTGTCTTCAAATGATAAAAAAGAAGAAAAAAAGTTAAACCCCTTTGTCCCATTGTGATTGTGTTTGTGTTTACGGGTGTAGTGAAAATGTATAAACACTTTGTAACTCCGATATTAATGTTAAACTTGTCTGACCCCCCCCCCCCTTTTTCCCCAGCTAGAAGATTAGTTTATTTTAGTCCCACAATATTTATTGTATATAAATGGCGTACAACAGATACCGATGTTTTCCTTCGTGTCCGTGCTAAAGCATACATTGCGGTACGTTCGCATGACTTGCTCACCCCACCCCCCAACCCCGCCATGTACCTTGATCACAATTTGTCGATAGTTGTAATAGATGCCACAATTTTCTCGAGTTTGCACTTGGAGCTTGCAAAAAGCTACCAAAAATGGTTTCTGCAAATTAACGTGTGTTAAAGACAAGGGTCAGACAATGTGAATGTGTGCGTGTGGCTTGCATTTGGAGTAAGGAAATTTCCTATTGATTTTTAGGTCAAAGTTGGAGGTCAGTATCACTGTAAATATGAAATTGGGTTATGCATACAAAACAATTTAGGTCTCAATGACGTACTTTGATGCAAGTTTATGGGTGACCTTAACCAATAATGAAACTTGTTGATCTGAAATCAGTCGGTCAAAGATCGTACTTAGACAAAAGCTGGTGGGAAGCACTTAATGTATAGAAGAGGCATATTGATCTGGGAGTCAAAATACAAATGATCATTGTGATTAAGAAAAACAGAGATTACAGAATAACGTCTGTTTTCGTTATACATTATCTCACTCAAGTGAAAACGATGTTTTTACTATGAGATTGTTATTTATTTCAGTTAATGAGCTTTACAAGTGAAATTGTATCTTGATTTTATTTGAAAGAAAGGATATTGAACTGAAGTGAATGTTTGTACTTAAGTAAAAAGAACACTTTAACATAAGTGAAATTCGTTGGCATTTAAGTGAAATACATGAAATTGTTTAATTTAAGTGCCACAAGAATGTAACTTAAGAAAAAGAGACATGGGCTTAAGTAAAAAATCGTTTCACTCATTTGCAATCCTATCTCATTTAATATGAATGAATGTTAGAACGGTTTGCCGTATGGAAATTTGCGGATGATAAGAAACCGTGCAGGAATTGTATTTACATCTAGCGTCCTAGTTCCATCTGATTTATATACTCAAAAAAAAAAATTAAAAACTGACTATACATCGATATTACAAATGATATTGGCAAGTTTTATTGCATACTCATTTCTTGGCTGACTTATTAATTGATGAATATAAATATGATGGTGATCATTGTTAATGTTGTTGTTACTCGGAACTGCTGATCTCTGTTACTTTGTCGTAAACGCTCGTACGTGGTTAAAAGGTCTTTATGATTCGGATCGAGAACTAGCGGAAGTTTTGATTTTCAGCGGTTTCCCTGTAGAAGCACCTGTGAACCCCAATCATTCACTATTACACATTCAAGATGGCGGACAGCAATGGAAACATAGTGGAATGTATATGAAAACATTTTCTATTGATTTACCGCCATAGATCGTTTAGGTATGATATTTTTACCAAAAGAAAGAAAAATATTGAAAATCTTGTGTTTCCTTGCCCAGCAAGATCAATTTTATCTGTACTTTTATCCTTTTATACTTTATTTTCAGTATCGGTTTTGAGGAATTTGTGCGATTGGAGAAGGGACAACGCACCATTTCACTGACATGTGGTATAGATCGTACAGTTGAAACAGATTTGCATTGTATATAAATCATTGAAATAAAAACCTCAATCTAATCGGAATGGCGGATACCAGTACTAGGCGCCGAGTGAAGCTGTACATGCTAAACGAAGATCGACAATGGGACGACCGAGGAACCGGGCACGTTTCCTCAGCTTATGTTGAGCGCTTGAAAGGAATGTCGCTTCTTGTCAGATCGGAAACCGATGGTCAGTGCTCATGATTAAAAAGCATAGTTGAGATGGAATATCAGTTGTTAAAATCATAAGTTATATTAATATGCTCGCATTGTTTTGTTCTCGTGTAAATGGAAAAGTAGTCCAAAATTAGGACAGTGATGTAAGCATTATTGATTACAGTACATTTGTGTTGTGTATCCATTTCATAGAACTAGTCTCTCCAGTTATTATCGATATGACCCTGTTGCATGTAAATAGTTTTTTTTACTCTTTTTTTTTTTTATATAAAATAATAGATTATTTTAAAGAAACGTTTGCTTCAAAGCAGTTCAAGTTAAGATATGCTTTGTGTTATTACATTCTTTTAATATTACTGAGCAAGGTGGCAAACCCTAATTCATACATATTCATGTCTTGGCATGATAGACGAGGTACCAAGTAAACAAGACTTAAAAAATTGGTCCTAACAGCTGCCTCACTTGGCGCTCAGCATTAAGAGGTTAGTGTTAGGACTGGTCAGTCTGGTGCCTGAATAATGTGACTGGGTGGGACATCATGCTGCATGATGCCCAAGTGCTAGACATAACTATAAACTGCCTCACTGCAGACATCCTAGCGATATGACTGAAAAATTGTTAAAGCTATGTTAAAAATCCTAATCAAACAAACAAAACCAAGAAAACATTTTGGGAGGCTTAAAACAATTTTTTTTTTACCTGTAATTGTGTCCAAAGTACAAGCGCAAAACATGTCAGTCTAGTCCTACATGTAAAACTTCAACACTGATATTTTTGTTTTGGATCATTGTATAGCACTGTATAGCATGTTTTGTTGTTGACTAACATCATAACAAAGATCAGATTTTCAGGAATATCTCATCCAACTGGTAACTAAAATACTGATACTTTTTTGCATAATGTTTTAGTCGTGACTTCACATACTCTGATGTCTTTTCCCAAGCAAATTAAAATTCTCACAAAAGAAAAGGACCCGTTTTCAAGTTTTCGTTAGCCAACATTTCATTTGGCTGGAAGGTGATGAAAGCTGGGATTGCAGAAATCGGTTTAAGTTGAAATATTATTCTTGAATGAAACTAATATAAAAATATATAATGCCCATTGTAACTGTAAATATTTTGTTTCATTCAAGAAACATCCCCCACATGAACGTACCCATACTTCAAATACCATCACATTGCAAGAAATTTAAATGTATGTCAATGGAACATGAAAATGTATGCATTTGCTAGTGTCCTATTTTGATTCAACCAGGATAAAAACAGAACCGTAAGCTTATTACATATCAGTTTGTGGAACAGTGTTAATATGGGCTGCCAAATGGGTGAGATATTCCTAAAACTTTGATTACTTGTTCTAATGTCAGCTGACAATTGGAACACGCAATACAAGCCCTTTATTTGGGTAGTAAGACATATTGCTAAAACAAAAGAAACATGCTATGTCTTACATTGTTGGACTACTGTTAGCATATTACGCCAGTGTAAATCATCTATCTCTTCCCCCCCCCCCCCCCCCCCCGATATAAATGTTGTTTTTGTCTGTGTCTTGCTGCTGAAAAATGAACTTCATTGTGTTGCATGGCTGGAGACACTTTCCTAGTTTAATCAAATTCAGACACATGCAGGGTATGGAAGATCAAGGTTATTATGACTAAAAGAGAATGGGTTTTGTAGAAGTTTTATTCTAGAGCCGGTTGTAAATTGTTTTTGAATGGCTTGCATTTTGATAATAAAGTAATCTACCATACCAGCACCTACATGGAGGATTATTAAAGGTGTAGAGATGTGTGATATGGCCGGTTTCTTGCAGTATTTATTTCTGTGGTATGTACCATGATACTTTTTTAACTGTCAGTAGTTTCTCTCACTCAGGAAAATACAAACATTCCTTAGTGATCTTGTTATGAATTTAGTGATTTTAACAGCATGATTTCCTTTTTCATGACATAATTATTTTTACCAAACAATTGTGTGTTGTCATAAATGTTAAGAGCATGATTTTCTTTTGCATGACATAATATTTTTACCAAACAATTGTGTTTTGTCATAAATTAATATAAATATCACAGATATAATTTTATTAATGGTCTGTGCATGTTTGACATGTGTCATGTATGCCAATGTGGTGGCCAAATCGGATGTTGTGAAAGAGTGTGGGTGGCCAAATGGAATGCTGTGAAAGTGTTGGTATTCGGGCCAGATCCAAATTTTGGAAACCTTTTTCAGGAAAATTCCATTTTGTAGTTGTTTACTAGAACATGTTAATATGCTAAGAACATGTATTCCTTTTTAATACTTTAAATCATCCCAAGAATTTGCTGTAATTCAGAGCAAAATGTTTTGTCCAGCTACTGATTGTCAGAATTTAGTTGTTCTTTTTTAAATGTCAGGCCCCAGTCACAGATGAATAAATTATCTATGTTGTAAATGAGGTATAGCATGGTACATGTTGTGCTTTGTTTAAAAATACAGTTAAAAAAATTTATCACCCAGGTCTTGTTTCCAGTTTGAGTTTGTGGAATAATTATTTTACTTACATACTGTCTTGACATCATAGGAGTTTTAAGAGTTGTCAATAAAAAAAAAATCATCATGCACCTACAATGTCAAGTGAAATGTGTATTTTTAATTACTATGGTGATTTATAATTTTTTTTGGTAAAACAACATTACTACGTCATTAGTGTTTTCAACTTGGATGTTGCTAATACATTTTTTATTTTTTTTTACATTGGCTTGGCTGTATTATGCTGATAATGAAATGCTTCTGTAAATTTAGAAAGTGACAATTCAGAGAAATTGAACGTTTTGTTGAATTTGTACTACTTGGAGGACAACTTGCGATTTGGGCATTGCACATTGTGTAGAAGTGCTGGTAAAAACAACTTTTGTGCACTTGGATCTGAGATGCTTGACAAGATGGCAGGTTATGATTGATATTGTACATGGTTTTCTTGTTTGGTTATTCTTTTATTTGTACTCTTGTTTTGTGGGAATAAAGATTTATAAAATGAAATAAATATCCACGTAATCATCATCAACAGAAATGGGATATATATAATATATAATTGAAAAAACGGTACACTTTTGTATTGTTTACTTACCTACTTTTTTCTTCATATTTTAAAAAAAAAACTAATTTTAAATTTATTTAAAGTTTGCTTTGTAGATACAATTTATTGACATAATGGACAGCTTCATAATCAAGCATGACTGGTATTGTGCTACCGTATTTTGGTGTGTATAAGTTAACGAGCACCGATGTATAACGCGCACCCCGATTTTCGACCCAAAATAAGTGGAAAAATCGTAGTTCTGCCATATAACGCGCATGTGATATAATGCATTTTAAAATTGTGACTACCGGTATTTCGCTCCGTTTTCATGCAAGACAATGCATTGTAATTATGCATTGTAACAAAGAAATACCGCATCAAATACTGTTATTTAAAATGAGAAATAAAATAAAGAAAAAGTTTAGCACATCAAAGCTTTAGTCGGTACCAAGTACCTTGAAAAGACCACACCAAGTCAATGAAGCACTGATCACCATTAAAAACACCGAGCTGAATCAATTAAATACTGCTCACCGGGACAAAGGATTGTAACTATGTTGAGCGCATCAAAGCTTACCTGGCGCCGATTACAGTGAAAAGACCACACCGAGTCGATGAAGCATTGAAGCCATTGATCACTGTATAATCGCAAAAATATCTCAAATACTATGATTTAAGATGAGAAATAAAACTAAGTAAGAAGCTTATTTTCCAAAAAGGAAAAAAATGTTTTCCGACTTCATACATTGATTATTTTGTTCCACAACATATCAGTGTTCCCGTAAGAAAGAACCCGTAGTCGCAAAAAAATATGTCCCTACAGATGCTCTGATGAGAACATTAACACTAGTTGAATTCTACACATATTATATTTCAATTCAACCAATAATAAATGACGAAAAATTTGATTAGATCAACAGTTATGGAATACGGTACTGAACATTTACGGAACAAGTACGGTAATCCATACAGTGGTATTTGTTCCGCTCCAATGCGGCACTTTGCACAGCTTTTGAACAAGTTGCCAGCCGTTATGTACATGTATTTCCGGCCGAGGCTCAGAACAAAACTTGACACAGTGATGTGAAATGAAACCAGTTTATTAACATAAGCAATCAAAGAACAAGACTATTTGTAAGCATTATTTATTTCTTTAATACGGCTAGTACCTGTAAACATTTTAGTTACAATGCAATGTACAATGGATTTAATATTTCACAAGTAGTGAATGTGATACATGTAGCCGGCTATTGTGCCTTCAGATCGAGCAGGAAAAAAATCTTTTTTTTTAGTTCTTTTATACAACGCGCACCCCCGACTTAAGATAAGAAAATTAGGTAAAAAAAAGTGTGCGTTATACACACCAAAATACGGTATTCTTTCTTTATCAGCTGACCTGGTTTAGACTGCTTCTCAAGAGCCCCTTGACCAAGTTTGTCGAAATTTAACAGAAAGCATTCTGGCATGACGATCTTGTTCAAATGATGTACATCTGCCATAAATAGGCCACTGTTAATAAAAAAAAAAAAACAACAGGAAAACCTTAAGCAATGTATTCTTTTAAACTGCTGAACAAATTTACCAAAAAGATGACTTTCAAATTAAAAAAATTGATGCTATGGCCCTGTAAATCATATAAGGCCCAATAATATCTATTGATAATTTATCTAGCCAGTTATCGACAGAGAGGCAGACATACATGTATCGTTGAAATTGAAGTGCATTACAGAAATTATTTACCAGCCCAAACCATTGTCTCTGTCTGAGTTCAGCCCTCCCATTTGGTTCATGGAAGTGGTTTCCCTCTTCAGTTCTGAACTTGCTTGAGCCCAGCATTTGTGCAAGACACTTGTGTTTATAATGGGGTGTTTTGCTGATTAAACATTGCCACTAAAAGCTATTATAAAGATAACTCAGATCAGTTCAAAAAGTGTTCCAGTTGTGGCAGCATATAAAAATAATTGCTGCATAATGGAAAGGATGCCAAGTAAGTGATATTATTCTGCTTATACCCAGGCATCCCTGCACTGTTTTAGCTTTTACTTATTTAGCTAATTTTCTCAGATAAATGTGTGCATAAAAGATTAATACTGGTTTACAATATTTTATAATGCTGACACTGATGAAGGTCTGGAGATTGATGGCTTCTTCTGTTTTGTAATTTCAGGTTCCATTTTACTGGAGTCCAAGATTCAACCTGACACAGCTTATCAGAAACAGCAGGTAAAGTTAATTTGACCAATTCTCTATTATGAAAATCAGGTATTTATTTATTCTGATACATGCTTACTCTTTGCTTTGATCATCAGTTTTACATGCAGCCCAAACCTTGTGTTTTATAACAAGCTGCTGTACGAAAATTGGTAATTTTTATTTTAAATGACTGCAGTCAGTACCTGTCTACATTAGTGGATGGTCAATTCATAATGAAATGAGACATATAACAGCAAACTGAGCTTCAATCTGCTGAGTTGATGCAGTCATGAACTTGGATATGTTTTATTCTTTGTTATTTTAGCAATGAATTTTAAAAATATAGTCAGTTTTATCAGAATAGAAGGATTTTTAATCAGCATGTGATGTTTTGTAAACATGAATTTACACTTTGTAGATTTTCTTCATAGCTGATATATAAGTAAGTCTGTTTTGTGAAGATGGATGTGATTTCCATTGTCACAATCGATGTTGCATGCTAAATTCTTGTTGTTAAGTAGCTCAAGAGGTTAAAGCATAAGCTGTTGTAATTTGGACAAAATTACTTTCATTGACATGGAGTTTATGGCCTGCATTAAGTGGTGGTCCAAGACCTGCAGTTTTGACCATTGGACTTGATAGTTAAATGTGTTTACAGTCCATCTGACTTTTTGGTTTTCCTAGAAATGGCAAGTAATAATCTATAATCTCAGTTGTTATAATTTTGATATCATTTGCCCTATATCAAAAGTCCCTGCAAATTTGAAGCAAATGGCTGTGGTGGCTGAATGTAAACTTTATTTCCAGGTGAGTCGTATATGCAGATGGTTTCTGTAACAGGTTTGACTATTTGATGTCTGAAAATATTAAGTTGTGCATTGTTTAAAAAAATCTGTTTCAGACTCTTCGTCAGAAACAAGTAAATATGTATTTGCAGTACATTTTCAAATGCAGTCTACATTGTTTGCAAGTCACTGTATTCAGCAATTCCTTACCTTCTTTTCCAGGAAACTCTTATTGTGTGGTCCGAAGCAGACAATTATGATCTTGCACTTAGTTTCCAGGAGAAGGCAGGCTGTGATGAGATCTGGGAAAAAATTTGTCAGGTAATTTGAAGCAATTGTAATGTGCTTGCACTGGGGAAAAATTCTCAAGATTGGATCAACTTCTTAATTATTAATGTAGCTGTCACCAACCAGAGAGCTAATGGGATGGACTTGTTTGTCATCCATCTGTGTGTTAGCAGAAAGTTATCTCTACTTCTCCTAAATTACTTGGGGATTGCCTAAAACTTTATCCTTATTTTCTCTCATAGGCCTAGCATACATGCAAACCATTACACTTTTGAAGTAATCATTGCGATTTTTTTCACTAAATTACGCCTTGCGCTTAAACATACACTGATTATGCTGTTTTTGGTATATCCACCTTTTAAAAAAATAATTTGTTTTCTCGTTTTTATTAACATTCAATTAATCCCACATGCCGTATTTTAGAAAAGATGGCTTCTGTGTAACTACATTATAAGAGTACACTTGTCTGTGGACTTTTCCTAACAATATCATGTTCAATTTATAGCAACTTTCGACATCATTTTCTATTTATTGCGATGTATAGCTTAGTGTGTTTCAATACTTTTTCGTCAATTCACGAATTCTTGCCACACGCCAAAAATTCACCTTTCCTTAATTATTTAATAAAATAACCGATTTCTTGTTGAGCGCTAGTCGTGATATTTGCAGTTGCCGAAACAGTCTTGTTCTGCTGGTTGCAGTATTAGTGAACTATTGCTGATTGTTACAGTTGGCCTGTAGCAAGCATTTTAGCATATTTAAATCCATATATATATATATATATATATATATATATATATATATATATATATATATATATATATATATATATATATATATATATAATATGAATAGTCTTTAGTTTTACAAACGCTTTTAAGTAAAACTGGGGCCTAACCAGAATTTTGTTCCACACATGCATCACCAGCGCTGATTGGATTACCATTCGACAAATTAACTTGAAAATGTCTTCAACACCAAGGAAAAATATAGTCAGTTTCCTCTGACCCTTGTTACCCAATTTTTACTTTGGAAATTTTTTTATTGTCCATATCATGTGACTATATGACCTCATGGACTTGTAGGTTGCGAGATTTCTATAGTCATGTGACTGAATGAAAATAACCAGATCCAGGTCGAATTTCAGAAATGACCTACTTTAATCTCTTCTTTCAGTGGTTTAAAGACACGACGAAAGCTATGCTCACAAATTTTGAGAAAATAAATCATATTCCTATCCATTTCATGCAGGTATATCTCGTTGAAAGGTTTAAGTTTGCTGGGCCGGCTAGTAAGAGGCTACCCCATGCCGACACCAAATGGTGTTGGTGAGTTCCAACTTTTTAATAGGGAATGGACTTCGACCCTACACTCCAACATAAATGTCCAAATATAAAACTGGTGTGGCAAGGGTCAGAAAACTCGGAATAGTAAAAAGAAATAATTGCACAAAAGTGAAGTTTAGTTTCGAATATACCATTATGCATTCATTTGTTCCGACAAATATTCGCAGACTCCATGATCACTTCATAAATTCATATCAAAATTCACTAATTTGTATCACCATTTTCACGAATTGCGAGCATGGAGGGTTGGCAGCTATGCTTTGCAATCATTAAGCAAAAGTTAGACATGTAGACTAGCTGAGGTGAGTGTTAATAACCTGCAGATACATATTAGTAGCAAAACTTACCACCCCACCCCACCCCCATTTTGATACCAAAATTATGTTTTTTTATTCAGTCGGAACTCCAGTTTTTACACCAAGGAGATTTTAGACTCGCAGTCTTGCATCCCTAGGGGATACACCGACTCCAGCTGAAATGACGATTATTATGACTTCTGGTTTTAACTTGTACTTCTAACAACATCTTTGCCATGCATGTAAAAGTGACATTCATTATGTGCATCACAGAAGCTAATTTTGAAAATCTTTTCACTGAAGAATATCAAATTATTTCACCACTTCACAGTTTAAAAATGAAGAAATTTCTTTCGAATCTTTTTCGCCCAGTAGAGTCTGTGTCCCTTCACATGAATTTTGTTTTTCACTGAAAGAGGCAAAATTATGGCATTTTGTGGGTTAAATTTGATGTTGCTTGTGCCCTGTGCACTTGTTTCATATCTGTATCACTGATGTTTCAAGATGATCAGTTGCATAGATCATTGTGCCAAACCATCATGGCACAATTCGGCATCATTTGATGATGCCTGTGACAATACATTTTGCTTTGATTGTCATTCATTTGACTGGATGAATACCAAGGTATGGTCTGTGAATCTAAGTTTTAACAAAAGTTTGACATTACTACACCTAAACTAAGGAGATTGGCATATAATATTTAACACACATTCATTAGTTAGTCGTAAATGATAATGGTGCTGACATCTTGAAAATCTTGTTACTGCTAATCTTGAATGATGATTATACAAACATCTGGTTTGCACCAGAAGACTACTTATAATGTCTGGTTGGTCCTAAATGAAATTGGTACTGCTTAACCATCCAATATGGTTGATCCAGAGGCCATCTTGAAAATCTTATTATGCTACTCCTTAATGAATGGTCATGACAACATGGAGATGTTTTTGCTAAGACTTCTTATGGTGTAGCTGATGCATAATGAAAATTGACACCTGATGGCTAGATGGATGATCATATTGACATGGGGTTTTTTCAGCAAAAATCTTTGCATGAAATCTAGTTGGACTTGTATGACAATTGTGCAGATCTGACATCCAGTATTGCCATTATCTTGAAAATCGTGTAAGCACTAGTTAAGTCGTTTCCAGAAATGATAGTGTGGGAGAATCCAGTGGCAGTTAAATTAAAATATTTTACTGGGTGTATTTTTATTATTTAGGGAAAATGCATTATAAAGTCAAAATTGAGTTTTAATTTATGCCTGTGGTTAGTTTTCGACTTGTATGATAATCAGGTCAGATCAGGGCAACATGATCAAAAATGTTGTTGTTGTTGGCTTAGTCTGAGTTTGATACCAGCAAAATGTGTTTTTTTTTTTTTTTTGTCTGCAAATGGCGAGTACCATACATACATGCCAACCCTTACACTTTTGGCGTGATTGTTAATTTTTTCCTACTAAATTACGCGTAATATCATGTTCTATTTATAGCAACTATCCTATTACCAAGAAACATCCTGGTTCTACTTTTAAACTTTCGACCTCATATTCTATTTATAGCAGCTGTATGGCTTAGTGAGAAGAGACCAGATTGGTTTCTAATTTTAATCTTTACGCACATATTCTTTGTTCTGATTCATATTTATTTTATATTTTAGTGCAGAAAGAGTATTTTTAGTATTTGGTGCTAAAAAGTATAATTTATTTTAGTAAATGCGTGTATGAGAGCAAAAATAGCTCTTTTCAAATAATTTCACAGCTGGTTTAGAAAAAGGCAAAAAATAAATGAAACAAAAAAATAAATGAATCCTCCAGATATGAGGGCAGCATCACATGACATCTATTACAGGCCGCATAGAAAGAATATTAACATTTGGCGCTAAAAGTGTTCAGATCCTTTCTAGTCGCTGTGTGTGTAAAGCTAAAAGTTCTACATATGAAAACTTTAAGCAGTAAAGATTGTTTGAAGATGAGAATGGTAAATTTATCATTGTTCATTTCAAATTTAGCATGTTATACATGGATTACGCTTTTTTTGCTTAGGTTCCTCTTTTTGACCACTTGGATTATACTTTTTCCTCCTCAGGGATTGGCATGTATGGTACCAGGTCACATTTCTTCAGCAATATAGTTTTTTCTCTCTCTCTGGATTACATGCATAACAAATGCTGTTCACATGTGTGGGTGGGTGTGTACAATAATTTCCGTGCAAATAAATCATATATAGTGATGCATGTGTAATGTCATTAAGCCCACTAGTAAGTGGCTATCCAATGCCGACACCACACATTGCTGGAAATTTCCATCTTTCAGCTGATACATTTTTACCTCATATGCCAACATAAATGCCTATCACATCGGTTGGGAAGCTCCAGAGAAATTTCAGACTTTGGGGGCTTTAACAATTTATTGTTTGAAGGAGTAAAGAGACAATGAGCTGCACTCAAGATCTGAATAGTTCATGGAAATAAGCTGTCTTGTTGACTGATTTTTATCTTAACTCATTCAGCCCCATCAAACTTATCAGTAACACTGCTACTGTGCCCTAGCAACACTAAACTGTGTTTTTAGCTACTTGTGCCCCAGAGTGTTTAACCTGTTTGGAAAATTTTGTAAACATCATGCACATGCCTTCACACTTACTTTAATTTCTCTTCTTGCATCCATTATTAATGCATGAAATTTTCAGCAATATATCCAGATGAATTTGTCTACACAGTGAGTTATTTTTTTTATATATTTTGTCCAAGTATTTCACTATTTATACACTATTTACAAAATTATATGCAACATTGTTAGAAATATCACATCATCAGCACTTAATTCCATTAAAATAAACCAGGAGAATTTAATGTGATATGGTTTGAAACAATTTGTACATAAATTTACTTGTCAATGTTCACTTCCAGTTTTTGATTCAGATAGAACTTTGTTCAGTAAACACATTTTGTTTGGTGATACCAATAATACAATATGCATTTTTGGGCATATGGATTGGTTTCGTTTGCAATATCCATGTACAGTTTCTCCGGAAATAATAATAAGTGAAAAAACTAGATTTCCCTTTTTAACTTGTCAATTTGTTAATGTTTGTTATAGGCCCAGGATTCGGTCCACTAAAATCATTGATTTTGGACAGGCAGAAGACGATCACTCCAATCTGCTACATCGGCAGAAAATCTTTCATTTTCGCTATCACCATCCACTTCTTCTGACGATTCAGTCTCAAGAATGTTCAATGTCCCATTCTAAATATTGTAAATTATCCAACTGTCGAACATCTTTCCTCTACTTACTCGATATAACTTTTTTTTTAGGTCAAACCCGAGAAACTCCTCATTTTCACCGTCACCGTCATAAAAAATCATTTGTGCTCCATTTGTAACCAATCAGAGATGTTCTATTGACCACACATTCAGAGTGCGGATCCACAAGATCAGCCATTGAATGCAGTCAAAATTTCGTGAAATGGCGGTATCGGGGCCGAATGAGTTAATACACATTCATGCTCTGCTAAGTTTCCACTAATATTTATGCATTGTGATGTTTGAAGAAAAATGTATTTCATCTAAGATAGGTGGAAGTAACAAGTGCCTTTGCCCCCCCCCCCCCCCCCCCCCCCCCAACTATCTTTGCAGAATAGCCCTTAGCAGAAAGTCATATCTATACAATGTTGGATTTAGATTAAAATGGTGGTGTGCATGTCCCTGATATGGCTACAATGCATAGATGGTGCTGATCTTGCATCCCATATTTCTGCCATATCAGCTGTTTGAAAATGTTATAATTTTTCTAAAATATCATAGATATTTTTTAAACTCAGCATTAAAAGTGGTTGTTCATATCTTGAATTCCTCATTGTTTTCAGCGAGCAGTGTTGTTTCCTTTGAAAGACTATTGTTGGACTATTCAATTATTTTTTTTTTATAGATTTGTTCATTTTAAGAAAAGGTTTTACAATAAAAGATGATGAAGTTTTATCCAGGTTTATGTGACAGAAATGCTGACAAGTTGCAATTAATTCCTAATTAAACTGACATGCAGAGAATATTTCTGGATAGTGCAGAATTTTGGACAATCTTCCTGGCTTGTGTCTGAACACAAAATGTGACTTGACAAAATAAAAGTACTTGTACTTGGGTACTTTCAAAAGTACTATGTCCTATGTTTCAAATGGCAAGTAACCAAACAAGCAAACTGTATAGTGGATTAGAGTAATGGTTACTTGGACTGACTGATTTTTAGCTGATTAAGTTTTGATGTTTACAGAACACTTGTTAAAATAGTTCTGATGAAGCATGCATTGGGTGTTGATTTGGTATTCATAAACAAGTGATGGTGAAAGATGGCTTTGAAGATTAATTTTACAATTGCACTATTTCAGGTCCAGGGAAAAGACCCATCTGTAGATATCACTCAGGATATCATAGAGGAGTCTGAAGATGAAAGATTTGATGAGATGCCTGATGCAGCCCCACCAATAGAACTGCCACCTTGTGAGCTTAGCAAGCTGGAAGAGATCTCAGAACTTTGTAGTAGTGTGCTACCTTCACCCATTAGGAGAGAAAAATTGGCTGTAGCCATAGAAAATGATGGATATATCAAAAAGTTAATAGATTTGTTTCATATGTGTGAGGACTTAGAAAATTTTGATGGACTTCATCACTTGTATGAAATATTTAAGAGTATATTTTTATTAAATAAGAATGCACTGTTTGAAATCCTTTTTGCGGAAGATACTATATTCGATGTTGTTGGTGTGCTAGAATATGATCCATCTCTACCCCAACCAGCAAAACACAGGGAGTACTTACAGAGTACTGCAAAATTCAAAGAGGTGATACCTATTACAAATCAGGAACTGTTGCACAAAATTCACCAGACGTATCGTGTACAGTACATTCAGGATGTGATATTACCCACCCCATCTGTGTTCGAGGAGAACATGCTCTCAACACTGAGTTCATTCATCTTTTTTAACAAAGTGGAAATAGTAGGAATGATTCAGGTGAGTGGCTTTTAAATCTCTTGTTTGTCAGCAAGTATATGTGTGTGTGTATATTTGTGAACTTTCCAGTAGAATTACAAGAAAATATTCTTCCAAGTAGAAAGGAGAATAGAATGAGATATTCCGTGTCATGAAAACACCCAATTGAAATGCATCACCAATAGCTGCACCAGGTGACAGGGTTTCAAAGTGCAAGGCAGAATCAGTACAACCAAGTGGCAAGTAATGTTGTCCTAATGAGTGTGTAGTTTTATGTAAAATTTACGCTTTAATCAACAGAAGTTATATAGTAATGGGACTTTTTATAAGTTTTTTTGTGATGTCTAGTCAGTTCTAAATAAAACTCAGGGTTCATACGGTCTTTGAAGGTCTTTGAGAGTTTGGGAAAAATGAGGTAGCATTTTCAAGGCCTTGAAAGTTTGGGAAAATCGAGCTTATTACCCTGAGGTCTTTAAAAGTCTTTGAAACAGGGTTCATACGGTCTTTGAAGGTCTTTGAGAGTTTGGGAAAAATGAGGTAGCATTTTCAAGGCCTTGAAAGTTTGGGAAAATTGAGCTTATTACCCTGAGGTCTTTAAAAGTCTTTGAAAATTGAAATAAACCCCAATTTTTAAAATTTCTTTCCAAAATCACAAATAAAATTATCCGAGGTTGTTAGATTCGGATGTAATCTAGTTATCCTGGTTTCTTTCTTTTGATGACCCGTTCAGTTTAATTGCTGCCGCAAAAACAAAAGAGGCTTTGTTTGACCATCGAAAGTTGGCCTCGGCGGCGACTTCAATCGCACATGCACTCTTCATCAGAGCAAGACAGCTACACACTTCATCAAAGGAAGTCACAAATAAAATTGCCTAAGGTCGTTAGATTCAGATGTAGCTGGTTTTCCTGGCTTCTTTCTTTTGATGAATCGTTTAATTTGATTGGACGAGTCGATCAGCTTTGGCCAATCAAAATGTTCATTACACTAATTCACTCTACGTAGAAAGTAACACGCTCGAGGATTCAAAATTTGTTTAGTCGATTTATATCTTCAGTGTTTAAAAATTCCAGGTCTTTACTTTTTCAACGTTATCAAGCTTGAACAAGAGAAATACAAGGAGTGGCTGCAAAAGGATCTATTATGTAAACGAAAGGCGTTTTGTACATTGTGTCATAGGGGCTCGTATCGTTGCTTACAATCGACCGGTCCTACATATACTATAATATGTAGGACCGGTTGATTGTAAGCAACGATACGAGCCCCTGTGGATCAACTTGGCTTCAATGGGAGAAGGAGCCTTTCCTTTCAAGTCATGCCAAAGATAAGTTGCAAATTAGTAACTACATACTGTTCATTTAGTGCAACAAAGATGTAGAAGTATAAGCTATTGGTAGTTTGGGGCAAAATACTCTTCAGGTATAAAATAAGATATTGTTTAGTTTGATGATTTGGGAGATACAGAAGAAGAGGGCCCATTTAAATTTACTTATACTGTCGGTTTATTTAACATGTTTGAGGGACAAAAATCATTTTCAAAAATTTTGTTCTACTTAATAATGTTCCTTGGTTTAATATAGAAACATCCATTGTAATAAAATTCAATTCACGGATAAACAGTTTTAGAGTGCATGCATACACTATAGTATAGTTAAGCAAGAGTTGTTGTTCTTAAATTACGAGTTAAAAAAAAAACATTTTTTATATGGCGTTAATGCGTGCTGTGACGCTTTAACTGTAGGAAGTCTAGTCATTTGATTGGGCAAATAAAAAAAAGAATTAAAAAATGTGTTGCCAGTTGACGGCATGTCCCCGTTTAAAAAAGAATTAAAAAATGTGTTGCCAGTTGACGGCATGTCCCCGTTTCTCATTGTCGACCCTCGACTTTTTCCCCAATGCTATAAAAAAAATTATTTAAAAAAATCACATTGCCGAAATTGATTTGTGTATCTCTAGTCTGACTATACATCCCCGTTTGTTTGTACCCCTAAGTTATCCAATCGGACAATCATCCCTTGACATGCTTCAATAAAACAGATGACAGCCTTGATGAAGTGTTTATTCTGTCCTTTCCAAAAGAAAGAAATATGTGGAGCTTTGGAATTTTCTCCAGAAAATGTTGTTGTCACATGGGCAGGCAACAGTGGAGAGAGGAATTTCTGTCAACAAACAGGCATCTGTTGAGAACCTCAGCAGAGAAAGCCTCAGAGCTCAAAGGCTAATCATTGACACAATGAGAAAAGCAGGTGGACCTTTGGAAATCATCATTATATATATATATATATATATATATATATATATATATATATATATATATATATATATATATATATATATATATATATATATATATATATTTGAAGCAATAATTGATGTTAAAAGTCCAGAGGGATAAATAAATAATTTTGTACATATGCTAATTGAATTTTTATCATGCTATATGTGTGTTACTCTTTTTGTCCACCTGGATTACACTTTTGCCTCGCCAGGTGTTGGCATGTATGTTGATGGACATTATGCTTTTTGCATAGTAGTGTGCCAGAAATTCTACAATTGGGAATGTACACATGGGCTCGTATTTTTGCTTACAGTTTACATGTACTATTTCATAATTTATATATGGGCATGTGTCAGAAAAATGTGGAAAAATCAGACTGCTAGCAAAAAACATCAAGACATTGGGAAAATTAGGAGCACCCACTGCCAATTTTAGCTCTGGAATACTAGAAGCCACCTAGTAAAGTCCTGCAAGCTACCAATGCTGAAGCATTGCTTTTGAGTTTTCTTGTTTAATATAACCTGCCTTTATCAGTTGGAGATCAGCAATAGTGAAAGTGAAAGAGTATTTCCTATTGTTCAGAGAACTGCTCCGGTGGCCTAGTGGTTAGAGCGTTCGCCACGGAAGCGGGAGGTCGTGGGTTCGATCCCGGCCAAGTCATACCAAAGACTTACAAAAATGGTACTAACAGCTGCCTCACTTGACGCTCAGCATTTAGTGTTAGGACTGGTCGGCCTGGTGTCAGGATAATGTGACTGGGTGGGACATCATGCTACATGTCTGCGGCATGATGCCTCAGTGCTAGACATCACTATAAACTGCCTCACAGCAGACATTGATCATAGCGATATGACTGAAAAATTCTTAAAGCTACGTTAAAAATCCTAATCAAACAAACAAATAAACCTATTGTTCAGAAAAATAAGACAAACTTTAGTGCCTCCTTTGGTGCTGAAACTTTGCAAGAATTTAGTCACCAATATTGAACTGTTCTAATTTTTTTATATATACCATAGTCCAATTGAGGAAGTCTGCCACAGCATAATATTGTGACAAATAGCACAAAGTTTGTGTTTATCAGTAAATTTGGACATGTAATCACTGTAAATAATGTTTTAGTTTTATTTTGGGATTTTCATATAATGCGGTACTAACCATGAAAGTTGATGGAGCCGTGTCATGGTATAATTTTTCATTAATTTGTATCCCTCTTTTTACTCATTGTGAGTCTGGAGTTTTTGGCAGCTCTGATAGTGAAAACATGTCTTAGGTAACTGGAGTCACTTGTATCAATGAAAATTAAACATTGTACTTTATTTTTAAAAAATTGTAACTTTTGCTAGTCATTAAAAATAGTGCTATTTTCAAGATTCTTTTGTGAAGGCCCTGCATAAGAGTTAAACTGCTTGTCATTTTTATTTTGCATAGTTTTTTTTATATAAAAAAACATCACCTGTTTACTGAAAAGATTGGAAACTGCAGCTTGGATTTAATCAAACAATATGACGATGTTAGAGACCTCCTGGCGAAGTTAAGTTAGCAATTTTTGCATATTTTATATTCTTGATGGATTTAATTTTAAGTAACTCAATGGGGGTTGGTGTACAAACTGCCAGGAGGTTAGGTGAAGCAGAGCTCTCGAAAATGCTTAATTATACATATCTAGATACAAATATTTGATCTGGGGCGCAGAAAATCACACATGCAGCAGTCCTACAAATGCATGCAACTAGCTCAGTTGACAAATTCAAAGATTGCCAGTCCTACTTCAACCTACTAAGTGAGAATATGTTGATTACTTTATCATTTTAGCTGTGTTGATATTTACGATGACAGATTTCATGGTTAATATACCTCCAAATGTGCCTACTGTGTTTATAAGAGTACATCAAAAGAGCATGTTGCAATAGCTGAGCGGCATGTTCAAACACTTTTGACTTGGTTGGAAAATGTGCTGAAATTTACTGTGGCTGAATTCAGAGACAGAAAGATCCCAAGATCGGCAAGTTCAAAACTAAGATTAGCAGCTTGGGTAGGAAAAGGGATTCCCAGGCTACTCGGTAACAGGCAAATCGGTCTCAATCTTAACAGTAACAGGCTACCGTATTTACCGTATGTGTTCGGACTGCAACAAATAATTACTTTTTTTGTTGTCCGAATACATATTAAATTCTTTGATTAGGTGTCCAAAAACATACAAGTGAAGATAGAATTATGCCGCCCTCCCCCCTTCCCCATCCGTAACGAAGTTACCATTAGCTCACATGACAACGTGCTGTCATGAAGTAAAACAAGTATTTTGTCTAACACCATGGAAAGGATAATTAATGAAATATGGGCATTACTTGCCTATTTTGTCTATTTGATACATGTCCATCCACCAGAAAACAAAGCCATACATGTATTAGAGCCACGATTGTGTGCGTATTTTCCAAAAGAACCGCCATATTAACATAGTAATCTTGCAATCCAGTTTAACCTTCTGCTAATGATCATTAAAATCTACATTACAAACGCACGCAAGCTTTATTTCTGTGTAATTAAGATATTAATACAAACTAAATAAAAAGATTTTGGAGTTACAATTCTTAAGATATTTTGGGCAGAAACATTTTAGTATCGAGAGTCGAAATACCGGTACATGTATGATGGCTATTCTTAGAGCACCAAGTGTGAGAGGCTCCAAATAGGGTGAGTGTTGTATGTACGCCTACGAAGGGTAAAAATAAAAAGCAATTTGCAATATACGAGTCGGCGTGATTAATATGTTGATATTTTTTGTTTAAATAAAGGTGATGCATTTGTTGTGGTTCTCTCTTCTTTTCTTTCCATCTAGCCGAGGGTAGATTTAAAATGAGCAAAGCTTGCCGGCTGGAAATGATCTACGCTCGAAGATTGTAGTGATGCATGTCAGAGATTTCAAAGTGTCTGGGTGTTAATTGTTAATAATATAACTGGTGGGATTTCTTTGACAGATGTGTTCGGAAATAAAAGGCAGCCATCTGGATTTTATTAAAAGAGCACACGATGTACCTAACATTTAGCACCCACAATCAAATATATCGTCTACCAAGAGGTTTATTACCTGTAGAACAATAACTATGTTTAAACCTTTGTATATAATGCCTCAGGGATAAGGGGTTTGTTTTGTTGGACAATGCCAATGAGTTTTACTAATCCATACCGACTCTGATGTATTGTTTAATGATATAAAGCAGGGGTCATGGTTTCTAATCAAAGCCATAACTGTCACACCTGTATGAAGTGGTTTCGTGTGTAACAGTGTCTATACTGACAACCAATCATATTTTTGTTAGCTGAATCAAACTATTAAAATAAAAAGTATAAATAAAATACCCACCACATACAAAAGTTAGTAAACTGGATTGCTATCGTTGTGAAACATAATATTGTTAGTACTGTAATAATTTTGATGGATAAGTTTATCATACGTTACGCGCTGATCAGAAATGACAAACAATTAAACATTATGGATGAAGATGATAGCGATAAAGAATTTGAGGGCTTTTCACCTGAGCACCTAAAACATGCTATGGACAACCTGCTTGAAATTAAATAATATATTTAAATATATTACAGCATTAAATCATACTTCATTTCATTCTTTGATATCGTTATTTATTGTTAATGGCTTAATATATTTTTTTTTATCTATCAATACATACATACATACATACATACATACATACATATACATAATTTTAAATTATATTAGTTCATGGACGTTCATGATCGCATTAAATAATTGGCGACCAAATGAAGCGAACTTTGTATCAGTTAAATTAACGGCAAACACGCTGTAAATTTTACATTAAAATGACGAAGCAAATCCTCGAAGATTGTGTCCGAAAACATAAATTGTAGAAACAATTATAGCGGAGCAACGTCCGAAAACTTACAAGGCATTTAAATATGATTTTCCCCCGAAGAAAACGGTGTCCGAAAACATACAGTGTCCGAAAACATACGGTAAATACGGTAATCGGTAACAGGCAAACAGGTCCCAATCTTTTCGGTACCAGGCTAATCAGTAACAGACTACATGGTTATCCTGTAATTATTTTTTTTTTTTTTTTTTTTTTTTTTAATGGTTTAACGCCATTTTTCAGCACAATATAGGCTATACATGGCGGCCAGTATTAATGGTGGAGGAAGAAACCGGACAAAGCCCGGAAAGAACCACCGACCCACGAGAAGCTACTGGCAAGCTTTCTCACATAACTACATTTGCCGAATCTTAGACTCGAACACACGCAGACAGAGGTGAGATGGCAGTGGTCCGTAACGGACAGCGCTTTAGACCACTCGGCCACTCGGGGCCCCCTCCTGTAATTATAGTTAAAGTAAAGAAGAAAGCGATATATACAAAGCAATTCCAAAATAGTAATTTGTTTGAAGCCAGTCGTAAGTTAATATATAAGAAAATGAAATATCAACATATACAAGTTTCTTGATGAAATCAAACTTGAACAGAAAAAAACGAAACACTGAGAGTACAATTATCTGTGGGACAAGAACCACCAAAACCAAAAAAGGAAATGCGTCTTAGTAACTTGTCGTCTGGAGCGTTTAGTTCAGACTTGCGTTCCTTACACTGATATAATAGATTTCCTGCTTGGAATTTCTCATATTATTTCTTATTACAGTGGGACCCCGCTATAACACGGTAGTTGGGAGCCATAGAATCCGACCGGGCTATGAACCGAACCGTGTTATAAGCAACCATGTACAATACCAACACATTTTTGGATTTATTTACGGGGGGGGGGGTACATAAAGACGGGTGCGAAAATGCATGGCACAATTACCATTTTTGATCAATATATATTAAATGAGAAAAACATTTGCTGTGGTAACAGAAATTGCAGTTATAATATATTACTTTATTCAGAGAACCATGCATTGGTACATACACGTGTCTAATTTATGTATACATGTATATATAATCTATTGCATGAAAAGAGTATCAACACCGTGTACTCACCAGCGAATCTTGTAACATACATTGAATCCATAATACAAATATTTCCATCGAAAATATCCACACACGGATGTAAAATATTCAATAATTTTGTCACAGATCATTATGTGACTGAATTCAATGAAAAGAAAAAAACAAAAATTACGTAACGGGTGTACATAATGAATGATGAAATAGTGCATGTCCATAGATTAAATAATGGAAGCTAAAGTGTATTCTTATAATAACTACATGTACATCTCAGGATCTTTCTGTCTCTGAATTCAGTCATTGTAAATTTCAGCACAATTTCCCACCCAAGCTGCTAGTCAAAGTCCTTTGAACTTGCCGCCCAGTTATTGGGTCATGTTCTTTTGATGTATTCTAATAAATACAGCAGACAGAACTGGCTGTATGTATTTTAACCACTGAATTATGTCACTGTTTAGCTCGGCAGTTCACTTTGATGATAAACAATGTACTTAAATTAATTGATACATTCTGGCGAGAATCTTTTATCAACCGCCGCATTGGCTGTTGCTTAGTTGTGAATGAAATTAAGAGAACATATATCGGAGATTATTTGAGCAACGATTGTATTCGGAATGCATTCAAGACAAACACAAAGTAGACACGATGGCTTCATTACTCAGGAATCAGTAATTATAATATTGACACTTATGAGCTGTAATTTTTCAACAATAAACAAAGATCAAAGTTCTCAGTAGGCCCAGCAATTGGTTCGTATTTCCGACGTTTATTTTGGCACAGAAATAGAAGAAATTTGATAATACATGTTCTACACGTTCTTTTTCGCACCGAATATGAGAATGATAATTAAACTCTTAATTTTTTTTTTTCATACTTAAATATTTTTTTTTTGGTCTTTGAGAAAAATACCTGTAATAAATTACCCGAAATTTCGGGAGCCATGCCACGATCGGGTTATATCCGAATTTGGGTTATAGCGGGGTCCCACTCCTAGACATTCATAGACGGAAAGATCCAGAGATGTACATGTGGTTATTATAATATACAAGTACACCAGAACTTAAGCTTCCATTATTGTGTTCATTTTTAATATTAGCCAAATAAATAGTGCATGCAACCTTGAAATCAAGACATATCAAGAGTTGGACAAAACATAATTTGCAAATCTGGTATTTGGGTTAAATGGCAAACTAAAATTTTTTTTAATGAGATTCAGAAGAGTGCTGAAGTTTCTAGAACTGACAGTTTGGATGGAATAGTAGCCAAGTGTAAGAGAGTCTGTGGGATGCCTGGCATACTGTATGGAATATGACAATTCATTGGATTGACAAAAATCTGTCTCACCCTGAAGGACTAAGAGTTACACCACTGTCAGGCTATTATGTGCATCTAAAGTCAACAATTTTGGTGCAAAACCCATATCGAATTCAATTGATGAAAATAAAATTCTGCGATGCTTACCAATTGAAAAGCTGCAATTATCACCAGAATCTTATATTCAAACAAACTTTGGATAAATGGGATATCACCCCTATAATTCCACGACTCAAGATGTGGCATCATATTCTGCGGATAGCTTTCAAAAGATGTAATCAGTGTTTCCCTTCAGAGACCCCCAAATGTTTAATTTGACCCCAAGTTTTGACACCAAGGAGACTTTTTGACTCTCAGTCTTGGACTCCTAGGGGATACACTGATGTAATGTTTATGAATCAGGCTATGGAAACTAAATACATTAATTTGGACTCTTTCTGGCATTATAGCCAAAAATTGAATTTTCAACCAAAATGACATGTAATCCATTGTTTACAGAAATGACATATCCTTGATTCCTTGTGCAGAATTACCAGAGACACCAAATACACCAACACAGTTACACATGTCAGTGTTATAAAGAATGTGGAAATTAAACGCAATGGCAACGATCAGTTCTTCTAATCTGCAAAGTTCAACATTGTCTGGGATGGGACTGCAACTTTTGCTGGTGGGACTCCAATTATTATCAAATTGGTAGTCCTGGACTCCTAGTTTTAAAATCCTAGCGAGACCTCTGCATGAAATTACAATTGTGTACCATAATGTTGTTAACGTAATAACTTGTGCATCTGGCACTAAACTTTGTCTTTCTTGCAAAACAGACACCTGGTATTTCCCTTGTTTAACAAGGAAAACACTATTCTGTGACTAAAAGAATTTCAACCAATGTTGTCACTTTAAAATGCCAGTTAGTTCCAAGATGTATGCCTTAATTTCACTTGGCCAATTATTAGCAGTGTTTTTTCTCAGATATTTTCCTCAGACAAACATTTCTTTTAAGTAAGAATCTCTGAACTACATTATATAACTTTTCCCCTTGAAGAATGACTAGTTGACACAGATCAGAAGTTCAGCCGTCTTTCTCAAACCCAGTTTAGAATATACCACCCATTTCATTGAATCGGAACACTGGCCCCTTTGAAGTTTTAACACTGACATGGAAAAAAATTAAGAATAAAATTCTAAATGACTCTTCCTCAAATACTTCCCCTGGTCTAAATATGATAAAATCTCTAAGCTTGCTACATTCAACTTTATGGTTCACTGCTTATTCAAAATTCGATACTTCGCATAGGTGTTATATTTATTTGCAGAATATAGTAAAAACCGCTACGAGTGACCACCTGTCATTTCTGACCACAATTATAATGCATGGACACATTTCTTCAAAATATCACAGCCAATTATAAATGAATTGACAACTTGTGCCTTGATACATAAATCACGGAACTCTTTACCTATGACTACTGCATCAGAGTGTCTCCTGAAAATAACTCCTGAACCCCACTGACTCATATATGCAGTGCTGACAAGTCTAGTTTACTACCCCAGTGTCACTTATGGGCATCCTATGTTAACTAAACGTTGATTTGTTGAAAGTACTGAAGTTTACATGTTTTTAATTATCATAACCAATGAGAGGATTGTTTACTCTACATTTTGATTAAAGTTTGAAAGTCCAGAGGTTACATTTAGACACTGTAAATGATTTTCTGCGCTTTATGCAGCACATATAGGTGAGATAAACAAAGACAGATTCCAATTCAGATATGGGCAAAAGATGGATTCCAATTCAGATATGGGCAACTTTAATGGTTCCCTGCAAGTGATATAAAAGAGTTTAATGGATCAGATATTTATGTTATTCCCGTTTCAACACCAAATGTGACTTTTAATCAGATGACAAAGTTTTTTCCTGAATGTCTGGTGGAAAAGCTTGTGAAAGACACAAATGACTATGCCAAGAAAATAGGGGACCAAAAGCAAGACTTCAAATGGTATGAAATCAGCTTCACGGAGATGTGGGCATATCTTGGAATATACATTGTTGTTGTAGAGTTTAACACCATTTTTCAGCATGGCGGCCAGTGTTATTGGTGGAGAAAGAACCCGGGAAAACCACAGGAAAGAACCACCGACCCATGAGAAGCTACTGGCAAGCTTTCTCATATAACTACATTAGCTGAATCTTAGACTCTAACCCATGCAGACAGAGGTGAGATAGCAGTTGATCTGTAACGGAAAGTGCTTTAGGCCACTCGGGGCCCCAGAATATACATTTTAATTTATGTGTGGAATTGCATTTTGTATCCAAGTTTGTGGCTTTCTTTCATGTTCCCTTTAAATGTCTCCACTCCAATTCTATGAGTCTATGTACAAATTAAACAGCCGAAAAGAATGTCACCAAAAAAATCACAATTTACAACATTGGCAAAGCCCAGGACAATCTCTGGAATACTAACAAAATCAATAAATTGTACATGGGCAGATGCAAAAAAGAATCTCTCTCTCTCTCTCTCTCTCTCTCAGAGTAAACCAATCATATTATTGGGACCATGTCCACTCCATGTTGGTGATCAGATGTAACACTAAAAGAAAATGTGTTATTCAGCTTGAAATGCTGTGTCACTCCATTTGAACACAATAGACGGTGGAATTTTTTTTTTTCTTAATTGTCTCCAATCTCTCCCCTACCACAGTGAGGTGTGATTTCTTTTCTTTTTTGTAATCACATGAGCTGTACTGGAGATTTAATGATATTGATACAGCTGTGACAGAAGAATTCCTGAAGATTATTTAAATGTTTATTGTTTGAAAAACTGCACAATTTTTAAAAAATCAATACAGTATTAAAAAAAAACAAAATGGGCATGAGGTCATGGGTGGGAGTGATCTGGTCTAGTGGTGAGGAGAGAAATGTAACATACATTATGTTTCTAATTCTCTGTCATAAAATATAAGTGAATAAAATTTCAAAGAACTCTAAAGCGTTTGCTAAAAAATTGAAGTTTATTTATCAATACCTCCCCTTTCCCCATGTTTTAGACATGTATGTTAACTCCTTATAGAAAGCACAGTGCAGAACTTTCCCACATTGACCTCTCTGATCCACCTGAGACCAATGATCCAATAAGCAACTGAACACTTTTTTCCATTGGTTAATCCTTTACCTCTCAAGTCTGTTGCTGGGTAGACCAAAGGTAGTCTCACAGGTTAGTGTGCTATAAATAGAACACCTGTTATCTCCAGAGCATTGACCTGCCTGTTAAATTCAGAGTTTTAATCCTCTCAAGACCTACTTAATAAGGTAATCACTATTTTTCTGAAAGTTAAACAAAGTTTTGGCAATTTATAATGAAATATCATGTACAGTGATTCTTACATTGGAAAACTTGCATTTGAAAAGTTCAGAAGTTTCACCAGATGTTGCAGAGGCAATATTATTTCAAGTAAAAAGATTGTCAAATATGCTTAGATATTTGTGACCTCCAGTTAAGTTTCAGAAACTGCAGCTCCAGACCCCATGGACATAATAATTTACTGCTAGCTCTCTCAACCTTGCATCATCCTTTGTTTATTATTTTATAAGTTTCCTTTGGTGACAGTTATCATCACTAGCGTCGTAAGCAATGCTCAAGTTTGCAAGACATTATGGCCAATAAGTACCCAGGATTATTTTTCTTGTGTTTTTTACCCCAATAATAAGAAAATTTCTTGTAATATTCTTCATTGATCGTTTGATATATATATATATATATATATATATATATATATATATATATATATATAGGTTGATTGTCCCATTCCTGTCCATGTTGGTTTTATTGGTTACACAACATTTCTAGATCATGCTGTAACAAAAAGCTTGAGCTGGATCAAGACTAAACCTGAATAAACTAATCTCTGAATTTGACCACAATGATTGTACTATAGAACCTGTCTTGAAAGACCACCCTTTGTCATAAATGTATGGTCTCTCAAGACAGGTGGTTTCTCATAACAGGTCACAATGCTGTATAATTAAATTTGTGCATTAAGAATATTGTCTCAAGACAATTGGTCTCATATAGCAGCTGTCTTTCAAGACAGGTTTCATTGTATTTATTCTTTTTTTTTTTTTTTCCTATTAATCTGCAAGGCTGTAATTTATGGTTAATTTCAGCATGACTTGGAACTGCAATTTTCAGATTGCTCAAAATGCAGTAACATTGATCTATTTGTTTTAAAAAAATTACATACCATTTAAAAAAGTTATTTCTTTAAAATGAATTAAGTACACTGGAATCAATTAAACTAGCTAACATAATTTTCTTTTATTCTTTTTAACTGTATCCATTTGAAATGTTCAATTTACCTCCAATATATAAGAAATTTAGAAAAAGTTTGTCATTTAAACTTTTCAAAATTCTACAAGAATATCGAAAGTTTTTACAATTTTATTAAATTTACCAACATTAGCATCAGATAAAGAAGCAGACTGCAGATTTATGCGGGGTGTATTTTGTTCATTTCATTTAATACATTAAAACATCATATTTTGCTCATATAGTTGTATTTTTAAAAACGTATTTTTTTTAATTAAAAAAACGAGCTTTAGAAACTTCTAAAGTGTGTAAACAGTAAGTACATTAGATTATGTCATGAAAACCAACTGCAGTGAGAGCTCAGGTTGTCATAAGTGTTTTGACTTGTTATGAGAGATTACCTGTGTGAGAAACCATAACTTTTGGGATGATCATTGGTCTTTTAAGATGGGGTCTGTTGTGGTTCCAGATCTTTAGTAAATTATGCCACTGAAATTAGTTTTTTTGTCATTTTCTTCTTGTGTCTCTTATGGTCATATTGGATGGGAAACAAAAACTATTGATGCAATAAATAAGCATAACTACCTTCACTTTTGAAATATGAACAGTAATCCATTCTCATGCAGATGATCTGTTCTTCCTGCACACCTATAATGTGTAAAAGTTTTTAAAATATACAACTAATTGTTGCCTTACTGTCACATCTTGATAATATAATTAATACACTGAACAAAAGCTTATTTATCTGATTTTGGATTGGTTCTTCAATATGTTGTTCCTTGAACTCTGTTGTTGTGACGATGACTTTGTTGATGCCAACAATTACTCATTGAATATATAAATTACCATCATAAAGGATTAGTTTTTACATTGATTTTTATATTTACAGAAAGGTTATTTGTGGTATAGTGGCTGTTTCTTGATCTTTTACACATAAATTTGTTATGGAAGGGGAGTGACAGGACTATCTATGTAGAGGCATTCCATGACAGTGTGCCTTTATTGGGAATAGAATTGTAGACATATTGCCTACTTAATATTGATGCTTTTTTTTTTCACAGGAGGATGAGAAATTTCTCACTACCCTTTTCACTCAACTGACTGAGGATGAGACAGATGATGGAGTACGGAGAAATCTCATTTTGTTTCTCAAGGAATTCTGCACATTCTCACAAACACTACAGCCACAACGGAGGGAGTCATTTTTCAAGGTGGGTTATGTGAACTATATAAAAAAAAAGATTTTAAGAAAGAAAGTTTAAATCTTTTGTTCATTCACTAACTTTTTCAGTAGTAATTTTAATAGCTTTACAAGAAAACATTTTTGTTGATCTTCATTGTTTGTGTTTTGCTCTTATAGGGTAATCGCTGGCCTGGGTTTTGTTTGTTGAGAAAATAGATTTTTGGGGGATTTTGTTTTTCATTTGATCAGTCCTCATTATAGGCTGATCTATGGGTTTGTGAGGTTGGATGAGAAAACATTTTCACTTTATTAACACCATGTTAATTTGACCACTAGGTTTGGTTTCTTTTGTGAAAAAACATTTTTGTTATTTAAAAAAAAAACTTATCATAAACATTTAACCACGTGGCTGGGGGTTTTGCAGAAGACATGTTTGTTATTGGTATTTATATTTTTATTATTCCCATTCTTTTTTTTTTACTGGACCCTAAAATATTGGCTAATGTGTTTGGGAACACCATGCCAAAGCAGCCTTACAGTCAAATATGCAGAGAAAAAAAAGAAAGAAGGAGCAACATACATGCATTGTTGTTAGGTTTACAATTTATAAACTTGGGTATACCAAGTCTCTGGTTATGTCATGTAGGCATTTATGATTTAGAAGTAAACAATATCACTTGAAAGAAAATTTTTAATGTTGTCAAGGCATGATAGGTTGATTGTTGGTTGATATTGAATTGTGTTGATTGGAAGGATTCATTTGTTGCGATAAATTGATTATTGTTGGTACTTAAATTACTATAGTGTGGCATCCACAAATTTTGTGAACATTGATGCTGCATCAAAAAATATAAACAGTATTCTAATAGTAATCAGACTGCTCTTGTGGCTAAAGTGGTGCAAGTGTCTGTTTCCGATGATACTGGCAGCTGCCTTGCTTGGCACCAGGCATTGAGAGGTTAGTGTTAGGACTGGTTGACCAGGTGTAAGGATAATGTGATTGGGTGCTACATGTCATATCACTGTAAACTGCAGACATTGTAGCAATGTGAATAAAATTGTTAAAGCTTTGTTAAAAGTTAAAAACACAAACAGCGATATTAATCTCTGCACATACATTGCTTTTCATTGAGCTGACACTATGACTTATGTTAATTTTATTTTATTTTCTGCATGAGAACTTAAGTTTACATAGCACCTATATTTGCCCAATTTTTTGGATAACTTGTACATGGGATAGCTATTGATGTCTGGATCAAGAGTTCATAGGTTATGGTCACTGCTGGAAAAGTAAATGATTTCCAGACAATAACGTTAGTTCTGTCACATACCTGGAACATAATTGTTGATAGTTTGTGGTTAGGCAGGAAGAAGCCTGTTGATTTCAGTGATCAGAAGGTCATCTGAGAGAAAGAAGACAAAGGTTTCTGCACAGGAACATTATTTTTAATTGACATACCTGGATCAGATTTTGTGGATATCTTGCACTTGTTTTAAGGATAAAAAAAGCCTATCATTTTTTTCTCTCAAGTTTAAGGTCACAAACTAAAAGAAGAAAATATCAACATATATTACCGAACATTCAGGATAGTTTGCACTTGGTTTAAGGAAGAAGCCTATCAATTACAGAAAGATGATAATGGCTTTTGGTTTAAAAAATCTGTTCTTGACTATCTTCACCAAAGATTGTGGATAAATTTGGTAGAAAGGAAGACATGACTTGGACATCAAAAGATCACAGGTCATTGTCACTAAATGAAAGAGGAAAAATGGTTAGCATAATAATGTTAGTTTGGCAAAGGGTGGGTGGGCATGCACTCACAGTATATAATAGACAATTGCGATTTTATGGTCAAAATGCCCCAGATCAATGTCTGTGTGGCTCCAGAAAAGAAAGGTTTGGTATAAAGAGTTTTTATTTCTAGAGTTAGTACCTTGACCAGACTTGGGATTGCTTGCTTTGAGGGTAACATAGAAACAGATTTTTGAGGTCAGAAGTGTCATTATTATGGCAAGTCTGATAAGAAAACTACAGTTTCAAACAGCAATTTTAGTTCATAACTGCATACCTTGACCAAAAGTAAAGGTCATTGTGACCCATTTGTCACTAATCTCTTGAGTCTATCATGCCCAGCTAGTTTCTTTTGCAGCTATAGAATATTAGACAGGCGCATAATGTGCAACTCAAGGTGCTCTTGTTTAAATGTTGCAGCTTATCATTACTTTTAAAGGTACAAGCCTAATGGTAGTTTTAAAACAGATAGGTATATATGTACATCTAATTTTTAAGTCATTACTGTTTATCTGACAAATGTTTTACATTATTTGTTCTTGACTGAAGTGAAGATTGTTTTACTTTGTTGTGGATCTCTGTAGTCTTGTTTCTTCTCAATGCATTGTATAAGTGACAAAATAGGTTAATGTTACAATAGTTGTTACTGTTCATACTGATATCGGCAAAGTTTGTTTTTGTCAGTTAAAAGTTGTATTTCAATATCAGCACTTTTTATGATCTTGTGCAACTCAGTACATTCTATTGCAGTTAAATAGAAATCGATTTATGTGAGCCAGGTGGAGGTGGGTATTACCACAAATCATTATTGTTACCTTATTTTTTGCCAATATTATTCATCTGATGAGGATACAATGTGATCACAATATAACATGCAAATTAAGTCTGCTAATTTAATTATCTCTTTCTTTTGTTTTTAAAATGTTGACTATGTATGAGACATTTATTGATAGGAAAATATGTATTGAGCTAATGCAAAGAAACAAAAGGATTTAATTTGTGTATGCACAATGTAGTATAGAGTTGCATAAATTTTTTTCCAAATAGTCTATGGTGTCTATAAATCTGATGAAAATGATTTTTTTTTTTTTTTTGCAAATAAAAATGTAAGACTTAACTTGTATCTTTTCTTTATTTTACAGACATTATCCAATTTAGGGGTTTTATCAGCTGTTGAAATCATATTGGTAAGCTTATTTTTAGAATACATTATACACTTTAATCCAAATTACCTTTAGTTCTTTCTGTATGTTGTGTGCTTCGTGAATTTATTTACAAAGTCTTCATAATAATGTCCATGTGCTCAGTATAGTTTGGTTTTTTTGACAGAAGTTCATTTGATCTTGTTGGGAAAAAACTCATCCCCTTATTTATTAACATCAAAACACATCATTACCTGATAACCTCTCCCGTCTGCGTGGGTTTAAGTCTTGGGATTGGCCAGTGTGGGTATGTGAGAAAGCTTCCCAGTAGCTTCTCGTGATCTTCCAGAGTTCTTCCTCCATCATTTGGGGGCCCTGAGTGGTCTAAAAGCGCTGTCCGTTATGGATCACTGCCATTTCACCTCTGTCTGTGTGTGGGTTCGAGTCTAAGATTCAGCTAATGTAGTTATGTGAGAAAACTTGCCAGCAGCTTCTTGTGGGTCGGTGGTTCTTTCCTGTGGTTTTCCGGGTTCTTCCTCCACCATTAATACTGGCCACTATGTATAGCCAATATTGTGCTGAAAAATGGTGTTAACCCATATAAAAAAAAAAAAAAAACCTTCACTATTTATTCTGGCTGCCATGTATAGCCTATCTTGTGCTCAAAAATGGTGTTAAACAACAACCTGATAATCGCCAGAAAATATTGTTCAGTCTGTAAAAACAGTGATGGGCATAAAATGTGTCCACCCCATGGATTGATGCAATGGTTGATAAGATACTTGGCCTAACTAAAAACTTTCAATATCTTGCAAACTGAAGCTAGTGAAATTTGCATGCGAGTAGTTCATATTATCATTTTTGTGAACTCCCACTCTCCCCATTACAGACCCAATTGTTTGAGATTAATTTCTGCAAATAATACATATGAATATTGTGAAAATAATATTACTGTAAATTATTGGGTTTTTGTAGGGGCTTTTTCTCCAACAAATACATATTGTAAGAGTGAAAGCTGCATTTTTAAAAATTAAATCTTGTAGAAAATCATGTAGAATGGCAGACATTACACTAGGATCAAGCATCTTAGGATTACTTAGTTTTATTTAGAAGGCTTATTCTGCAAACAGTAAAATATTTTAGGAAGAGCAGATAAGATGTACAATATACTTAAAAAAAAATCTTGTACCATCAGTGATTCGAGATTTCGTGTGAAAAGTGGGCCTTGCACATTTGTTGCTTATGTTAAAAAAAGGCAAACTTGGTAAATTCCAATCTGAATAAATCGGGTCTTCACCGTTCTTCATGAAATCGGTCTGTAATTGCCTTGAGGTCATGTTCTGGGAACCTTTGTTATTTCAATAATTTCTAATTTTATCTGCCATTCAGAAGAAATCTTTGATTCACAGACAAGATATCTAACTATGACTGTCACACTAGCACATTTATCCTATGATAATACAACTACTTTTCCCACTATCCAACAGATAGATTCTTTCGACCACATACCCTGATGATAAAAACTGCTTCACTTTTGAATTAACATATTGACACCATTGTGCATTCTCAATGTGACTGGAGTATGGAATACAAGCGAGACAAGAAATGTTTCCTCATTAATTTACATGAAATTTTTTATCTAAACAAGCAAAAATTGAGTTAGCATATAATAAATGGTCAATATATATTTATGCTCTAGTGACTGCTTAAGGCAGGGAGAAACCATTGATTGGTTGGGAAACATCAGGTTGCTGACTACACGACATTTTATCTAGGAAATTTGATTTGGGAGTAGGGATTAGAATGGCTGTTTTGAACAGGTCACCATTAGGACAATTTTTGACTGAATATTTATTTACATGGCTTTTGATTATATGTATTTGTTTTACAGGGTTTAGATGATGATAGGATGAAAAGTGCAGCCATAGACATTTTCTCGTACATAGTTGAATTCAGTCCGTCCATGGTTAGGGAATTTATCCTTAAAGAAGGCCAATCTCAAGATGATGTAAGTAATGTTTGGTGTGTGTCTGATAGAGGATGTGTGGGTGAGTGAGTTAGCAAAGAGTAAGAGGAGAGAGATGGGTTATTTTTAGTTATTTTTTTAAAAAGCATTTTAAAATTTGATACATATTATCAACCTATATAACTGCTTCAATATAAGTTCAGATACTCCACATAAGGAACTACCATCATTGTTGTACTAATATGCACATATTATTTTAATGGAATACAAATGCCTCATGCATCTTTGAACTGTTGTACAGAACAAATCTGCTTAATATATGGCAGGTAACTGGATTGCCTAATTATGATGGAAGGCCCTATAAAGTTGAGAATGATCTTTGCACTTTTTCCAGTATATAACTTTCACTTAGTTTGATCTTGATATGCAGTACTATGTATCAGAGAAGAAAAGCATAACTATGGTAACTTTACTTTTATTTACAAACTGGGTTAAAAATCTGAAAAATGACAAAATATTTTAAAACGTACAGCATATTCTCATGTTCATCAGCCAAAATATTTAACTAATTTGTATGACCTTAGTATTTTATCTTTCAACAGTTTATCTGTGCATACAATGATATAGGAAATGCTACTTTTTTGATGTACAGCATTGCAAACAAATAGACAAGATGGTCTTAAAAATGCTAAATGATGCCTTTTCCGTTGTATCAAAAATTTAAAGTCCAGGTGTCCATCCAGAAAATAGAAAGACTCTGTTAATCAAAGTAAACACTGTTTTGAAGCGATCTACATGTGGACTAAAATATAAAACACCAAAAACATGTTTAAAAATATCTATATTTCCTATATAATGAACTGAAAAATGATTTCAATTTTCTGTTGACTTTTATGGGGAGATATTCAAAACAATATGGACCCAACTTTTCTTACAATTTAATATTTTTTCTTTGAATAATAAAACCATGATACTTATTTTTCTTAATACAAGCATAAAAAGATTCATGTTCCAGTTCACTCAATTCAATTTAGAAAATGTATACTAAATAATGTAAAATGCAGCATTTGTGAAATAATTTACAACTTGTATTTTCCAAAAGTTATAACATCTGATGATGCCAGTTACATTCTTATACATATGCATATATATGTAAGCAGACATTATTAATTTGTGTTTCTCTACAGAAATGAAAGACAATTTGCTAGAATAATAAAGATTAATAATACAACAAAAAAGAAAATCTGTCCAGATACTAGTCTTGCTCACTGTCTGACACAATGGCAGACTAGAAAGATAAAAATACAGTGCTTGAAAAAGCCTTAAACAAAATATCAACAATGTATGATAAATTGACTGACAAGTGTAACAGTATATGGCCTTGCACAGTATCTGGCTAAAAAATTTAACTTTAACTTTCTTACCAACTTTACATGCAGTGTGATACTAATATGATTTTACAACAAGAGGTTGTGATATATGTTAATGTCTCCTCATCTAATGAGTTCCACTCGTGCTCTGAATCTTTTACTAACTGTACATGCACTGTTGTACTTTTATGATTTTAACACAAGAGGTTGTGACAGTGACATCTAATGTCTCCTCATCAGATGAACTCCAGTCGCTTTCACCCGCTGGATTTACACCATTTATATTTGCCAGTGTATTCAGGTCTAGCTTGTAATTCCGAATTATAATTGCTTAATGCATGAAATTCGTAGGGACCTTGACATACTAGTTAGTCTTTTCCCGCAAACATGATTTTCAACATGACACAATCTAATGACTGCCCTCCATGTTTGAATTTTGTCCAGCTGTATTTGTTTGTTCCTATTTTTCAAAGCTTGTGGTATGTACACAAGCTTGTTCTTTTTAAAATTTGCTCCTTCTGATTTTGTTCATGTTCAACTCGAATTAGTCGACATTTTTGAATTTTAGCATCCCTCTCAACCTTCTCTTCCAGAAATCGCTGTTTGATTTGCTCATTTTTTTCCCCTTTTTGGCGCTTAAGCTTTGCACACTTAATAGCAACACTCCAGATCTTCTCCATTGGTATGTTGGCACTCTTGATCCATTCAAATGGTTTATCTTGCTTGGCAGCAATAAGGGAGGCCTCATTCACAGGATTCATCGTGGGTGCAATCATCATTTGTCGTATCAAGTTGATTCAAGAATTTTTTTAAAAAAAAAAAACTAAATTCATATATTTGTTTCTTCTGAAAATTATAAAATATATTCAATAAACAACATTAAATCTTGACATTTTGCTAAACTTTATTTTCATACAATAATTAAAAATTTATTGCAGTGGCAGGGTAGTGGTAACATAGGACAGAAATATGGTATTACATAATGTCCCATAACAGTATATGGATAAAAACTTTAAAATTATAGCATAAGTATGAATCAGTCAAAATGTGTAACATAATAAACTATTATCACTGACCTACCATAAATATGTGATGAGCCATTGCAGCCATTATACTCTGGGCACCCGATTGTCTTGGAATCTTTAAGTCAAAGTGTGGCATATTAATGCTTGCAAAAGACATGATTTGGGGCGCATTCAATGCAGAAAGAAAAGTTTTATCTGACCGCACACTCCTGAAAATATCCAGAAATACTCTATTATAAACAAAAAAAACTCGCATTTCTTTGTTCTTTGAAGTGTGAATACTGTGAGAAAGGTCATAGCATCAGCTATACGTTACACCCAAGTTTATGGGTTAAAACTAACACCTTCATACACAGAGCAGATCAAATTGTCTATTGTATAAGAAATGTGAAACATCAATATCATGCATTAGAAGGTTACTAATGGACAGTCGTAGTGACTGAAAACAAACAGCTTAGTACCTATTTAAAACTTTTCTATTAACTTTATTTATAAAGAGAAAATGATTTTAAAAAATTTACTAAATAATGGAGGAAAGCAAGTTATTTGCTTATTTTTTATTATTATGGTTCATGGGAAACCCATCAAAATTAAAGGTTAATTATTGGATTTTAACTTGTCTGTCATTGATTACCTATTAAGATATCCATGGGCCACTCTACTTTAGCCATTGGTTAGATGATATTTGATAGTCATCAGTCCACATCTTTGACTTGCATTTGTGTGTGTATGTTTATATATCCTTACATTTTCTATTTTTCCAGGATGATCTCTTGATAAACCTAGTCATTGAGCAAATGATAAATGACACAGACCCAGGTAAGTGTGTTGGAATAAGTAATTTATATTGATTAAGATGGATATAACAAATTTAGAGCTGTCAAAATATGTTGAAATTATGTTGTAATAGTAAATCTTTAAAGCTTTCACTAATGGTTCATATTTGCTGTTGAATGATATGGTTGCTAATGATAGCAATTGGTAAATTTAAATTTTCCATGTGGGAAATGAAAACAGTAAATTTGTTTTTATAATTTCAAATCACTTTTGTCAAAAATATTCTGAAAGTTTTTGCAATTGAGAGTTTGTTTGCATGAAAACCACACAATGTAGAAAAATTATATTGACCAGTGTATTTGATTCCATGTGGAGATCGGAATAAATTTTTATTTCAGTACAGCAGTATTTTCAAAAGTTAGTACCAATTTGTAAGATTATTTAAAAATTTTACAGAAACTTTATTTTGCACAGTTATGCAAAAAACGCATGTTCTGGACATGAAATTTAGTTGACATTTGTATTTATGTAAATGACTGAAATTAAATGGCTGAATATTTAGTAAAATCAAGTTTACGTGCCTATTATTAGTAAACAGCTGTAGGATAAATGCGTTATACATATGTTTTAAAACTGGCAGGGTTGTTTTGAAGATTTAAATTGATGCAGGCCTTAAATTTGATCTTATAGCAGTTTTGCACATCAACAAACTTTTATGTCTATAATAGTGAGTCCCAATTAGATTTTCAAGCCATTATAGTTAATGTTGTTCCGATTATTGATTGTAATCGATCATCAGTTGGTTGAGCAAACCAATAAGATAATCGATTGTGAACTCCATAATCGATTGTTTGTAATGGGAGACTACTTTTTAGGTGTATATGCAAAGCGCAAATGTTAGTAAAACTTCCAGCCACTAAAGTTGACCTGAAATTTATTAATTCCCTTCACAACTACAAATATGAAACCTTATGATTTATAATTAGGAAGTTGACCTGAAATTTATGAATTCCCTTCACAACTACAAATATGAAACCTTATGATTCATAATTTGGAACATATAGTCATTATTACATGGTCAAGTTGTTAAAGTGTTGAGTTAATATAAACAATCACATATGAACGAAAATTTTGGGGGATTGTAGCAGTATTTCAGTAACATATGACTGATCAGCCATTAAAAGTTGCATTCATTTAACAAAGTTGTAGAACAAAATTAACACACAAGGTAATATTATTGTCAGGTTAAAGTATACATGTTATTAAAAGAGATTACTCCTGTACATTTATAAACATATTGAACTCTTGATCAAAGATATAACTGTTTAACAAAAATTAAAATTTGCTCTTAGTAACCGATCATAATCGATAATCAGTTGGTTAAGGGGAACTGATTATCGATTATGAATTTCTGATCGATTCCCATCACTAATTATAGTAATTTTTCTCATTTTTTAAACATACATCTGCCATCATTCTGCCAATTGTCTGTTACCAAACTTTGTGGATGGCTTGAACTTAGGGTAAAGATGAACCCTTTTAATTTCAGGGTCAAGAAAATATTTCTGAGCAATAGCTAGAGTTGCTCAGAATCTGCATGTAAGCTTTATTTGTGTGGCTTTCTTGTCGTTTGTTGTAAGGAAAGAACCCTACTGGTTTCAGGGTAAAAAAAAGTCAAGTTTCATAAGGATGCAAGAGTCAAAAATCCCCATTAAGAATTAAGAACATATTTTGGTATTGAAATGTAGTTGACCTTTACAAAAATTATTGACTTGCATGTTCTGTAAGAAATAAATCTGTTAACTTGGGATCTAAGTTCACTATCCTAGAAGTAAGAACTTTTTTCTTTTTAAATATTTTATTACTCGTACTAGAGTGTACCTGAAAGCAAAGTTTTGGAATGACATTCATATAAAGTATGGAATAGCTTTAGTCAATTTGGGCTCGTAAAGGTCCAGATCATTGTGGCTCAAAGAAAGGTTGGCTTCTGCAAAGGAAGTTTTGTTCTAAGGCAATTTTCTGAAACAAATTTTGTTGAAAACTTGTACTTCAGGTAATAAAGAAATACTATGTGTTTCAGGGGAAAGGGGTCACAGTCATGGACAGTCTAATACTCAAGAGTCAACCATAACATATTGCAGACTTGTAAGCCATTATGATTTGACCATAAATTTTACTGAATTGATCCACAAATTACCATCTGTGTAATAACAGCAAAATAGTTTCAAGAATGCAATCATTGTTGTTGAAATCAGATAAAGCCTTGTCATGGTTTTGCATGGATCTAGGTTTTGATATTAGAATCTATGGAGTTTGTTAGGGAACCAAGCTAACTTGACAAGAATACCTCCCCTCCCATGCTTTAATCCACTCATTTTCATTTCCATTCAAAAGCTTTAGAATAACTGCATGGATTGAAATGAAATTGGATAACAGGAGTTAGTGTCCATTTGGAAAACCTTTGTCATGTTGGATTCTTTACCACTTACAACATTTCAGTATTAATTTTACTGGTAGCTTTTCCCCACAAATTAAGCAAACAAATGAATAAAAATAGATTACAGAAACTAGAAACTGCTGACCAAACAGGTAATTTGTGAATTTTTTTAATCAAATTTGGATACAATATATCTTTAAGGATTATCATGACTTTTCATAGTTGGCATTGATACTAATGCATTGTTTTTATTTATTTTAGAGCTGGGAGGTGCTGTGCAGCTGATGGGAACAATTAGACTGCTAATTGATCCAGAAAACATGCTTGCTACTGCCAATGTATGTTACTAAAGTTGTGTACATTATTTCATCAAACTATGATTTTGATTATGGGGTGTTTTGCATTTATTTAATTCCACTCATATATTAGAGAATATTCTTAAAAAAGATACATAAGAATAGCATACAAGTACTTTCCTTTTTTGCAATTTATAGCAACTGTATATCACCCATTTCCAAGAAAACAGACAGCCTTTTTCAAATATGAACATGTCTTCGATTCAGTATATTGATAAGCTATCTAGTTTACAAACTAGGCTGTATTTTTAAACAAAATGGCATGGATGTTAGGGCGAAATGCTTTATTGTGTGAGTTGTGGATTTTATATGACAGAAAATGTTGGGGTAGATGGTATTATTCAAAACATGTCATAAAAAAACGACAAATCATCACCGTTTTACAAACTTTAAAACAAGAATATGTGAGTAATGTAATGCAGCACTCTTGAGTACCTGACCATGTTCACTGCAGAATTCCAGTTTATGATCATTCAGTGAAAGTTACACACTTACTATTTAAAGTGAGTGACAAGTATAAACAAGTTTTGAAGTATATTATATGTTTTTGTTCTGGTTCTAATCCATATAAATCTTGCCCTTTGTGACAAAAATTTTAACTGGCTGCAGAACTAGGTTATAAGCAAAACATTAATGTATTTATACATGCTGTAAATCTGGTATGTAATATATGTACAGTAAAACCTGTCTTGAAAGACTACTGCTGTGTGAGACCACCTGTCTTGAGAGACCACATTCTTAGTGCACATATTTATTAATTATATAGCATTTTGACCTCTTTATGAGAGTATGAGAGATCACCTGATAGATATCTACGTATACTTTTTTCATCCAAATTATGCTCTTTTGCCATTTATAGTAGCAATAATTACATTTTTACCAGGTTGGGTGGGGTGGAATCTCGGGCTGAAGTGGGATCATCTATTTACTTTCACTTTTCCATCATTGAGGTCAAGTCCATAAGTTTTTATTTACACTGTTCAGCTCATTGTGATAACCCCACAGGCTTCTATGATAGTGGTTCAGTGATCTTGACCTATTGGTAGACAACCCCAGGTCATTATTTTAGAGGAGTAACCTTCTGTTACAACAGAGGTGTTCTCTTCTGCACAACAGCCTGCAGAATCTCTTCCTTCACGCTTGGCATCACCAGGGCAGGTTTCAAGCAAGATTGCAAATGCCATTGTGTATACCAGACGATGCTCCATGTCATGGAATGAACATGGTACCTATCTGGCATTTATTATGGTCACTATGCTGTCCGGTGTGAAAATCTTGTTATTGCTTCCTCTCCTTGATTTCAGATTATGTTGACACAAGTTGTCACCACACTATTGTCTAGTTGCTCATAAATAAAATGGTATCCATCTGACATAACGGTATGGACACTATGGTAGCCATCTTTTTATCTTTACTCCTGAATGAATGGTCATATCCACATTGGGATTTCACTAAAAGACGTAATGTCCATTTGGTACTAGTGAAAATGGTACTGATGTAACCTCTAACGTGTTAGCCAAATTTTCTTGTCACTACTTATTTGGCAAATAGTTAGAAGATGTTTTCACTTCTTATTGTGCCATCTTTTGTTCTAAATGAAAATGTTTCTGATATGACATAAATAAGTCAGTCTGGTGGCCATCATGAAAATCTTGTTAGAGAATTTTCCAAACTCGATGTTTTGATATCTAGTTGGTCCTAAAAGAAAACTATACCAATCAGATAGGTATCTTCTTAATATATTTCGAGTTGACATGTTCACAAGGTGCCTGTCTGAATAGGTTAGTTACCAATTGGCAATTTGGAGTTTCTTTTTTTGCCAGTATAGCATTAGTCCATCTGATAGATTCTATTTCAAATTCATGATAAAATTTAAAGTCTGGCATTTAATTTTTTTTTACCATAGATTTGGTCAAGCTAATTACATTTGCCAGAGAGCATAGTTTAGGGGCCATCACTACACCCCATTTCATTGTATTTCTACAGCCCAAGTTTTTGATCCCTTATAGTTTCTTTTCATTACAGCAATTTATGAAATGCTTGGGTTTTTGTTTTCTTCAGATAAGTAATTTTTTCTTTTCAAAATGCCTAATGTGCAGTCTACAGACCATTTCCATCTTAATGTAATGATTTATTTTTATTTCAGAAAATTGAGAAGACAGAATTTCTTAGTTTTTTCTACAAGCACAGTATGCATGTGTTGACAGCGCCATTGTTTGCCAACACAGCTGATGACAAACCAAGCAAAGGTAAATAGTTTATTCTGAATATGCTTGACCTAAACATTTTGAATTAAGTTGGCCCCAATAGCCCACCTATTGTCCACTTCCAATCCTTCATTTAGCTCTTCAAAGTAAATCAACCATCAAAGTTAGATGTTTATTATTTATTTACATTATGTATAGCATGTAAGTACACAAGTAGAGAAGGGCTCATTGGTTCATATGAGAGATATATATTTTCAGCTGTATATTTAATGGTTTTTAGTTTAATGGGGCTGTTTAGTTTTTAAAAGCATTTTCATTTAACAAGGAAAGTCACAACTCAGAATTCAGATGTAAAACTGGATATTGTATCAATGCTGACAGATCAAACATTAGAACTAATTATATTGGATTTTTTGCCTTGACTCTATATTGGTTATATACATTAATATTGCAATCTTTATCTTTTACAATTCTTCACTGTATTTTAATAATGCTGCTATTTCTGGACACCATAAAGCCTTTATTGTGCTACGGTGCAACTAAATGATAATATACATACAGACTACAATAATGCATTGTAAATTCCAGGCTAGACTTTCTATTCATTATGATTTTTACATCCAAGACTCCAACTGACGTTTTGTGTCTTTACAGGAAATTTAATTGAAATTTAATAAACCATTTGACATCTTAGTTTTGGTTTTTCATATAAGGTGTTAAAATTATGTTATACATGTATAGATATACTTCAGGTATCACATGATCTGGGAGCTTTATGATGGAGCTGGCATTTCCAGTTTTTAAAAAAAGAAAAAGTTGTGAGAAAATGGAGTCGGCTATTTATGTAAAATATACATGTTACTGCTGATTTAAGGATATAATTATTTATTTTTAACATTTGCATCAGCAGTTTTAGCAACTTTGAAAACAATTTTTGTTATTGGGGATGGAGTACTACGAATAGGTATTAGAGACAAATCGTTCAGCTTAAGACCTTTTAAGGTATGAATATTAAGTAATGTTACATTTTTATTTCAGATGACTTCCAATCAGCTCAGTTGCTGAGTTTGATCTTGGAGCTGTTGACATTTTCCGTAGAGCATCACACGTATCACATCAAGAACTATGTTATCAGCAAAGATCTTCTACGCCGAGTACTAGTCCTTCTTAGGTCAAACCATGCATTTTTGGCCTTGAGTAAGTAAATGAAAAGTAAAAGGTTTTGAAGATGTATTCTTTTTAATCAGTTGCAGATATTCTTTCTTTTGTTTGTTAGTGACAGGACTAAATGATGTGATTCATTGTTTTGTACAAATTGTATTTGATTTTTTTTAATGTAGTATTTACAAAGTGTGAAACAATACATATGGATTTTGATGCTTCCGCTGGGCTCAACACTTTAAATAAAATCAATGTTCCTTCTGTTGTTTGTGACTTAACCCATGGATAGTAGATCATGTTTAGAACATTTTTTTATATGTTGAACTAACATAGGATAAAACAGTATATAGTGTTACTGTTTACTGTTTCTGCATCCCAGTCTCAGGCAGGACATTCTTATTCCTTGAACACATTATCTGTATGACATAACAAGAGTCAGTCTTGTTCATAATTGACGGCAAATAGGATTAGTCCATACTGCATTCATTATTGCATATGTAGAAGGTACTGAAGCTAATCAATAATAATCATTACTGTTTACACTATGATCAGGGGGCCCAGAGTGGTCTAAAGCGCTCTCCATTATGGATCACTGCCATCTCACCTGTCTGCATGAGTTCGAATCTTGGATTCGGCCAATGTGAGTATGTGAGAAAGCTTGTCGGTAGCTTCTCATGGGTCGGTGGTTTTTCCTCCACCATTAATATTGGCCGCCATGTATAGCCTATCTTGTGCTGAAAAATGGCGTTAAGCCCAATAACAACAACACCAGGATCAGCGGGGAGATTGTAATACAACAAAATAATAATTATAATCTGGTATATTATTATGATTTTAATCTTCTTTTGCAGGTGCCTTGAGGTTTATGAGGAAGGTTGTTGGCTTGAAAGAAGACTTCTACAATCGCTACATCATTAAAAATAATTTATTTAAAATGGTTGTGGATGCCTTTAGAGCCAATGGCAGAAAGTATAACCTCCTGAATTCAGCAATGATTGAACTATTTGACTTCATTAGATATGTAAGTTCCAGACTGAAATCAATACTTCCAAACAAACTGTTTAAATCTTCACATTTAAGTTGCATGTCAGGTAATAAATGTTTCCTGAATTGCCCCCCTCTCTTACCTTCTTCCCCCCCCCATCTCTCTCTCTCTCTCTCTCTCTCTCTCTCTCTCTCTCTCTCATATTTTCTTTTATTACTTAGCTTTAAGATAATATTTGATTTCCTTACAATGTGGCCTTTCATACAGTTAACAAATTATAAACCAAGAGTTTCTAGTAAATGTTCTGTTCAGAACATAAAATTGCTAAAGGATGTATCTGACATTTAATTAACCCTTCCAAATAAAGCATGCTACAAATCGTACCTGTTAGGTTTATAAAAAAAATAAAAACCCCACTTTACAGCTTTAACAACAACCAAATGCTATTAATGTTAATAAAGGTATAATTTCACTTGGGTCGTTATCACTGAAATGTAAAAGGTTTGGTTCATGGAATTCAAAAAGATTATTAATAAATGCAAGAGCAAAAAACTAAACCTATATGTAAGTAGATTTTTAATGTTAAACTGTATTGGTAGCTTAACCTTTCCTTAAATCATGATTTTTTAAAAACTTATGTTCATATCTTAGATTGTACATAAAAACTATTCGACATGCAAAAAAGTTAATTTGAAATTTAAGACGCTTTTACTGTCTAAACATCTGTAAAATTGCCATTTTTGGAATAGCCACAACCTACTTTCTGACATTGATAAATATAAATCATTTGCTATATTTTATGTATTTCCTTAATTTTTATGCAGTGAAGTCACGTTTGTAAGAGTCATAAGGTTGATAAATTTGTCTTGCTGTCTAACTTTTTCATAAGCAAATTTCAAATTTAGTGGTCTTGTCCAGGATCAAATATAATCATAGGAAACTAAAATCTGAACTTTAGTGCTTTCTATTCTTGCTCGGCGGTTTAATTGTTCTCGTTCATATAATTCATCTGATATCTTCATTTATTCATCAGGTTTGATTAGGTTTCTTTAAGAGATTAGTGCATTTTCTGCAAACTGCTTAACTTTCAAATTTGCTTTGTTCACTTTGGGCTATTTTTAGATGATAACATCATGAATCAAATTGTGCAAACACAATAAAAACCTTTTTATGTCTATTTTTTTCTTCTTCTATTTAAGTCATGGGAGCTACTATAAGTTTTTTTTTTTTGTTAATAGGATAGGTCTAATAATATTAAGATAAAGCATGATTTTATGTTTATCTTTTGTCTTGAGTATACCAGCATTCAGACCCCCTGCCCCCCATGAGCTGAGGAACTGCTTTAGTACCACAACAACCCTCCATAATTGATAGCTGTTCTTAGTCTGTGAGGCTGTTGTCTTACATTGATCTTTAACATTGGAAAGCTTACTGTATTGTTTGTATTCATGGTTTGGTCAACTTCCGAACTCTACTAACATAGTTAGAAGCAATTCTTATTTAAAGAATGACTAATATATGCGGTTGTCTGTTCATTCTTAGATAAAGTTCCTGCTCAGATGTTGATATGCAGTCAGGCTCCAGGAACAAATACTGCATAAATGTATTTATTTCCAGCTATTTGGCACTCAACTCAGATACCAGTTTAACACGTTAATTCTGATGCCTCATTTTAAAAAAAAATAATTATGAAACTTAGATGATATATTATGCAGATGTGTGGAACAGTACTGCAGTGTATCCTGTAAACCATTATCAACTGGCTTTACATTATTGCCAGAATTTCCAAATCGTGACTGAAAAACTTGTTTCTGTCAACATTGACGCGCAGTTTAAAATACCACCTAAAGAAGCATCAGCTGTTTACTACTGAACAGTCTCTGACCAGACTCGTTGGCCACAGTGCAAACATGAATGAGCTTTTATCTGGACCCTTACCATGTCAGCACCCTTTTTTGCATTTGAAAACCTGACACTAGATAATACAGATACAGTGGAGATCTCTGTATAGTAGATGATGCAGGATTACTTACAGAAATATTGACGTTGCTTCAACAAAAAGAGAAATTACTCTTTACATCACCATGAAAATGTTACCTGCAGTACAACATGAGAACTCCTTTTTACATCACTTGCTATTATCTGACCTCACAAAGAAGTAAGCATGAATTAGATATATTCGTTGAGAATTTACAATTGATGAGATCTTTTAAATTTATTCCGGTAAAGAAAGAAGAAAAAAATAATTTTTCAGTTATGTTTTAATTTCAATTATCATTAAAAATAAAAATATATGTATTCATTCATTTATTTTAAAGTAAATAATAACCAGGTTATTGTATTTGTACTATAAAATATTTGTGTGGAGTAGCCTAAACAATCAATCCATGTGAAAATATTTTTGAATACACATTAAATGACTGATCATATATGATGTACATCCATTGGCTATCAGAAACAACTCTGATCTTTTGTGGCATAATGCAAAGCTGTCAGTTGTCTCATTTTTTTACGTATTTGTCCCATATATTTTACCTGAATACCAGTGTACGTTTTTTGGCCCCAAAAAAATTTTTTACAATTTTTTTTATTAGCATTGAGCCGCCCATGAAATACGAGAGCACAACAAATCTAATAAACATCAGCTTGCTGCTTCATTAGACACAACTCTGCCCAAACTTACGACATATATAAGTATCAGAGAACCTTAACTTAATTCGATCAAAATTCGGTTTATTAAATTTCTTTTATAAATAAACCTTCCGCTTTCAGTTACTCATAGCTGCAAACCCTCACAATTTTGGTGCGAATTTTATGACTTGTTCAGCGATTCATGCCAAATGCAAAATAATTATTAATTTCACAATTCTCAGTCATTTCTAATATTTAATAAAATAACCGATTTCCTGTTTACATACTAGTGTCACTGGCAATTAATTTTGCACACGTTTTTAGACTGAGAAATCACAAAGGAACACATGTATGCTTGAACAAAAATAGTACAGTAAGAAAATCGCAGCATTGATATCATCAATGAAAGTTGGTACATTGGAATCGATAATGATTGAAGAAAAAATAAGGTGTGGAAAAGGCTCCTATAAACAGTCTGTGTCTGAATGGGCACCCGAATGGAACATTATGCCCATCCAGAAGGTACCAGCATGCAACACATGCATCTTTGACATTAAATAATTATGTAAGGCACTGTCCTACTTTACTGATGGTTGTATATGTTGTAAATAGTTACATATGCATTAAAATTTTTATAAATCAGTATTTGTTCCTGAAATTCAGTATTTTTGTACTCGGGGTGCGATGGATAGGGTGGCAGCTATGCATAATGACTAGAAGAGCCGGGTTTACACTGTCAAATGGTAATCTTTAAAGAGGACAAACAGAGTGGGTTATGCAAATGCAAAAAGTCTTGAAATTCACTTTTGAACCATTTTGTTGCATCCTCTCAAAATATTAGTCAGACATATTGATAATCATCACTGTTGGGGAAGGCAAAACTTTCCATTCATTGTACATGGGTGACTGCTTTACTTTGGTTCACATTTTAAAACTGATTTTTTAACATTACTGACTTTAATATTCTCTTAAATCAATTTTTTCATACTCTGAAAACAATATCTGGATTAGTTGATCAACTCAACAAGATCAGAAAGACAATTGGCTAATGTGAGAAGCCTGTGATAAACAGAAAATCCAAAGAAGCCATATATAGTTATTCCCTATGAATCATGAACTGAAACTTCATGGTTGAGCATTCCTTTTACATAAGCAAAACAGTAAGCCTCTGGTCTGATTTGATGAGTGATGTTTTCATTTTTGTAATTTATCTTGCAGGAGGATATCAAATCTTTGTGCTGTCATATAGTAGAAAGTCATATCAAAGACTTGGAAGAGATTGACTATGTTAACACTTTCAAGTTATTGAAGAAACGGTTTGATATGCACATGGATCATACTGAGGAAAAGAGCGTGATTGACAGGTAAATGCTTTGCTTAGTTTATCGGGTTAAATTTGGTATTGCTATGATAAAAAGCATGTAGACAAAAATGAATCACTTACAATTTGGGGATGCCAAATTATATTTTTTTGGTTCAAAATATATATACGTGGATACTTAATTTCATGGATTTGTCATTTTTATAAAGTAACTAGCAATGACATGATAGAATATTGAGCAATTATATATATATATATATATATATATATATATATATATATATATATATATTTACAGTTGACTCCACTTAACTGCACATGCCAGATAACTGCACGTAGTCACGCTGGTCCCGTTTTTTCCCAATGCTTTTCAATGGAAACAATCTTCACATAACTGCACTTTGCTTAAATGCACACTCCAGATAGTAGCACGATAAATTTTCTGCCCATGGCACGTTATTCAATACAATTTTACTCCAGTTAACTGCACAATGTATAGTCATGATCAGTTATTGCCAGTCCATTGGTGTAGCGCTTCAAAAAAGCCGACAATTAAGCCGGTAAATGTGACTTTGTAAATGATTGACATGTAAAGGACGCCATAGGTGGTATATACATGTATATCAGCGCCCACTAGGGAGCAATAGCATGGGAAAAATCATAGTACAGCATGGGAAACATTGCTTTAAACCGTTAAGGTTTGCATGATTTCAAACCAACAAATGGATAGTTGGAAAGATGGAAAATGTGCAATGGAATTCAATTTAAACGACAACACAGTCAAAAACAGGATAAAGACGACTTCGGAGCTGAACGCTTTTTCTTCAGGAGTTGACCAACCGTTGTCTGACAGCAGTTTTCGAATAACAAGCAATCTATAGAATTTCTTGAAATTCGCTATAATTCCTTGATTCATTGGTTGAATCAGTGAAGTTGTGTTCGGAGGAAGGAAAACAAGCTTAACATTTAAGTAAAAGTTGAAAGAGTGGATTCTAGTCATTGTTTAAATTTATTCTTCACATATATTCGTGCTGTGCTGATTTAAAGCTGTATTGTACTGTACTTCGGTTAACTGCACACTCCAGTTAACTGCACAGTCTCGTGACGGGCCCGAGGCTGTGCAGTTAACCGGAGTCGAATATATATATATATATATATATATATATATTAAAGAATACATTAAAGAATATACAATCATTTGTGATTGATTAGTCAATAATATTTTGGAACTATTTTTTTTTTTATTTCTCGGACGTTTAGACTACATTGTAAAACAGTTTTGTTCATGCATGTTGTTATTCATGGTTTCACATACATTGCCTATTGCATGCAAACCCAGTTTGAAATGTCTGTTATTTTAGTGACTTGGTAACATACTGCATTGCTAATTTATAAATTTTTGTTGTGATTAAACCTGTCAATGAAGTGTAAAAATGTAACAGGTTCAAAGCTAAGGAATACAAGCACAAGTTGTGCCTTGCCTGTATAAAATGTACTTAACACATTAACCCCAAGTGATGAGTTTACAGGACAGGAGGTCGTAGCCTACTTTCAAGGTCTGTAGCGTCAATGTCATTTGTGATACACTAAAGTGGGTGGTATTATGAAAAGGTAGACAGATTTAGCTCTACAATGACACCAAATAATCTGAACATTTTAGTTGCACTACAAAATACAGAGAGAAAAACTTAATTTTTTGGACCCATTTTTTTCTCAGCCAAATTCACCCATGTTCTGAATCCGATTTTGTGTCCAGATTTTAGACTTTATGGCCTCAGATCTCCAGATGACCGGTCTGAAGTGCACACAGGCAGTTAAACCTGTGCAAAAAGTAGGATAAGGTTGATGTTTTGAATAAAGAGTCTTCTCCATATAAAAATTATAGATCCGTTAAGCAAAAGAAAAAAATTCCACATTTTCACCTTTTGTCCATGAGCTAGCAAACTAACCAATGAAAAATATTTTCTTTAGCACAACTAGTCATTTGTCTAATGGAATATTGCTTGTAAGTCTATGTATTAGGATGATTCAGAAATAGTCCCCAAAATGTGTTTCCTACTCGCATTAATTGCGAAAACGGCAAAAATCTCCAGGGGTTAATGTGTTCAACAGTCTCCTCCTGAACAGAAAGTCGTATTGACATTTGTTATTACCTGAAGACTTCTTGTGATCATGGTTCTCTGTGGTTTTTTCTCGCACAAAAGAGGGGCCCCAAGTGGCCGAGCTGTCTAAAGCGCTGTCTGTTACGGATCACTGCTATCTCACCTCTGTCTGCATGGGTTCGAGTCTAAGATTCAGCTAATGTAGTTATGTGAGAAAGCTTGCCAGTAGCTTCTCGTGGGTCGGTGGTTCTTTCTGGGAGTGTTCCGGGTTCTTCCTCCACCATTATTACTGGCCGCCATGTATAGCCTATATTGTACTTAAAAATGGCGTTAAACCATAAAAACAAACTCACAAAAACACTTATTGCCATATTTGTCGTAAATGAAAATGGTGCTGATTCATCTACTAGTACAACTGCTATTTTAAAATGTCTACCACAGCAGTTGATTTAAAAATCTTTTCCCTGAAACATATTAAAAATGATTTCAACATTAATAAATTAAAAGGAAGAAATAGACTTGCCTTGGATTCATTGAAAGGGGCCCCAAGTGGCTGAGTGGTCTAAAGCACTTTCCATTACGGATCACTGTCACCTCACCTCTGTCTGCGTGGGTTTGAGTCTTAGATTTGGCTAATCTAGTTATGTGTGAAAGATTGAAAGTAGCTTCTCGTGGGTCGGTGGTTCTTCCTCCACCAATAATACTGGCCGCCATGTATAGCCTATCCTGTGCTGAAAAATGGCGTTAAATCCTAAAAACAAAGAAAGAAGCAAATTCATTGAAACTTAAATTAGTTGAAGTTATGTCGAGGGACTTATTATTTAGAATAATGAAGGAGAATTTTTGTGTGTGATGGTATTTGTAAATTACTACTTAATTCTGGTGTTCACTTAAGATATACTTTTGTTATTTCAGCACCACAAATTCATTATTGCTGAACAGTCGGTTTCGACGAGAAAACCGAGCTCTGGAGGATGAAGAAGAGATGTGGTTTGATCAAGAGGAGGATGTTGAAGATGGGGAGAACATAGTCCCAATGTCAGATGCACTAAAACGTAAATTGGAGTCTGATTTTGACCAAATAAACCGAATGTTTGAAAATAGAAGAGGTAAAATGTATATTTTAATTTAAGGAATAGGTAGAATTAATAGTAATGTGACAAACTTTTTTCCTAGGCTTTAAAATTCAAAGAAATTTTAAAAGTATTTGTACAAAATAAATGGTGCTGATAAGCTTTAAATCTTGGTACACAGCACATTTAAACTACTGTGAATTTAACAAATTTGTGCATTTTGGATACCAGTTTTTAGTTCTACTAGTCAAAGACCACAAGAGCTTATGGCATGACCTTTCGTCCATATTCTGACATCTGTCCATACTTCCATTAGTACAAATTTATTACTGCTTCTTATACTAAACTATTTGGAGAAATGCCATGGAGATTTACAGACTTTTAACCTAATGCCTAGTTAGTCCTAAATTAAAATGATTCCTGATGAATATCCAATATGGCCACCAAGTGGCCATCTTGAAAATCATAATAATGCTATGGCACCTCCTAATTAATGGCCATAACAATATGGATTTTTAAAATTATGTCTAGTTGGTTCTAATGAAAATGGTGCTCATCTGACATCAGTAGTGCCTCCACAAGAGTCTTCAGGAAATACTTGTAGTAATAGTCCTCCCAAATGGAATGTTGTTTCAGCATGGGCTTTCACCAGTAGACAAATTAATATCTAGTTAGTTATGAGTCAAGATGGTGCTGATGCTACTCCTAATGAATGGAAAGTCACATTAATGTGGTTTTCACCAGAAGACTAGTTCTTTAGATCGACCATAATGAAATTATTACTGATTTGCCTTGGCAGTCATCTTATGACTCTTTGTTATTACCCATTTTAAATGGAAAATCATATTGACATGAGGTTTTCGCCAGAAGACTTCTTGTGGTATCTAGTTGGTCCTGAATGAAAATTATGTCAGTCGGACAACCAGTATAAACACCTTTGGGGCAGTATTGAAAATCTTTGCACTTAAGAATTGATTGTCATATCAAAATAGGGTTTACATCAAAAGACTTCATAACATATCTAGTTGGTCCTAAATAAAGATGGTCTCCTGCAGATATCAATAATGGCTGCCACAGTGAACATGTTGAAAGTTGTCACTGATTCTATTGAATGAATAGTGTTATTGGCACATGATGTTTGCCAAATGCTTTGTTTGCCCTAAATAAAACGTGCAGAGCTAGAATTTAGTAAGGTTGCCACCACAGCAAATTTTAAAATCTTGTCAAGAATATCAGAGATGATGTCAGTACTCTGCTGTTTGAAATATGATATGGTCTCTAAAATTCTTTCTGCCCATTTGTTTCATTCCCTTCAAGGAACTTCTGTCATAAATCATAAGAGCTTATGTAATAGTCTTTATTCTATACCTTAGCACAAGTTTGTATGACTTTTTCTCTTAATGCTGCTGGCACTCAGCTTGACAGACATTTTCATCCCAAGGTCTATTTGGTCCTAATGAAAATGATACCCTGTGGACATACAATATGATCACCATGGCAGCCACTTTGAAATCCTGTTTTCACTACAGCTCCTAAATGTTTGGTCATATTGACATAAGGCTTTCACCAAAAGACTCCTGATGTGTACAATTGGTTTTAAATGAAAATGGTGCCAATCAGATATCCTGTGGCCATTTTAAAAGCTTGATTTTGCTACATTTTCTAAATAGATAGTTGCAATGTGCAAAACTTAAAAAAAAATCCACAGGAGCAGTAACCTAAAATTACTACTGGTCCTGTCCATAATCATTGGGTTATACATTTCAGCATCCATGTAAAAGAAGACAACATATAGTCAACGGATGAATGGTAAATTGGGTAAAAATGAATACTAATCCTTGGTAAGGTTTATTATATAATGAAACATGGAACATATAATCGAGCACAGTTTAAGATATTTATTTCATTTGTCAACTTGATTAAATTTTATTTAACTGAGCATAACATGGCCACTCTTTACTGACCATGACAATTATGCTCACTGTCTAACTGATCGAGCAGCATCGTGAATGATAACCAGTCTTTATAACTCGCTCAAATTTCACATCCCCATCTTGAAGTGTAGATAAATTAACCTAATTAAAACATCTGCATTATCTGGTTTCCTTTCAACTACTTTTCATTGTTACCTGATGTACATTTTTGATATAATTTGTCTAATGAGTAGACCCTGTTTGTTTAGCTGTGGCATGCAACTGCTCCCTTAACTGTTGTTCACTATCACAAATGAACTCTTCCAAAACTCCAGGGGCAGCATGGTTGATTACATACATGCAGGCCATTCCTTATTTAGGATATTTCAGACGAATACTTTTGCACTGTATATTGATACAGATGGTGTTGAAATCATTCATGCATAAAATTAAATCAGTAACTGTAGTAACATTGTCATTGTCTTAGCATATATCCTGTTGTCATATTCCAAGTGGGTTCTGTAACCCATCAATCATTTTCATTTACCATCTCCTATCAACTAAGATTTACGAGCGGTCATAAAACACAATTCACAAAATTCCTAAATGAATATGGTGCTGGTCTGATGTTTAATATGGCTGCCATGGTCACCTGTTTCAATTTTTTTTTTTATTATTACTTCTGAATGAATGCTTATATCAGTTTATGTTTTTCAATGAAATACTTGTTATAATGTTTCATATTTCTTTAATTTTATGGTGTGGATCTGATGTCTACTCTTGTTATTTTGAAACAATTGTTTTTACTACTCCTTATTAAAAGTCACTTCTGCATCAGTTTCAATATTAAATAAAAAAAAAACTTTGGTAACATGTTAACAAATGTCATATATACCAAGATGCAGTAGAGTTCTGCATAGATGTGGTCATAATAACTGTGTTCTGTGGTGAAACCATTTTGTGGAATCCTCCTTTAAATATCCTTTATCATTTCTCTTTATTTTTCAGCCAAAGACCAGTCGGAGATTAAAGAATCTCCTCCCCGACTGAACAATAAAAATTCCATAAACATTTCACTGAAGTCCAGTGCATTAACAAGTCCCAATAATTCCCCTGGGGCTCCTGGGAGTCCTAACAGTCCTTCAAGTCCCACAAGAACAGGAACTCCCTGCCCCACCCCCAACACCTCACCAAGTAGCCCACTATCATCCAGGGAGGAGAAAGTCAACTCTGCAGTATCAGCAGCTAAACGGGTAAGAACAGAGAGGTAATTGTTTTAACAGAGAAACCTGTCTTTGCAGGTACCTTTCATAAGAAGGGAACCTGTCTTTAAAAACATTATTAATTAAAGTGTTTGTCGCAGAATAATTCTCACCATTGGTAAAGGTTCCTTAGTGCTTAATGCTGTTAATATTTTTTTTCAGTTAAGCAAATATTTGAACATGAGGGTACTTAGGCTTGACATGAACAGTTGTGAAACTAGATTTGATTTTTACTTTGGTTCCTGGTATGAGCATTGTATCATACTTTTACCAGGCATTTTCTACAGAAGTTGACAAAGGCTTTGTTAAAACATGTTGCGAGAAAAATCTTGAAATGGCCAACTCTCGGCATGATTCCATTTAAGATTGGTAAATGAAGGCATGTAGCAATGAATACTATATTTGTGATAGTTTTGAAGTTGATGAGATTATTGGAACTGGGAAAGTGTTAATTGAAATAACCAGTGAGTGATTTTGAGCATGAACAAGGTGTTGGATAAGAGTAATGCACATGCTGGCTGGTCAAAAACAGCATGCAAGTCACCCCCATTTCAGTGGTATTTTGAAATAGAAGAATGGATAATGCCTACCCTTCTGATTAGACTGGTTATTTATGATGATTTCTTGTATTTGATAATAGAACAAGTAAATCTGGATGCAGCTCAGTGAGGAAATGGAGAAAACTTGATTCACAACAGCCACATGAAAAAATTGAATCCTGTCGTGCCTGACAACTTTAAACGTTTTCAGCATTTGTTATGGCCAGGTTGTGTGCATAAATCTTGTATTGATTTTTTTGGGCAGCAGACTATGTGATATTGTCCCCATTCTTAAACAATAACGATGAGTAGAGCTGTATTTCTTCTTATCCTAAGCAAGTAACCCTTGACAGATGACTGTTAAACTCCTCAGGGGACATGAGATGACAGACATTTAATGGAATAAATGACAGTAAAAACTGCAGTACTCCTGTAAATGTTTATTGTAGATTTTATGGGGTGTAAACTTTCCTTTCGTGTTGCTGTAGTGGTTGATTATTAATTGTTACCTATAATACCTGCGAGTTGAATATGAAATTGTAGCAGATATGCATGTATATCGTTGAGCCACTAAATAATAGAGTATATTTTAGACTGGTTTTGAACATATGCATTAAATTTATCACCAGAAATAATAAAGTTACAAATGTGGCTCGATTTTTATAATAAAGTTCAGACTTCAACCATCATTTATCTTATATTATTTGTGTACATATTAATGTACAGTAAGAAAAATACAGGTAGTTAAAAGCCGGTGGAAATTTCATTTTAACAGTTAAGCAAGGGGGATCTTGTAAACTATTTAGCACCTGAAGGATGAATCAGTGCCCTTTTTCTAACTTGCATATTTTATTTCAGCCTAAAGCAAACTAATAAAAGTTTTTATTTTTGTCTGTAAGAATATCTATTAGTCAATACAGTTCTTGTTCTTTGCTGTAACCCTAAAAGAAGCTTAGATAATTCTGGGTGCCTTTATTTACATCAGATATATGCATCAAATGAGTGACATATTTGGTTTCCCTAAGTAGCAAATATGATAGATCTGTCTTTCCCAGACATACTTCTGAAAGAGCAATAATCTGATTCTTGTCTATTTATCTTTGAGGGGAAAAAAAATATTTGTACATGGTCATATTAGATTTTTTTCTTCTTGTTTCATAATACATATATATTGTTGTTTCGGCTAAGGGGTGAGAGCTTCTTCCATCAGACTTGCTTCCATAGAATATTTGGGAAATTGAATCTTCTACCTCATGAATTCATCTCGTCCAAAATGATGGCGGAAAAAATTCTGTACTTCATACAGACAAAAGGCAACTCTAACAAATGACTGCCCTTCACCATTGTTATCTATATACCGGATTTTCTACCAATTTATGGTAGTTTGCTTCTCACTTAATACAAGAAAGCAACTGGAAAGTGATTTGTTTTGTTAATAGTGTAAATAGGAACATATACAACAACTATATAGGTTTGTTTCTTTTTTTTTCTTTTGAATACAAAATACATTGAATATTGGATTATGACATGAATTACTACATGAAGTCAAGTTCTGCAAGCCCAGATAAATTTAAAATATACATATTAAAAATATTTGTCATTAACTTGTTTGATGGTTTTCATTGATAGATGTCATTCTTGATATTCATTAACTTGACAATGCAAGATAGTGTGGTCCTTGAATTTTGTGAAATGGCCTTGGAAAAGTCATGGAATTGTTAAATCTGCAGGAACGATGTATTGTTTGAGCTAACAGACTACTAGCTAGCTTCAGATGATTTCTATTTGAGGTTGTTTATCATTGGGGGTGATTGTGAATATGACAGAAGATACTCAACGGTTTTAATATACCCTCCTTTGGACAAGTATGTCTATGCCTCTGCAAGACTTAGTGCTTGTAAATCTGAGCAAATGTTACTACATTCTCATCTTGCCAGCTGATGCCTTATGCAAAACACATACCAGTAGTCTGACCTGTCCTTGATGATATGATCTGTCAAATCACAGTGGAGTTGACATCTTCTGCTATGAAGTAGGATTCTTCGTCTGCTTATGCATTCAGCCAACCATCCAATCGGCTATCTTGGCCTTTCACACCATGCAGCCCACCCATCCACTCGATACTTGCTGTCCAAGATATACTGCGATAGATATGTATGGCCTAGATTTGATGGCAAATACATTAGGCATTGCCTGCACTTGCAGTGGGAATGATCAGCATTTTCATATTATTGGGAATACTATACATGAACATGGAGGAGGCGGCACAGGATGAGGACAATTCTTTACGGCAGCAAAGAAATTGAGTATCTTTATACAAGCAGACTTTCCCTCCCACCTGCAAGAAAAATCTACTATAACGTCTTAGCTTTTGTCTATGCTGATGAGTGCGATGAACATACCTCTTTCAGGGTTCTCACTCAATGTACGACAAAGTTCAGGACATTAATCTGTGTTGCCCAGGATGAAAGTTTGCTTTCAGGATGCTGAACTCTAAGGGTAAAATGACCCTGGGACTACTAGTTGCATCTGTGTGTTTATTTTTTTTTTTTTGGGTTGCAAATTGTTTTATTATTCAACCTCACCACCACCATTCTGTAGCCCCCTGTTCCAATTTTTAAAAAATGAAAATTGAGAAAGAAAAAAAATTGTACTTAAAACTTCGTTTTATTTATTAACAATTGAACCCAAATATTAGCAGTGGTTTCCTAACACTGCCATCTCCTTCGTGTTTCAGACCAAACTGATGTTTACCATGTAAATGATGTTCATGCTCATGGCCATGTTTTTGTTCCTGTGGAAGACAATTTTCATTGAAGTGATTTAGTCATTGGAAAATACATACTTAGAAGGTTAACAATTCATCTGGATCCAGTTGCTTTAATTTCCTGTCCTAATATTTTCCAATAAAATTGGAGAAGAAAAAAAACAGAAATAGAAAAATCGTGCTCTTGTGTTGGAACACATATCATAAGTATTTGGGAAGAAATGTAAATTTATTGTGCAAATTCATTGCACAAAAAATAAATATGGATGCAGGTTTAGCATCGAAACATTTTTTGATTTGAAATGCAAAGATGAAAATATTACGGATCCCATGGTGACAGTCATTTTTAAAATGTTAATGTATAGAGCTGTTTGCATTTTCATTTTATTATTGGAGGTGACATTACAAACTGTTTGGGGGGTTGCTAAATACTATGAACTGCAATAACCACTCCAGTGGCCTAGTGGTTAGAGCATCCATATTGGAGTGTTTGAAGAAACAATAGCTGCCATTCAGAAATAAATGTAACATATTTCACTGCACAATACATCAGAAGTGTAGCATTCAGATTCAATCCAAGTAGAAAATATGCAAGGCAACAATGAATCTTCTCGTACAAGTGGTCATTAACCTTTCAGTAAGTATTTACATCACACATGAGGAAAAAGACTCGAATGTTTCTTATGCAGTGGATAAAAATAATTGGTATGGAATTGATAGATGGGAGAAGATATTTAAAAATACAAGTTAGTCACTTTGTGGTTTTTTTTGTAGAAGGCAGATGAGTGTTTTTAGGTGAAAGAAATGAGTCCATATGCCTGCAACAGCTGACCTTAATGAATTCTAAGTTTAAAGAATAAAAAGGCAAAATAACTAAAATTAGATCTGGCATCACTCATGTCCACTGTGGCAGCCATCTTGAAAATCTTTTTATTGCTTCTTCCAAATCATAAGTGGAACGTTTTTTTTGTTAAATTGGGTGTTTATCAGAAGAATGGTTCTGATAGTTGGTTCTGAATAAAAATGTTGATGTGACCTTAAATATGGCGCCACATTGAACATATTGAAAATCTTCACACTAATTTTCAGGAATATAAACACGAGTTTTTCACAAGTCTTCTAATGGTCAGATATGGCTGCCATATTGGCTGATTTGAAAATATTGCAATTCAAGAATGTCAGAGGCGGGTTCAGCACTGCAGTTAAATAAAGATATTGTCTTGTGTTGAATTCCTAAACATTTTAGGTTACTTTTATTTTAAACCTCCAATTGGGGAAGATAATAATGATCTTGTCTTTGGGACTATTGCCAGGAAAGACAACAATACAATAAATAGCAGGTAAGTATTAGAGTATTAGATAATTGAAATTAGTTGCACTGTTGGGCCCCCATTGTTATACTCTGCCTAGTTCTCTGACATTGCTGTGTGTGTTTTCATGAAAGTATTGGTATCAGTATTGTAGATGTTGTTTCTTATTAAAGGAAAAAGGTCACAGTAACCTATTTTCCATGAACCACTGACTTTGCTGAGTATTTGAATATACTTTGGCATAGTATATGAGGTGACATTTTGGGGAAATCATTGATTTTTTAAAATTTTTGCTTATTTATTTATTTATTTATTTATTTATTTATTTATTTTCCAGCCTGGATTAATTGGTCTTGTCGATTACCCTGATGAGGACTCTGATGAAGAGGAGGAGGATCCGGACACATTAGGACCAAGTGCAAAAAGACAGCGATTGGCCACCTAGCGTACAATTTCTTGTGCATTACATGATGTGGTCCAGTTTGTCCTTAAATAGATTGCCCCTCAAACAGGAGCTGTTTCTGTGAACTGGTAGATGGCAGGTTAAACAGGAAGGCAGGATGTTCAGCATAACAGCAGCAGCATTTGCGAGAGAGTGCTTTTTTCAGTGGACATCCAGTTCTGTCATATGCATTGAATATGGAACCCATGTCTTCAGTCAGACTAACGTTTGTGGACTTGAATAAGGTCACAATCTCAAGATATTCTGGGAAACTTTTTTTTATATTTGGCAATTGTCAGACAAGAAACCAGTGAAAACTGTGAACTCTCTCTCTCTCCTGTTGACAGCAGTTACTACATCTATAGGGATTATAAAATGATAAATGTTTTCGTATTTCCTGGGTAATAATTTGTAACAGTTAAGTAACATTGATGTTATTTCCATGCATGAATTTGTCTTCCCATTTGAGGAATGTGTGTGGAATGTTCACACTATTAAATCATGACCAACTAACATCTCGCAACTTGAACTGAAGGTAATAAATTTCAAGGAACTGCCAAATGTAGGTGGATGATTATTTATACCCTGTAGTGGTGCTATAGAAACATAAGATGTCAAAACTGGATAAAAGGTACAATATTTGTAATGTACTTTGTGACTCTTCTTCTTACAGAAGTTGAGACACAGCAGTAAAATCTACCTTCTGTCCATCGTCTGTCCTGCATCAACTTTTGGTCAAAATTTTTGTAAAGAGCAATTCTTTTGTATGCATTGATGGATTAATGTTAGACTTGGATCAAAACAGGGTTGGGGTTGTGGTTGAATATAGGAGGATGAACTTTCTTGGAGACAAGAAGGCCAAGACCACAGTGGCCATTATTTTGATTTAATTGATGTATTCATACTTGAAGCATTTATTAAGGCATATGTAGTAATCCTCCTTCCATATGACATAATCAAGTTAATACAACTCGATTGCCATGAAACTTTGTAGATATTATGGTCATCACCTGAAGATTAGCATATCGAAAAATCTCTTAGCTTCCATGATAGCTTACCTGGCGGTAAGGTCAAATTGGCTTAAGGTATGGTCCTTCATCTGTCATCCATTCACAATAGCTATTTTAATCTTCTCAAAAACTTCGTAACAGAATTTGAAAAAAATTGACAAGCCATCCTGGCATGAAACGGTTTTAAATTGGTTTAAATGATGCCTATGTTCCATTAAATATGGACACCTTTTTAAAAAAAAATAGAATTTTTAAAAAAAAAAGGCTTGTCAGTGTTGCCAGAATAGGACCAAAATTTGGCACAAAGTATCCTGGCATAAAGTTCTATTCATTTTCTTCAAGAAATGCCAATCTGCAATAAGATTGGTGCCATTCGTAATAATAGAAGAACCTTAAAAAAAATTTTTTCTCAAGAACCATTTGACAAAAGCTGACCATATTTGACTGAAAGCATCCTTGGATGAAGCTCTGATTTCTTAAAATGATGCTGCCCTGCCATAAAATATGGTCACCATTACTGAAAGTAGATGAGACTTCTAAAGAATTGTTAAACAGAATTAGACTATATTTGACATCATCCAGGCATGAAGCTTTTTCAGATTTGTTTACATGATGCATATTTTATGGCCACTGTTTGAGAAAGAAAGAAACGTTTGAGCAACTTATAAATAAGAAATTTTAAAATTTGACCATATTTGAAGGAAAGTATACTGGTATGCAGCTATTTAAATTTGTTCAAATGATGCAAAACTGCTTACAAATATGGTTGCCATTTTTAAATAATAGAACAAAAATGTAAATAACTTTGCAATGTGCTCTTCAGAATTTGACAGGAAGCATCCTGACAAGAGGGATTTCAAGATTGTACAAAGGATGCTGATGTATGCCATCAAATATGGCAGCAGTTGATAAAAAAAAAAATATTGTAGTTCCTATTATGCCTATTAAAAGCTAGGGAAGTTAACTATGGTGAAGACATCAGTCAATGGTTTAGTGTTAACGTTTACCACAAGCAGAAAAGAGTTAAAACCTGTCTACAAATAATTTAACCTTACATGATTTAAAAAAATTGATAATTTTTTTTATTTGAAGTAATTAAAGAATTGAAAGGAATAATATTTTAAGAAAGGAATATAGCTAGTAACACTCTTGTATTAATAAAATATGCAGCCTGTCGAAATTTTTGTATGGTGGCACAGATTATTTTGTTTACATTTTCTATTTAGTCTAAAGAAAACTAAATAATAATGACCCAATATTCTTTTGTCCTGAAATACTTGAGTATCCTAACTTGGACCATACAATGCAACCCTAGAATATATACACATGTCCCCATCCCTTCCCCAATAAATGAATCATTTAAGAAAAATAATTACTAATATTCTGAATGTTGTAACTCTATTGTATTTGAATTTGGTCACTGGCAACAGTGATAGGTATGCTTCCATCTCGCCTATGTCTGCCTTGGTTAGAGTCTTAGGCTCGGCTTATGTGGTTTGTGAGAAAGCTTACCAATAGCTACCCTTTGGTCTGGTTCTTCCCATGATTCTCCCCGTATTTCCTCCACTAGTTTTAGTGGTTGCCATGATAGCCTAGACAATGGTGATAAACCCACAAGAACAAAAGCAAGCTACTTGCTGTTTCAGTATTTTAAATGCCTACTGGACTTGGACTGGAATGCCATAATGGCTACCTTTAAAGCCCTTTTTGATAATAGAGGTTGGTTCTGAGTTTCAGCAAACTATATAAAAAAAAGATCTTGTTGATCTTAGTGAGGTTGCATAACTATCATTTACAATTATGTTGAGTAAAACTTTAGGTCTTTAAGAAATAGAATTAGGTCATGTAATGGTAATTCTGATATATGGAGTGGAAATAAGAAAACATGGTACTTGTTATGGTCAATATCTGAAGATGTGCATATCAATAAATCACAATGCACCCACCATTTTATTTAGAATTGTTGTTCTTTTCAAATTGAAACTGGATTTACATGACAAAATCTTTGTACATTCTTTTGAAATCAATTCACTGCTCATGCAACTGAGTTACAGCCCTTTTATCCTACAGCTGTATGCATTGTAATCTTTGTTAAAGCAACTTGTCTTGCAGCTTTTGATAGAGCTCTGAAATTTTTTCTTTACCTTATTCACAGCTGATAAGACACATGTTTACAAATCTTGGTGCTCCTGTGATTTGGTTACAAGTTGTTGAAATTGACTTTATGCTGGATGCAATGTATGACAGAATTTCGTGAGTACAACTATTCTTTGCTGTTTTTAGTGGATTGCTGTGAAAATTAGTACCTGTTATGGTTATTGTCAGATGATAGACCTCTTGACCAATCATTGTTCTTGTCACACAAAATTAGAAGAGTTGTGTATGTATTTTTTACTGCAGACTTGTCTGCATGCAAGGGGCAGGAGAGGTGGTGTGGAGTATTTACTTGAGCAAATTGTTTACCATTTCTCTAGTTGTTTGTTTGTTTGTTTTGTAGAGTTTAATGCCATTTCTTAGCACACGATAGGCTATACATGGCGGCCAGTATTGTTGGTGGAGGAAGCACCCCGGAGAGAACCACCGACCCACGAGAAGCTACTGGCAAGCTTTCTCACATAACTACATTAGCCGAATCTTGGACTTGAACCCACGCAGAGATGAGACGGTAGTGATCTGTAACAAACAGCGCTTTAGACCACTCTGCCACTCTGGGCCCCCTTGGATCTGGTAGCATGTACTGTGAATGAATTGTAATTGGACAAGGTAAAAGTGTTTTCATTAGGATATAAAATAGCTTGAGATTTGACAGTTGAATTGACACACGGTCACACTCTAATAAGTTACTTTACCACAATTTAATATCAATTTTCAGAGACCAGAGTGCATTTTGAGTAATCATTTCTGATGTTTTACTCATTTTGTACCCATTTTTTCTCGCTTGATTGAACTGTTTCAATCAGGCAGGCAGTTCACCCTTGATTTTTAGCTTATCACATACCCCAATGACAATCTTAAGATAACCCTGTCTGAGAAAAGATTTTCTTTACCTAAAAAATAAGTGGTACTTTTAAGAGCAAAAGAAAGCTAGTTAAACCTTCTGAGTCATTGTGTGATACGTTTTAGGTCATTGCAAGAAAATTTATATTATTATCAACCCATGTTTTGAGCCAGTTTATAGGAGAAATCGGAATATAGATGCATTGCTCATCATGTATTTATTCTGCTGGTGAACTATTAATTATCATCACATAGTAACAAAAACAAAATTGGGAGGATTACATATGTAGTCATGGATAGGCATTGGACTGGACCAGATTCATAATTGTAAATGGAACATTATTGGGAAAGATAGGTCAAGGTCATGGTGAATTATGTCTGACATTGGGAGCAATTTGTTAAGTTTTATGAAGTAACTGCTTCTTGTGTCTTACTAATTGTTTTCCAGTTGACACATAGATAAAACATCTGTAATTAATTGGTGGTCAAACGTCCGAGTTTCAGGAGGTGTTTATGATTGTATGTACTAAGCCATAGTGACCTTAAACTTTATTTTTTTGTCCTGATCAAGAAATTATGTTTATGTATTGTATTATTTATCACAGATACATGTTTGAATTCAGAAGAAAGACATGATGTATTTAAATCGGGGGTGGGGTGTTTGGATTGTGTATGTCTGCAGCATGTTTTTAATGTCGAATGGTGTTGGACATAATTCCAAAACATTTTGTTATGGGAATATGGTAATTGATGCTCTTGCTTCCAAATCATGATCCTTTATAAACAAAATTGGGGACTTTTTTAATTTAAAATACCTCATAATAAGCTAATGAATGCATTTGTTTTATTCCAGGCAGTGTACATTTATTTCATTTTGGAAAGAGAAACTTTTTTTGCGAAGAAAGATGATGTATGTGTTGTAGACTTATTTTTCTTTGCTGTCAAACATCTACTGTTGTCAGTCTATGTTCAATTTACATTTGGGTTATCTTTTCTTAATATGGCTTTGCCATTAATAATAAGTAGAAGAAAACCAATGATTTGAATTTAGATTTCTTTATGCTGGATGTTTCTAAAATCTTTTATCAAAACGCTTGCTAATTTGTTTTAGGTGTACCTGTTGAAATTTTATATATTTGTTGCCACAACAAAGAATTTCAGAGCCACTAGCAAGATAGTCACAATATTATCCAAATGTTTCTTAATTACAAATGATATCAATGAATAAAGTTGACTTGACTGTCAAAGGTCACTCTAATCAACCATATTCTCTTTGTGTATACACAGTTGTCTTATTTTTTTATATCCTCAGATTTGTTGTCAGGTAATGCAATTTTAGATCATTTGAAAGTTTTTGATTTTGTTCAAAAAGTCTTGGAATTTTGCTAGAACAGAACTCGGAGAACTTTATCTGAGGAGATACAAACTTTTTAAACTGAATAAAAATACATAATTTTTTTATCTCAGGAATTTTGTTATTATATGTTTTCAAAAATGGAGTAAATAAATAAAATGGGATCAAATTGGGTGGATCACAAGATACAGCATGAGTAGTAATTAGATGGCATAGCATCCCTTTGTCACACTTATGTTTCTGTTGTACCTCATTAAGCATTGATAAGTAACAGATGAAGAAAGTTAAGTTTGCATTAGATACAAAAAGCTCTTTGATAACTTTTAGAAGTCTTTGAAGACAGCTGGAAAAATCCTTAGAGAAAAAAATCCAGGGCAATGTGAACCATGAATCCAAGATTTTGAGGAAATGTATTCTGTGTTCTACTGGTATTGTGCAGTGGTAGATCTGGGTCTGTGCTGCTTGAATTTGGACCAGTGCACTGTGGCTTGGTTAGACCAGTTAATGGTAACTAGGTGCCATTATCAGTGTTAGTTAATTGGCTGTTCTAAATTGTGTTTATGTTTGAATGTGTGTTGTCAAAATGAGAGGAAAACAACATTGAGAGTGTAAAGAGTGGTTAGTAGAAATAAACAGACGTCATTGTTTCTAAACAATACTGAAGACGTCATCACATATATTGGTTCAGCTAGATAAATATTTGATCTCAGTTAATCTTTTTCTACTTTTACATGTATGATTATTGTTAAAGATCTTAAAACGACTTCATTAATCATGTGCTAGATTTTTAGGTGAGTGTATGTAGCTGCTTTATAATGATTCCTGGAATGTATCTCAAATGAATTGTACATTTTGTTTTTTTACACTTGGAAGTACTCTTCATCTTCCTCATATTATATGGAGTAGAAAAATGTTTGAAATTTTGTTTTGTAATTAGAGACTACTTGTAGATTGTGTTGGGATCACTATAATTCTTGTGCAAATGAACAAAGGCTTGATTGTAAAGGCGATCCAGAATTAATCTGTATACATAATTTTATAATGCCTTATATTGTACACATTCATTCAGAATGTTGGGTACAGTTTCTCTTAAAAAGAATTGCACATACTGATGCAAATTACCACACATTATAACATTTATTGTTGAATGCTCAGTTTTGACAATGTTCAATATGAATTTGTTGAACCATGTTATTTTGTCAGTTACTATTTTGTGTGTGCCACAAACCAGGATCTCCAAAACTTAAAAAAAAAAAACTGTGAAGAAGTTGTACTCTAGCTTTCTCTGTCTCATACACACACACACACATCTGACACATGTTCACAAATGTAAGGACCAGCAAGTGTATTTTTATGCAAAAATATATTTTCAAAAAATCAATGGATTCAGTACTTGCCAAGGTGAGGTGCCTCAGTGTGTCCTTGGGTAAGTCATTAGGTCCATTTTCCTTAGAATGTTGTAGCCAGTACTGTATCAATGAGCCATTATTTGAAAATGTAAATGGAATGGATCCCGATCTGTTTTGCATTATTTGATGGCATTCTGAGTCAATACTTTACAGTTGGATGTCTTGACTCGAGCATTAGACAGGTGTTGCATAAATCCCAGTATGAACATTTTTTCATGTCTGTGTGTTCATGTATGCATTTGGAAGTCATGTAATCTGCTGCTGATCTGGATTGTACACTTGTATCAATTCCCACTAAGTCCCCCTCAAATTTAAATTCTAATTAATCAAAAATTGATGCTGATAACCAATTTTCTAGACCATATCAATGTCTCCCTTTTTTTCTAGACACAGTAGTGTGGTAACGAAAATACCCAATATGATGCAACTACTGTGCATTTTCCATTTAAGTTTGCATGTTGACTGAAAATAAAATCCTCATTGGCCTTAAGCCTGTGCAATTCTAAAATATTGTTGATTTGGTTATTGCATCGTTCTTTCTGACAAGTCATTGTGTGGGAGGGTGTTTCTCCACTTTTTTTTTGGTTTGTTTGATTAGCCCTGGTTAAAAGTTGAATAAATCAGATCACAAAATCCAGGAACTAGTCAAGTTAAAATTTATGTAAAATTTTGTCTGTTTTTTTTTTTTTATGGAGTCGTGGTTAGCTTGCATGACTTGAGACCATGAGGGTGTAGGTTCAAACCTTAGCATTGGATCAGCCCAGGTTGACTGCATTGGTGTATCTTTAGCAAGGTTAGTTTTAATTGTTCCTTGGCATGATATAGCCTTTAATGCTTATGTGCCATAACATAAAACATAAGCTACTGTCATTCAAGTCAAATATTCAAAATACTTACACTGGATATATGATGTAAGGACCAATCTGTAGGGTAGGTATTGATTGTTCTTCATTCATTACATTATATGTTTAAAAAAAAGTAAACTGGAGATACTGACTCTAGCACCTTAATGTATACCACTACTCATGAATTTAATAGTGTTGATCGCGTGCTTTGGTTGTGAGCTTGAGGAATCCATATCTTGCTTGGCAGAATAGCCGAGTTAACTAAGGTCTTTACTATACAGTATAATGAATTGCATAAACCTATTTTAATATGTTAGCTTGTTGCTGAAATTGAGTTTCTTGATAGAACAATTGATAAGTGGATTATATTTTGACCTCAGGTGTACTGCTGGATGGTTTAGCTTTGATCTAGATGCTTCCAGATATTTTACTTCATTCATCAACAGTTCTATGTCCACCATTATTGCAAAGGTATTTGAAGAAATAATGGGGATTCTTGTTGCTTTTGACTATGGATAAGTATGCCTATGGAGGTGCATCTGCATTTTATGTTGCCATGTAGCAACTTTTCTTCCCAGAGATGTTGCTGATTTAACAGTTTGACTTCTGTTTGTCTATTGATAAGCTTAAATATTAAAAGAGAAAGAATAATGCATGTAGTATCATCTATATTTTCTTCAAGACGCACTTATTTAGAACAAATCTGCTGCATGAGTGAATCTTTTTGCTGTATTTACGATTTGAAAAGTGAACATGCTACTGACGGGATATTTTCCTAATTGGTGTGCTAGGTATTTATAAAATTTGCATTAACACTCTTTATTTTGCAAGTAGTTGGACGTTTCCAATCATGAACATGTGGTCTCTAATTGTCCAGGTCATTATTGCAAAATTAGCTCTGTTGGTAAAGTATCACACTGGAAATCCAAGTGTTTTGGGGCCAATTCCTACCATTTAACCCAGGTAGGCTGCGTTGGTATATTCTTGGGAAAGGACAGGGCAGTTAAAGCAAGAAGTTCTATAGTTGTATCTTTTGACATCACTGAACTGCATTCTGATGAATTGAGCCAGAATTTATTGTTAAAACTTAACAGTTCAGTAGTCCTTTGAACACTGAATCAGAAGGTTTTAAAGAGAATAAAACTAAATGAATTAATTTGTGTATAATGATTAGGTCACCTAGAAAATTTACAATGTTTAGAATTGTAATCTCATCTTAAGTTTGAGCTGCTTGAAAAAGGAAAAGAAAAATATAATTTTCTGCTGTTTGTTGATTTTAGCGTGATTTAAAGTTTCATTGATATTTGCTATTGGTTTCTCTGAAAGCAGTGAGTTTAGGTTTAATATTATGCGACCACTGAATCATGATAGGCTTGTCACACCTGGTAAATTTGGTGCAATCTCATCCTTTATTTTGCATATAAATATCAACATTTCATCGGCTGAAATCAATGCAATGTTACAAGAAATTTTCATCATTACTAAATCACATCATGAACATGTTCATTGCATGATTATGGATAAGTTTGGAGTAAAGGAATGTCTTCACATTGCAAATGGCACTTGAACCATATGTTACAGTTAGTATTATCAATGTCAGCTGAAATAGATTACAAATACAAACTTGTTTGCAAAGGCTGGTGAAGTGCTTGCTTCATTTATATGTGTATTTTATTATATACAGTTCAAATTCCTCAATACCAGCCCACTTTTATCTGGATTAATCTTCAAATTTGCCACATTTTAGCACAAAGTCCATTAAATACTAGTCATGCTTGTGGATACTGGCCACCTCTCTTTATGGGCACACCAGTGTCCATTTTAAGGAAGTTTTGCTGTAAATATATTTACAGGTTTAGCTGTATTTGAATGGCTTAACTGTAAATATTGATACATCTAAAGCCACTCAGCTAAACTGGAACAATTTTGTAAAGAAATTTCAAAAGAATATTCAGGCCAGATAGAATTTACACAGTTGATGATAATTCTATAATCTGACACATTATGCCTGAAATAAATCGCTTATCAGAAGTTACTGGATAAAACCACCAAAAGCATATTATTGCCGTGAAAGTGGTTATTTTATGAATGTTGCTTTCAAGCCATTTTGAGTAACACGATTGAGTATATTGACTTCATGCATTAAATTTTGCAGAGTTTCATTTTAATCATAGCTGGTAGACATTGTCATCTAAATAGGATCATCATCTTTGTTAAAATGCATTTTGTATAAAAAAAAATGGCATCAAAATTGTAAATCTGTTTTGTATTTGACTATTTTTGAAGATGAATACATTTATGACAGTTCAGTATTGTTAATTCTTTCTTCTTAATTCTAAAGAGTATGATCATGTGTTTCTTCTGTACATTAGGCAGTCCTTTGAACACTGAATCGGAAGGTCTTAAAAAGAATGAAGGGAATTGAATTAATATACATACAACGATCGGTTCAGCAAATAAAACTACAGGGTGTAGAATTGGAATATTTCAGAGGAGATGTGAACTTCTCATCTTAATTTTGAGCTACATGGAAAAGATAAAGAATAATATCATTTGCTGTTGTGTGTTGTATTGCGGGATTTAAAGTTTCAATGGTCAGTGTTATGGATATTTTTAAAAGCCAAAGTTCGGCTATTTTCTTTAACAACGTAGGACTTGAAATGAATAATTCTGTTTGAACAGGGACATGTTGAGATTGTTGTGTGGCAGTTAGGATTTGATTCACCTCGATTTTATGGACAAAGTCTACTCCTTGTGAACCACTAAGACTTTAAAAGATAGCGTGAAATGGATTTGTGTTTAAACCTGTTTTCATCTTTTATTTTGATTAAAGGTAACAAGAATTATTTGTTACCAAATTATCCACAGCTTTACCTAAATCAAGGTATGTAGTGGCCATTGAAAATTGCTTGTGGAAATGTGTTTGCAATGCAAAGGTGTGCAAGGATTTTAGACACTGTAGACTAAACATTTAATATATTTTAAAAACTACTTGTGTCATTACAAGAGTCGTGTATATAGCTGTAAATCATAAAGAAGCTATTCCTCTTGTTAACTTGATAAACAATTCACAATCTTGTCAGGAACTTTCCAAGTAGAAAGAAGTAGTCATACCTGGAACTGCCATGATAGACTGTGCAGTCATATTTGGGGCTGTCAAGATAAAGACTGGTCTGATAGTGATAGGCAGGATCATTTTTGGGAATTGTCAAGATAGAAGGGTGTGTGTGTCTTACCTTGGAACTGCCAAAACAAATAGAAGAGTCTTTGCTGGGACTGTCATTATAGGGAGGAAATGGGTCGCTCAGACCTGTACAAATGGTTTTATGAGATGGGCTAATTATGCAAATGCTTCATTTGCCAACATATTTGTTGGTCTGGGTGACTAAATAGATAACCAGCCAACATTCAGATTCCTGCCTTCAACTAAGCCTTTTTGCATAATTTAAGAATTGGTATTGTATTTCTAAGGAAGATACTCTTTCTTCTCCCTAATATGGTCGTGAAACTCTTTGGTTGATTGTGTGTGAGTACGTGTTTGTGTATTTGTGTGCATGACTCATCAGTTCAAATAGCTATTGCTAGATATTTGTTCCTGAAAATTTAAGTTGCAGCCAAATATTAATTGAATCAAATGTAAAAGCATTTAAAGGGAGAAAAAAAAAGTTATAACAAAAAAGAAAATGTTGATATTAAAGGACTGGGAAATATGTAATTTGTTGGTTCAGAATTTGCTGTTCATTTCTTAAATGATTCATCCGGGCTTCACTTTATTTAGAAAGATTGGGGTTTTTTTTTGTTTTCAGAAAATTATACTTTAAAATTTAATCCAACAACAGTATTTCATGCCACTACTTTAAAAAATTAATTATTAGTTGACAACAAGCAGACAAACTACCTCAGATATGCATAAACAATTAATTCACAGGCATTTGATGTGATGTTCAGTCAGTTTCATTTGATCAGGCCCACAAAAAATCTTGAAAGAAATTGGTGGTTGTTGCTACCATCTTTTGTTCTTAATGTCTGATAATGTGCTTTAGTTGTTATAATTAAAATAAAAAAACACATGATGTAAAAGACTGTTGTAATGTCAATTGGACAAACTCTGGAGCAGTTGTTTAGTTATAGGGTTTTGACAAGTCCAGGAGATGAGGTTTCACACCACTGTTGTTTTGTGCTGTGTAATTGTAGAATGTTTAAACAATTGAGAAAACATAATGACCAATTATTTGCAGGAGTTAATTATGGGCACTTGTGTACAGTGTCCAATGTGTCTGATTAGCATTTCAGCTCGTTTGTCAGTTGTGTCTGGCAAATAGGGCCATTTTAGGATCTCTGATATGAACCTCATTTATTCTATATGTTTTACATCCAATATTTATTCTCTAAGCCTGTGTTTCACCAATATAGTTTGAGTCTGGGCTAAAGTGTAGAATTGTGTAGTTTTAATTGGATTACATTTTGAGACCAAAACAAATTTCACCAATCAGATGTTATTGCCCCAGGCTTGAGCCTTAGGCACTGTTGATGAAATTTTAGCCAGGTATACAGATTATGTAGGGTACCATGTTAAAGAGGAGTATGTATACCTATGCTTACAGATTGAGAGGCAGCAGGAGTGATAATACTTATAACGACTCTGATGCAGGGCCATACCAGGGAATTCAACCATTTTATACATGTAGAGCTGGAGGGAAAATGTTTTGTATATATTTTTGATATGTGAAGACAAAATCCAGGGAAATTAGCTAATGAAAAAAAAAAAAAGAGGTATAGCGTAAATAATCATTAAAATTCTAGCAATTTGCCCTGGACTATATTGTGAAAAAGAGACTTCATTTTAGCATGTGAAAATTTTATCATGTATCGTAAAAGATAGCCACAATAAATTAACTATAAAAGTTTACTAGAGTTATTTTATTTTATTGATCCATTTTGATAGGGCATACTACTTGTTTGTATTTGCATTGTCAGTTAACCATTGCATCTCCAGCATCAGACTTTGCAAGCTTGCAAAAGAAGTGAGAAGCTTTGCCCATATATACTAGAATTCTGACTAGACAGTGTGTCGTGTCCCAAACTCTGCGGTCAGAGCAAGTGAATAATTCGTGGTTGATCTATTATTGAAAAAAAAATCATTGAAATTTAAGGGATGCCCTGCAAACTCTTTCAGTGCAGAAAATGATTTTATGCATGGAAACTTCTTGATTTTTTTTTCTTTCTTAATCTCTTTGAATTAAGCAGATTTTTTTTAAGTGTCTATTGTCCAAAAGTAATGAATAAAATGGTATATGATTGAGTGTCAAATGACACATGAGGTGGTTATTTGCTGGAGTGGAATACTAAATCTTTTCTTTGTTCTTCTGTACTCAACTGATGCAGTACCAACGTAACATGGGGGGGAAGAAGGAAAAACACTGAAAACTTGTGCAGTTCTTTAAAGACATCTTTTTTTTAACCATGTAATCTGTCATTTGTTGATATGAGACTTGTCTGAATGAAACTTTAAAATTATGGAACTAAATTTATAATGAACCTTCAGTACATAAATGTGAATGGAATGAATCACCTACAGTAGCCTGGTCTCAAGTGTAAATATCAAACTTGTTGGAAGGAACAGCATTTGTGACCTACTCCAGTATGATATTTTTCCGTCTGCCCCTCCAACGTGTTTCCTACTCGCATTTCATGCAAAAAATAACGAAAACCTCCAGAGGTTAATGAGTTATCAGGGAGATGGATGCTTTGGAAAGAGACATGGGAAAGATTAAAGATCTCTTGATGACTAACACTATAATCTCATCTGCAACAATTGCATAAAGAAATGGAAGAAAACAATCAAGGGATTGAATACTAGTTAATGATATTAATATAATGATTTCACTTGCTCAAAAAGGTACAAGTACCAGCTTAGACATATTATTTCAGAAGAATGATTCAACAGAAATAAATGTGTTTGAAAGCATGTGATATATCTATAACTGATTTGAGTTATATGCTTAAAATGAACAAAATCTTTACATTTGAAGAGTTTTATAAGTTTTGTATGCATTTTGGACAATCAAAACCAGATACAAAACAAGCAGTAAGAAAATGGACTTGATAAGAAGATCGCCGTGTTACAGGATAGTGCGAACATGCAAAAGAATGGGAAGTTTAAAATGGACTTCAAATTTTAACATGGTATTTTAAAGGAAATATATTGAGTGCTAGAGAGTAGAAGTTGATAAAATGCAAGAAAGCTGTTGATGACAAAATCAGATTGCTGAATCCATATTTCAACAGGACTAATAAACCGCTCCGGTGGCCAAGTGGTTAGAGCGTTCGCCGCGGAAGCGGGAGGTCGTGGGTGCGATCCCCGACCGAGTCATACCAAAGACTTACAAAAATGGTACTAACAGCTGCCTCGCTTGACGCTCAGCATTAAGAGGTTAGTGTTAGGACTGGTCGGCCTGGTGTCAGGATAATGTGACTGGGTAGGACATCATGCTACATGTCTGCGGCATGATGCCTCAGTGCTAGACATCACTATAAACTGCCTCACAGCAGAAATCGTAGCGATATGACTGAAAAATTGTTAAAGCTACGTTAAAAATCCTAACCAAACAAACAAACAAATCAACAGGACTAATGTCATTGCAATACAAAAGCAGGCATATATAAAATGTTATTAATATGTATTTTGATGCAATACCTATATTTTGAAAGACGTTTACCTGAATTATGTGTGATGATAGACGAAACCAAAATAAATTTAGCTTCCACCACGAATCCGGAATCAATATTAAATTGTTGTGAAACCAGATAGTGTTAAATTGCAACAACGGGAATTATTATTGGAATTGGTTAACGGTTTATATTTTACATGAGCTAATTATCTCTTCAAGTTATTTGATCTTAATGGAGCCGATGACAGAACAAGAATTAACAAAAGTATAGAAGTATTACAAAGGAAAACTGCAGAGCTTAATGAAGATGGAAATTAATTGAACGAAAGAATGCTGGAGAAAAGTTTATTTACTCGGTAATTAAACACCCTTCGATACAGAATTTGCTCTTTATGCATCTGCTTAGAAAAAAAGATAGGTTATACTTAGAAGAAAACATTAAATGTCAGTTTACGGTAAAAAGATAACTCTTCACAAGCAGGAAATTTAATATTACAATGATTTTAATCCAGCACTTCATTTTATAATACAACATTTCGTCTCCAACCTCTGGAACATAACAAGCGAACCCAAAACTGAAAGGAAGTGTGAATTCGTATATGTATTTAGGACAGCTACTTATTCAGTACACAAGTTGAAAGTATCGATAGGTAGGCACGATAAAATTGAGAGTACCCAGAGGAAATGTGATTTAGGCTTGAAAAATACAAATAAAACTTTCTTTCACGGGGATGAATCCCATTTCGTTCGTATTTGCTCAGCTAATGATCTTTTGAGAAATTAGTTTAAATGACGTTGTGGGGGGGGGGGTCTTGTGTGTGTGTCTGTCTTACATTATTTATTCCTCGTGAATAATAAAAATAATAATAATAATAATAATAATAATAATAATAATAATACATTATTTTTAATCAGTCTTTCTTTTTGCTCAATTCGACTTTCCGTCTCAAACAAATTTTAATATATTATATGAAACATGATTCTGCACATACCATGGTGCTCAGCAGAAAAATGTGAATGTATATAAATTTTGAAACTAACCAAGAACTTCCAGTGTGACGTATATTGTATTACATTAGAAATGCATTTTATCATATCAACCGGAAGCCCTAAGGGAAGATAACATTCTGTTCAATTATTATTATTATTATTATTATTATTATTATTATTATTATTATTAATAATAATAATAATAATAACAACAACAATAATGCTAATAATGATGCCACAAGCAACAGTTTTAACGAGTGGAGCCGATGTAAATGCTCCTCGAAACCACACATTTAAGCTAAGATGCTGCCCCTGGCAACGAGTCTGACGCTCTGATGGCTATACGTTCTCGCGATCCTCACATTAATCCCAATCAAACATTGCAAGTGTGAATGACAAAGTTATGTCTATATGTCTTCACCATACAAGGTTCTATTATTTTTTGTTGGGCTTGATTGATATGAAAGTAAATCAGATGCCAATAATTCAGGGATGACCCTTTCAAGCAGAATTATGAAAACATCTTTGTTCCATGCAAAACACATATTGGTACCTGATTCAGTTTGAACAAGCAAAACTGAACAAGGCATTTCGAATGAAAAACAAAGGTTGCACTCATTTTTGGTAATGCCAAAAAAACCTTGACAGATGGTTATCCAATTTACAACGTACGGGGAAATGTTGTAAATACCATTATACTTCCAGATACGAACACATCTTTGTTCACTATTACCTTTTGTTCTTCCTCACGTTTTCAAGTTTAAGATAACACTTGCAAAAATTATAGAAATTGGTAACAAAGACTACGAACCGAAAAACATATGTCTAATCCTATGTTCTCCCTCGAGACTCCATACCTATCATGCGGTCTTACTTGGAATTTCGTGTTCATATTTTGAATCTCAAAAGATCTCTCTTCCCGTCGATTGCTGGTAGTCAGTATCTTCCAGTGGACAATCGGTGCTTCTGCCAACAGCTCCCAGAAAGATTAATATAATTATCTTATTAATTAGAGAAGTTGTGTTAAACTTTGAGGCAGATATGACGTTGATATATGACGTTTCTTTGCTCCGTTTCATTCATTGGTAGGTACGGAATTACATTTGTGACATTTTGCCATCTCAGTTTATTGCATTGGTAAGATCTCAACTTACACAAGTTAGATATGGCTGCAAACGAGCAGGTGAATATAAAGGACTGTTATTCGTGTTGTAGTGAGTAATTAACTCTACATTAAATCTACATAAACATGGGCTAACCCTCTTTTATATTTTTAATCAGCATTGTCATTTCATTAATTTACTAACTGGCCAAACATGCCGAATATTTACCTAATAATAATATCAATTCCATGTGATAGAAAATTAATTTTTCAAATTCGGTCTGATTTAGCGATAACAGAAAACCATTATATATTATTAAAAACCATCCTCTAACATTAGAAAATAAAGGAATTTTTAAAATCTATTTTAATCTATTGTCCATGTTTATTAATGATATTTAAAAAGAATTTATTAACAGTGGTGTACCTGGTGCTGATGTAGGTATGCTACAACTGTTTGAGAGTTCATACATAGATGATTAGTAATAGTTTCTGAGTCAAAACAGGGTTGGGGAAAAGGACTAAGTGCTTTGAGTAAAACATATTGTGATAAGTCGCGCCATGAGGTTTGTACAAATGAAACAAAAAATATGATTTTCCGCAAGGGTGGGTGGGTGGGAATATTAGATTGTTCTTTATTCTTCTATCAAGGCTTACATGTAAAGGTTGTTAACAAATTTGTATTACTTGGAATGGTTTTCACAACAGTAGGTTCTTTCCCGCTTGCTGAACAAATTTTAAGTATAAATAATACATATTTATGCAAGTTTAGAAATGTACCCCGAAAGGTATAATATAGATTAAAAAAAATTTACACACTAATTTCAACAATTCCTGAGTATGGATCAGAAGTCTCGGGATTCATTGAAGTAAATGCTGTTGAATTGTTGCACATACCTTTTGAAAAACTTTTTGGGGTTATACAACTCTACCCGAAATTATTATTTGTATGGTGCATAGGGGAGGATAATATGTATTACCGCAATGTGAAATGCTGGATTAAGAGTATCTCCTCGGATAATATTAAAAATATATCGGTAAGATATAGCCTAATGCTACTGACACGGAAAGCCACCCTGGAAAGACAAACTATGAATCGTTGGTCCAGAATGTATTAATTAGTCTGTGTTTGGGTGGAAGTGTGAACTATTCAAGCTGTTCGAACATAAAGGTTTTCTTATATGTATGACCAATTTATGCAGAAATGGCAATCAAGAATCAAAGAATCTTCAGGAGCTAGCTTGTATTGATATTTTTCAAAACATTCGGTCTTAAGTAATATTCATATACAGTAACAGCGTCAAAATTTAGATAATCTCTTTAGGAGAAAAAAAAAAAAAAACGTCTGCCCGTACATTACATATTGCAACGTGTTGGAAGATGAGTATCACTTTGTGTTAGAATGCCAATTTTATTTGCCGCTAAGAAAAGGAGTACATAGATTCTTATTTTGGATAGGTCCGAGTATGTTGAAATTCATTATTAAATTCGACTAAAACGACTGAGGTTAGAGATCTGGGAAGTTACATTCATAGATCACTAATAGATCGTAATAATATGATGAATATTACATAATGTTACACTCTCATTTTATTGTATAAAGATGCATTACTAGCATGTATATATTATTAACACATTTTGTTTCTTCTCCCGAAGGAGTTTGTATTGAAACACACGTATGTGATTTAACAAGCATATACTGGAATATTTTTTTTTTTTTTTTACAGATTACAAATTACTGTGTTGTACTCAGTTGCTCGACCTTCTACGGTGAAGATAGTGTTAACATATCGGAACTTGAGCTAGCGAAGATAGTTGACTATTGGTATGTCACTGTCTACATACATGTACTTTAAAGTAACTACGGGATGTGTATATGCTTCACATCAATTTCAAGAGCAACACAAACCCGAAACACATAGTTCACAAATATAACCATATCTTTAATTAGTAGAAAATAGCTTAAAAAGTCACACCATGGCGCAAAGTTAAGAAATGTGACAGAGGTCAATATTCGAAACTATCCGCTGCCACTTTATATCTATCATTGAAAGTAACTTTGAGAGCAATATGAAGCATGGAACCAGACTAACTGTATCGTACATTCTTTACCCGTCATTGCTCAATTTGAAAAAATAGATACGAAGTATTCCGATTAAACGCGAGCACCAAGAAGTCGTCTGCAAATTCGAGCAAACGAATAAGTTACGGTGGCTTCAATAGAGGTCCGCTTTCTAATCGAAGATACGGTAAAAAGATAAGATTTATTTAATGTCGGCATGATTTAAAACAATTTAACTGTAGTGAGCTTTTTACCGTCATGAAACAAATGAGGCATTACTGTACAATAAGCATGTACATATGCAAAACACTGCACATGACTTGAGACATGAGCAAGCAAAGAATGTTAAGCGTCATTGAGTAACTTTAGTATCTGGATAATTTAAACAAACGTTTTAGGAATTTAAAAAATTACAATTCTGAGATAAAATTAAAATGTTAAATGCAAAAGCACCAAATTAGGACTAAAATTCCTGCTGCGATGCATCTTACGTCATACTTAAAACAAAGGAGCAAACATTAGGGTAATTGATTAGCACACAAGACAAGGACAGATAAACAACAAACGCGCGCACAGACATTTTATAGCAAAAGTTCTGTTAGGACGGATGTAGACGTTCATCGTCAAATATTTCAGCAATGGGTGTAATTTGTGGCAATTATTCACTGTATTTGGATCCTCATACAATACATCCATATTTCTTTGGAATGTCTTTTATATGCCCAGATAAGTAAGTACATCAAAATCAGTGTTGAAGTACGTATTTTATGGATGATATTAAACTAATGGTGTGATCCAGTACATTTTGGGTTGAGCATCACAAGTGGTGATGTGACAATTAAATCTTTGTATGTTGATAAACAAGTTCATAATACCCTATATTGCGATGATTAGACATGATGTGCTCATATATATATATATATATATATATATATATATATATATATATATATATATATATATATATATAAAGTTCGGTACCTGGCCATGATTGTAAAAGTCCATAGTGATCTATAATTTTTGTCTGTAGGTTTCATTATAAGAGTTAAGTTGCAAATCATTAAAAAAATGTATATTTAGAATGAGTAAATGCACATATGTTACCTGTAAGAATGTTTCTACAGCTGCCATCATGGATGGATGGGGTTGGTTATTATTGATAGGTATTCCATTTATAGTCATTACCATTTCAAAATAGAATTAAAGATCTAAATGAATTAAAGTTTGATTGTTATCTAAAATGGGTCGCTAGCTTGTTCCATAGAATAGCAGCTGCATGTCAAATTTTTGTGTGGCCAAATGTTAAGATTGTAATTCTTAGGACATCTAAAAATATTTGAGTATGGTTGAAAGTGATTACTGGTATAATCATGATGATGAGAAGAAAAATGATTACTGCTATAATTATTTTGAAGAGAAGAAATAAAGCAGTCTGCAGAAGGTGGAAAGTTGATATGTTTATACTTGTAGGAAATAGTCTGTTATGGTCTCAAAGCAAGTTATATCAAGTAAACATGTTCATTAAATTTATAAAATTGAATAAATGTCAGACACACATGCATCCATACATATTTTTGAAAATTAAGTAATACCTTTAAGACTAATAATTTTGACCAGTCACATTTACAATTGAATGATGCACTATTTATAGTGTATGCATGCATTAAAGTACAAGGGATATTATGAAGTGTGTGTTAAACAAGATACATGAGCTATTTGATGCAATTGTCTTCATTTTGGAATTTGTGAACTGACAGAATATACCACTCTATAGTCAGAATAAGTAAATAATGTTAGGTGTTTAAAATCTTTCAAAAAGTAACAAGAAAAGAGTTAAGACAACTTTGTAAAATTTAACAAATAGTTTATTTCCCTAGAAAAACAAGGTAAAACTGATAGTAAATAAAGTTACTTTACAATAGAATTTTAAAAAACTAAAACTTACAGACAAATAATTAACCTAAATCAAATATAAATTAAATGTACGTAACAATAAGTAAAATGCTTGTTAGCAATTCATTTGTTTTTTTTTACAATGAATTTATATTATTATATTATTATTAATTGGGTTATTAACCTACTATTAGTGTGCTTTTCTTTTTTCTTCATATTTTCTATTGCAGAATTTGGTCATATTAGCTAAAGCTTCATAATTTTAATATAGTGAAAATCAAATGAGTTCAATAACTGCAGTTATTGAATTGTCACACAATGATAATATTTATGAAAACCTTATAATTAATATTAACAGTTTAAAATAAACAAAATTTTTTGGATTTATAGTATTGAAGCTAAAACCGCTTCTACTTCCAGTTCAGAGTAGGCAAAGAAGTTCTACTAGTGATACATGTTTAAAATATGATGCCATTGTTATTAGAGACAAGATTTTATGGCCTTGCAAACATGTGGTTTAGCAGTTTTAGGCAGTATAAATAGAGGATATTTGCTTGAAACAAGTGAATAATGGATATATTTCATTGAGTGGATGAAAAACTCAGTATTTTCATGAGTGGCAAAACTACAGTTTTTCACCCACGAGATGAAATTTATCTGTTATTCACTCATTTCAAGCACATATTCTTTTTATTTTATGCTCACATACGTTGGCTACCTAAAGTTTGTGACACATGGAGGTAGCAGATTTCTTACGGTAATGTCAGCTGTTTACCATAGATGTTCTGCTGTGCTATGTGTACCTGTGCACAATATTAGTTCCACATCAGATTGATAAAAATTCAATTGGTTGCAGATGCCACAGATATGTTAATGACATGTACATAAGGAAAAGTAGTTCACAAACAGAAAATTAAAGGAAGGTAAGTATGTTCTTACATTCCCCAAAGTATTTCCTGTAGTGAAAATTATTGTTATGTTTTCACTACAGTGAAATATCAATATTATTTTAATTAGAAAATCAAGTAATTAACTGCTTAACATGAAATAAAAGTATTATTAATAAATACATGTTCAGCTGAACCATACAGGTTAAAATAAATGGAGAAAATAGCACAAATAAGAAATTCAACTTGTATTAAGCTAAAACCAAAGTGATATACAAAGCTTAAGGCTATTTATTTACAGCAAATACAATAATCCACTGCAGATACCTATTTCACATCCAAGTTTGCATTTCATTTGAATTGCAAAGATGATCATGATATGATGGATGTCCAGGAGAAATTAACTGCTACTTCAATGTGTCAGGAGAATAAAAAGCAAAAACAATCCCTGCCCACTCCACACATGGTAACTTACCCCACCCTTTTTTTCTGTGCCATGTACATGTATATTATCAGGCAATTAACCTTGTATTATTGATGCTTTCAATTGAACTTTGGAATCAAAAGTTTGTTCATTTGACTTTAAGCTTAGTTTTTGGTTCCCAAAAATCCAGTGCCATTCAGGTGAATATGGATATATTTTCAACAATTTCACATTGTTGGCCTGTTTGCTAAACCATGTTTAAATATGCATTGGTCTGTGTTCTTTGGCAACAATTTTTTAAAAATTTGTATTCATATCAACTTCTTAACATGGATAATTGAGTCAAAATAATACAAATTAGTAACTAAAACTGATAAACAATATTCATTTCACATTCAGGAACAGTTTTGCCATATTTGTCATATGGACTGAAAGAATCAACATGACCAAATGAATTGAATCTGAAGTACTGGTAACTGTAAATAATAAATACAAGTTTATCACCTATCAAAAATATTTAAGAGATTAAGCATTTTCATCACTTTGACTCATTCATTTGGTATTATTAACCGTATCAGATAACCAAACCTAAGTATATATTTGAAACTATTGGTTATAGAATGCAGCTTTACATGCTTTGTTAAGTCGGCATAAAAACAGTAGGTCAACAGAAAAAAATATTACTAATTCTGGAGAAAATGTGTTGCAAGGATATGTATATTTGGGTTGTTGTAAGTATGTGTATTAAACAGTGGCTAGACCAGCAGATATTGTATTTTTGGATATCTGTGTATATTTCATTATGTGGGAACTTGTTAAGCAAGCAATTTAAAAGTAACTGAAAAATAAAAAAAATGAAAAAAACCATTTCTTCCATGTTTTGTTGTAATAATGGCATGAAACCCACTAATACTTGCATGTAATTTCTTTTTCCTTTAGTTGTTTCAAAGTAGAATGTTTCCCTTTTGTTAAAATTACTGTTATTCAACTTTGTATATTTTGTTGTGATGCACCTAAATAGTCATAGGATTCTTTGCTCAGAAAATGTATCAATCATCTCTCACAATATATATGTGTGTGTGTGTGTGTGTGTGGTTTTTAGTGGGCAAATCTTTAAATATTAAACAACATTCAGCCAACCATCCCTAATTTTTTTTGGTAACCCAAGCGTATTTTCCCTCTAGGATTGAAAAAAGATGTAAATTAATTTTAAGCTGGTTTTGTTTAGTATTTGAAACACTTAGCACATATTATATACTATTATTATCTAATGTTACAAGAAAACCTACCAATCTACCCTAAGTTTCAAAACAGTGTAAAAGGAAAAAAAATTTTTTTTGGCTTTATGTACAACTAATCAGATCATTGTACCGGTACATTGTGCTGTAGCTCAGCTAACAGGTATGTTCCACATGATGTAGAGGATGTCAGTTTCAGCTGTTATATAATTATATGCTGGGACTTAATATTTGGGGCATAGTACTTGATCCACAATGAGCCACAATGCAGATAATCCACAATGACCACTATATCCAGTCCATGAAGGAAACAGCATGGACAGAGTAAGTTTCTTAATCCATGATGCATGTACTATACTTTTACTTAAAGTCTACTTCTTCAAAAAGATCAATAAAAATTAGTTATATGGAACTCGGTGCTTGTAATGATATTCTGTTTGTAAGTAAGCAATATGTTACATGCTTTTCTAGATATATAAGTCACGAAGATGACAACCTTGAGGAAAGGCTCCGATGAATCCTCTCTGTTCAGGATTCCCCCTTACTTTTATCTCCATGTATTGGACCAAAACAGGAGTGTCACCAGGCTCGAGATTGGTCCACAGACTTTCATTCGACAGGACAATGAAAGGTGAGTTTTGATTGGATGTTGGTAGATCTAGTTTGATTATTAAGCATATTCTTTTTATGGTGAAAATATTCATTTTCTTTACTTACTTTTATGTTTATATAAGAAGCATTATTGTTGTTTAATATTTAGAGCATGAGGCTTTTATAATTCTATGCAGAAAGCAAATTTGATTCAGTAGCAAATTTAGCTTTATCACAGTCAATTCTTTGCAGTGAATTTCCACTGGTTTTTCAGAAAAGAAAAACTAATAAAATTCTTGCAAGCCTGAAGGTTGACGATTGATGGCTTATCTCTGTATAAAAAAAAAAGTAATGTCAAGGCCAAGTTGTACCTCAACTCCATTTTTGTGTTTTTTGGTTATTACATTTTGGGAAACAAAACTCAACTAACCGGAATTAGTAGCTAGGAGCCAGCTTTATAAAATATGCATCATAAATTTCCTGCACCATCAGATTAGCCTGATGTACCTAAATGTTTGTATTTTTAATGCCATGATTTTGGAATAAATCAGGTTTTCAGACATTTTTGGGACACCTGACAATTTCTGAAATGTCTCACATGGACGACCTTCAAGCAAGTCTTAGGCCTTTTGATGAGCATTAAAACAGCTCTATGTAGCACAACAATATTTGAGGAGTAAACCTGATGCTTTCCTGTTGGTTGAGTTAAATCAATATATTTGTTGTTGGGAAGGTTATGGATATTGTCATATGATATTTGTATTTTCTCTGGAAATATTTCTTTCTTCATCATCACCATGCTTTAGTTAAGGAATACCTGAGTTACCTAGATATTGTCTGTCTGTAACTAAATCTCATATTAAGCAACTGCCTAGAATTCCATCATGCCTGGCATGTAAGTTGCCATTGTGGTGACCATCTGTGAGGGGGCTATGATTTTCCCCCCTATACACTGGCATCCATAGAAGGGGGTAAAAAGTCATACATATATCAAAAGTAGATGATCCCTGCAGAATTGGCTTTGCAGACAGTGGTGGACAAAAGCTGGTCAATGTTTGAATTAAACTTTACCAAATAATTTGGCCACCATTACTAAAAAATCAAAAGCCCTTTAACAGACTCTGCAAACTGCTAAACAGAATTGGACCAAAGGTGACAGCAAGCATCCTACTAAAATTGAAGGCATTTCAGAATTTTACAAATGATGCTGATCCTCCATCAGATATGATTGTAGAAAAACATGTCAACATCTGTATTAAAAGAAAGACCTTACTCGACAGAATTTGACCATCTTCAACAGAAAGTATCCTGGCATACAGGTTATTTTAATATTAAACAAGTATGGTAATTGTGATATTCCATCAACTATGGATAAAGATGTGAAAAACAGAAAACTTTAAATAGTCATTTCATAACACACCATCACCAAACTTCTTGACCAGCTGGTCTTGCGTTTGGCTGTAAGGCAGATATCAGCATGGTGAGCAATGTCAGGGTCTTTTAACATGATGTGTTTTATTGATAATCACTAGTCAGCTGTACATTATCTGTCAGGAAGATAAAATTGATTGCTTAGTTTTCATACAGTTTGAAAAAGTTTGAGCTTCTTCCTAAAAGACTATTTTAAATTTTCAAGTTGTTGCTGAAGACATATTACCATATTGTATATAGTAATTTTCCTTACACCTACCTCTAGGGTGGTATTTGGGCCAGAGAAGATGATCATAGTACCGCCACGACATTATTGTATCATTGAGAATCCGACCATGCGGGACAAGAATGGCACTGTGGTTATTGATAGCTCAGGACAGGTGAAGCTTCTTCATGCTGATCAGGAAATCAGACTTGCTCAGGATCCATTTCCTCTATACCCAGGGGAAGTCCTTAAACAGGTAAACAATTGGTCAAATGTCATCGCTCTCATGCTGCCAGCCATGGATCAGGAAAACAATATGTCCTAAATAGGAGACATTAAAGCAGTCTATAATTATGTTACCCACACCACCCTTTCACCAGGCATTCCCAACATACTCTGGATTATCACTCCAGATCACAAAGTTAAGGAGGTAGAAATGGTTGTGGATCATTTCTTCTTTCCAAGTAGGGAAGTCCTTTTTCATGAAAAGAAAGAATCAAATTTAGATGTCTCTGACCATTACTAACACTGCTCTATTCTACATTAACTATGGAAATTCTTAAGCTCATAAAAGATGCATTATGCCTCCCACCAAATTTATATTTGAACATATAAGCTGGGGTCCAAAAAGTTATTTATCCCTAACATTTTCCACCTCTTGTTTAGGAGACCAAATAATTAAGCTGAGGACCTTTGACTTCTCAGTAAGGAGCAGTACCAAAATGACCAACTTCAATCAAAAGTCAGCATTTCTACTGAGTTTTTAAACTCAGCAGCCGACACCACTTGTATAACTCATATTTATTTGCAGAGCTGTTTCCATTCATCACAGTGGATATCCCCAATCCATGCTCCCAGATTTCAAGATCTTGCAGGCCCCAAGGGTGCAAAACTTCACATAAACAGGCTTATTCTCCACTCAGTATTCTGACCTCTGATAGGATAATGTAAAATTAGATGTGGGAATTGTGGCTTGAATCCAAGTTTAAGTTTTTGAATTATTTGTAATCTTTGGGTCAGAGCTTACTGACCTTGGATCCTTTGTACCCTTTATCCATGGGCCTTCAAACTGTTAGGTAGGGATCAGAATTAATATTAAAATCATGATTAAGTTCATTATATCATAAGAGAGTCTGAGTTTAGATGTCCATAAGAGAGGTCCTTTAAAACAGCAAAGCTTACATGCTTAGTCTCTTGGATTGTCTGGTAGTCTTTTGGTTTTGGTCCCAATCTTCTGATCTACGAAATTGCCAAATAATATTAAAATCACAGATCTGCATAGCATCGTTATTTAAGCTTTAAAAAAATATCTGCCAAGGATAAGTATTGCTAGCTAAAACATCTGCCAAGGATAAGTATTATCAGCTAAAACAACATCTGCTAAGCATAGTTATTTCTGGCTAAAATAACATTCAGTAGACTGTTTATGACTCTTTATGACTATTATTATCTGTAGGTCAAGTTGTTATTCACATAACAAACAATCAGTTCATGACTCATGATATGCACTGATGCACTTGTTGTACATACATAAGTTGTTTTACTAATGTCATTATTTCAGTATTGAGTAATTTGTAATGACTATAACAGTTTCAGTTTGCAGCATAAAACAGCTCTTGAATGCTTTGGAAATATAATAATTTTGGGACCATGTTGAAATGTATGCAAAAGGATTAGAAAGAAAATTTTCTGTTGGAAAAAATAAATATTATATTTGCATATTCAGCAGTGCTTGAGTAGACAAATTTAAATGTGTGAAGCATAGTGAAAATAACATATACAAATTTAAAGTTAATATAGTTCAGTAACTATCTGTCATTGTGGATCATTTATTTAGCTTTGGTACAATGTGCAGTCTCACTCTTAAATTTATGACAAAATATGTTGTTACACTAATCTCCCAAATTGTAAACACTGATCTCCCTTATTGGTTTAAGAAAACTTGGCATGTATGAATACTGGTCAGATTTCCAGGAGAATTTTAGTCTTTAGATAGGTTAGTGAGTTTGATCTTCATGAGAAGTAAATGGACATGAATTAAAACCATGGCTGATTCTGGAGGGAAAGAGGACATATGGTCAGAACTGTAAAAAAAAATATTTATTTCAGGGAAGTTACTAAGCTTGGAAGCTCAAGTCATATTTGGGGATATTTTAAAAAAAAAATAATTAAATATTTTATAGCTGTAATATCATTGAAACATACCTATTATTTCAACTTTACACATTGTTTAGGGGAAACATTAGGGGTTTTCAATGTAGATTTCAAACTAATTTGCATTAAATTCAGTTGTAAATTTTATTAATACAGTTCATTTTGTTACGTATATTTAATATAAGTCATTTATGTTTATTTTTATTGTCTGTTTGTTAGATTCAAATTTGGCATTTTAAGTTTAAAGATTCGTTCATTGAGGGGGGTGACCTGTACTTTACAGAATAAACACCAGGTGTTGACCTTATTTTTGACCTGGCTTCAGAGTTGTAAACAAGCTTTTAAAATGATTGGTTGGTTCCAAGGACATTATGGAGATTTATATAAACATCTTTAAATTTTTAGTTGGGTCATAAGGTGTGTATGTGAGTTTTTGAACGTAAATTATTTCTAAGAGATTCTAGAAGATCATGTGACCCTTTTCTTGTTTACGTAAAAACAGATATATAAACTATGTTTGGAGTGAGCTATTCAGTAGAAGTTGGGCTTTTAGAATACTAAGTTGTGTGTCATCTTGAGTTATTTTAAATTACCTTGTACTGGAAATTATGTCAATTTGTTTGGATCAAGAGGAATTATTTTGTTATTTATCTGGAAAAGATATTGTGCTCATAGAATTTTATTAACAAGAACTGACTTCATCAAGTGACATCATCTTCAATATTGGATACTTCACTGGAATTCGAACTTAGAATTATTTGGACATTTTATTACCAGGACTTTTGCAATTTCTCTTGTGGATAATATTTTGAATTATTTTTGGATTAATTTTGGAATTGATTCTTAAAACCGTAAGTTTATTTTTTCTTTTCTGGAAAATATTTAAGCTTAATTTAAGTTTTCACAAGCTTGTTTTTTTTCACTCTTTCTATGTTACTGTTTATTTAACAGTTTCCCTTCTGATTTGTTGCCAGTGAATAACAACTTGTGTGAGGGGTTCAGAATTCCACCCTTGGACAGTCCCAAAACAATTGAGGGAATTGGGATGAATTTTCTCTTAAAGTATTTGATTTGCCCTATAGAAACTGGGTCATGTAATATATGTTAAAAAAATTGGTCAGGACTATTTTTTATGAATTAGAGCATTCTTTAATGCTGTTATAGATTTGTGCACTCCTGCATTGTGCTTCAGAGTATGATTAAAGATTTTAATAAGAAAAAAGTAGCATTGTGATTGTATAACAATTATTAACTCTTTGTTCTGTTGACACATATATGTGGCCATACAAATAGCCTTGTAACCACACAGATGCATACACAAACTGCTAATAATACTCTCTCTGTCCTGGCTGGCTCATATATGCATTTCCGGCCAAGGGTTGGGAAACCCCAGAGATGCATATACATGTACACGTTTCATATTGAAGCTTTGTATTGGATGAAATTACAAACATCCGTTCCTTTTTAAAATATTTAGCCAAGGAAAATAGTCCTTACCTAAAATGATGAATGTATTCTGTTAGTAGCTTTACAGCATATAAGTGGGAAATCCAATTGAAAACAAGGTCAGTTGTGAAAGTAAAACAAAATGGTAACAGTCATGTATTCCGATGACAATTGACAAAAGTTTTGAAGGATTTGAAAATGATGACATTGCAAATGACATTGATTACAAGATGAAGGATCAGATATTAGTAGAAGTCATGTTTCCACACCTGACATTGCATATTTATCGGAATCTGAGGATGAAACGCACGATGAACACGTGAGACCGGTAAACGTGGACAACTTTTGAGGGCTAACATTTATTTTAGAAGAAAATGCATGGGGGATAGATGTCTTTTTAAGGTTTTTTTTCTACCTCGAGGTAATAGTCGAATTACTGGTAATTGAAACAAAACAGGCATTATCATAAAAAAAATTACCAAATCTGCAATAAAATAGTGGACACATTGTTGTGCAAAACATTGGTGAGAAAAGTAGTCTAATACATATTATAAAAACAACATATCTTGATGTTTATTTTTTTAATTATGAATATGTGAATATATATATATAAACATTGATTTCTATGAATTATTTGTTCTTGTTAGTGGGATTGAGTGGCACAAATAATTGGTAACTGTTTAAGAATTTATTTTTCATTAAATTACATAGTTTGCATGGGACAAGATTGATATATAAAATGTAGACAGCAAGTGCACAACTCAAGAAACTGTCACTCAGGCACTCATTATGCTACTTTAGGGTTCTGCCTACAAACAGCTGCTAGAAGGCAGGCTGCTTATCAGGCTTAGCAGGTAGGGCAGCAAGTACTAGCAGAAGGTAAAGAGTTAAATTCATTTGGGATAAAAGAATGCATACTTGGCTCTTGTGCATTTTGGAAAGTATCATTTTATATGATAGTATTAATGCATTTCAGGTTGTGACTCCACTGAAAGTTGTTGCCCCTAACTCCGCACTTCATTTGCGTGCCATTCTAGACTTTGAAGATGAGACTGGTGGGAAGAGGACGGCTGGAGATGAATGGCTTTTCGAGGGACCAGGTAAATTGTATCTACATCTATGTTGATACATCACAAGTTGTCAGACTTGGTAATTATAAAGTGGTTCACTGACTCCATTGTGGGCTAAAAATGATGACTGGTTAGATTATAAAAGTAGAATTAACTGTTTAACTAATAGTGCTGCTGTAGTGTTTAACTGTTCTACCTGGCTGCTCGTGTCACTACTGCAGCTGATTTGTGGGCTGACTACCAGAGTTTGATGCTGATGCAGCCTAAATTATAACTTTTTGTTATGTTGACACTAATGTAAAAGATGATACTTTTATCTCTGCATTGCTTGGTTAAATAAAGCATCAAATTTTCGATGTGTCCAGTTGTTGTCATTTTAAAGACCTGATGGTAAGACTTGTGTCATGTCACATCAAAACTCCTAGATTCCATTCATGTTTTCAATCTTAAACAGTCAGTTAGCCAACCTACCCATAAACTTGGTCACGTTTTAGACTGGTTTCTTTATAGACCTGATGATAATATTCTGCAATCCACCCTTGTATCCCATGAACTTGCATTAGATCACCTCTGCATTGTATGCCATCTCAATGTATCAGTCCCTAACCCTCCACCTCTATTTGCTACTAAGAGAAACCTCCATATGATAAATAGAACCAAATTCATGCATGACATCCAAGAAAACCTAACAACTTTCTTACATCCAACAGCAGAGGAACTTGATAACTGCCTGCGTTCATTGCTTGAAAAACATGCCCCAGCCACCAAATGCAGAGTATCAATAAAAAAAAGTGTTCTCCATGGTATAGCAGTGTTAGGGACCAGCTTCGCACTGCTAAAAGACATTGCCGAAAAGCAGAGAGGCTTTGGCTTTCCACCAGACTCACTATTCATAAACAAATCTACGAAGCTGCTAAGAAGAATGTCACAAACATAGTCCATTTAGCCAAATTATTCCACTACAGTACTAAGATCATGGAGAGTTCCAGCTGCAAAGAGCTCTTCGAGATAACTAAGAAACTAATGTCAAGGAACAAATGTATACCACTTCCAACAACCTTCTCTCCACTAGACCTTCCAGACCAATTTGCAAATTTCTTCCGTGACAATGTACAAATTATTAGAGATTCACTTAACAGCACAATTTCAACTGACTCGTCACCATACAGTTATGATGCAGAATTTCAGCGACAACCTTTAGGAGCATTTGAACCTGTTTCTATTGATTTAGTACAGACGATCGTGATTAAAAGTGCACCAAAGTCTTGTGAACTTTATCCAATTCTGACATCACTGCTGCTTGAGTGCTTAGACCCAATATTGCCTTCACTAACTGATGTTATTAATATCTCTCTCTCATCGGGGGAATTCCCATCATTTTTCAAAACTGCCATCGTAAAGCCACTGCTGAAGAAACCAACACTTGACCATAACGATTTAAAGAACTACCGCCCAGTTTCTAATCTCCCATTCATATCAAATATCTTAGAAAAGGTTGTTCTAACTCAACTTGTATCTCATTTGAATTCAAACAGTCTTTTTAGCAATGTACAGTCTGCATATCGCCCTTGCCACAGTATGGAAACTACTCTTCTGAAAGTATTTGATGACATTCTCTCTGCTTTGGATAGTGGAAAGATTACAGTCCTCACTCTCCTGGATTTATCTGCAGCATTTGACACAATAGACCATGATACATTACTTCACTGTCTCCAGCATGTATTTGGCATTCAGAATATAGCCTTACAGTGGTTCAAGTCCTACTTAGTGAACAGGACACAAATTAAATCTGCAAATGGAATACACTCCAGCCCAGTTGACGTATGTTGTGGTGTTCCACAGGGATCTGTTCTTGGACCTGTTCTCTTCATTCTGTACACTCAGCCGCTTTCAAGTGTGATAGATCATCACCCAGTGTTACACCAATTGTATGCTGATGATACCCAAATATACAAGTCTTAGGCACCCAACTGAAATTGATGCTACCATCCATGAAGTAGAGAGGTGCATTTCTGATGTGAAATCATGGAGGACATGTAACAAGCTGCAGATGAATGATGATAAAACTGAGGCTATTTTGATCACAACACAAAGACTTTCTCATTCACATCCTTTACCTCAGACAATAAATATCAGCAACACCAACATTAAATTCTCACAGTCAGTACGAAACCTAGGCGTTACTCTAGACAGTACTCTCACATTGCACCAACATGTCATGAACATATGCAAGGCTGCATATCTTGAATTGAGACACATCAGTTCCATTCGTAATTATCTTTCAGTTGATGCCACTAAAACACTTGTGTGTTCATTAGTACTTTCAAGACTGGACTATTGTAACTCAATTCTGTCTGGTTCATCACAATATTTACTCCAGAAACTTCAAAAAGTTTAAAACACAGCTGCATGGATCATCTTTGAGTACCTCGATCAGAGCACACCTCACCACTGCTCTGTACCCTACACTGGCTATCGATACAGAATCAAACACAAAGTTTGTTCTCTGTGCTATGTTTCAATGACAGACTCCAGTCCAACATACCTATCTAGCCTCACCCACGTGTATACACCAGCTAGATACTTACGCTCTTCTTCTGATAATTGTATATTCATTGTTCCCAGGTGAAAACAAAGTCATATGGACAACGTTCATTTGCACACCAGGGCCTGGCGACGTGGAACGAATTGCCTTTGAAATTAGACACAAAGACACAGTGGTCCCTTTTAAGAGTTCTCTTAAGACTCACCTGTTTTGACTGCAGGGACAAACTTATAGTGACCTAATCATGTTTTGTATCTTATATGTTTTCAGCATGTTTTTATGTTTTCCAATTTCATTGTTTTTGTCATTTGTTTTTCTGTAGTGTAGTCATATCATTATTGATAGTGTAAAGTGCTTAGAGCTTCAAAAGATTAGGCACTATACAAAGTTCTCATTATTATTATTATTATTTTTATTATTATTTTTATTATTATGTCTAACCTAGATGACTTCAGATTTAATTATCTGCAAAGCAGACTGAATTTTCAGTTTAAGGTTTATCTTATCAAACCTCTATATTTTTAAGAAAGGAATCATCATATGAAAACCTTTCTAACTGGAATAAATTTGCAAATTTTACTACAGTAGTGGCGGAATATTGGTTCATTGCATGTTTTAGTTTCGACAGAAAGACAAACTATGTCAGGATGTTGGTTTCTTATCACTATAACACGTCTCATGTTTAGGTACATACATACCGAGGAAGGAAGTAGTTATGGAGGAAACAATCAGGGCAACTGTTATTGGCCCAAACCAGGCCATTCGTCTTCGTGCTCGTAAAGAATGTGTGGACCGCAGTGGTACTAACAGGGTTACTGGTGAGGAGTGGCTTGTAAAGAAGACTGGTGCCTACCTGCCAGGAGCCTATGAAGAAGTTATGACTATGGTGAATGCATATGTTCTGACAGAGAAAGTAAGTGATCACAAAGAATGATGTTTTTACACCTGTATGGTATTTTTATAAAACATTGTGATACAAACATAACTCTCTTATCCTAGGAAAAAGTAAGATGACATGTACATTCACATCCAATATAGCCAGCATGTATTTTTCATTTTGTTCATTATTGTAGGAGAGATCTTCAGTACAGCAGTTAAAATGAAAAATTGTCCAATCTTGGATTTCTGGAAGCTCGTTTCTGCCTCTTGAGTACGAGTCCATTCGAATCGCACTTGTTGGTTACCATTTTGTTGTGCATTTCATAGCTGCTATAAACCAGTAAATTTTAAAACCCAACAAACAGGCATTTAAAACAATACAATCTGCTCACAAATTCTTGAATTTCAGCAACAACAGAAATGTCATTTTTTGTAAATCCCCCAAAATATATGAATTCACAGTAAGCTAATAAAAATAATAATAATAATAATAATAATAATGATAATAATAATAATAATAGTAATAATAATAGTAATAATAATAATAACTTTTTAACTAGAGAAAGTAACTCGATTACAGGAACTAAACCTATCTTGAGGGTTTCTGCTATGTATACAATATATGCAGTATATACAGTAGTATGTGACCCAAATTTGGCTTGACACTAAATAATTGAGTTATTGTGAAAATCAAATAAAGTTTTAATCCTGTAACATATGCACAAGTAACATTAAGCACATAAAAATATAAAATATATTGTATTTGAAAAATTCAGCTGTGAAAATAATACTTAATCAGAGAAAAGCAGGAGATACAGTGGAACCCCACTATAACACGATAATTGGAGTCCCATAAATTTGATTGTGTTAATAGCGATCCTGTGTTAATGAAGGGTTTTACAGTATTTTACTTTTTTCAGAAAATACCACATTGGCATATATACGTGTATTCATGTCTAATGTAAATAATTGGGGTATTATCAGACGAATATTGATGTTTATTAAACTGTGAGAAACTTTTGTCAACCACTGCATTGTCTGCTGATTGGTTGTGTATGCAGTTAAAGAAGAAACACATGTCAGCTATTGTTTAAGCAACAATTTTATACAGAATTAATTTAAGACAAGCACAAAGACCACATAATGTTTATTTTGGCATATCACTCCAAGAACTTGGTGAAATTGATAAATTTCAGAAACTACGACACGATCATATTATATTAAATTCATATGCGAACTATTCCCCAAAATGATAATAAACGTTTTGCATACTTAAATTTAACAAATTCACGATACAAGAAAAATACACGTACGAATATTAAACATTTCAGGAACCATGCCATGATCATATTTAATATTTAAATTCATTTGGTATCATTTCCAGATATGAGATCTCTTCTCCAAAATGATAATAAATTCTTTATACACTATTTCACATACTTAAAATATTTTTTCATGTGCGAATGAATATACAAAATCCTGGGCACCATGCCGCGACCACATTATTTCCGAATTTGCATTATCGCGGGGCATATTATAGTTGGGTTTGACTGTATTTGTAATACTTAGCTGACTATCTTAAAATTTCATCCCTTTGAAAGACAGAGATTATAAGACTAAGAAATGTCATGAGCCTCGAAATGGTGTTCCATACCATTGACCAGTATATTGAAAGCTTTCTTAAAGCAATTCCTTTCTTGGTTTTGGTGTAGCATAATTTTTACTTAAAACAGAGCTTAAATTGAAGTACCACCTGCATCTTTTTTCTTGAAAGATTAATAGGTAGACAGGAATGGATATTTTATATTAAAAAAAGTGATATCAGTGACAGCACATTCCACCAATGCTCTAACTTATATTACACTCTAGAGCCTAAGTAATATGAATACTTAAAAAAAAAACCACATTTTAGAGTGAACAGAGTATTAATTGGAGCTAATGAAAACCACTTATCCTTTTGTCTTGACCAGGTGAAAATTGGTTGTCCTCAGGAAAATGTTACTACTTACTCCTGACTGGGCAGAATAGATGCAAATTCACACTCACATAATAAATCTATTTCTATTTAATACTCATAACAAGGGCTGAATTCAATTCAGCATTGAAACCATTACCTGGTTGTCAGTCCAGAGAAGGCATGTAATTCCTGATTTGTTTTGTTTTGGGCTTTAATGCCATTTTTCAGCACACGATAGGCTGTACAAGGCAGCCAGTATTATTGGTGGAGGAAGAACCCGGGAAAAACCCCGGAAAGAACCACAGACCTACGAGAAGCTACTGGCAAGCTTTGTCATATAACTACATTAGCTGAATCTTAGACTCGAACCCACGCAGACAGAGGTGAGACAGCAGTGATCCGTAACGGAAAGCACTTTAGACCACTCGGCCACTTAGGGCCCCAACAGCTGCATATGAAAATTTTGACCCAAACACCAATCATTTCAAACCATTTATTTTAATGATTTGTTTGCATTGCAATCAATCTTGGTATGAGAAAAATTACTCGATGATTTCATGACTAGTATTAACATTGAATATATGCAACCACATTGAATCCTCACTAGAGAGAGAGGACAGCTCCCTCTCACTCATCGCTACATAATTGATGAAGTGAATGCCTTCATCATTCAATACTTGCATAAACCAGTAAGAAAAAAATGGTCTAGCTATGTACCTGCAGAACATTTTGCAAAGGAGGCTCAATTTGCCCTTTTTTTTCAGGTAAATATAGATGTCAAAAGTTTAGAAAAAGTCATCTATGTTCCCATTGATCCTAATGATCAATTAGTTTGTACCAAATCAAAGGCAAATTATATTAAATGTGAACCTGAACTGCTTTGTGGTAAGTTCATACTTGTCAATACCCCGAGAAGTATTAAGTGTAATTATTACTAATATGATTGGCAAAAAAGTGCAGTCAGAGCATAGTCAGAGCAATCTATATATTACGTATCATAAATAAAGAAAACCATATAGAAAACACACATTTATTTTTTATTCTTACCTGGATTTTTAGTTAGTTAAAATTCTTGCCACAAATTAGCTTAATCCATATGGATTAGTACCAGAATATAGACACAAAATGAAAGGTCAAAAGTCTGCCAATTCTGAATGCTATATTAAATCACCATCAAATTAGACTTTCATAATTTGTGAAGCACTGTTGATTTGTTCTTTTCCTGATGCAATATGTTCTTCAGTTTATCAAAATCCTTCTCCTAAAACATTTTTTAGTCAGATGATCTGTGAGTCACAATGATAAAGCCAGTTTTTCGGTGCCATGTTTTTTTGTAATATAGACTGGTCTGCTACTTAAGTGTCTATTACACTATAATGAATCTGTGGCACATGGTTTCAAATTCTAGAAACCCATCTTTATTTTTGTTTCTTGGAATGTCATGTACAGTTACTCAAATAGAAAATAAGGAAATTATGTGACATTTATAGTCAAATGGTCGCACACTCTGAAAATACAAAATCAATAGACAAAAGTCTACGATGGATTGTTGTCACACAATATGAGCCTTGAACTGTACTTGTTATTCTGTTTCTCACTAGCTCCTGACTTCACCTGATAGAATCTTTGATCTGAACTTGTTTTTTTTTTTTGTCTTTTTAAAAATTATTTATTTTTACATGGACTAAATGGGTACCCTGTGGCTAATATTATTAGCCAGGTAATTATGAACAGGTGGGTACCCATTGACAGTTGATACCTTTACAGGTATCTGATGCAAACTTGACAGTAAAATAGGGCCAATTATGACAATTTTGTAATATGTCAAGACAGCAGGTTTAAAAGTCTTATCATATGTGGCCTCATATATAGATATACAAGACACATGTTTAGTAGTTTAAATTGAAATATACCAGTTTCAGACCAAGTCCTGATTTCTTTAATGATATTATCATTTACAGTGACACTTTTAACTAAGCATTGAGTTAATGTGAAAAAATGTGTCCCAAGTTTTCAATAGATATAGTCAAAAAGCAATTACCTTCTTGCCATGTCACCAGCAGGTGCACACAATAAACCTGCAACATAACTGACAAGGCATTAATATCCCATAACTAGACGACTTGAGACAATAAAGCAAGTCTTCATTTTATTTGATCTGCGAATCTGTTCTTTGCTTTTTTCTTGTGTTTTTTTGTGTGTGCTAGACATTTCAATTTAAAATAGGAAAAGGTTTTTTTGGTGAATATGATCAAAACAGAATTAAATTACCAAGATACTTTGATATAATTTCAGACAGGCTGTTGTTTACTAGCATGAACTATACAGTTTAAAGAAGAAATAATGTAAAAATGGTCTTAAAACGAGTAAATCACATGTTAATTTTAACTGAATATTAATTAAAGGTGGAGTGCACTGTGTAATTACATATTCATGGTACAGGGGACCAAATGTTTTTGGTCTACTTCTAGGCTGAAGATAAAATACAGAAACCCATGCATATTATACAAAAACACAAAAAGACAATTTTAAAACATATGTCCAAAAGATAAAATATCCTAGTAAGTTATCTCTGTCAGGTTACAGTAAAGAAAGTATGTTGTGAGAATGTTTTAAAACAAAGAAAAGAAGAATTCCTGAGGAAATATTTTTGAGATGAGCAGATGTCATGATACATGTGTGCGGGGATTGTAGTGGGGTGGGGTGAGGCAAATATTAAAATAATTCTAATTTCGGCTGCAAGTGAAATTAATCTTTTATGGGTCGCCTTTCATCAGTGAGTAGAATTTAGACCAAGAGATAATAAACAACGAACATTTTGATAAAATGAATGGAAAAACAGTTTGAAAAACATTTGTATATTGACAACTTATAAAACTGTTACCTTTGTGTAATGCAATGTGTTAAGTAATATACAAGTATATGAAAAATATGTGAATTCTAGTATAGGAAATATGCTGGAAAATTCATACATCAGTCAAATTCCATCAGAAAACACATATAAAAAAGTATGTATATAAAAGAAAATGGTAGTCCCTGTTTAATCTATATCTCTTTCTTGACAAATATGTCTTGCTAAACCATTTCACTATGATTTTCATTATTGCCAATAGCAAGTGCTGTATAGTTGTTGTTTACATTTGGTCTGCATCAGACAACAAATTTAATCATCTTACTGAGGCTACTAAGATGTTGAGGCTATTCATAAGGAAGTGAAAACCTGTCAACAAGTGAAATTTGTTTACAAACATCTTTGTGAGATGCCCCATTTTGAGCTTACTTTGCGGCCACATATTTGGTTTAGAAAGATTGTTAATTTAATTTGTATTTAATGCCACCATTCGTAGAGATCATAAGCATAAAAAAGTTACTTTTTCTGCAGAAAAGAATTTTTTTACTTCACAATAAATCTGTTCCAATCACCAATTACTTTGAAAAATGCAAGAATTGACCAAATTCCCTTGCTTTTATTCAAGTTTGGTGCTGACCTTCTTTGATGAAGGATTCATTGTATTTATTGAAGGCTGTGGGTGACTTGCTTCACTGAAGCATGCACGAATTATTGATGTCACTGCAAAAAATCAATTTTGGAGGACCAAACAAATGCCAATTTGTTAATGCTTTGGCAACATTAAAGCATGCTGGCAACGTCAAACAATTCTAGAACAAAGTATGGATTGGAACTGCTTGCTTGTCAACATAAATAATTAGATAACAAAGGATTTGCTAAGTTGGGACCTAGTGTTTCTCTCAAGATATGCCTTTTTTGTTATATCAACTACAACATATCCACAACAAATTTGGTGGCAGCAATAGACCATGGACCAGTGATTTTGCATTTTTAATGACATAGGCAGCTTGTTGACTAAGTGATGTCAAAATAAGTGGTTTATACAGTAATAATAAAAATAATAATACAAATTAATGTAATGAATTAAGGAATATTTTTTCTAATAAAAATTATTTAGAATGACCATTAACCTTTTGTATGACTGTGTTTTGTATTAACTAGAGTTGAGTACCAGAAATATTTGTACCTATGGTATGCCATAGTTTGTATACCACAATTATGTTAGGGATCAGCAATCTAATTTTCTGGGGCCTGGGTCTGGGAACTTTAAAAAAATGTGGCTCTTAAATAGCTTCAATAATATCTTGCTCTGATTCATATCAAAATAACACCATATTAATGGACATTTTTTAAAATTACCTTGAGATAAAGGAAAATAAAACATCTTGACTAGAAATAAATTCACAACCACACACCCACCCAATGAATTACACTCCCATCCTCCAGAATTAAATTGTCAGTACCTTATAGCAGATGAATTTGCTATTTGAATGTTAATTGTTGTATAATTTGTCATCTAAAATCTGGGGGATAATTATGTTTACAATATAGCTATCACCCTGTAAAAGTCATTGTGCTGACATTTGATAGCATGTTGATAAAAATTCAAAGTATTGACACTCATAGAAGTATAAAATTTACTGGCTACACTATTGATGTAATAGGCGGGAATACTTGGAATGGGATATCAACACATGGGCAGGATATTTTTCAGAGAGGGCTAGTAAACATACAAAACAGAGAATATTTAATAGACTCAGACTTAGTGAAATTATGTAGTATTCTGGCAGAATACAACGGTTAATTTGTGACGAAATGTGAGGGTCTTTTTATGGATATTTAATTGAAAAGTTAAATCTTAATTATATCCAGAAAGAAGTATTTCCCATATTCCAGATTACCCCAAAAGACTCTTTACCTAACATTCCACTCAACAATGACAACTCTATGTATCAAGCAGCTTCATTATGGTGATGTTTATATAGACCGACTCCTGATTCTAATGTGCCAGTTATTCCAATAATGATAATAATGTTATCAAGATTTAAGCTAGAATCAGACTTAAACTTCATATTCAGCTGAGTTGTGTCTGTCTTGGTGTGTGTACTTCCTTTAGTTCCATTGTACATGTAGACCAAATATTACAGACTGTTTTTTAAATGGATATACCATTAGAAAAATCCACAACAAAAACAGTAATATCCATCACATTATAAGACAGAATGCAGAAACTTGCAGAGTCAGTCAGCTAGTATTTACCTGTGAACAATTGAGGACATTTTGTGAATTTTCTCCTTTGGTCTTTATGAATAGTTCAGATTTAATGAAGTCAAGTGCTAACACAGCCAATGCTAATGGCTTTCCATTGTTTCTAAAAATGGACATATATATTCAAGGGTTTCATATGTATATTTTTCATGCTGATTAATATTATAATTACTGAGTATTTATATTTAAATATCAAAAATTCATATTTAAAATATGTGGTCATATCATTTTTTCGAAAATGATAGATATAAAATTAAGAAGTGAACACAGCAGTAACATTTATTTAACATATAGCCTCATTCAAAAGATGGAAGTTGGATCTCCAGATCACATGAGCAGTTTGTTTTGTTTTAGGGTTTAACGCCATTTTTCAGCACACGATAGGCTATACATGGTAGCCAGTATTATTGGTGGAGGAAGAACCCAGGAAAACCCCCAGAAAGAACCACTGACCCACGAGAAGCTACTGGCAAGCTTTCTTACATAACTGCATTAGCCGAATCTTAGACTTGAACCCATGCAGACAGAGGTGAGACAGTAGTGATCTATAACAGAAAGCGCATTAGACCACTTGGCCACTCAGGGCCCCCACGTGAGCAGTAATGCATGCATACAAATACCTACTGATATTTTGCAAGTGAACTAGATCCTTACAAATATTTGATTGCAAGATCAAACATCAAAGTTCATTCTTGTTGTACTATCAATGTTCCGGGACATAAACATGAAGTATTGTGGCAAAAAAGACATCTTCCCTTTAAATCAGTTATTTTTTTACATTGGCGAACATGCTTAATTTATGCACCCTGCACAACTTTCAATAATTTGCTTTGAAAATTCAATTTTGATATGGCATGGAATTTAATTTTACAATGATGGGTAACTTAACTGCATCTATTACCAAGCTGCACTTTCTCCATTAAAAGATATAGATTACTTCCTGTTTGTTAGGGTCAGAGGTCATTTGGGGCAAATACATCATACATTGGAACCTACCTTGAAAGACCACCCTTTATGCTAAAAATCTATGGTCTCTAGCAGGTAATAACACACACAAAAAATTAATTACTAAATATTAGTCTTTCAGATAGATGGATTTAAGTGGTCTTTAAAGACAGGTTTTATCCAGTGGATGTTGATTCAAAAACATCTGAAGAATTAACCATGCACAATACAAGTTTCTGTGGTTTATTTTTTAGCGTGATCGTCACAATACTTTCTGACTGGTGATTGTCTTACTATAAATAATATCTGAACTCTTGACTGCTTCTGCACTTAAAGAACAGCATAGTTGGTTGTTCTGAAGGGTTTAATATACCTAAACTGTTGCAGCATTCAATGGTTACAGTGAAGTTTCGCAATAACACTCTGGTACCAGTATGCAGAACTGGTTCTTAAAAACTCATTTCACTCAATACATTTTATTCAAAACTAAGTTCTAGTCAAACATTATTTCATTTATAGAATTTGTTTAACATCCTTAAGAATAAGCTGGTTATTGAGTAGAAATGTGAGATTTTTTTTCTCCTGTATAATTTAAATTTCCATGATACTGATACAAGTTTTTAAGTAAAACTAAAACTTGTTGTGGTCTTTATTCTATGACAATAGCAGTACATGTATATTCATGCTGTGAGGTAGAATTCTTAGCATTACATACCCTGTATATTTTACATAAACAGAAAGCACTTCACCTAAGGTCTTTGAGAACATTTAAGGATGACTTTGGTGTGACCAGGAAGAACGGTGAGGAATGGCTGATCACCATGAATGACACAGAAACCCATATTCCTGGAGTGTATGAAGAGGTAGGTTTTGTTACAAGCTCTAAACTGCTTTCATTGAAATAGAACAAATTAAAATGTTTGTATCAGTTTATTTTTGATGTGTTGTCAAGACACCTGTGGCAGAAGCTCGGTCCAGCAATCACTTTGGTATCTGAGTGTTCATATCCATGCATCTGCCTGTTTCTTTTCTCAGTACATTTGTATATCCATTTACATAGTAAATTAATGTTAGTATCTTTTTATAGTAAATAAAATATTGACATTTTTATTACTTTTTCAGTAAATACAATCCTGGCTTAACAAAATGGGAGCTTATTTTTAAGAACATATTAGTGAATGACCTTGGCATTATGTGTGTAACTCCTACTGATAATTGATTATTGTTTATACATGTAATACAGAATGTGTAATTGTGAATTAAATATAATGTTGTCTTTGTTTTATCTTAATAAATTCTAGTACAGTTTTAGTACTTCATTGTATTTTTTAATAGCAGACCTTTATAAGTTTACATCTGTTATTAATTCTGAAAAAACAAAACAAACATTAATCGTGATTCAATCATATCACAGCTTGATGAACCCAGTTGTTCAATAACTGTAAATTTGGGGACATGAACTGAAGCACAAGCACTAAAGTTACTGGGAATGGCAATTTCTCTTTGGTGACAAAGGTAACCAGTCTGTCTAGGCCATACACATTGGACAGGATCAGATATAATTTCCATAACAGATTACTAGGGTGTCAAATGATTCATCAATATATTGATGCATAGATTCTTTTGCTGTAATGATACACAAATTGATACAAATGGTTGAAAATCAATACAAAATGATACAGTATGCAAGTTATTTTAATCTTTAGCATTCATCAAAAATTGTATTAATAATTTGCCTTGTTATTCTTTAAAGTGAGAATTCATCAGAGACAGATGTTGCAGGCACATACACTAATGTTTGGTAGTTAAAATGAAACGTTTCAGCACTCACTTGCCATCTACAAATAAACACTAAGTGACGTGGTTCATAATATAGCTCCTCCTCTCCCCCCCCCCCCTCAGCCAATTCCATGGTAATTATTTTATTGTGACAGCTGAGTTTACGTTGGTGTGTATGATCAGTCATTTGCCTAATTACCAATAAAAAAGTTGGAGTTCTCTGACACCGTATGTTGTCGGCATAGGTTAGCTGCATACTAACCAAACTAATGAACTTGATTGCTCTTATATTGGGCCATACCTGCATGAAATTGATAGGAAAATGATTTATTTTCTCAGAAATTGTGGGTATATCATTCTATATATCTTTAATCTCTTGAAAGACCAGATGAAACTAATTTGTTGATGAAATTTGAACTGGAACTTGCTGTTTACATTGCTATTCACATGACATAAATGGTCACACAATACCCTGGAACACATTATGTCCTAATATGAACTTGAATTAAGAAAGTTTTCCATATGCATGTTTAAAATAGGGCTAGCTAGAAAACCCATAATGCCTGATTCCCAGTGTGGTTCTTCTTTCAGATGAGGATTTTGTTTGGCAAATACTGTCTAATTATAGTTATGATGACAATGATTCTTAATTTTATGAAGTATATCATATTATTGGAGCTGGGAAAAATGTTTATGAAAATACCAAGGGGTGATTTTGAGTCCGAAAATGATGTTAAATACAAGTCCTATGTACTGGATGGATAAAAATAGATGTTTGCTTTTTGTGTGCTTTTGGATTTTTAACATAGCTTTAACAATTTAGTCATACAATATGATTCTCAAATCTGAGACTTGAACCCACGCAGAAAGTCAGGTGAGATGGCAGTAATCCATAATGGAGAGCGCTTTAGACCAGTACTCAATCACTCTGGGACCCTGTTGTAACATGTATTTGTTTCAGTAGAAATTTTCTTTTATCCAATTCTTTTTGAAAATCTGCCATATTTGTTCAGTTGTTGTTTCAATAAAACTTAAATTGACCCATGACATTTTTACTTTCATAGTGAAAAAAATTGGAATTTTTTTTCTTTCTTCTTTTCAGTATGAGTAGAAAGTAATTCTTATTCAAAACCACAATAAGATACAAATAAAATGAAATATAAGATTGTATTTTTTTTTAACCTGAGAATGCAGTTATGAAGAATATTGACCAAGAAATACTTTGACACCATGAATAAAATCTAAAATTGTTACTACGATTGGAGAGTTTCTGCAGTGCACTTATTGATAAGTAGCACTATTTTGCTAAAACACTTAGCCTTACTTCTAAAGTGTGCTGACATTGGTCAGCATGAGATGATTCATTAAAACATATGCTAGTTTATGTAACCAATCAAATATGTAAAGAAGTATTGGGAGCATTAGCTTATGCTGCATCAGAAACCTACTCACAAATCATAGAGATTAAATATGATTTGGACTACTTTTTAACCTGTCCAAACTTCCCACTGAAATATTGGTCATTGTCTGAGAACTTACACCCATCTGAAACACTGCCTCTTGCATGAATGGTGACATGCACATGGAGTTTTTACTAAACACTTCATGCAGTATGTAATTGGGTCGTAATCATATTTGTGCAGATTGTATTTAGTTGCATTCCAATAAACAAATTGACAGTCAGGATTCTGATATTAAGTTTTAAAGTCAGAAGTCATGAATTGTTTAATTTTAACTGTACTGGTTTGTGAACATGATAGCACAAAACAAGGGTGAAGTAATTTTCTTCAAACATAGTTTGTAGTTATAGTTGATCAATGGCTTGAATGGTGCCCTTTAAATGACTTAGGGGATTGTGTTCCCAGGAATCTGAAGTGTGTGGGTACAGCAGTATATCATTATCTCTAAAAGTATTGGTTATAGATTTAACATAGAATGTTTTTATCTTGATATTTTGTGATGTTGATCGATTTTTCATAGATTTTCTGTTCTAATATATCAGGTTCAAGGTCAAAGATCCTGCAAAGAATTTTGTCCTGAACTAGCTTACAGGTATCTTGTGAACATATTTACTCAAAAATGTAAGAAAATATTTTTATTATTAAAGTTGGCATGTTAAAGTGTCTTAGGAATATCAGAGATGGATTTATTACTCAGCAGTTTAAAAGAATTAAAGGACAACGTAAATAGTCTGGTCTTCCATTCTTATTTTCAGTCACTTGATCACCAGTCCACTGAAGGGATCCTTGTTAATTTCCGTTGTTAGAAATAGTGAATTCACTATCCTCACAAACTTTTTTCATAAAAAGTAAAGTTCAGCTTCATGAAAGCAGTCAGCTGTGGCAACAGATTATTTTTGTTGTTTAAAAGAGGTAATTATTATGGATGAATATATCACATATCAACTTGATGGTCTTTTCAGTTTTAGATAGTCTCAAAGCAGTAGGTGGTGCCATTTTATGAGTGTTGACACTGGATTTATTAATGCTATGCAAATTACAGACTGACATACACATGTCTTCTCATATGCCATTCTCATTCATGACAAGATTTTAAAAAAATACTTCTAGACAGACTACTTTTTAGGTGTCACTGAGTTTTATTCAGCTCTGCAAGTTATTTCAGGCTGTTCCAATGTGCAGGGTTCATCTTGGTCACCTTATCTTTTGTTCTGCATTGCATGAATGTTTAAATATATTTTATTGCTAATTTCATGAATTCACATCAATTTGGAAGGCATTTTTTTTCAAAACAGATGAAATAGTGCAATATCTTTGTGCAAGAAAATCTTATCCAGAACAACTGCTAGAATTTGAGTGGATATGACCAACAACCAAATTCTTCATATTGTAGTTATACAGATGCAAAACACCTAACACAGACACAGACATTTGTTTATGTGAGTAAAATAGGAAATTATTAAAAACATAGACTCCCCTTATACAAATTAACAGTGTGACTCTAGCTCATGCAGTTTAGAATCTGCCCCCATGCTCATTCTGTGCTAATTTTTATTTTATATCATGTTCACTCACTGATGGCATATATCAGCATAAAAGGAGATATTCCAAACTTGTTCCCATGTATGATTTAAGTACTTTATAGATCATTTAATAGCCACTTTTGTGTTGTTGTTTTAGATCAAGTTCTATTGAGTTTTGATGCCATTACTTCTGGTGTGTCATGCATTGAATAAACTATTGTTAATTCTGATTGGTGGTTATTGTTTTACTCAGGACTTGAAGAAAGAATAAACACCAATCAGGATTTAGTATGACACATGTTACTGTATGATACACTGAAAGTAGCATTAATATTCAGGACATGAAGCAGCAGCAGTTTAAAACAAAAAAAAAGTCTTTATTTTATGATCAGTAGAGTGCATAAATCATACATTGGGAACAAATCTGAAATGTCATCTTTATGTTATGAGTGACTGAGCATACTGACAGGATAGAATAATCAGCATGGAATATTTGCTGGGGGAGAGGTAAAGCGAGCAAATTTAAAATCATACAAGTTAGTCACCTTTTGTTTGCTAATTTGTAGAAGGTGATTATTGGTTTTTCTTTGCTACTGACATAAATAAATGCATCTGTTAGACTGTCTTAGATGAATTCTAATTTAAAGAAGTAGAAAAAAAGTCAAATGATTAATAATTATTCATGACTGCAAAAGATTAAAGTAACTAATATAGGGTAAGTATCATTTTGTATTGATTCTTCACCTCTTGCATTGATATGGACAAAATATTGGTCCATTGATATATCAATTAATTGTTTCACCCCATGTAACTTCTGAAGGGAATATTGAAGGGGAAACTGGGACCTGGATTGATATGAGGGACTATTATTGGGGGGAGATGACCATTGTGAGAGTTTGTACTTTGCCATGATATTTTCATAATTTACTGTATACATTCTAAATTTTATCATTGATGGTAAGTGTTATAGTTTATGCTAAATCATCTTTTTGAAGACTTTTTGATTACAGTGTAACAAGTAGCACTTTTGCATTGTGAATATTTTATGATCAGGAAGATTCTTGTACCTCAATAGAGACCTGCTATTCCCTCATTAATTTTGTTTTTAATGTCCTTTGTCAAAAATACCTAATTTGTTGCCCTCAGAAACTTGAAAGAAAAAATGTTAGGTTCATCTTCTTTAAAGCAGCCAGCTTTAAAAACAGATATTATTCATTATCTGATGGAGGTGAACAGTTGAATGCAAGCATTGAAGATCAGAAAATGGGTGCCAGGATTGATATAAGAGATTCCTGTTGAGGATAGGTGACTATTGTGAGAGGTTGCACATGATCTTTCCATAATGTATTATAGTTTATTCTGAAATTAAATATAGGTAGTTGGAGTTGTCAGCATCACAACCTTGACTAATCGTCAGTACTGTGTCATCCTGGATCCAGTTGATGACAAGGGGCGGCCTCAGCTTGGGAAGAAAAAGTTAGTTAAGGTAATTTAACCTTATCGCATTCACATTTCTTTAGAATATACAATATACAGTTTTGATAATACATTCAAACCTGTGTTAATAGAACCAATTCCATTTTCAATAAATTGCTCATATTCTCTTTTTGACCTACATGTGAATCTCCTTGTATTTTATGGCTTTCATGTTCATCCAGTAACAAATGGAAGTCCCAGCTATTAACAGCAGGCCACAGCACAGCAGCAGGATTTTGACGACTATTGTGGTGGGGTTGGCAATGATTGTTGATAGCAGGTTGACTCTGCAGTGCTGACATTGTAGCCACAACAGAGCTCTGTTAGCAACAACATCCACATTGATGGTGTGGTGGTACCTTTTGTTGAGACCAAACTGTTGCTCAGCATCCGGACATGAGGTATTCTCATCCTTAATCATCTTTTCAAGATGAAATTCCCGGGAATCTTAAGTGTGTGGGTACAGCAGTATATCATAACTCCTCAATGAACAGTGTATATTTTGAAGTTTAATTGCTCTGGTCTCACATTATGTAACAAAAGTAACCTTCATAAAGTAACCATCACAAAGAATCTAGTTAGATATTAAAGTCTGGTCTTTCAAGTCGGGTTTTGCATTATTATCAATGTTGTTTTGTTAATGAAGACTCTACAAAAGGAGTATTTTTTTTTTCTTGAGAGATGTGTTTGCAGTGATTTGTAAGAAAATCATTGAGAATTACATTAAATAGGTTATTTTTGAAATTTAAGTATGTTGTTAACTTTACTGAAGAGAGCATGATCAGAAGCTACTGTTCCACTTGTGCAAGATAATGGTAAAAGTCATTATGGTGGGGTCCAAAATATCACGTAGAAGATAACTGCTAGCTACTAATGTTTGATCCACAATTTTAAGACTTTTGTACAGATTTGCATTAAGTTTCTCAGAGTCTCAAATATCGTAGTACATTTCACATTTCATTATTTATAAACAAAATTATAACTTATTTGCCAGAGAAGTTTAGGAATGTGCCTGTTCATTATTATTTATTTTAAATCATGTCATACATTATGCAGTGTATGGCTGACTCTAAAAATAATGAAAAGAAAACCACAATATTTTTCATGCATGTGATTTTTAAAGTATTTGAACATAAATTTTCAACTTTTTACAGGGTGAGAAGTCATTTTTCTTGATGCCTGGTGAGAACTTGGAGAGGGGAATTCAGAATGTGTATATCTTGGGTGAGGACGAGGGATTGATTCTTCGAGCCAATGAGAAATTTACTGATACAGATTATGTAGGTGCACATTTATAATGTAAATCATATTTTTTTAACATTATCAATGAAATCTAGCATATTTACACATTTTTGCTCAAGGTTCATTTGATATAATGGAGCTCTCAGTTACATATTTGGGTAATGAAGACAGATGCACCATTTACTTTCTTGCAAAATTTAGCCTAGAACATCACTTTGTATGATGACATGATAAAGAAACAGTGGACTGGTTATGAAATAAAATTATGCTCTTAATTATGTTTATGCATATATACAAGATACTAGTGATGGAAATTGGTCAGAAATTCATTATCGATAATCGGTTCCACTTAACCAACTGATCATCGATTATAATTGGTTACTGAAAGCAAATTTTAATTTTTGTTACACAGTTATATCAAGAGTTCAATATGTTTATAAATGTACAGGAGTAATCTCTTTTAATGACATGTATACTTTAACCTGACAATAATATTACATTGTGTGTTACTTTGTTCTACAACTTTGTTAAATGAACGCAACTTTTTATGGCTGATCAGTCATATGTAACTGAAATACTGTCACAATCCCCTGAAATTCTTTCGTTCAAATGTGATGTGTCTATAATTTAAAGTATAGAAGGACATTATTTTCTTGTTTGTCATTGTTTATAAATACTACAAAAGATGTTGCAATTTAACTGAAACAAATCAACAAAATGTGTTTAAATTTATTAACTCGACAATCAAACAACTTGACCACGTAATAATGACTATATGTTCCTAATTATGAATTGTAAGGTTTTTTATTTGTAGTTGTGAAGGGATTAATAAATTTCAGGTCAACTTTAGTGGTTGGGAGTTTTACTAACCTTTGTGCTTTGCATACACCTAAAATGCAGTCTCCCTTTACACACAATCGATTATGGAGTTTCACAATCGATTATCTTATTGGTACGCTCAACCAGCTAATCATCGATTATAATCGATAATTGGAACAACACTACAAGACACAGGTACAAGGTTCCCTACATCCTGGAAAAATTGTCATGGAAAAGTCATGGAATATGGCCAAAAATTTAAAATCGCCCCTTGTTTGTTGTCTTTAGTGTTAAAGTGGTGGAAAAGATGGCTGTAAGGAGAGGAAGAGGTCATTTTGATATATATAAAACAAATTATGTGGTTATCTTTCCTATAAGTAGATTAATATTATCATTATTTCCTGTAAATAGATCCAACTTTCTGGCCTTATTATTCTAAACATTAAACAATTTAGTCATGGACAAAATGAGACATTTGTGAGGGATAAGTCAAGGGAAGAAATAGATTCGTTAAGGAACATTTAGGCAAAATATTTGCATTAACATGAAGACTCTTCTTTTTAAAAATATAATTGAGACTATCCAGAGCTTTGAAAGGAGACTGATGCTAAAATCTTTTCCAAACTGAATGATGAAAACAAAACAAAATTATTATTATTCTCAGTGAAAAAAAGGTGTCCATTAATTCCTTAATATTCACAGGTTTAATGTGATAAACTTAAATGTTAAACTTTGCCATTCATATTTAGGAATATGTTTTGCAGGTGTTTTCTTCAGTTGGATTTTGAGATAATATCATCTTAATGAAGAGTCAGTGAACATAATTTCATTCCTGTGTCTTGATTTTGTAACTTGACCTAAAATAGTTAATTTTTCAGTAAATGAGTACCGTATTTTCCGGCCTATAAGTCGAGACTTTTTTACTTGAAAGTTCGGTCTTCGTCTTATACTCCGAATCGACTTGTATATGGATTTTGTCATTGAAATTGCATCGACTTATATATGGATTACAGTATCCGGTATTTTATTGATATTGCTCTATAATCGGCATAATCGAAAACAGGTCACATAGAAGTACAAATTCATGTTAAATTACTATGTCAATAAATTGTCATAAAATAATATGACTGCATTTATATTTGTAAGTTTTGTCATTATTTATTTTGCATTCTGCGTGTTTTTTCTTATTTCTCAAACATAAAATAAAAGAAAACAATTACCAGTAAAAACTTCACCGGGCCGCATAGCACACTTACGGTCTATACTCTATAGTTTACTGTACTAATTCAAAGCATATTGTTTGTTCCTTAAAAAAAAAAGATATGAAATAACTGGTCCATTAATATTTGATTTTCCAGTATAATGTTGGACACACGTGAGCAATTACCGGCATAGCTTTTTTTATTGATCCAATTGATCCTACAAAGGGATGTAATCCATATTAACTCGAGTGTTCTATGATTATTTATAAAATAATGTAGATCATGCATTCTACTGAATCCCCCAAATCATATGTTTCTAATTGTATTTGACAAAGTTTCTCAAATAAATTACCGTAGGTTTAAACTACACTAAAATCAGATATATGGATGGACTACCAGTACTCATAGATCATCAGTGATCCATGATTTTTAGTTTCGCAATTCAGTTTAAAGCAAATTGTAATGTCAACACTTCACCTATATTCATTTTTAACCAGCTGACGTTTCGGTGTCTCTCTTTGATTATATCGGTTGTTGATAAATTTGTATTTGGTTTCCAACAACAATCAAAGCCAGTTGCCTCAATTGTTTCGATCTTGATATTGGCTTTAGCTACCAATACTAGTTACCATATTGCCGGTACCCCATTGTTCTTTATCATTAATCCGCATCAATTATGCTACTCGTGTTTAATATAAATGGGATTAAGTACAACAGGAAATGATGCCCACTCCCTTCTCTCGATGTAAATAATAAATTTAGCCATGGGCATTGTTTTCATTGCTTTAGTACGGGCACATTTTAATGAGTTCGGTATATTTTGATCAATCTTTTCAGTCATAATCATTCATATAAATATCCCCTTACAAATCATACAACTTCTCTCACAATGCCTCCCGTAAAATCACGCAAGTCTTACACGGCGGCTTTTAAGCTGGAAGTTGTAAAGTTCGCTGAAGAGAATGGTGGGAATATGGCTGCTCACAGGAAATATGGTGTAAGTGAAAAATGTGTCCGGGATTGGTGTAAAGCTAAGGTTGCATTATGCGCTACAAAAAAAACAAAGAAAGCAAATCGTGGCTGCAAAGCAGGATGGAGTAATATTGAGGATAAATTAGAAGACTATGTTTTGATACAACGTGCCGCGTATTAGAGTACATCAAAAGAATATGACGCAATAGCTGGGCGGCAAGTTCAAAGAACTTTGACTAGCAGCTTGTGTGGGAAAATGTGCTTTAGCTTCCATTATTTAATCTACGGACATGTACTATTTCATCATTCATTACGTACACCCGTTACGTAATTGTTGTTATTTTCTTTTCATTGAATTCAGTCACATAATGATCTGTGACAAAATTATTGAATATTTTACATCCGTGTGTGGATATTTTCGATGGAAATATTTGTATTATAGATTCAATGTATGTTACAAGATTCGCTGGTGAGTACACGGTGTTGATACTCTTTTCATGCAATAGATTATACATGTATATATAAATTAGACATGTGTATGTACCAATGCATGGTTCTCTGAATAAAGTACCGTAATTGTATTTGACAAAATTTCTCAAATAAATTACCGTAGGTTTAAACTTTCAACTGGAAGGAATGATCATAGCTCTTGTTGCAATGGATATTGCCGGTAATATGGAATATTATATGACGATACCATCAATATTCATGCAACCAGAAGTTACTACCGGTAGTATAAAATACATAGCCAAGTTATTGACCTGGCCTCGTCTTATACTCCGAATCGACTTATATATGGACGAAGGATGGAAAATTTACAAAATTCGTCAATTCGACTTATACTCCGCATCGACCTATAGGCCGGAAAATACGGTACTATATTTACCATATATATTGGGACATGATAGGAATTTTAATTTTTGTCCCAGAAATTATAGTTTAACTTTTTTCACCTAGGTCATATGTCCCAAGTCTTGAAAATGAAATAAAATGTATTAAATTTGCGCCACCCCCACTGCATGTTGCAATCAAATAGATAAACAAATTGCTTATATGATAATTAAAAGAAAGAAACAAACCTTGTACTGTTATCATTTATATCTTTTTTTTTTCTTCATTGTGAGCATTAAGGAATAAAATATATCCACATACAGTCCTACCTGTTTATCTTGACATCCTCGGGCCCGAGGAAATATTGTCGACATAGGCGGATGTCGAGATAAGTGTTGACCGGGGGGGGGGGGGGCTGAAAAAAGATAAAATTTAAAATTCGTCAGCAAAGGGTGACCCGTCGTCAGTGAATAGCATTTACACTTTGAGAAAAAAAAATTGGAAATTTTTAGTACATGAAGACAGAATCAGTGTGAAATATGCTTGTATATTGACAAATTACATTTTGGTTACCTTTGTGTAATAAAATCCAAATAAATATATTGCATTGATCACATCCTGATACGAACAACATTATGATATTCAATGTCGGCATTAACACATGGTTGAGAAGTTGTCAGTTACATGCTTCATGTACATGTACTTAAATTGGCCTTGATTTTGGTCAGTCTGTTCCCATCTTATTGAGGCTTCCAATGGGATGGGGCTATTCACAGGGAAATGAAAAACTGTCAACAGTACATGTATTCTCCACAAATACTTTTGTATCTGATGTTATGACGAACATTAAAGCGACTGCACTAACCACTTGTTGCAGCGAAGTTCTCCACACTAAGCTTTTTCAATAATGCTTAATTGAACCGTTTAGATGCTTCCTCCACGTCTTCAAATGTACCAGTCTTGCTTCTTCCTTTGGGGAGCGCAGTTACCTTCAACTTAGTCTTTCTTTATAGACTCTGCAGCTTTCATCCTTCCTGGATGTGTTATTTTTAAATGAAAAAATTTCACAGACCTCTTTGCGAGATGTTCATCCCTTAACTTCATTAACAGCCAGATATTTAGTTTCCAGAGACTGTAAATTTAATTTGCGTTTTACCCTTCAGTTGGTAGCCATCGTAAATGTAAATAAAGTTAAAAACGAAACTTTCACAGCGAAAATCACCGATCACTTTCAAAGGTCTCGGAAACGCGTAATCCGTATTTTCACACAATTTTTATATATGGGATTCAGAAAATCACGTATACAGGAGTCCTCAGCACGCATCAATTTCCTGGATGGCAAATTTAAGGGCTTGCTAGTCCTGCTTCGACCACCTGTTGATTGGGAAATTGTGTTCATCAATTGATCCTTTTCGCTGTGCTGATATATTTACAATCAGAAAATTCAGTGGCTGAAAGACCCACAGATGTACATGCTGTCATTGTAAGAGTACATTTGAAGAACATGACCCACAAGCTAGGTGGCAAGATCAAAGACTTAACTAGCTGCAGAATGGTGAGAAAATGTGCTGCTATGTTTTTTTTTTTTTTTTTTATCCGACCACGACATTAAAGCCTGGCGGCAAGATCAACTAATTGTTGAACAAAGTATTGGTCTTAATTGGCAGCTTGTCGACATAAACGTTTTGAAAACAAAGGATTTGTGCAAGCTGGGACCAAGGGCTTCTGTCGACATATACGTTTTTCTTTTATCTCGACGTCGACATAGGCATGACAATTTGATATTAATAGTAGACCATGGGACTGGGACTTTGCTCTTTTGTCGACATAGGCGGCTTGTCGAGATGAGCGATGTCGATATAAATGGGTAGGACTGTACTATGTATATGTATCATTGGCTTCCATACGGTAGTGTGTATATCTTAGGTCCAATAACGCACGACACATAGTTCACTGACATGAACATTGAGAAAGAGATCATGTTTGGTTGTACTCAATGGTTTGAATATAGTTGCTAACTGAAAACCGGATCCAAAAAAATTTCAAATGAGAGGGAAATAACGAACTGATTGCTTGAAGAGAACTGCCATCAACGCATGATACGGTGTTTGGTGTGAATAACCAAGACTGAATTATATCCAGGTCAGCTATATGACAGTGTCTCACAAATGAAAATCATTATTTGAAAATACATTCACATGAGTGTAAGTGACAATCTTTTCAATAGCAAGGGTTATTGAAAGTATCATTGAAGCAAGTTATTTACCCACAGTCATAATTGCTCATTTGTAATAATTATAATTACAGATCGCAAGCAAATAGAAGCCTGGGTGGTGAATAAACACAACTGGCAGCGAGCATTAAACTCATTGTTAGAACTTGGCGACATGATATCAAAGACAGGTTATTTGAATTACATAAGAAGCTGACTTTGATTACTTTGAAACCAAATTTTTTAATCTTTTTCAAAGGAAATCAATTCAAAGGTTATTTTATTACAAAGCAAGCTCAGGAGCTAACTTTGGATTCTTTTAAGTGTGTCAGTTTTTACATTTTTGTATGTCAAGGTGGCCGAGGTAAGGGAGGTAACTTTGGTTCCTTTTTTACTGGTATTCACAAAAATTTTGAAAATAAATTGAAACAGTGGAACAATTTTTAAAGGGACACAATTTAGTACTTTGTGCACTGACATCAAATACCAAGCCTTGCCTATAAGATTTGGAGAAAATTAAATCATTTGATGAATTCATGAAGGCCAGAAGGGAACATGATTTTACAGACAAAATGATCATTAAGATATATGAAATTTTAGTGTACTTTGATCTCATTCCTGGATGGATTGACGATAAAATAGGGGGTAAGAATTAACATGATTGGTGCAGATTTTTAAAACATCTGATTGCAATTTTTGCTTCAGGTGAATGTTGTGAATCTAATGATAATATTTCACTGCATGGAAAGTTGACAAAAGTAGTAGCCTACTGTGAAGCTCTGTAGCATCAAGGTCATGAATGATACACTGAAATGGGTGGTATTATAGAAAGGTAGACAGATTTAACTCAAAAATGATAACCAAATAATCTGGACGTTTTAGTTACACTACAAAATACAGAAAGAAAACCATAATTTTTAGGACCTGGTTTTTTTTCACCCAAAATCCAATCCAATTTTGTGTCTGGATTATAGACTTTTTGGCCTCAGATTGAAGGCAGACCAGTCTGAACTACACATAGACAGGTGAACCTGTGCAAAAAGTAGGATAAGGCGGGCATTTTTAATAAAGAGTGGTCTCCATATGAAAATGATGAGTCCCTTAAGCAAAATAAGAAAAAGTTAAGAGAACTCCAACTTTTCACCTTCTGCTCATGCGCAAGCGAAATAACCAATGGAATATATTGTTTTTAGTAACACAACTAGGCATTAGGCAAATGTAAAATTGCTTGGAAGTCGACATATTAGGATGTATTCATAAATAGTCCCCAAAATGTGTTTCCTACTCACAATTCATATGAAAACAGCAAAAACCTACAGGGTTTAATATGTTAATGCCTGCTTCACCTTTCATGTGTTCTTTGGCCATTGTCTAAGCTTTCTTATGAACCTTTGAGTTAGGCTTCATATGAGTATCTTAATTGTAGAGGGTCCTCCTTTCCTTGCCATCAGATAAGGAGGCATCAGATTCATGCATTATTGATGGAAGAGGAGTCTTTCACTGGCAACTTAATTTCATTCTCCCTTTTTTGCCAGCCCAGCTTTCTCACAGAGAATTACCGACTTTTTGTAGCCTCTGGACCAATTCAGATTTAAATTGTTACATCTATCCTAGGGATGAACAGGATCGACTTCTTTGTTTGGTCAGATCACAACATTTATATTTAGAAAAATCAAATGGGAAAAGAAATGGTTGGAAACATATCTTTATCAGAAGTACCTCAGTCAGATATTTTGGCAGCAATCATTTCAGTTGGCTTAGTCTGTCTATATTAGAACACATAAATTTTCCACTGAGAAAACTCTTCCATTCACGAGAATTAAATCCCATGAGGTTAAGTCTGCTGTTTTATCTTAAGCCACCATTCTTCACCAGATGATATCATAAAACCTGCCTTTGGCAGTCTAAGTCCACCTTTTCTTCATTCTTTCTCTGTTTGATGAAGAAATGACATTTATGCATTAGACTGTTATGTCAGCCCATCAAGTTCTCAGGATTCATGACTTCGAGTTTGCAGTTGCATCCCACTGGAAACCGATTGAAATTTCTCTTTGAACAGCTGTTATGGGGCCAATCCACCTCCATATGGGCTGGAAAAATCATTAATACATGTATTATAAAATATAAATATTTGCTGCAATTAATTAAGATGTAGTTCAGTGGGATAAATTAATTATGTTATTTTCCTGCAATTGTTAATAAGTTCCCTCCTCCGTCCCTTCTCTGATTGCCTCTAGTGCTGGTTCAAGTTCTTTAAGAATGATATTCTGAATGGTGGACTGGGACTGAGTTTAAATTTGTTCTATACCTCCAGTTACTAACTGGAAATGAAAATTTGACTTGAAATGGGGACAAGTACCAAGAAAAGGGATAGCAATATTATCATAGCAGGTAGGTAATTAAAATAAGTATTACCCTTAAAACCTAACCCCAAAACTACAGTTTCATTTCTCCACCTGTTTATGATATCAACAAAAACTTGTGTACATGTCCTGCCTGTTGTGTTGAGGTGTTTTTTATGCATGGACTTAGTAATTTGTATGTTACCATGGAAACAAAATGTAGAATAACTAGTACACTAAGTTATTATCTTAATTAGTACTGTACAGATAAAGATTTCTTTAACATAGGATTCTTCCAGTAGGAGGTTTTACATGAGTGGTGAACTGGCAGGGGGGATATATTATCTCAATTGTGTCATCTCAAAATTGTTTTTGTCTTTGAATAGTGATCTATTTGAAGTTGGATATGTATTCATTCATCATAGTATTGCAGGATCAGGAATATAACCCAGGAGACCGATGGATGATTCGTGGGCCAAAAGAATATGTCCCACCAGTTGAGGTAGAAGTTGTGATGAAGAGGAAAGCAATCCCCCTGGATGAGAATGAGGGTATATATGTCCGTGACATTAAGACTGGTAAAGTTAGGGATGTCACTGCTGAGACCTATATGCTTAACCAGGATGAAGAATTATGGGAGAAGGAGCTACCACCATCAATTGAGAACCTGTTGGGTCAGATTAAAGACCCTTTGGCTGATCGAGCAGATCATGGAAAGAGTGAAGTGACTGCCAGACCCCGTGATAAGACAAAGGTTATCACTTTCCGTGTGCCTCATAATGCTGCAGTGCAGATTTATGACTACAAAGAGAAAAAAGCAAGGTATGTAAAGCTTGAATTGCTTGTTTTTATTTTAAATCCTGTTTGGAGACCTTTTGGTATTAAAAGAATGAAGTCATTGCCCATCATGAATGAAACATCTCTTCCTAGCACCAGATTTTTAAATTTATATTGATAATACCATCAGGGATTTTCTTTTCTTGTGATCTGTTGGGTTCCATCCTGTTAATAAGGAAACATATTATCCGAAATCATAAGATTCACTGAAATAAATGTTGATATTCAAGCTATGCAATGTGTTCATAGTTGTTTCAATGAAAAAAGTATACCATAACTTATCAAAAGAAAATCTATATTAACTAAAGTTTCCAGAAAAGCATGAGAGAAATGTAGTTGCCTCAGGTGATACAAAATGTGGAAAAAAAAGGTGTGTAATAGCATACAAACTAAAATCACTAATAAAACACAATCAGCTTAAGAAGATGATGTGTTGTGGTGTAGGGAAAGCTCTTAGAAGAACATACTGCAGGCCTGCTTTATATTACTCTATATGTGCTGAAATGTTCACAAATTATAAGTACATTATAGATTTGTTTAAACAAGAATTGAAAGACTGAATCTGTAATATAACTCATGGTACAATACACTTGTTACTGCATGGGTCGCGTAGTGGTAGAGCATCCTCCTTGGATGTGGGAGGTTGTGGATTTGAATCCAGGCTGAGTCATGAAAGAGACGTATAAAAATAGTACTAACAGCTGCTTTGCTTGGCGCTCCGCATTAAGAGGTTTGTGTTAGGACTGGTCCGCCTGATGTCAAGATAATGTGCCTGAGTGGGACATGATGCTACATGTCTGTGGCATGATGTCAAAGTGCTAGACATTACTATAAACTACCACACTGCAGACATCATAGCAATATGACTTTAAAAAAATTAAAACTACATTAAAAATCCAAATCAGACTCGCACAACACACTTGTTGATGCAATTTGTGATACATGTGTTTAGCTCACACTGCCATCAGTTGCTCACTTTGTAACTGGTATTATTGTAATGATTTATTAACTAACTTCAATACCAATTTAATCTTTTTGGGGGCTATTATTGTGTCATTTCAGTGAAACATCTCAAAAATGTGCAATAAATGCTTGTGGTTAAAGGCCAGAAGGACACACATGAGTCATGCCTGGCCTGGTAAAAATTTACTTCATCCATTCTTTGCAATGTGTTTGCCATATTGGCATATGGTGTGAGGTATTTATGCCACTGTCTTGCAGAAGTCAACCAAAGGCTTAAGGCTGCCATCAAAGATCTATACCAGGTGTTATCAGCTTGAGAATGCCCTCCTCTCCTTACTGCTTTGCCTGACTATAGTGTAAAGCATTGGTAGATATTGTTGATGAGAAAGATACTCAATTCTTCCAACTTCTTCCCTCAGTAATGATCAGAGAGATTAATGACTATCTGTTGGGAAGAATGTGTAATCCATGGAATGCTAATGTTTCCTTTTCCAAAAGCCAAGTACAAGTGATGTTTTCATCATGCTTGTTTGACACAAACTCTGACCTGACTTTTTACAATGTGTGCAAGAATGTGTTTCATGCTGAATCAGAGTTTGAAGTGTTGTCTCTATGGTTTCAGTGATAAACTTTGACTCGGTGGAGATTTTCAAACTGACCAGAAGTCATGTACTGAGCATGCCTGGAAGGCAACAGCCAGAATTGCTTGGGTCATTAACAGGGCAAAATGGAATAAGTTTAGAGGCAGGCAGTTCAGGAACTGCCCCTTTAACAGGCTGACCACCTGCAGTCTTTTGAGACTAGTCCACTCCTCACTCCTGCCAGAGGGATGATAGGCATCATAGTTTTAGTTCTGATTCTAATTCCAGGATGCATCAACTACATCAGTTTAGGTTGTAACTTTGTGATGAGGGTTGAGTGGGTGGAGGAAACCAAGATTATCCTCCTCTATACCTCATAACTCATGATGCTGACTTACCACCACACCTCCTGCAGACACTCTACCAGTGGGTGCCCAAGACCTAAAACCCAAATTTTGTTGGATCAACTTTCTTCAAAACCAATTGGTGATCCAGGTCACTTCTTCCTCTCCCCTTCTGATAGACATACCATCAGATTAGGATAAATGATAATGTTGTACAGTTGGTCATTGACAAATTGGCATTGGAAATGGTGACCCTTCCCAAAATTCGGATGATTTAGTCAAGGTTTTTCTTTATTAAAAAAAGTCTGATCAGCCTGAGGCGTCTCAGTCAGTACATTCTTCCACACAAAGTTTAAGATGGAGGCAGCAAAATTGATGTGGCTTGATCTGAAGGGATACATATGCCATCAGTCTGAATTTGATTGAAGCATATTTTTATGTCCCTTTATCTACCTGGTGCAATGAAAGTTTCTGTTTTACTTACAACAAGGTTTACCAGATTCAAGTTTATCTATTTGGCCTAGCCATCAGCCTCTAGGTATTTATCAAACTCATGGCACACTTATCACTTTTCTGACACTAATTTTGACCTCTTTTTATTCACAAAGATCAGTAAAAAAAAAACTTTTGAGTCTGACCTTTTTGAAGAGATCTGTATAATGTTAGGGATTGAAATAGCACAAACTTCGACTGCTAGACTCCAAAGTGATGGCATGGTGGAAAGAGCTGACCTAACCATTTATAACATGCTTTCAGCATTTGCATCCTCACATCAGGATAATTGGGATAATTTCTTACTTTTTGATTAGGTCTGTATAATGTTAGGGATTGAAAAGCACGAACTGCCTGATCCGAAAGTGATGGCGTGATAGAGAGAGCTAGCAGAACCATTTATAACATGATTTTAGCATTTGCATCATCACATCAGAGAAATAATTCTTCCCATTGACATGGTATTGGAAAACCTGAATTAAATAAGAATGATAATGAACAAAGTTACAAAACAGAGTGTACAAATAATCTCAAATATAAAATTGAAGAAGCAGACAAGTTTGCAAGAAAAAGACTGAATTTGTCTAGCAAATGTATTGAAAGAAATTATTACACAGAAATAAAATTTAAAATAAATGCATAGAAGGTGATACTGTTTGGTATTACAATCCAATGAGAAAACTTTGGTTGGTTAAACCCAAACTTACAAAGACAATTCAAAGGTCCATATCAAATCCTGAAAAAAAAAGTTAATGATGTATTTATTGTACAGAATTAAAGGACGACCTAAACAATCAAAAATCCAAACATGCTTTTATGTGAATTGGATGGAGGCATACTATATGGCTTCCATAAGAGTGGATAGAGGCATCTAATATGAGGTAAAGGGTTAATTACAGGAAGATAATATCATGTCTGTTTCTGTCCATGTAAGTTTACATAAATAAAGCAATTTGCAGTTTGTTTCAGTGATCATCTTGCAAAGTATTGGAGAAAAAAAACTTATTTTCATTTTGATTCATCATGCTAAGATCTCCTTCACAGAAATGATGATAAAATATTACTAGCCTCTGAAAATTTAAATTTGAATCAAATAATATCCCAAGACTCTATTATCTTCCTGATTTCTATGGATCATAAAAATAAAATTTAACATTGCACATTATGATTCTCTTTTTATATGGTACTTGTGCATATTGCAACCTTTTTCCAAAAAAAATGTATTGTCTGCAGTTGTTATATGGGCTTTGTTTTATTCAGAGTTGTATTTGGTCCAGAGTTGGTCATGTTGGGACCAGATGAACAGTTCACACAACTCAGTCTGTCTGGAGGAAAGCCTAAGAAACCAAACCAAATCAAATCCCTGTGCTTACTCCTTGGTCCAGACTTCTGCACTGATATTGTTGTTGTAGAAACTGCTGACCATGCCCGGCTGTCTCTCCAGCTTTCTTATAATTGGTAAGTTAATGTTTTCAGTTTAGACTCTGCTATTCGGTAGGGGAAGTATATTTTCGTGATGAAAATCTGAAATTTAATAGCACTGATACATAACATACTTTTAATGTTTTGCTGTATCATTTTTTATTCGAGTCCATAATCCTAGACAAGTGTACTCTGGATGATCAAAAGGTTTATTTATTTAATCATTGAAAGTACCTGTTGCCTTATTTTCATTCAATCATATCCATTTCTGTGCTTCAGTAACCTTTTCCCCCCATTTGTTTGTGTTTATTTATAATAATTGGTTTCTCTTTCAGTCATTTTTGTTAAATGTTGCACACATGCTAATTAAGCAATTCTTCCAGTGTTAATTTCAGTATTAATGCAAGTATTAGTTGCAATATTGTTCCAGTCTTTTGTTTGTTTTGGTATTTTTTTTCTGCCATTTAGCTTGCCACAAGAATAGGCAAATGCAACCATTAAAAGGTTTTTCTGAACACCCACCCCATCATTGGCTTGTACTTAAGATGCTTGCATGGACAAGTATTCTCTCTGCACATATGTGGTCTGATTAGACATGGGTCCTTACAGAGAACAGCCACTTGAAGAAAGGAAGTCATCTTTTCTTCTCATGTACACTTGACCAATTCTAGGGAGGAATAAAAGTCACTGTGTACTGAAGTAGCCAGCATGCCAATTGTGGGATTAGGGTCAGTGGCATATCCAGGTGTCATCAACACACTGATCCTTGGTGATAGAAAGGAAACTATAGTCATGTCTTGCTCTGTCAGTGGAGACAGGACTAGAAAGTTTATATTTTCTAGTTGACTTCAAGAATTCAAGAAGCCCTAATTGCATCAGTACATTCTCTTCATCTAATGTCACCAAATTCTCTGTCCTTGAATAGACAGGTGACAGAAGATGATGAAGTGTGGACATTTGATAATACTGTTTACCACTTTCTCCATAACCTATGTTCAAAACATATCAGGTCTGCATATTTTAAAATATAATCTTAAGTTTTTTCCCACTCAGTTAAGGTAAGGAGTATAGGACAGATTTAGGTATAAGACCAGGAGGCATCCAGGCAACAGATGAGGTTGTTTAGTCCTATCTTTCACTATTCTACCCTTTGTTTAAGCAGCTAGCTAAAAGGTGTTTCCACCTGCTTGGGCTCTCAAGCCTGTTCACATGGATTTGAGAGTATTCCCAGCTTGAGATCTCAACAGGTGATCCAGACCTGCCTCCCAGCCAAGCCATTCTAATCTGTGGGACTTGAGGTTCGTGCTTTAACTACCCCACAGCAAGGATCTATTGAGGACAGCACTGTTATTCAATAGGTAATTATTTGACACATATCTTTGGATCAATACAATCACTGGCTATGGCTCTAGGTCTGTCACTAAACTGACTCCCAATTCTTGATAGATCTGTGGGCCCTTTTCCTAAATTTAAGGGGAGATTACAGCAAAACTACCAGACCTCTTTCTAAAAATTCTTACCATTCAGTTGCTAAATAGTATGGGCCAGGACAGGAACTGTATAGACTCCCACCTTTCCTAACAAAGTTAGCAGATAGCTCCATAGAGTTTCTCCCTTTTCATTCCAAGTTCCCTTCTTCCTAACATCTCAGTATGTGCCAGCCTTGGCTGTTTCGCAGAAGCCAGGTTGGAGCTAATTGCAATGCATGGGTTCTCCCCATAATTAAAGAGGGATACCAGCTTGATGCAAGGATCATTCATTTCTATCAAGGATCTCCATTTGCTCTAACTAGACCAATCTGTAATCCCTAAAGAATAGAAGGTGGCAGTAGAGAGGGTGGTATTTTAACAATCAGAAATTAGGATTCTATTCCCAGTTTTTCCTGGTTTGAAAAAAAGAGGAACATTTTGATGTATCATTGATCTATCGCCATTAAATCAGTTTTTAAGGATAATCTTTTCAGGATGGTGATGTCATTCCCAATCAGGAACACTGGGCAGTCTCCACTGGCATGAAGATGATTACTTAATCCTTGCCAGCTTCCCATCTCACAGGAAATTCCTTTGGTTTTGTCTGTGCAAGGAGGTTTTTCAGTTTTGGGCTCTTGTTTTTGGCATAGTTGCCTTTGCCATGGTGATGCGAGTGATACAAATCTCTTATGACCATTTGTGTGTCAGGTGTCCATTAGCATTTCAGTGACTGGTTGATATAAAATGTTCTTATTTGTGTTTTGGTAAGTATTCTAACACATGATTTGGGGGCAGTTGCTTGTCTGGGGTTAATCACCAATTTTGAACTGTCAGATCTGATCCCTTATGATAATCTGACTTATGTAGGTATGAATTTCCTCACAAATCAAGGGACAGTTTATTTGCATCTCCATGATCACATAGATACTGCCCCTCAAAACTTAGGTGTTCAAGAATGTATTGTACACCACCTCTTTTCTTTTCAGCAATAAAGATTGCCATGTTTCCACCATTAAGGAGTATTTAGTAACTTTCTCCAATACCCTAATGATCTCTGAGTCTCTCCATATGGTTGAACACTTGTCTTTCACAACTACTTAAAGCTTCAGAGATGAGTCTCTTATTAATGCAGACTGAGAGGGAACCTTTCATGTGTTCATTGGTCACAGTTATGAAAACTATCTTTGATATAAACACCCATATTTGTCTTTTTGCGTGTCAAGGCTGTCAAAGAGGTCACAGTTAAAAAAAAACACAGCAGCTTCCCTATTTTTGGTAAATACATTTTTTAATTCTTTCTATTTAGTTATTAAATAATCATCACTGTCATTTAGGAAGTCATCATGTTTTGCTTTCCAGATCAAGGTGGTAAACATAGAAAACTCTCATAAACTGTAAATTACAAAGATATGAATCATTATTAGTAAAAGGAATGATATAATACTGTTTTATTACATATTTCATAATGAGATATTGAAATATATCAGCGGGAGAAAAATATTGTCAACACAGTAGTGGTATCACTTTTTGTTCTTTCATTTATATATATATATATATACTGGTCTAAAGTATGATATGCAGAGCTTCATTTCCCTTATTAGACCTATTTTAATTTTTTGTCTTCATTTCTTTCTCTTTTTCTCCAACATTCATCCTCTCTTCCAGTCAGGATGAAAGGATCATAAAAAAAAAATGTCAAGACTTTTGACCCTCTACACGCATTCACATAAACAATGAAAAGGTACAAAGTAACCACCAACATTAGAAAGTCAACTTTGGGTGTTAATTTTCTTTTAATTAATTTTACAAATTATTCTTGTACTAAGTGATTTAATTTACATGACCTGTTGCTTGCTATTCGTATTATGGCACCTATAAATCATCATATTCCGGATACACTCAACAACAGATGGTATACATTTTTATGAAAAAGTCTTGATGATATTTAGTAATGAAATTGTTTAAGTAGTGATTTTAACCATCATCACAATAATACTATCTGGCTGAAAATGATGGAGAGATCAGGCATTGATTAGTTTTGATTGCAGACAGAAATTAAATGATAGTCAAAATTTGGTGCAGCATCTTTTACTAAAAAAGACTGCAAGCCTGCCAACACACACAATTCACACATGGATGCAAAAAAATAAAATAACAGCCAAAATCCTTACAAGTAAACATGCAATCATTAAAATCTGTTGTATAATGATATTATACCCTGAAGCATGTTGGATCATTTTTTTTTTCATGTTGCTATGGAAACCCCACTCCAGCAATGTTCTCTGTAACGATCTATGCAAGAAATGTGTGAACAAAAATAAAAATCTCATTTTTGCATAAAAACATTTATTAATCTAACAAAATGTGCAACTTGAAGCATTATAATCTACAACAATTTAAATTTTTATAAATCGCTGTCCAAGAATTATCGTGAAACATTTGAACTTCTTTATGTCGTTGTAATAATGCATCCATCTTTCACATTAACACAGAATGGAGAAATAAATCCTAGGAAATCAAAGGTTTTTGCCTTCAAAAAGTATATACTAAAAAATAAAATCTACTTTTCTTTAATGTATTCGCTTCACTTGTGAAATATTCCTTATATCTATTCAAATACATAGATATCCTTGATTTATCAAGAAAAAAATAACATGCAGTTTTAATGACAAACTTATTGCTTTATGGTTTTACGCATGATCATTTTCTGTAATGGACAGTTGTAAATGAAATGCATGATAAATAATTTCAGGCATTTTGAGGTGGACAAAACAAGCAAGGAAGATGCTGACAAGATTTTCAATGTACCAGACTTTGTTGGTGATTTTTGTAAGGCAATTGCCTCTTGTGTGAGAGGTGCTGTGGCGCAAGTGCAGTTTGATGACTTCCACAAGGTTTGCATATCAAGTGAATGTTATCTTTATTATGATATATATTATGTTTTTATCAAATGTCAAAGTTTTGGGTTAGCCCTGTATGGACTTTGGGATGTAGAATAGGCCAAATATGCCCTCCTGCATGTTTTAAAGAGCAGCAACATGTTTGCCCATGATGATCTTGCAGCTGAGTAGGTCTAAAAGTATGTGATTGATACCAAATTTGGACCTTGATCTTTTTGGAGGTACTTAAATTTACTTAGCACTGTAGTTCCAGGATTGTGATGATATACCTTTAAATCCTGTACACAGAGACACACACATACACTTTTGTGCTAACAAATATATATCTTTTATTATGTATTCCATCTAAGGTCAGATCAACTCCCCTCCTAATGCCAAGTATATGTGGGGGTATGAACAGTTCGTAAATTATGAATTGAAACCAGGTCTAACACTAGGTCTTGAAGTGATCAAGGCAGCAATACTGGTTATATTACTGCCCTTTTTATCCAAAGAAAATTATTCTATATATATGGTTTAGGAAAGAGGATAAATCCCGCCAACCATAATTTATACTGTAGCATTTATGTATTTAGAATAATAATAATAACAATAGTAATGACTTTATTTAAAGTAGTTCATTTGGTCAATTGACCAATCTTCCATGAGCATTAAAAGGAAATGAGGTTTCCTTATAATGAAATTTTTTACAACAAGTGGTACATTATTGATACAGCATACATACTAAACATATATTGTATTTGACAAGCGGGTTAAATGCAAATTTTGTTTGCAAAATGGCAGCAGACATGAAGTTTTTATTGGATGTGAAATATGCAAAGTTAAATTGTGTGTAGACAGAGACTGCTTCATGCAATATCATAGAAAACTACAAAACTCTGCAATAAAATAGTGAATATATTTTTGTGTAAAATAATGGTGAGAAAAGTAATCTAACCCTTAAAGTGCTGCATTGTTTTGCAGTAAAAGGTCCCTCAGTGCTGAATTGTTTCAGGGGAGAAAAGAAGAAAACTGCACAGTCTTTAAATTACATGTATTTCATTAAATATACACTATTGATAGACAAACCCTATATGAAAAATGATGGTGCGTGTCTATACTTTAAGATTAGCATCAAGACGTGTAGGTAATATATTTGCAGGTACAGGTGTAAATACAGGTAAAATGGCAAGTTACAATTGTCTTTCATCAGTAATTTTGTTTGTTTTTGATGGAAAAGTTCAAATATATTTGCGAAATGTTGTATTCTTTAGTAGTCCAACCATGCACATGTTATGTCTGTCACAATGTTATATATAAATTGTGAAAATCACAGGTAAAGGAAGGGTGAAAGTTTTGCAAAAATCCACTCCATGAATGTCAGAGGTAAGTTTAAACCCTCCAGTCAGCAATTAATGTTCATGAAAAACTATCACCTGTTATTTATTATAATATCATCAAACCGAGGTCCATATCTGGTGATTAAACCTCAGCAACGGCTTTATTTTTGTTCAATCATTGGGCTGATTTTGTGTGAAGAGTCACCTTAATTGTTCTCATTGTCTGACAGGTGTAAATTGCTTGGAATAGCTTGAAATCTATCCCATACTAATTTTTTTGCTGAAGTATGCAGTTGATATCACATCATCAATAGCCCATTAGGAATCGAGAACAGACATATGTACCAAACCCATTGTTTTAATCGATGCAAAACGTTTTAGATGCTCAGATAAGACAGGCCGCCATTTCTTCATGCGACTTTTTTCGTTCAAGTCTGCCCCATGAACTCTCTGATCTGCATTACGATTTGTTTGATCTACTATCAGATGCAATAGCTCGTCATCTAAGAAAAAATCTTCAATAGTCTGTAGGTTCATTATTCACCATCTCGGCATTTAATTTTGAATTACCAGTGAATGGGGGTTGACAGGCGCGCCAGCTTTTAACGTCAAGCGAGCATGTACATCCGACTCCAATTCCACGTAAAATACTGGCTCAGAATCATTCATGTGTATTTCCATCAATACCTCGCTTGCTCCAATAATGTCATTTTTCTCAAATTATCCAAATTCACTATTAGCATCGCTATCAGAAGTGGATATTTGTTGCAAGAAATCACCTTCGTATTCAGCGTCGGCCATTTTAGCTTTGCAAAATGTACCATGTGTTTAGAAGCAAGCATTTGTAAAATTACATCGTTAATAATATAGTAAAGTACTGCAGAATGCTTGTTCCGGGCCTTTTTAAACCAATCAAATATAGTTTTACAGGCATTTATGGCAAGATGAAGTTATAGAATGCGATCAGTTTTGCTCACCTCGAGCATGACTATAGTCGCGACACGCACTACAGGACCAAAAACAACAGCGCGACTATAGTCGTGACACGCACTTTAAGGGCTAATATACAATATAAACACAGACAGATATCTTGAGGTATATTTGGGACAAGAATGATATAGAAAATGTTGACAGCATTTGCACTAACTTGAGAAGCTCTCACTCAGGCAGTCATTATGATGCTCTGGGTATCAGCCTACAAACAGCTGTTAGAAGACAGGCTGCTTATCAGGTTTAGTAGGCAGGGCAGCAAGTACCTGCAGAAGGTAAAGATATAAAAGCTTGGCTTAAGTTAGCTGAGCATATATAAGGTGGTATGGAATTATTCTGTTTAGCTCAGGAAAAAGTAGTAGTATTTCTTTCTCTGCTATCTCTCTGTTCTCTGAATTTGGTTTAGGTAAGTATAAATTGATGTTTGAGATTGATCTTCATACTTCTGTATATTTTCAAAAAAATTAAAGTTACATTTAATTAACACCTTAACCCCTAGCGACGACTTTACGGGGCATGAGGTAGTAGCCTACTTCCAAGGTCTGTAGCATCAAGGTCATGCATGATACACTAAAGTGGGTGGTATGATATAAAAGTAGACAGATGTAGCTCTACAATGATAGCAAATAATCTGGACATTTTAGTTCTTTTTCACCCAAAATGTGCCCATGGTCGGAATCCAAATTTGTGTCCAGATTTTAGACTTTATGGCCTCAGATCTATGGCAGACCAGTCTGAAACACACACAGACAGGTGAACCTGTGTTAAAAGTAGGATAAGGTTGACATTTTGAATAAAGAGTCTTCTCCATATGAAAATTATGCATCCATTAAGCGAAAAAATAAAATAAAAAAGTCCGAATTTTCACCTTCTGCTCATGCGCCAGCAAACTAACCAATGAAAAACATTTTCTTTAGCAAAACTAGCCATTTGTCTAATGGAATATTGCTTGGAAATCGATGTATTAGGATGTATTCAGAAATAGTCCCCAAAATGTGTTTCCAACTCACATTTCATCGAAAACAGCAAAAACCTTTAGGCCCGTTAATGTGTTAAGATAATCAGTATGAAATCCATGTAAGGATTTATAGACTGGTAGAATCTTTTGCAGTTTGGTTCTCTTCTGAAATGGAAGCCACTTTTAAAAAGATTTATTGATGATGGATCTAATTCAGCAAAAGAATAACTCAGGCTGCTTTTTTTTAAATTTCAGTATTCTTTCTTTATTTTCCGTACAACTATAACCCCAGATATAACAATGTTCTAGGTGTGGCATAATTGTAGTCTGTCTTTATGGTAATTTTTAAAATATTTTTTATACAATTTATTCCAGAAACCCATTTGATAAATAATAAGAAACTAGTGCAGTTCACTGACTGCATTGACAATAATCGTATCAAAAACTGATATCCTCAGTTGGTGAAGTAATAAAAACCTTGCCAAAGTGTCTCACACTGTATAGTTTACAGCAGTAGTACTTGTACTTTCTCTCTTTATAAAATTGATAGAAATATTTTAATATCAATCAATGTCATGAGGAATATTTTTTTCAGAATTAATAATAATATAAACTAAACTTTTCCCCCAAATGAATGATAAATAAAACAGCATTTATCACTGACATTTTGAACATTTTTACTTCATCTCTATAAACAGTATCAACATTCAGCCATTATTAATGTACAAAGTATATCCACTCCATTTTTTTAAGAAAAGATCAACAAATACCAAAAAATTACCTTTTCTCATGCAATTCTGGCAGGAATATGACAAAAAAAAGCCACATTAAACATATTCATGTGCAAACATTGTTATTCATTTAGTGTTCCAATGCATAATTTAAGATATATAATTTTTGGCAATAGGCATGAATGGATCTTTTTAAGATACATATTTATAATCCACAAATATAGTTTCCACAACAGAGAAGAAAGCCATAGATAATTTAATTGCCAAGTTCCTTTATTAAAAGTTTTTCTAGATGAAAAAAATCAAATACGTATTGAACGAAGAGAGAGTAGCATATTTTGTCTACATAGTTTCTTCTGGATTTGATAATGGGCCATAAATTACTCCTACAGTACATACCCCTTTCAACAGAAAGTATCCTTCTGACCCAGATTTCATGAATGTGTGCTTTTATATTTGACTCATTGGTAGCTGTTTGCCAGGTGACCATTTTTAAGCTCACTTGGGCCATTTTTAAGTTTGTGAATTTATATTTTGAGATATATATTTGAAAGCAAAATATTAAATTGTGGATCCAGTGATCACATATAAATCTAAAAACTTTTATTATGGAGTATGTACGTGTGTTTGTATATGTGTATTTGTATAAATATACAGTGGTCTGGTTATTCTGAACAAAATCTACACAATTCCAGTCAGAATGTGTTTGAAACCTTTCACATTTGATTCCTGAATGTATTGGAAGTAAAAGTTTTTAATAAAAAAAACTAAAAACTTCATTTATAAATGTTGTTAAAATAAAATAAAGCTTAATTTGTTATCAGTCTAATATTTTTTATGTTCTTTTCTCAGAACTCAGCCAGAATTATCCGTTCCTCAGTGTTTGGGTTCGAAGAGAGGGAAAAAGTGCATGACAAATTGTTTTTTCCCCAGAATAATCTCAATATCACCAGCATTGATATCCAGTCTGTAGAACCAGTTGACCAGCGGACCAGGGATGCCCTGCAGAAATCTGTACAGCTGGCTATCGAGATCACTACCAATTCACAGGAAGCTGCTGCCAGGTAACTATGGTGACATTGATCATTCTAAATACAATTTAATCTCTTGTGCTGGGAGTTCATCAACTGTAATTTTGGGTACACTTTTATTAGTTACCTCTTCCAGTGTACAAATAATTAGAGCAAAGAACAACAGATCCAAAGTGACCAGTGTTGATTATACATTAATCTTGCTTAAATTTATAGAACAGTGAGTAATATTCAGGGTAAAATACCCGTGCATAATGTGATTATAATGTCCGTGGCCGCAAGTAGTTTCCGGTGAGACACATGTTGGTTCTGTCGCTTGTCTGGAAAAACACCGGTTCACCCAAATTAGCGTTGTATGCATGCACAACAAAAATAGTCTAATACTTCTCAGGCATAACAAAAGATTTTTTTTTTTAATTCTGTGACAATCTGAAAAGTACCCATACATTAAAAGGATTATTAATAATTTTATAAATTGTACTTTTCAATCCAGGATCAATGAATAATATGTTCTATCATAATTGATACATTATTTTACAACTAGACATTCACATATAGTTGATAATACTGTGTGACCCTGCTATAGCAGCATGGCTCCTGAAATTTTATATACATGTATTTTTCTTTCACACACACACAAAAAAAGCATAAACAGTTTATTATCATTTTGGGGAAGAGATTGCACATGAATAATACAAGACAATGATCGCGTGGCTCCTAAAATTTTATATACATGTATTTTTCTTGCACACACAAAAATGTGAAAAAATGTATTATCATTTTGGGGAAGAGATTGCACAAGAATAATACAAGACGATTGTGGCATGGCTCCTGAAATTTTATTTATATATATATATATATATATATATATATATATATATATATATATATATATATATATATATATATATATATATATATATTATATTTTTCTCGCATACAAAAAACCATTTCTTTCTTAAAAGTATGGAAAAAAAACATAAAAAGTTTATAATCCTTTTGGGGATGTGATCATGCATGAATAATACCAGACGATCGTGGTGTGGCTCTTAAACTTTTATATGTATTTTTCTCGTACATGAAAAAATTGATTTTCTTCTTAAAAGCACAAAAATAAAGTGTAAAACGTTTATTTTAGGATCGCATAGGGCTTCACCAATGTCGCAAACTATGATTTTATTTTCCTTGTTGGCGGCAGAATATACCATCTGGCAATTCTTTTATTGGCAACATTGTTTGCAGCTTAAACTTGTATATACAGTTATTGGTTTGGAGGGGAGAAATTCAGAATCCCCATGAAGGAAGCCGCAAACGTGACATAAAATACACTGAAATTTATATGTTGTTACATAAATAATTTTGTTGTGCTTATTGACATACCATCTATACAGTGCATTGTTATATTGTAATCCACTTATGTTGACATTGAGCAGGAGTACTGTATTTTGTGAGATATCTGCTTTTTTTGTTGTTGACATTTCTGGTAAAGGAGATGAACCAGACGAGGCATTGTCTTGTAATCTATCCAGAGGCGTAGCTATGATATTTTGCGCCCAGGGACGAACTATAAAATTGGCGCCCCAGCCCCCTCCCCATTTAATCACATTTTTCTATTACCGTTGTTTACTTATTATAATGTAATGTTGTAAGCCTCATTTTTGCGCCCCTGTTCCTTGGCGCCCTAGGACATATGGCCCCCCTGCCCCCACCCCCAGCTACGCCTCTGAATATATCTTTTGCCGGATTTGCGACTGCTTGCTAGTAACTAATATATTAACATAGAAAGGCATTTTTGTGTGGATGGTAAGTAAAATTCAGAACACCCACATTTTCTATACTAATCCTTGTCATCAGACCAGAACACCTGCGTCTCTTATGTCTGTTGACCCTTTGTTAAATTTCTGATGCATGAGTAGAAGAAAAATATCTTGTTGGTCTGTTCATTAGGCATAAGGAACTGTAACTACAATTGACCAAATTACAGCGAAGTCCTTTTTCCAAAATGTGCCCAGATAAAATATTTTACTGAAATTTCAAAGAAAACATTACCTTTGAAGCATCGACTGTTATGAAAACGTACTAAGTAAAAAGAAGGAAAAAAATCAGTCTCAATCATGCAATACAATTATTTGATGTTGCCGCCAAAATAAGAAACGGGCATTTGTTTGGTTCTCCAAAGCTGGCCTTTAACGGTGACTTCAATAATGCATGCACCTTTCAAAGAATATTCAATAAAACAAAGAACTTTTCATAAAGAAGTCAGTACCAAACTTAAATAAAAGCATTAGAATCTGATGGATTTTCTCATTTTCCAATGTGACTGGAACATGTTTAGTGTGCTGTGAAAGTTTCCTTCTTGCATGGATAAAGTTTGTGCTTATGAATGCTACCAATGATGGCTTAAAATGGAAACTAACTTTTATTGACTTGGGACATATTGCTTCATCATTTATTATGTGATGGTGCCATTTCAATTCAATGAATTCAGATCTATATGACCTGTCACAAAATTATTGAATATTTTAAATGTGTGTGTGCACGTTTTCGATGGAATTACCTATATTGTGGATTTGATCTTTGTGATGAGATTCACGGATGAGTACATGATGTTGTTACTCTATTCATGCTATACATAAGACATGTATATATATAAACAGTATACCCAGTACACATATATGTACCAATGGGTGGTTCTCTGAATAAAGTAAAATATCATACTGTATTTACCATATATTATCGGACGGCAACAAATAATTACTTTTTTTGTTGTCCGAATACATATTAAATTATTTAATTATGTGTCCGAAAACATACAGGTGAAGATAAATTTATGTTCCCCCACCCACCCACCGTAACAAAGTTACCGCTAGCTCACGTGACAATGTGAAGTTAAATAAGTATTTTGTCTAACGCAACGGAAAAATAATGAATGAAAAATAGGCATTACTTGCCTACTTTGTCTCTTTGATACATATCCATCCATCAGAAAATACAGTAACACATGTATCAGATCCACGATTGTGTGCTTATTTTCAAAAAGAATCGCCATATTAGTAATCTTGCAATCTAGTTTAACCCTCTGCTAATCAGTGATAATTAAAATCTACATTACAAACGCACGCAATCTTTATTTCTGTGTAATTGAGGTATTAATACAAACTAAAGAAATGATTTTGGACTTATAACTCTTCAGATAGTAATAGTATCGAGAGTAGAAATGGTGGTACATGTATGACAGCTAATTTTAGAGGACCATTGTGAGAGGCTCCATATGGGGTGAGTGTTGTATGCACGCCTAAGAAGTGAATAATAAAAAACAAGCAAGTTGCAAATATACGAGTCAACGAAATTATTATGTTGGCATCTTTTTATTTTATTTTTATAAATAAAGCCGATCCATTTCGTTGTGTTTTCTTTTTTTTCCCCACATAGCCAACTTCAAAATGATCAGAGCTAGCCGACTCGAAACAATAAACTGCTCAAAAATTGTTTTGATGCCAGTTGAACATTTCAAGGTGTTTAGGTGATAATTGTTAATAATATAACTTGTGGGATTCTTTGACATGTGTGTTCAGAAATAATAGGCATCCATCTGGATTTTCTTAAAAGAGCACAAAATGTACAGATCATTTAGACCCACAATCAATATTTATTGTCTACAGAGAGGTTTATTACCTGTAGAACAATAACTATGTTTTAACCTAGGTATATAATGCCTCAGGGATAAGGGGTTTGTTTTGTTGCACAATGCCAATGAATTTCACAAATCCATACAGACTCTCTGATGTATTGTTTATTTATATTAAGCAGGGGTCATGCTTTTTAATTAAAGACATAACTGTCAAACCTGTTTCAAGTGTTTTCGTGTGTAACAATGTCTGCACTGACAACAAATCATATTTTTTTTATATAGCAGAATCAAGCTATTAAAATAAAAAATTTAAATAAAATATCCACTACTATAAAAACTTTATATACTGGATAGCTGTCATTGCGAAACATACTATTGTTAGTACTGTAATAATTTTGATGGATAAATTTATTATACGTTATGCAATGAGCAAGTAGGCACTGTTTGATGATAAATTTATTTTTAACATAGACAAAACACCAATATACTTTGATCTTGTGCCAGGGAAAGGCGTTTTGATTTGTACAACGGGAGCGGAGAAGAGACGCTACTGTTGTTTTAGCCGTTGCGGGTTCTGGCAATGCATTACCCCCGATGAATTTTTTCAAGGGAAAGAGAAATCTATATCTGAAGGCACCACAAGGGTTGATTATCACAGTTCAAGAGAAAGCATGGTTAGACGAAACACTAATACTGCGATGGATTGAAGAAATTTATTTGCCATTCACCAGAAGAGAGCGACCACTATTAGTTATGGACTCATTTCGGGCTCACATCACTGATGACATAAAGAAACAGTTGTGGTGCGGAAATGTTGTGCCGGCATTAATACCAGGAGGCTGGTTTCAACCTCGTGATGTGAGCATCAATAAACCTGTCAAGAGCCACCTCCACCACAGCTGGACAGAATACATCAGGGATGCTACAAATGCATTACAATCATCTGATGAAAGCGACCAAATGAAGCAAACTTTGTATCAGTTAAACTAACAAAAAACACTGTAAATTTTACATTTAAATGACGCAGCAGATCGTTATTGGTTGTGTCCGAAAACATAAATTGTAAAACAATTATAGTGGAGCAACGTCCGAAAACTTACAAGGCATTTAATTATTATATTTCCTCCAAAAGAATGATGTCCGAAAACATACCAGGTCTGAAAACATACGGTAAATACAGTATATGCCTTTTCAGTTTTCACTTCAGGTGTTCGTACAATTGCATATATTTCATACAGTTTATGCTTCATAACTGAATCATCTGCAAATATGAGTACATTGTTTAGGATCAGACATAATGCAAGAAGTAAAAATGCAAATATAGTCTAGATAGGCTTTTGAATTCTTAAGAAATAGATTTTATGTACAAATAAAATATGTTCCTGAGAAGTAAATGTTACTCTCAACACAGAAGAATGGCAGATGGAAATACATTCAAGTATATATTTTTTTCATAAGTCTAAATTTTTATTTAGAGTTCCATTTTCTTTCCAACAGTTAGCTGTAATGGATTGAGATGTCTTATTGACAAGTAGTTGACCACCACCAGATCTATCTGGGTGGTTTTGACTACAGCAATCATGCCAGTTCTAAGTAACTGGATGGATGGACTAGCTAGAATTGTTGGAAATGTTTTTCACTTCCTCATGATTCTTTGCCTGGAGAAAACTAAAAAGTTCACCTATGTAGACTTCCATATTAATGATGCCAAAATGCTGATTGGAAACTCCTCCAAGTGCTAACAAAAAAACAATTCTGCTGTACAGCATGTTTTTTTGACACTGATAAGAGAGATTTGGCCCATGAGAACTTGCATGCAGTGCTCCAAAATCAAAACGAAACAAGTTGGCAGTGTATGGATGTGCTGCATGTGATGTATACATATACCCTAGTGTATTTTCAGGCAATTACCACCAGTAGCTAAGTGTACAAAAAGAGTAGTGTTAATAGCAGGTGTTTTTCTTACAATTGTTTTATTTATTTTACCTATTTGTTCTAATCATTATCAGTGAACTTTTGTGTATTTACATTTACTGTCCTGATGGTTTACTGCATTGACCACAAAATTCAAATTGTCAAAATTAAAGTTATACAGTTTTCCTTCATTATCTGTAAATTTGTAGAAATGTCATGAATATGGCAACCTCTTGTAATGTACAAACGAGTGGCCAGTTAAAGCTAAATTAATTTCAATGAAAAGAAACTTTTTACAATGTATTACCATCAGTTATCATGTGCATTCATATATGTGAAGGTCCGGTTATAGAATTTATAGCAAGATTCTTTGAAATTTGGCACAATATTCATATTTCATTTGAATTGAATAGAACAGACATTTTATATGCAAAATGGAGTGTCAATGTATGAGTGAAAGCAGGTAATTAAAAAAATATATATTTCTAATTGTCATAACAAGATAAGTTGATAATTTTCATTAAAGAAAATGACAGAAGTCTTAATTTGTTATCATTATAACATTTAAAAAAATGGTTGTTGATACTATGTGAACTGATGTTCTTAACACTTATTCTTTATGATGTTTAATATAACAGTATCTTCATATTTAATTTCTGTGTGGGTTTGAGTCTCGGATTTGGCCAATGTGGGTATGTGAGAAAGCTTGCCAGTAGCTTCACGTGGATCGGTGGTTTTTCCTGGGTTTTCCGGGTTCTTCCTCCACCGTTAATACTGGCTGCCATGTATAGCCTATATTGTCTCAAGCTAAATTGCAAAAATTTTCTAATGCATTAATTTGTTTCACTTAGACATGAGGCTGAAAGACTGGAACAAGAAGCTAAAGGTCGTTTGGAACGACAGAAGATCAGTGATGAGGCTGAAGCAGAGAAGGCTCGTAAAGGTCTCCTGGAGCTGCAGGCCCTCAGCACTGCTGTGGAAAGCACAGGTCAAGCCAAAGCAGAAGCACAATCTCGGGCTGAGTCAGCAAGGATTGAGGGTGAGGCAGCTGTTGAGCAAGCCAAGCTTAAGGCACAGGCCATGAAAATTGAGGCTGAGTCTGAACTGGATAGGTTACAAAAAGCAAGAGAGGCAGAACTGAATTATGTCAGAGAGCAGAATGAGCTTGAAATAAAGAAAAGCAGAGAAATGACAGAAATTGAGACTGAGAAGTTCAAAAGAACAATTGATGCAATTGGAGCAGGCACATTACAGGCCATAGCAGGTGCTGGACCTGAGATGCAAGTGAAGATGTTGCAGGCACTTGGTCTGAAATCCACACTCATCACAGATGGTAACACTCCTATCAATCTGTTCAACACAGCCTCAGGGCTTGTTGGGGGATTGATGCCAATTTAACATCCTTATAATTATGAGTAAATTTCAAAAACTGCACTCATGATGAAAATAGTTTGATATTAACCAAAAAGGAACATTTTAGTAGGTATAAATAATTTAACTTTGAATTTTAAACATGAGGATTTTAGAAGAAAAAAATGTTTTAGGAATATTATTGGATGTAATAATGAGTTTGGGCCATTGAAAATGACATTATAATAAAATGACATAATAAAGACTTAGCCCTGTTGGTCAAAGAGAAGAAGAACTTGTACAATTATCCAGCATTCATTTTCTGTCTGTTTTTTGTTGTGATATTTGTTGTCACTATTCCTCCTTTAAGCTACTTGTATTAAAATAATTAAATTTGGCATCATTTTGTTCCAAGATCTAGTTAATCTTATTTGAAAATAGTGCCCATGGACAACCAATATAGGCAATTTTTTGATTGTCCTATTCTAAATCAATATTAGTCTTAATATCACACAATTGCTGTATGTAGATAGACCTAACTATGAATACTATGTTTCTATTTGATTTAAGATTTCTTGCAGAATATATTATATTTTTTGTTAATTTTATATATATATATATATTTATTTATTCATTTAATAATAATAAAATTACCCAGTTGCAACAACAAATGTTAAGTTAGACAAACATATAGAACTTTATTCTGCATATTATTCCTTGGCAAAGACAGGAATTATAAGAAACAGATGGAAAAAATGCAGCATCAACTTAGTAAATATGTTATTTTGTATTGTGTATTTAATCATAATTTTTTTTTCTTAAATATACAATGTCAAGTTGCATTATTACCTCAATTTTTAAAAAAGATATTTATGATGTTATGTAACTGTATATTAATGTCATTGATGAATAAAACAAAAATAATCCATGCATTAGTATTGATAACTGACTACAGCCTAAAATATTTTGTAAATTTTGACGGAAAGAACTATATCAGTATAAATTCCAATCCACCTCCATGCTTTCCTAATTTTCTGATGCTCACCACAAACCCTGAAAGTGACCCTTAGTCATAATGCAGTCTCTGTTTTGGTGCAATAACCATATCTATAAAGTTTGATTAGAAGATATTTGAAATGGCATTGCAATTGAAATCTTCCATCTATCTGATCTTTCATACACCCATCCAGGGACATGGAATGGGTTAGAATTGCATCTTTGTTACAGTCACATGTTACTCATAGGGCAGTATGTCTAAAGATTTTCATGAATTCCCACCTAGTGGAGTATGAAATGTGGTAATGGACAGACTGATAAATGGAGAGTATCCAAATATCCCCAGTCAAATCAATAATGGATTCATATTTTGAAATCTTAGCCATCTGACCTGTATTATGTTTACGCCATCTGTATGTATTACTTTTCAGTTAACCAAATAATTGATCCATACTTTTACCTGTTTTCTGATTCTATAGCTTTAGCTGGAGTCATGTCTGTTGGTTTGTCACAAGTGCTGTTATATCCATCAACAATTATATTAGACAATAACTGTAACTATTGTCTCCTTTCATTTTTTGCAAAGTACTTCTACATTCTTACTTTCAGTATTCTGTTTAACCATTTTTATTAAAATTATTTCCTTTTGTGATTTGTTCCTTTTTTCTCTTTTTTTTTCTTTACAACCATTGCTTATATCATTCAACCTATATATACACTTCATTTTCTTTGCTCATGCATGTTTAGAGGAAAGCTATGTAATTATACTTGTAAATCAGCAAGATTTATAATAACCTTTGCAGTTTTTTAAAGACATGATAAACAATTATTTTGTTTGCTTCAGTAGCATGGCAGAGATGTCAGTATCTGAAAGTGTTGTTTAGATTTTAGTTTAGAGGGAGTAAAAGCATAAACAAAACAGTTGTTTCAAAAGCAATGTATAAGAGAATACATCATTAGTTTGCCTATCTCTATGATGACATTGGAATTGGTAGCTTTTTATAATTTTATTTTTCGTAGAAGATATAAAATTAAAGTTGTATCTTCAATGACTACAAAAAAGTGCCCCTCCTATTGCATATCTAATCTATTTTCATGCTGAAAACTCACTGTCCTTTCGATGTGAATACATCCTCCCACAGAGTGGAAAATATTATAATGAATACAGACATGCCAACCCTCTTGTTTTTTTGCGGGAAACTCCCAAATTCAACTGCACCTCCTGCACTCCCACTTTATTATTTTTTCCCTTGTAAAAAATTTGTTTCATAAAAAAATTGGGGAAAAATTTGTTGTGCTTAACAAAATATGTTTTTACTTTTAATCCATATGTTCGGTGGTCTCTTCTACAATGTCTAAAAGAAAGAGAGATTTGGATGAAGTTGGAAAGTCAGACATTTTTAAAGCTTCTTTCCAGGCTTCTTATAGCTTGGAATTTCTATGCCCGACTTGAGGAAGTGATAAACATACAGCATTTTGCAAGATGTGCAATTCATGTTTCACTGTTGCCATTGGTGGGCACGATGATTGTTGTCAACATCTCCAGTCACAAAAGTAAGATTTTAATCTTTTTTTTTAAAGGCTTGAATTGTATGCTGCAAATTGTAACTTGAGTGCATTAAAATTATTAGTGAAATTACACTATTAGGTTAGTTAAATCAGGTACAGTTGAATAAACAACGATTAAATTGATACATCTGCAGATAATAAAGTTATAATACTAAGACTTCATTATTATTATTATTATTATTATTATTATTATTATTATTATTATTATTTAGCAGTAAACCCAAAAATGTACTTTAACAATTTAGATTTATCAGCTCTTTCTTAAGAACTACATCTACTTGCCTAAGATATATAGTATGCATGGGAATAGAAACAAATACATAATTGTACCAGAAGTTTTAATAAAAAAACATTAAATGTAATTCATTTTTGTAAATGAATGCAATTTATATTTTATTCTCTTTTGCTTCAAAGTCAGAGTTTTAAACTTCATGTACATTATTGCACAAGCACTTAACATCTGCACAAACAAAATTTGTGGATTCATCCCTTTAGGAAGCTGTGACCAAAGTTGAAGCACTTTTTACTGGGTTTTTTGTTGAACATAATATCCCTCTATCTGCAACCAATTATGCAAGTGTCCTTTTCAAGGCTATGTTCCTGCATCCATCCTATTCAGCATATAACATCATTAAAAAAATGTCAGTGTGGGAAAATAAAGACAACATATATTATTAAGAAACTTGTATTGCATTCACCACAGACAATGCAAATGTTACGATAAGAATGAAGAGTGGTGCCAATGGATTTTTGGTGCAAAAGTAGCCAGAGTTGCATGTAACTGGTTGCATTTGTCATCGACTCAACTTGGATTATGAATGGGCTTGCAAGGAGCTTACTGTTAATGTAGAATTGTTCTTTGATGACATTTATTACAATATGGAAAAGAGCACCAATAGGATGCATGCATTCAGTTATTGCCAAGAAGAAGCAGATGTTTATATCACTAAGGTGTGCAAGCAGTAGAAGAAGGCTGTCTCTTGGAAAACAGAAAAATAGGTACTCATTTAATTTTTATTATTAATAATGCATGACGCAGTTAATAGTTGTAGATGTTGCTGTGTGTGTGTGTGTGTGTGTATATATATATATATATATATATATATGTACTTTTGTGTTTTAATTTTTTTTTTTATTTTTATAAAAGCTTTATTTTTTTTTAAATTTATAGGTACGGACTTTGTAGTCTGAAATAAAGAATTTTTATCTTATCTTATCAAACAGTGGGATCTATTTACAGCCTTCGTTAAGGCAATGGCAAAGAGAAGTCTATCAGTAAAGGAGTCAAAACAAGACAAGAGTGTAAAGCCAGCCAATTTAAATAGTAGAGAGTTCTGGAAAATAAAATGTCCAGGACTTTAAGTTGAACCTCCTCTTCTTGGACTTCACCATTCCCTCTTTTGACAGGGTGAATCATGAGCTGCATTTAGAAGAACCAATGATCCCAAACAGGCTGCTTAGATAAAAGCTTATCAAGCAGTTGATGGCCTTGTTTGTGAATCTTTCTGCCATGATCTACAAGGATACAGAATCTGTTGATTTCTGGATTGGATAAAATATCAAGAATGGTGAAGAACTAAATTGTTAAAGCAGCTTGAAGCTTCATGCAGGAATGTAAACTAACTAAAGAAAAGGTAGACTCCTTATTAAACTTTATAAAAGCATTCTTTACAAGAGCATGTAACTATCTAATTAAGTATGGAAATATTTAGGAACCTTATCTTAAAAATGCAGTGGTAGCATATATTACATAGAGGCTCTTCATCAGCTTCGTAATGCTGGATTTCTTTGTGAAGTGATTTCCAGCAATCACACCTGCAGAAGCTTCACTGGATCAGCTGCAGATGCAGTTTTCTCTATACCAGGTTGAGGAAATACCTCCTCGATTGTTGGAGCTTAATTCAGCAGCTGCCATGGACCAAAATTAGATCAAGATTGGTGAGATCAGAGATAGCATGTGTCAAATAAAATTTGGACCTCTGGCCAAATTGATGAGCCATATCCTGGAGATACTTCACAGCCATGCATCCTGTGAAAGAATATTTAGTTTTGTGAGGAAGAATATGACTGACTTTAGGAGCGGTATAAAAACTGAGACACCAGAAAGTCTTGTTGTTAAACAGGAAGGTATTGTTTTCTCAGAGAGACAGTTTGACAAAGTTATCTTTAAAAGATGCAAAGAAGCAACAACCATGTTTCTACAGTAGTGGTAATTGATATTCTTCATGGTCAAGTTTTGTTCAGTCTGATATTTTTATAATCTTTTTTATTATCTAAAAATAAACCATTTGAGAATTGAATTAAAATATGTGTTGGAGATTGAGTTTTTATGGATTGGGTGTCCCGCTTAATTTGGTTTCGTTATCTAGAGGTTGACCACCCTTGATGTTATTGCCCGGTTCAAGTAAATATAAATATAATTGGTGAAACTTGTAGGTGAAATAGATTGATAACTGAGCAGATATATATAGAACAAACCAACACGAACCCCTGTATAAGTAAATAACAATTTCATAAATTACATAAAACAACTATGAGAAGTCATTACATCAGGAATACACTCTGCATTTAGAAAATAAAATTTCTCAAATTATTATGGAAAGCACAAATGGGTTTAAATAAAATAGCCAATCTGTATACGGTACTGATAGATTTAGTTCATCATAGGATCGAGTGAACAATTGAAGTCAGTCTCTTGTACTATAGCATAACTTGTTTCTTCGGTTCTACTTCTACTTCCACTGTTGCTGTTCAGACCCCAGAATCTCATGATGCAGCTTTCAACAATCAGTCTCGGGATACTCTCAGAATACCTCTCAGAATTGATATGTCGCAGGATTATATCACAGGATTGCACGTCACAGGAGCTATTTTCTCTCTGTTAAATAAATATAGAGACAACCTAAATTTCCTGTTTTTTATGATACTGGGGATTTTACATAATCCTGCTCGTTATCAGATCTTTCTATCGGTGTTAAACAGATGCTATGGCTATCAATTGACTCCTCATGTCCTATAATGACCCTAGTTTGTCAAATGGCTAATTCATCACACATTAACATCACACACTAACACATGCCACACAATGTTGAACAGTTCTGAGCCAGCCTCAAGTTACACAGCAAATAAATGAGATACATTGATTCAGTTATTATATCATTTCACACTCAATCTGCACTTATATGTGAAATCTAAATTTGGTGAAGTCACATGGATTCTTGTAATCATATTAAGTAATGTAATGCATTCAATTCTTAGATGCTAATTTTTATGCAAACACAACAACAAATTAAAACAATTTGTCTGACTTATCTAAAGATTAATGTATGACTTCCTATGCATAAACTCAACACCGTTATACCTCATAAAGCAAATTATTATACGAATGTATTGGAAAAAAATTCATGCAAATGCAAATAAATTCAGCGAAACATTATATATGGCATCAACAAATTACATGGAATTGTCACACTACCTTAGCTTTCAACGTCCGTCCAAATCAGTTCGTCTGATTCCTTCGACACCAGTTTTTATGAGGGAATTTCTTGCATATCCCTCAGAGCCTACTCGGGTTTCTCTTGCAGAAAATCTTATAGACTGATTAAATTTTTGGATGAGGCGATATTACAACCTCGGAAATTTTGTGTGGGAAACATGCCCCTTAATTAGAGTAACCAATCAGTCAAATCTCTCTGTCGCCTTTTTTCCGAGGCGCCAAAATCGGGATCAGCTTATCAGGTAGTTTGATAGTTACAGAGTTTCTGCGATTTTTCAATTGTGACAGCTTTACCATGAAAATAAAGTTAACCGTGTCTGTAATAGTCCGTCTGACTGCTTTGTAAACAAATGTTTAATTAGGAATAACATTCTCCCCTCGAAAGGACTTATCGAACGTGGCAGTATGGCAATTGATACGCGCCTGTTCTCCATAAATATAATTAATGGTTCTCTGGTCTCAACTAATGTATTCTTGTTAGATCGCCAGACATTTGCCCCTTCACATAGGCCCCTCATTGAAGACTAGAATGAGTTACACGACCTCAGGTGAACCCTTAACCTCAGACGTCCCAAGTCTACTTAAGCAGTCAGCGCATACATTCTCGCTGCCTTTAATGTATCGTACCTGGACTTGTTACTGATGTAGATATAATGACCATCTCATTAATCGTCCATTTGTCAACATAGTTTGAGCTAAATTTGCAAGTGGTTGGTGGTCCGTTTCCAAAATAAACTTCCGTCCATACAGGTAACCTTGGAATTTAGATATCCCAAAGATAATTTGCCAAGCAATCTTTCACAGAGACCGAATAATTGTGGCCGGCAGTTGACAATTTCCTGCTACTATAAGCAACTGGGAATAAGATTCTGTCATACTCTTGTAATAGCACTGCCCCAAAATCTATATCACACGCGTCAGTACGTAAATCAAAATCTCGTGTCACAGGCAATTTCACTACTGCGTCTGACATTAGTATGTCCTTAAATGTATGAAATGCTCGTTCACATGAGTCGGTCCATACAACGTTCGTCAGAGATTTTGTCCGAGTTAAGTCAGTCAATGGGCGTGCAGTAGAGCTGAAGTTAGCAACCTATCGACGATAATACCCTGTCAGTCCCAAGAAAGATCGAACTTCCGTCTTAGTGGTCGGTCGTAATGCGTTTCTAAGTTGGTCGACCTTTGAACTGTTGGGGGTTAATGTGTTTTCGCTGAGGGTATGACCTAGGTAGGTTAGTTTTCTAAACCCTATATGACACTTAGATGGTCGTGCGCTCAGTCACGTTTATCGAAGTCGCTCTAAAACATTTTTCAGCAGAAAAGATTAAATCGTACATAAAGTTTCAAACTCCTGTCCCTCTTAATGGTTCAATAAATTTTCGCATCATACGTGTGAAGACACTGCGCTTTCTGTAAAAGTTCCACTTGAAATTCCGTGAACCTGTTCAACTTCCTGTTATCACCGCAAAATTTATGTGTACAGTCTTCCTTCTGTGCCAACACAACAGCTATACACCGACGCAGCTGGTTCTATAACTCACAAGTCTATCATAGCTTGAATTTCATTTCGGACAGTTTATAATCTTGCATATGGGAACGTATATGGTTTTCAACTTTACTAGTTTCCCATCTAGTAATTTTAGGGTGAACTCATCCAACTCCGTCTTGCCGGGTCGTTCTGTCATGCGCTTGAATAATCTTGTAGTATTGACTCCACTTTCTTACGTTGCTTTGACGTTAACGACCCGTCAAGCGCCACGTCGACGTAGGTTTCTTTCTTCGTCAAAGGATATCTAGGGAGTACTTCAGTCTCACCTCCGTTGTCGTGGACTTCTTCTGTTACAACCATAGAAACCTTCGAACTCTGTGGGTGTTTCTCGTTCACAGTACCGTTTCAGATTTACGTGGTAAAACATTTCCTTGTCCCCTACCCAGATAGGGTAGTTCTGTCCATCCTTTTTCTCCGTTACCACAAATGGTCCCCTCCAAGAGACTTGAAGTTTGTTGTGCTCCAACGGTAGCAACACCAACACATTGTCATCCACCTCGAAGTGACGTTCCTTCGTCCTTTTGTTGTAATATTTGGTTTGACGCCTCCTTGCGTCACAGAGATTCACATGAGCCAATTTAGAAACCTCTTCCAGCTTGTTGCGGAGATCAACAACATGTTGGTATGTTCTTCGCACTTCCATCCGTCCATAATTGTTTTAACACAGCCATGGCTCCACTGACTGTCCTCCCATAATATAATTCAAAAAGGGAAAAACCAAAACTTGCCTGTGGTACTTCTCTATACGCAATCATTATCGATCCCAATCCCTAGGTCGACCTTCACATAGCTTCTTGGGAGCATGATTGAATGTCCCATTGAATGGCTACACCCAACTATTGCACTGCGGGTGGTACGGTGTAGTCGTCAGGTGTCTAATAGATAGTAATCTGTTTACCTTTTAATTACCTGACTCACGAACTGCGTCCCCTGGTAAGTTAGTATCTCTTCAGGGACACTAACTCTAGACCAAACTCAATGTCAATGTTCTTTAAGGCCAATATAAACAGTTTAAATGAACTTGTGCACTAGGCAGTCATACAGGTTTATATGTGTGTATTCAACTATCTCATGCTTTATAAATTGCTTTACATTTTCCAAATAAATCTTGATATTAGGAGGATATGAGATTCATTTACTTTACAAAATAAAAAGTGTTGAATATTACATAGGAATGAACGATTATTAGAGGCTATGAAACTTGTAAATATGATTTCCAAGCAACAAATTTTGCTGCTGAAATAATGTGTGGTTTCTTTATTAGAACATTGCAGCTAGGTGTATGTAGATGAAGATGCGGTTCCTTGCTTTTGCGTTGCCTAGAACCAAATGGCATTTGACCTTCTTGATCTGATGAAAATGGAATATATTTGGAAGGATTTAGGGCTTATATCAGGGCCGGACCTAAGTTTTTCATGGGGGGGGGGCAAACTTATTATTGGGTTAAGCGAAGGGGCGAAGGATGCTAAATGGTGCAATCTGGTGCTATCTGAATCTTGAAAAGGAATCTAACAAAAGTGACTAAAAACTGCAATGTTTTAAAAACACTAAAAAAATATTTTAAAAAAATAAGATAGCTTATGCACATTCAAAGTATAGCAATGAAGATAAACAGAATCAGTTGTGCGTGTGCGCTCGTGTTTGAGATAATCTTGTTCAAAATGTATTTTCTTTTCTTTCATTTCTTCAAATTTAATGTCGTTTTCACTCGTCATTTAGGCTATGTGATATCATTGATCCAGTATTGGATCTAGTCAGTGTACCTTCTCATTGTCAATACATGCTGAGCTCATTCTGTATACAAAACAAAAGTAGTCATTATTTATTTACCCGACTTTTGCCAAAACGATTGGAGACGTTTTGTACCTGCGGCGTCCACAGGTTTTAGCGCTTTCCTTTTTGGCATGTTGTCAAAATTTCGGCGCAAAAAAGCTTCCAAAGTCGGAAGTGAGATTACGTCACAGCGGGTCAGCCAGCGTCTTTCAACCGCTTTGCAAACGAAATCTCGGTAGGCCTAACCACAGGAGTTTGACGTTTTATCAATAAAGTACGGCGAAATGTCTGACAAAATGAAATACCCTGTTTATATATATGTTATTGTTAAGGGTATTTCATTTTGTCAGACATTTTGCCGTACTTTATTGATAAAACGTCAGACTCCTGTGGCCTAACATATAGAATAGGTACTATTACTATAAGCTAGTCGACTACAGAGACCGCAAAATAGGATACGCATAAAATTAAACACTAGCTTCTAATATTATTCTTTGTTTGTTCGTTTGTTGATTTTGTATGTTTGTTTCTGACTGTCAGTCTTTCGTTCTTCCTACACACACACACCTTTTTTTCTCTTTTTTTTTAGGGGGGGGGGGGCCGGGCCCCCTGGGCCCTTATAGCAGGTCTGGCCCTGTTATATTTAATGTTGACATTAAACGTTGTCAACTCACAGGATTGGTTTGGTACAAGGAGACTACTATTGATCATGGTTACCCCTACACTGTCTTTATACAACCCTGCCCTGGGTGCATTACAATAGAAAGATTAGTATGAAACATGGGCCTATTCCATGTTACCAAAGTTTACGACTCTTTATCTGGTATAAGAGGGTAGTTGGCCTTTTAATTTAAATCTCAAGAAAGAGTAACCGAGGAGGCAGGCGTTTCGGCAGGGATGAGTGCAGAAAATACATCAGACCATGTTCGCTTCTAGAATATTGATGCACTGGCTTCATTTGGCACAACTTCAATGCTGACGTGCCTTGGTATTTTAGTCCAGGAGTGTCGGAGTATTGTCGACATTTATATACTACGGTTCATTTGGCCGCGGTAAAGTTGATTTTTTTTTTTTTTTTTTTTTTTTTTTTTTTTTTTTTGCAAATGTCGTGATCAAGTTGAAAGTCGTTAACAGTTACTCTCGCTGATATTATTAGTCTGGTTCCCTGATTAATATGCTCATTGCGTTGCACTCCAGTATACTAAGTGAGGCGAACGCCGACGCCATGTTGTCACGTGATCACATCAAAGGGCTTCATACTGAAAGATCTAGTTAATCTAACCGTGCCACATTTTTCCTTTAATATTCTCATTCTTAATGACACAATATCAACTTTACTAACACTTTAGATTTGAACTATATCAATCGTTATATTGTGTTCAAGCTTAGCCACCAATTCGTCATATAATTATTTTTCCAAATATTTTTACTAGAAGGCGAAGATGAGAGAAAAAGGGTACACAAAACGGCATTGTGGATAATATTGCACATTTTTACACCGCGTCATCTCAGATATTCCTTCTCTAATAGATTCCTTGTTAAAGTTTGCATCGAAATTAATATGAGATGATGTACGACAGCCCAAATATAGCCAAAGAATAAGACAAAAATAATCGATCTTTATTGATAAGCGTAAGGCCCAAATGTTTGTAAATATCATCAAAATCGAATTATTAGTTTTGGAACTTGAATTGCAGAAGAGTGGGTTATATATCCTTTTGCGTCAAAACACGTCTTAATTATTATTATTATTATTATTATTATTATTATTATTATTATTATTATTATTATTAGTTGACTAAGTGGAATGTCATCAATATCATTGATATGTGAAAGACACAATAACTGTCCTAGATCCGAATCTTGCTGCACCCATCTCGATCAGATCGAACTGTAGATTATGCGGTTTTCGCAGCAATTGTTTTTGGTTTATCGAAAAGATAAGTTAAACCAGAGTCAGTCAGATCTGATTCTGTTCCACGGCTTACATGTTTATAACCTCGATGTCCGACATAGTCAAATGCTTAATATTGTGCAAAAGTCGCTTCCACTATCGAGTGCGCCACAAATAAAATGATGCATACCTCTGAGTTGGCACATGGCTGAATTAAAACCCATCTTTGTATATGTACATAAGATGCATGTAATTGTATTTGTGTTAATAAATGAATTTCCCATGATTGTATAGAGCACAAAGAATTTCAAATTGATAGGGGAAAATACGAAAGCAAATTGACGAGGGAGCAGGGATGTTTAGAGTGAGAATCCAAAAAAGACACCCAAGATGTATACAGGGAATAATCGAGTGAGTACAGGGTCAAACAAGACACTCAAGAAGTATACAGGGACCAACCACAGGAGCAGAGGGATAATCGGTCACTAACAAGTGATCATGGGATTCTCCGGGGGAAAAAAGTCCTTTTTAGGGCTATTGTCTTTCATTGTTTTAATAGGGTCTTCCACTTGGTTACGGAAACCCTCCTTGACAAGCTCTATCTAAAAAGCCTAACTTGATCATTTTCGGACCCACCGCTCAAAATTAACAATCTAATCCTCTCTGACAGTGGCTACCTTTCAAATGATGTTTAGTCATATCAGCAAAAGAAATTGTTAGGGACACATAATATGTACACTTTTGTACTAGAAGATTGGCATAGATAGAAACGTAATTTAATTCTTCAACTCTACCATTTGATGAATTGCATCGGTGGCTTACACAATTTTGGCATAGGGAAATGCACTAGAAAAACTGGATTGAATTTGGAATAAGCATACGTACTTTCGATTGGTTGATAGGTTGAGTGCGTGATGGGTCTATTCCCACTCACCCAGGTCTAACATTCATATCATTAGCCCCTTTTTAGGGGTATGATATGACGACCAAATTAAATAGCGCACTCTGTGCGCATAAACGCCAGAAAGATGTGGCACCATTCCATCTTCCTAGATAAATTAAATCACTGCCATGTAAATAAATGGCAGTGCAAAATAGTGAACATATGACCCTAGTGGCCGGTTTCACTTTAAATCCAACTATTCGTTCATTCCCGTGATTGTACCTATACAGTTAAATAAATAAATGTATGTGTGTGTGTGCGTGCGTGCGTGCATGTATGTATGTACGTACGTATGTATATGTGTATGTATGTATTCTAACGCGAGAAACCCTTTGACTTTACATTTTGTTTTGTTAATGTAATTTTCGTTTCGTTAAAGTTTATGTTATGATTTTAAATGTTAATGTGCTTAGAGTGTTATCTAGCCTCTTAGATTTGGTTATTCGATTCCTCCTGGGTATATATATACGCCAACTGGCTGCAACGGTTTGGTGTGTTATGAAGCGGTATTGTGTGAAGTCGTCCCGTTCAAAGTGAAGCAGTATAATGACCAACCGGAGGAAGAACATTTGGTCATAGTTTATCGGAATGGCAAGGTCATGCCGGGGAATCTAAAAGAGAGAGTGCAGTAACAATATATTTTGTCAATAAGAATACAAGTGCTTCAAGGTTCGTCTAAGAAACATACACATCTTGCGACAATACACGATTTACTGAAGACCAGTCTTTTCTATTCATTTCACAGTCTTTGTCTCTGTTGACCTTGGGGAAGTAACAACTCTCTACCATGTTTCACTCTGTGTTTAAGTTGGCAACTATGTGACCAAATTGGGTAACCAGTCTGCAACTCTGCGACACCGTCAGCGACTCCGCGATCAAGTTGGCGACGAGAGGAAGACCCATGCGGTAACTCAGTCACCAAGTGGAAGACTGAGGCTGGTCGTTAATTATACAATGTGACGACACCCTTAATGGGTTTGATCATCCACTTGAAGATGTGTTCAGCCCTAACGTATTGTACAGAAGACGAAACGAAACTGCATATAGGTGTTGAAATGAAAGGTCAAGTTCTGCAATTGCTGACAGTACCATAGACGTATAGCGCTGAATTGGTTCAGGCTTCGAAAAAGATATTTGCACCACCGAACTATACCGAGTTCTACTGAATTCAGCTAAGGAATAAAAGTTTATCAAACTTTCTGCACCCCAACCCAAAATGTATAACTGCGTTGTTCATGTGCTACTGTCCTTTGTTACAACAAGAGATGATGACGGTGCAAACATGACCATATCCTCAAAAATAATTCTGCACAACATTGTGTGCTAAACAGGCTGTTGCAGTTGATAATTGTAGTCATCAAAGCGGTTCTGAGATATTCTACTTGCCACGAACCCACGTGTTCACTGCGAGGGTGGGGGTGGGGGTTAGCTCTTCTTCCTTGCTAAATATTGGTATTTCACCACAACACACTGCAGAGTAACTATAGGAAGTGTACATGCGTCACATTAAGTTCAAGAAAAATTAAGGCACAAAACACGTAGTTCGCATATATATCCATATCTTTAATAAATAAACAATAATAGCTGAAAAAGTCACACCATAGCCTTTATTTCAGAAACAGATTTCGAAAACAATCCTCACCAATGCAAACTGTACTTTTAGCAGCTACCAAAATGTTCAGTGTGCAACATATTTCAATTTATTTAGCATTGTGTGGAATCAGATTAAAAATATTAGTTCCGGTATCGAACGAATGTAGTCCCAGTTTATTTTCGAACAGTTTTTGCAGTCTCCGTTTCTGGTGGTGATACACAGTTAGATTTATGCATTCTTCGTATGGATTTAAAGGTCATCGATTATTCTTTAGAATATAAACTAATGTCGTTGTTATCTGTTTTGGGTTTGCCACAATGCAGATTGAATTATAAGATATCGGTTGATGATCCGGAAGTGAAATCTGTGTTATATGGAACATTGTTTTGTTTACAGTCTACTCTCTCATAGAAATGTTGGTGAACCTATGATAATAATTTGACAGTCAAGTCATCTTTGACAGTATTTTTTTATATAAACACCTGATTTGTCTTGAATGTCACAAAGTGGAAAGTTCAGTACTTACAAACCAATGTAGAGAGTCCTTTACGACCCAACTCTGCTGTAAAGTAATGTGTAAATGTATCAAATCTGGTCTGAAATCATTGATATAAAACATACTCTCTGGTGCCTAGTCTCCTGGGTCCATGATGCTGCACAATGTACATCAAGAAAACGGTTTTAAAATATGCGACACTGGGTCATGATATGGAAGCACGGTAAATCTGGTCGATAATTCACGTCACTTTAGAACAAAACTCGCTGTTATATAATTAGTATTTTTTGTTTTGTGTTGCGTTGTTTGTGTTTCTTTGTTTTCGGTGCTGTTGTTCTTTAAAATTGTTTGTTTTTTCTTTTGATTTGTTTCGTTATTTCTTTTCTTCTAATGTTTTTGATCCATTATATTCTTACTATGCACCAAATTGTCACCGCAATGTACCGAACTAGTGACAAGGAGGGTGCGGGTTTGAATTCTTGCATTGTATAATGAATGCCGGGGGCAACGCACTTTATTCGTCACCATGTACATATATCTCGTGTTCATATGCAAAGTGACATCGACCGGGTATCGTTGTAGTTTCAAATTGATAAAATAGTCTAACCTACTTATATGGGCCGGGATGTAGGTAAGTTGCCCGATATATACTGATACATATTGGAGCAGTTCAGTATTGGGTGTGCAAGCAGTGTGTAATATGGGTCGTTGGGAGGTAAAGAGGGAAAATGTTTGGTACTAAGTAGCTATGTTGGACCAACAAATTGTTCTCCACCTATTCTTTTGACTGGCGCCGACAGTCAAGAAAAGGGTTGAAAACAATGTGTTGGTCAAGCAATATGTATACAATTCTTTTGTTAGCTATTGGTTGGTAGTTCGGTTATACATTTGATTTTCTAAGTGTTTGTTCAAGTAGCTGGCATAATATATACAAACATCTATTCTATCCACAATTTACAAGCCTTGAACACATGGAACGGACGGAAAATAAATTTGTAGGCCTATCGACCGATGTGAAATGTTTAGACATACGGAAAATCTCTGTCATACTTTGTGACAAATCTGTTCTGGTATTTTGTTGATATATAGGTAATGTCTGTGTCCTTTAATCAGTTGTCAAATTACTTCAAATTTATTAGAAAATGATGTTTTTCAGATACCAAGTGTTGGTGAACAAATCACTGGAACATCACATTCTAGGCCTAATGACAGCCCATCCAAATGATATTTTAATCCGACATTTTGTTTTAAAAACTAACAACAACAACAAAACAATATGAATTGAAGACATCTTTTTTGGAAAGATGGCCGCCATCGCTTAACTGCTCGAGGATGGCTCTTCCGATTTTGTGCTGTTTTTCATGATATTTGTGCTTGTTGTCTATCTTCGTCTACATTATTGTGTTTCATCATGCATTGGCTGATCAGTTCGTATGTGTTAATTCATCTCCTTGTTTTGGAAATAAGAACAATTAGAATTTTTCTCAACTGTTTTGTTCCACTGTTAAGACGTCATTTGGTTTTGAATAAACCGCCGTCACGTGATCGCCAGTCAACCCGCTTACAATATGATGGACCCTCATTAATTGCATTGAATGGCCACACCTTGGCTCTTGATACTACATTGTGCTCAAGAATGAACGAACTGGGACTCCATTCATCATTACTTAAATGTAAACGGAAGCGAAACACGAAACGTTGTTTCAAAACTGGCCGGCGTAGAACAGGAAGAAGAATTCCAGTTATCTCCCTTTCGTCCGTAAAAGATAAACAATTTAAAAATTCCATCAAGTTGTTCCCCCGCAACTCTCGCGGAGGTGGAATTGCTGTTATTACAAAGAATTCCATGATAAAATGCCTTAAGTAAAACACAACCTTCAATTTCTGCCACACATCGTTTGAACTAGTCCAAACAACACTCACACTGGAACAAAGGTCAGTCCATTTTTTCTGTCTCTACCGCCCTCCTCCTAGTAGAAAAAAAAAACAAGCTGACTGAATCTCTCTTTTAGGAGCAGTTTCCAAATCTTCTGGAGTATGGAAATACGATAGGTGGTAACCTAATTATTCTTGAAGATTTCAACTTTCACTTTGACTGTTCTGGAAACCCATACACGTCAAAAAACCTATATTCCATTCATGTTTTCAATCTTAAACAGTCAGTTCACCAACCCACCCATAAACTTGGTCATATTTTAGACTGGTTTCTATATAGACCTGATAAGAATATTCTACAATCCACTATTGTATCCACAGTCAGTTCACCAACCCACCCATAAACTTGGTCATATTTTAGACTGGTTTCTATATAGACCTGATAAGAATATTCTACAATCCACTCTTGTATCCCACGAACTTGCATCGGATCGCCTCTGCATTGTATGCCATCTCGACGTATCAGTCCCTAAACCTCCACCTCTATTTGCTACTAAGAGAAACCTCTGTATGATAAATACAAATAAATTCATGCATGACATGCAAGAAAACCTAACAACTTTCTTACATCCAACAGCGGAACAACTTGATAACTACCTGCGTTCATTGCTTGAAAACATGCCCCAGCCTGCAAATGCTGAGTATCAATTAAAAAAAGTGTTCTATATGATATAGCAGTGTTAGGGACCAGATTTGTTTTGCTATTTAATATTGACCAAATGCTGTAAATACCTATCACAGTATTATTAATTTACGATATGAAAGTGACACTTAGTGCTCAGCGCAATGTTTATTTCAAAGTTATGACCATAAACTAGACAGATAAATAATGTGTTGTGGATCGTAGTGTTAAGATTATATGGTCTTAACATATTTAACATAGAGAAACAAAATCAACATGTTTTGTAAAATTTAACAAACATTTTAATTTCCTTGAATTTGGAATTCTAATGAAAGATTTAAATAAATGCTTCATCTCCAATTATATCTGAACATACCTTTAAATAATTTCACAAGCGGAACATGAAATTGGAATGAAAGCCTGTACTTTTTATTAAAATCAGGGACATAATACGATAACCATGCTGTGGGTCAATATTCCGCTTTCGAAACATTCTAATGTCAGATGGCAATATCATTATTTTTACAAAGTACTATTCTCTCATACAAATCTATAACTATGGATAAACGTTATCACTGGAAAGAAATTATATGGCAGTAATAAAATCAATAAATTATTAAGGGCAGTAATATATATATATATATATATATATATATATATATATATATATATATATATATATATATATATATATGGTCTGATCTTTATTTTGAAACATTGCTCTGTACATATACGTAGTATCGACTAAGTGGTACAAAACGGTTTAACGCTTATACCACACCACATTCGTAAATTATGTAGATTATTCTTTTTTAGTGTTTGTCTTTCTTGTCTTTTGAGAAATATCGAAAACGAATGTGTCTTCTGACAAATGTGATTATAAATTATTGGAAAGGCTCATAAAATCTGAGTTTGCTCAGAAGGAAATCGAGGCCTCCCTCTTATAGCTGCAAAAACAACTAAAACGTCTTTAATGAAAAGAAACTCAAAAACCCAAAGATTGTGAGTATTAACTACTGAGTCTTCTATCGGACGCATGCTTCTCACAACAAATTAGAGTCAAATGTTCTTGTTTTCGCCTCTCTAGTAAGAGACCTAAAATTTGTCTGTTTGTCAATACAATAATCGAAATCTGGCTGATTCTTGTTGCTGGCATTCTTAAAGAATCAATACTTGATAACTCTGACCTAAACGGTTCCTCGAAACATTTTTTTGTGATGTTGTTGACATCCATATATATATATATATATATATATATATATATATATATATATATATATATATATATATATATATATATACAATCATGCATTCTAAACTTCGAGAGTTATATTTCTGCTAAAAGGACTTTTCTTATTTATGCCCCGGTCCAGAAATCAACCTTAGTATGATATATTTAATTGATTGTTAAATAAACAGAGCTCTGCTGCATTTCTTGAAATGTAAACTAACTTTATCCATGTAAATCCATATCGTTAAAGGAATAGTGTTCTGTCTGGAACCTACATTTTCATACAAATGAGGTATTTGAAATACATGAGAAGTGACTGACAGTGAGAAATAGTATACAAATATTAACATGACGCTTAGACGAACTAATTATTAACTATTAGTGGCTTTTAAGTTAAACATTGATTCATTCCATAATTATAACACATTATCAGAATAATCACTAAATATACATTTGATTAATTCAGATGCCTAATATTGATAAAATTGAATTATTATGTAAGTTTTGTAGCGACTTATCATGCTTGTTATATAACTTGGTACCTTATCATAACCTTCTTTTCATTTCTTACTATGAGAAGGGATTACTCATAAGTTAAGGCATGTCAATGTCCATGGTGTGTGTGTGTGTGTGTGTGTGAGAGAGAGAGAGAGAGAGAGAGAGAGAGAGAGAGAGAGAGAGAGAGAGAGAGAAGAAAGAGAGAGAGAGAGAAGAAAGTTATGACTCTCTTAAAAGAAGTTTGTGTAGATACGGCTACATCTTGGGGAAATTGGCAGTGTGAGAGATCCAGGGATACTATAATTAGTATTTCTGACTCCAGAATGAAGGATTTTTTAAAAATAATTAATATACTTATATTACTACATTCTAGAGATACATCTAAAAGGCTTTATATTAAAAATACATGAAATACATATAAAATTACACTTTCCGTTTGAGCTTACAAATTTCATACATTTGCATAATTTCTGCATTTTAAAATATAATACAAATAGCTAAATCTCGATTAATTTCATGATAGCCAAATAATATAAAATGTAATAGCTGGATTAATGCAACAATCAATTTGAAGAAATGTAGTTTATTCATTTTAAAGTAGAATACTGATTTGGAATATGTTACTGAATATTATTCTTTGTTACTTAAAGAATAATTTATGTCAACATTAAATCTAAACAGGAAATTGGTATCGAATTCGTCTTTAGCAATGAACATTACCATAAATATAAATAAATATGAATTCGTTAAAACAATTAAACGTTCAATTACAAAAACAAACGTTGGAAACATATGAACTTTGCCCATAAAATCTCAAACATTAGAAAGTGCCTATTCCTTAAAGAAGTTTACGAACATAGTTCTTACCTGTAATTAGATAGGTGAGTCTTTCTGACTTCAGAATGAAGCAACTGACGGTGCGCTGTCTGCACCTGTTTTTATGTGTAATCTGGGCACGACCACACGTCCAAATATGGTTACTCATGGATATACTAATGTATACTTCACCTATTTCGACTGCAAGACAAACGTAAAGACATAATGTTTCCTACCTTAAATATGTCAGCATGTTTTTAGGTTTTCAAATTTCATGGTGTTTTTTTTTTGGTAGTCATTTCATTATCTCTGTTATAAAGCGCTTAAAGCTTCATATATATATATATATATATATATATATATATATATATATATATATATATATATATATATATATATATATATATATATATATATATATATATATATATATATATATATATATATATATAAAAAGCTTCATATATATATTGACGAATTTTCAATATTTCATGAGAACTCAGTTTATGCAATAATACTTGTTATGGTGTGCATAATACTTATAAGCAAGCATTTTATATATAATTAATCATATTCTATTGAGAATTAATATAAAAATGCCTTTTCATATTTAAAAAATTAGAATAGTATACAATTAATATTAACTAGTTGTAAACAAGGGACATAAAAACAAAAACAAAAAGCAGATTAATGAATGTCGTATAGTGTTTTGGAATCCAGACCTTTTGGATATATCGTATTAAGATGGGGAATCCAACAGGTTTCCTTTAGCAGACGTTCCATCTTAGAACCAGCTATAATAATAGGTTGAAAGGAGAAATCTTGCACAGTATGGGAACTCTTGTTAAAATGTGGCAAAATGTGATGAAAATGATTGATCGATATAATTTTTTATGTCTTCTCTATGTTCTTTCATACGTTTAGATATTTGTTGACTGGTGTGTTGAATATATTGGAAGTCGCATTTTTTTTGGCATATGATCAAATAAATAACATTTGATGTTGCACAATTAGTATCACCACGCATATTAAAAATTTCTTTCGTATTATTGCTATTGAAAGAAGTACTTTTATAAACAAAAGAACAGTACGAACATCTAGGTCTATTACATTTAGCTGATGATCCTTTTTATATGATGGTTTTTTTTTCTTCTAATTTAGAATTAATTAGGAAATCTATATGATTTGTTTAGTCCATTTATTAGCAAGTGTGGATTTGCTTTTGTGTAGGATTTAACATTTGCTTAACTTGATAATTTTAATAAATCCCATACGCTTACCTAATATAGGAAAATCTGGATCATATTCAATATAAAAGGAATGATATATTCATTTCTATTTTTGATTTTAAATTGTAATGATTCAAGTTGTGTAAGAGAACATGCTTTTTTCGAAAGCAGTAATAATTATGTCATTTGGGTAATTTCTATTTAATACAATGCTGACCTAACTCTGTTACAGAATTTAAAAACAGTGTCATCAGAAATAATACTTCTATATCTTTTCTCTTGACTGCATGGTATTTTATTTCTACATGATTTAGGATGGCAGGAAGAATATTCATAATATTAATAATAATAATAATAATAATAATAATAATAATAATAATAATAATAATAATAATAATGAGGATTTTGTATAGCGCCTAACCTTACGAAGCTCTACGCGCTTTACACCATCAATAATGATATGACTACACTACAGAACAACAAACAACAAAAATAATGAAATTGGAAAATATAAAAACATGCCGAAAACATATAAGATACAAACATGATTAGGTCGCTAAGTTTGTCACTGCAGTCGAAACAGGTGAGTCTTAAGAGCACTCTTAAAAGGGACCACTGTGTCTTTGTGTCTAATTTCAATGGGCAATTCGTTCCACGTCGCCGGGCCCTGGTGTGCAAACGAACGTTGTGAGTATGGCTTTGTTTTCACCTTGGGAACAATGAGTATGCGATTATCAGAAGAAGAGCGTAAGGATCTAGCTGGTGTATTCACATGGATGAGGCTGGATAGGTATGTTGGACTGGAGTCTGTCATTGCAACATAGCGCAGAGAACAAATTGTGTGTTTGATTCTGTATCGAATTGATAGCCAATGTAGGGTACAGAGCAGTGGTGAGGTGTGCTCTGATCAAGGTACTCTAAAGATGATCCGTGCAGCTGTGTTTTTAACTTTTTGAAGTTTCTGGAGTAAATATTGTGACGAACCAGACAGAATTGAGTTACAATAGTCCAGTCTTGAAAGTACTAATGAACACACAAGTGTTTTAGTGGCATCAACTGAAAGATATTTACGAATGGAACTGATGCGTCTCAAAATGCAATTAAAAATCTTCCTAAGATATTTTATTCAGGCTTTTGTAATGAAATCCATGATTGTTTAACGAACAGTTGTTGTTAATGTTGTAGTGTTTAACGACATTTTTCAGCACACGATAGGCTAAACATGGCGACCAGTATTAATGATGGAAGAAGAACCCGGGAAAATACCCAGAAAGAACCACCGACCCACGAGAAGCTACTAGCAAGCTTTCTCACATAACCACATTGGCCGAATCTGAGTCTCGAACCCACGCAGACAGAGGTGAGATGGCAGTGATCTGTAACGGTGAGCGCTTTAGACCACTCGGCCACTCGGGTCCCCTTTAACGAACTGTGCAGTACAGTACAGCAAAAATCTTAATTACGGACAAGAAGAATTTATAAACAAAATCAAAATTTCCTCTATTACCCTTAGAACTTCTCTAGTATTCCCTTATAAATAAGTCCGTTCCGGTGGTTTAACAGGTTAGATCGTCCCTCTCCCATCTAATGCAAGAGGTCGCGGGTTTGAATACCACCCGAGTCATATCAAAGACTTTATTTTAATTTAAAAATGCTACGAGCAGCTGCCTCGCTTGGCGCTCTTAAGAGATAAATGATAGGACTGGTCGGCCTAGTGCCAGGATAAATTGACTGGGTGGGACATTATGCTACGTGTCTGCGGCATGATATCCCAGTGTTAAAAATACAAATGACACACTCAGCTAGAAATATTCTGAGTATTATCTGATGTAAGTTTAAAGCTGAAAATCAACCTTTTACGTTCTCAATGTACGTTTGTGGAAATAGTAACTTACTGAAATAAATCAGATACATGTATGTGTGTTCCGTACTTCTTTTCTTATACTTCACGTAGTCCGGAATCAGCTTGGCATTTGGGCCGAGTATTTCCGTAAATTGGTTAGAATCAGTCATGGGCCGAACCAGCCAGCATTCGTTCCGAGTTCTAGTGAACTGATGTCAGCAGCGGCAATACTTCCGACACGGGTTAGTTGTGATAAGTGTTTGGCCTTTGATCTGTCAGTCTCATGAAGTTGTATAAACTTAGGTAGACCAAGATATCTTCTGCTAATTAACATGGCAAATTGTTTCTGTCGGATATAAAAAGTGAAAGCAATTTATAACGTTGTTTATCATTAGTTTTCACTGATAGTAACAGACCACAGCACAAGGTAACGGAGTCGTACGATGTAAAACGTCTTCCTTGATATTTGTGTTGTTAGGTCTTACATTGTAAAACTAAAGTGGATTACGCGAGCTTAATTTTGAATAAAAAGCAGAAAAATGGGTAGGGGTGGGTTCGTAAAAATTGACATTAAGAATATTGGTCAGTGGAGGGTGTGTGTGTTTCCAGACATGTAAACTGTAGCAGTACGATACACGAGAAGACACGATTCCTTACCCCTCGGCATTTCAAACCCAGCCATAGCAAAATTCATACTTGAATGTGCATTTACTTAAATTAAGTAGAAATTGTTTTTTTTTTAAATAATATAAAAATTTTGCTTAACCAAAGTCTATTCTAACTTGGTTATTGAATCATTTGCAACTTGTCATAAAAAAAAACTTCCTGACAAAAATCAGTATGGACTTTTATAGTAGTGGTCATGTATTAAACTGGGTCATAAAAAGAGCACATTGAGTCTGATGGTCACAATGTAGGGTATTTTGAATCAACTTGTGTAGCTTTTGTTATATCACAGCATACGGCAATCAATATAGGTTGTACTGGATCACACATTGAGCTTGATCTCTCTTAAATGACCACATACTTACCATTGATTTTGCCAAAGTACTTCTCAGGGCATGCAAATAATGATCTTCAAAAGGAATATGGATATTCAAGGAACCAAATAAAGTGAATAATTGCCATTTAAAGGTGTGTAAAATGAGATTCTAAAAAATGAAACCCATTACTGAAATAATCAATGTTGAATGTGTATTTGATCTATATGACATTTGCTATAGCTTGTGCTTACACAATATACCCATATAAGAACTGACCTCAATTCAGATTGAAACCCCTCATTTAATTTCAGACATGTTATTTTATTTAAACACATAAATAAAATGCCAGGGATACATTATCTTGTATTCTTCTTGACAAGCTTACAACTAGAGACCCTAAATTGGAAAGTTTGTGTTTTGTGTGTTGTATTTTGACACATTTCTTTACTTTTTCTATATACTGTTCTACATCAAAGCAAAACACCTATCATCATTTCCGACAGTATTGATTTTGAGGGGATGAGAGAAACTCATGTTTTGTAGCCAGACTGGGTCTGTATATTCAGATGTACAATTTACCCTTACAATGTACTATGTATATAATATATATTTATATCTATATATGTAGGAAGCATGTATGGGTCTTCTGTAATTATTACATAAATAATAGATCATACACACCACTTGTGGGTGGCTACGTAGATTGTTCCGACTTTGAATTAAATCCTTCTGGTGGTTAATCATTAAATATGATTGCAATTTGTTTCCAAACACACCTGTCAAAGATTTTGCACAAGATGTATTATTACCAATTAACATCAACTCGTCTTAAAATGTACAAATATATCATGATTAAAGTATAATGGATACCTTGAAATATAAATATTTAATCTCTTGGTGTCAAAACTTTAAAAGTAAATGTTCACATTATCATGTCAGTGGGGTTCTATGCCATGATATTAACTACAAGATGAAAATGAAATACAATAGATGAAAGAAACTGGCCAGTTCCGTAATTAAAGAATGCAGTACATATAAAAACTAAATAAAGGTGCCAATATGTGTGATAGCACGGGACTGCATATTGCAATAGCATTCATCATATTCAACAAGTGGCAACACCATTTTGAAAAGTGAAGTTCTTTTAATATGCCAAAGACAGTAATAGTGCTCAAGATCTATCAAGTCAAAGAAAGGTTTTATTACAATTTTCAGAACCTGCATGTTGAATTTGTGGCTCCTCTGGTTGTAGACCAGAAGAGCTTTTGGGATGGCCTATTGTATATGTTTTTTGGCACAAGTTTATTATCATAGGAAGTTTTATCGACATAGTATTTGCACAAAGAGACTTTTTATGGTGTCTGGTTCATTCTAAATAAAAATGATGCCAATCTGACATCCAATATGGCCACCATGGCAGCCATCTTGAATATATTGCTAATGCTACTTCCTTAAGATGGTTGGCTGCATTGACATGATTTTCACTAAAAGACTTGTACTCTCTAGTCAGTAAAGATAAAAAAAAGATGCCAATCCAACATTCGCCATATCAGCCATTTTGAACATCTTGTTATTGCTGCCCCACCAGAATGGACACACAAATATTGTTTTTACTAAAGACTTACTATGATGTCTGGTTGGGTCTAAGTAACAAAGGTCCCATTATGCCATTCAATATGGCCACTGTGGCAGACATTTTAAAAATTGTATCAATACTCTGTAATGGGATGGCCACATTCACGTACAGCTTTCAATAGATGCTTAACTCGGGACAAATTGCAACAGAATTGAGTTTGATTGCATTATGCTTGGGAAGGTCTATAGATAAATCTACAATACATTCTCCATATTCTAAGTCTGGGAAGTTAATTAAAAATTAACATTAATTAATTAATGAACTTAAACTCATCTTTTATCTCCACTGGTCACATACAAAAGTAGCATAGTATCGGATGGTCTTTTGTTCATTGTCAATCCTTCCATTAGCACAAGATTGTTATCATTCATTGTCCTCAAACATCATACACATTCATCTGATGTTAGCTTCTCCTAAATGAAAATGGTGCTGCTTAGACAGCCAATATGGCTGCCATAGTGTCCATATTGAAATCATGTTATCACTACCCCTCCTGAATTGATGTTAATATCGTGATATTGTTTTCTTTTAAAGACTTAATTATGATGCTAACTATAAATGGTACTGGTCTGATGTCCAGTACTGCAACAATCTTTAAATTAAAAAAAAAAGGTATTATTATGTTACCTTTTTGAAGTTTTTCTCAAAGTTTAGTAGGAATACTGCAAATCATGAAATAAAACTTTGAATCATTGGACCTAAGTGTGCACATTTTGCTTGATTTTGTACGAGTCGTCAACTGACTGTTAGTCCATCTCTTTAGGATTTGAAGAGGATGACAGTATATGTCAGTATGCTGACCAGGTGTTACTTGTATATTTTCTCTGTTTGTTTCACTTGCCTTATGGATGCTAGCAGATCCCTATTCACCTTAAGGTTGTTTCACTTGCCTTATGGATGCTAGCAGATCGCTATTCACCAAAAGTTCCAGCCAAGTTTTCCAAATCTTCCTTACAGCATAAACACTTCTCCATTTGAATTTACTTGATTTTTTTTCTTTCTGTTTATCTAAATGTGTACAAAAAAAGGATTTAGATTTTTAAGCATACCATGACATGAACAATAAACAAAAAGTACATTAAAAGCAGCCATCATTAGAAATAAATTTATAGCATTTTATTGTAAACATTTAACACAAAAATAGTTATTAGAATGCCATGAACAAATTATAATCTGCATTGAAAAACGAGTTTTCCAGGTATCGCACAGTTATTTTTCATGTATCTTTCACAAACTGTTTTAATATTTTAACTGATTTATTATTAATTAAGTATGGCTAATTAATCAATGTTTCCACCAGGGACCTATGGGGGACTTTTTTATATCTGAATCCATACAGTCTGCCAGATTGTATACGACTCGTTTAATTTCAGTTGGAATCTGTCATTGGTTATACCCCTCTTTTGACTGGACTATAAAGACTTTTTAGTGATGCATCGTCCTACATAAAATATATGCCATTCTGACAGTCAAGATGGCCAGCATGTCAGCCATCTTGAAAATCTTGTTATCGCCACTCCCAGATGGATGATCATATCAGTTTTGTTATTGCGACTCATCCTAAAAAAAAAGGATCTGACATCCATTATGAATATCTTAGTTGGACGACTAGTTGGTCCTGGACAACATGTTACCATTCTTTTATCCAGTTTTGCTGCGCAGTGGCCAATTTACAATCCTTCAGATGGATTAGGCATGGTTTCAACACTAGGCAGTTTAAATTGTCTTATATATTGGTATTCTTTTCAACTAGTAGAGTGTCACTATATTCATGTGACTCAGTGAGTAGAGTATCACTATATTCATGTGACTCAGTGAGTAGAGTGTCACTATATTCACATGACTCAGTAGAGTGTCACTATATTCATGTGATTCCGTGAGTAGTATCACTATATTCATGTGACTCAGTGAGTAGTGTCACTATATTCATTTGACTCAGCGAGTATTGTCACTATATTCAAGTGACTCAGTGAGTAGAGTGTCACTATATACATTCATGTGACTGTGAGTAGAGTGTCACTATATTCATGTGACTCGGTGATTAGTGTCACTATATTCATGTGACTCAGTGTCACTATATTCATGTGACTCAGTGAGTAGAGCATCACTATATTCATGTGACTCAGTGAGTAGAGTGTCACTATATTCAAGTGACTCATTTTGCCATTCAGTATCATAAGCCTTGTAATTCCACTTTAAAACATTGAACACCAGGTCAACACGTAGGTCCGGAATGAGTATCAGTATTTATAACAGCTTCCATCTTTAGTTTTTTCCATTTTCTATTATCTTGTAAGCAACAAATTAGAATGAAAAGGTTGAGGAAAGAGGTTTTTTTTTAAATTTGTATTTTCTGGCATAGACGTTTTGTTAACAATTTTTTTTATTGTTGGAATATTTTGTAATTTTTATATGTTTTAAAATTATACTTGTAACTATTGGTATCTTATTACCTTTCACTGGAATGTTTGTTACTTTTTAAGTTTAGAAGTCCGTGATAAAGGTACCTTAAGAAAAAAAAGAATATATACATTTCAGATTATACAGTTGCTCTTGTAAAATATTTCAAATGCTAAAATCGAATGAACAATTACATTGTTATTGAGATTGAAGTTTATAATGGTGTTGTTTCTTTTTACAGCTATAAGGTGTGATTTGTTTACAGATCAATGAGTAATGAGGGCATTCATGGACATACCTTTCTTTCTTTACCTCGGCTTGCTGATTGTGAGCTTAGTCTTCTGCCATGCTGCAGAGGTGTTACAAATTCTGGAAGATACAGTGTCAGGAGATAACTTTACGTATTTCAGACTCACTAAACAAGGACGCATTTCTATTGAGTTGGAGACTCTGGAAGGGGATGCAGACATATACGTATCAGATGAGACGCTTCAACCTGACTACATGAATTACAAACTCAAGTCAGTGACATGTGGTCTAGATAGCGTGGAAGTGCCAGCTGAATTCAAGCGACCTGTCGGAATAGGAATTTTTGGTCAACCAACTCATGCAACAAGTAGGTATAGGATAACAACGAAATGGCTGGCAAGTACAGATGAAAATGAAGATTATCAGAGATTGATGGATACATACTACAAATATGAAGAATATATTTTTTATGATTTTGAAAAATTGGGAAATTCAGAGCAAGTCACAACACCTGCCACTGATACAGACACATTTAATGAAGAGGGATCATTGATATGGCAGATTTTTGTGTTCTTTTTAAAAATAGTTTTTGAAATTATTGTTTGACTTTGTAAATTTTCAAACCTTTCTTTCATTGGACATAAAATTCAGTAAGTATGGAAACTTCCTTTTATGTTGTGCGGTTTTTAAAATTTTAGAGAAGTTAAGTTGGTTTATATATATATATATATATATATATATATGGATAAAAAATAATTAAAGGAATAACCCTATTAATTATGGAGTCAATAGCTCAACGGTAACTGTAATTAAAGGAAATAAAATGGTTGTCCATCATGTACAGTTACCAAATTTGTGTGGATAGTTTGCGGTAAGGGTCAGGAAGAACCTTTTGATTTCATGGTCAAAGGTCAAGAGCACCCTATCATATACAGTTATCAAGGTATAAGGCAGTCCACACAATAAAATTAGTTGTACTTGACATACTTCAACCAAACTTTGGGAATCTCTTGCTTTTGGGACAAGGGTAAAGACTATTTATGTTGGGGTGAAAATGTTTGAAATTAAGGTCACTGTGACTGAAAGAAGACCGTTCCAAATATGAGCATTAGTTCTAAATCACCTTTTTAACCAAACTTCATGGATATCTTGCACTTAGTGTCAGTAAGAAGCAGATTTATCTTTTGGGTCAAAATGCCAATGGTCAGTGTCACGGTAACTGCAAGAATAAAAATGTCCACAGCACAAAATGTCAGTTATCTGAAGAGGACTATTTAAATATGGGGGTTGCCTATAATGTGCTGATGTTCATATATTCATTTGATGGGAAATGCACATTAATATATACAGTCCAACATTGGAGATTATGAAGCTGTGAGACTGAATTTCCACTAAACTCCGATTACTATCATTGTGATTGATCAAAACAAAAACCAGAGCTCAAGATTGTTATGATTTTGGGCCTGGGATGAATTAAAGATATAACAAATCCATCTTAGGAGATACTTCCATCTAAAAAGAACCCACATATAAAGGGCAAATTTTAGTAACTTAATTTTACTAGCATGTAACATCTATGTAAAATACGCATGTCCACAAAAGCAGAGGCGTAGCGATGATATTTTGTGCCCGTGGACGAACTATAAAATTGGCGCCCCAGCGATCTTGTGACCGATTTATTATCCTTGTTTACTTATTATAATGTAACGTTACAAGCCTCATTTTGGCGCCCGGGGACATGTGTACCACCCTGTCCCCCCCCCCACTAGCTACCCCTCTGCCGCAAAGATAAGGTCCTTTTGCCCTTAAGTGTTCATTAGAGACAGATTGTATCATAGAATTAAGATTTGTACTGCCTTCATGTCTATGTATGTATATATATATATATATATATATATATATAAAACCCAAGGCTTTGGGCAAGCAAGAGGATGAAAATATCACATCCCAGTGAGAAAAGAGAAAAGTGTTCATAACAGTGCTTAGTTTGCATGTATATGAATTCAATGAACTGTCTATTGGTCTATTGCTCATCTGCCATCAAATAAGGATAATGTTACAAACAATAGGAAACCAAACTAGAGACATCTTCCCTCTAAATAATGCTTGATCAAATTTGATTGAAAACATTCTGGCATTAAGGCTTTTTAAAGTTTTTAAAATTGAAATCATTCAGCCTTCCATTGTTGCCTATCAACCATTCCAGTTGTCATCTTCTCAAAACCTGCCAAACCCCTTTCAACAAAACATGGCCATAATAGTTCTGGGTTAAATCCCATTCATAATTATGCCATTTCCAGCGACACACTGAGACAGTCAATCTAGGCTGGCCTATGCAGGTATCAAACCTGTGATCCATTGATTAGGAGTCCAGTGCTCTACCAAGGGGGTTATTTTTGCTTTTTAAGGAAATCATCCAGGCAGTGATAATTTCAGTATTGGACAAAGTATAATGCTGTACTGTTAAAATGAACCTTGAAACTGATTTTGGTTTCTTAATAATATGCAGCTGGAATCAATTTTTACAGAAAGCATCCTAAAGACCCAGATTCTTGACCAACTGCTCTTGCTTTGGCTATTAGGCACAAAAAATGTGTCTCCATTGATTTTAAAATTAAAAACATCGTCATTGCTGATTTGTTATTGTCAAAATTGATCAACTTCTTGAACCTTTTTTGAAAGTAGTAGTTGTATGAAAAGGTAGGTAGGTAATAAGTGCTTAAAGTACTTGGCTAAACCAGATCAATTAGATGCAAAAATCAAGTTTTGTATTTTTAAAAAATTTTTTTTAACATTTATAGAAAAAAAAACAGGTACTGGGTTAAACCAACAATTAGATGCACATATCTATTTCGGATTTTTTATTTTTCTTTGGGCAGGGGGGTACTCCAGGGGGAAAAAGTGCTAAGCTCAGTAATGAAAAACAGAGTTTACTGACCAGAAACACAAATATTTCTTGTGTGTGCCTGAGGCAGATGTTACCCAAGTGAGCATGAAGACCTTTAAACTTGGATCTGTCCAAATGACGTTGATCTGATGTACAATATGGCCACTGCTACTAAAAATGGAAACTTTTAAATGACGTCTTCTAAAAAGAAAAACCCATCAGATTTGAGCAAACTTGACAGAACGATCCTTGTGTAGATAGTTTTCAGCTTTTGTCAGCTGATGCTGTTCCACCGTCAAATAAGGCCACATTTAAAAATGCCTTTTAAGGGCTTAACAAAAACAATCAACAGAATTTATCTAATTTGACACAGTGCACTCAGGCATTGAAGGGATTCGGTTTTATACCAATGATGCTGAGACCACTGTTGTAAATACTTGAAAAACATTTCATGTTAAATTTGTATAACACAATGTCTCCAAACATTACAATATGTATGCTGGCATAAAGATCTTAAAATTTATACAAATGATGCCAATCCACCATAATTATAGACAGCATTACTAGAAATAGACAAAAGTTAAACAACTTATCAGAAATTGCTGAGCAGAAATGAAGGCACATTGATAGAATGCATTCTGGTAATAAGGGCTTTCAAAATGATGCAAGTGAGGCCAATTTTCATCCAATATGGACACCATTACTAAAAATAGAAACTCACTTAAAATACTTCATCAAAACTCAACAGAATTTGATCAAATTTTCCACAAAGCATTGACATAATCGGCTTTTAAATTCATTTGTACAAATGATGCCAGTATGCCATCAATTTTGGCTGCTGTTACATAGAAAAAACTTAAATACATTCTAAAACAATGCATAACACGATTTGATCACATTTAACAGAAAGTGTCATAGCTTTAGCTTCTTTTAGATTGATATAAATGATTCTGTTTAACCAACAAGTCTGGCTGCTGTCATTAAAAGCACAAGACCATTATTAATACAACTTAATCTAAAACAAAACATGAGAATTTGATCATCTTTGATACACACAATGCATCGTTGTATATGGGTCTTTCAAGAGTGGACTAAAAATGCTGATATTTGTGTGCCATCAAATATGGATGAAGATGCAGAAGCTAAAGAAATCTTGAAACAACTTCTTTTTCATCATAAAATAAGCAGTCAGCAGTGGAGGAAGAAATTTAAACTGAGAGCATCCTTCTTGGTCAACTGTTCCTGTATTGGGATGAAAGTGATGTCAGCCAAGTGAACAATCTCAGAACCACTTGGCCTCTTGGTTTAGTAGTATGATGTTATTCTTTGATGATGTAAATATTATTTTAAATTCATGGATTGTTTTATCATTGTCATCATCTTTTGGGTATTTGTGTCATTTTATCAATTGAAAAATAATTTAATATTTCATTTTTATACAAATTGCTCTCCAAGGTCTCTTGCCATTTGAATTGGAAATTATAATAGCTTACCAACCATTTGGGAAAATTTTATATTAAAGGTAATTGTTATTGCAGTACTTTACCTTGGTTTAAACTTTATGTGTATTGGAAACCATACATTGCAATGTGTATTGAAAATCTAACATTGCAGAATTTAATGTAGTTAATTTTTACATGTAATTATATATTGCTTGCATCATACATACAAAACCTGAATAAACAGACGGATTCAAATTTTATTATTATTTTTTTTACTTCTTCACTGAGAAATCAATAAAGCTGTACCGATTAATAATCCGTACTCATAATCTGGCTGATTATTAGAACAGTCGGTATAATCGGTATCGGCAGAAATAATCTGTGCCGATGTAAACAAATTTCCAAAATATAAATTCAATCATAACATTCATCTTGACATGGCTTGAATTTTTAAATCAGAATTAAATACAGTCCTACCCATATATATTGACAAGCCAAATATGACGAGAGAAAAAAACAAAGTCCCAGTCCCTTGGTCTACTATTACTACCAAATTGTAATGCTTATGTCGACGTCGAGATAAAATATAAACTTACATGTCAACAGAAGCCTTTGGTCCCAGCTTGAACAAATCCTTTGTTTTTTAATCATTTATGTCGACAAGCTGCCAGTTCCAACCCATACTATGTTCAACAACTTTGATGTCGCGGTCGGATAAAAAAAAAAAAAAAACAACACCCTAGGCTTTTGTTTGGGCCTATAAAGCTGGCCTATCACGGCAACTAAAAGAAGTGAAATCTGATCAATTCTAGCATTTTCCAAAGAATGCACAGAGGTATAACTAGGATTTTAAAACTATAAAATAGGAGTTCAAGAGTACCACCAGTAAACGTTGCAGTCCCCTACCAGAAGCAAATTGGGCATACCTGAAATGGCTGTATGTATATCCAGATGATTAGAAACAAAGGTTGCCATAGAGTTTAATTTTCAAACTTCTTTACAGCACTGACATGTAGCCCTTGTTTGTCCACTAGAATGAGAGTGAATTGTCAGGTCAAGATAAGGTCTTATTCCAAGCACAAAGTTAGGCATCATACAGAGTGTTCCACGTGAAATGTCAGTTCTAGCAACTTCTAACACTGTTGAATTTCATTACAATATTCGCCAATTAGCCGTTTAACACGTCTTGTTAAAATTTGCAGACAGCATTTTGTCTAACTCTCAACATGTCTTGATTTTGAGGTCACAAGCACTACTTAGATTGCTACACTTGGAAATGAAAACAATAATGAAGGCAAAAGTTATCCATTTGATGTACTCTTCTTATACACAAGTACATCAATGGGTCATTCTACCTCTGAAATCAGTAATTGTAAATATCAGCACATTTAATCACCACTCTGCAGCTAGTCAAGTCTTTGATCTTGCCGCCTATCTTGTGGGTCATATTCTTCAGATGTACTCTTATAATTACAACATGTACATCAGTGGGTCTTTCAGCCACTGAATTTTCTGATTGTAAACAGTGAAAATGATCAATTGATCAACACATTTTCCCACTCGACAGGTGATCGAAGCAGGACTAGCAAGCCCTTAAATTTGCCGTCCGGCAAATTGATGCGTTCTGAGGACTCCTGTATACGTTATTGTCTGAATCCCAGATATAAAAAATGCGTCCAAATACACGTGATTACACTTTTCCGAGAACTTCTGAAAGTGATCGGTGATTAAAACAAGTTTATTTTGATGTGAAAGTTTTGTTTTTAACTTGATTTACATTTACGATGGCTACCAACAGCAGTGTAAAACGCAAATACATTTACAGTCTCTGGAAACTAAATATCTGGTTGTTAAGGAAGTTGAGGGCTGAACATCTTGCAAAGAGGTCTGAGAAACTTTTTTCTCTTAAAATTAACACCCGTTCAGGAAAGATGAAAGCTGCGGAGTCTATAAAGAAAGACTACGTTGAGGGTAACTGCAAAACCAAAGAAAGAAACAGAAGACTGCTTCATTTAAAGACTTAGAGGAAGCCACATAATGGTCAATATACAAGTGTTTTTCACATTGATTCTGTTTTCATGTACTCAAAATTTTCATTTTTTTCTCAAAGTGTAAATGCTACCCACTGACGACAGGTCACCATTTGCAGACGAATATCAACTTTTCTCTTTTAAATCAATGATAGTACTTTATAACAGTTTAATAATTGTCGGGTCACCGAAAGTTACTTTTTTTAACATGCCTATGTCTTAGGACACGAAACAAATAATTGTTTCATATCCCAAGATTTACATCTGTTACACAAGTCAACAAAAATACCTAAAAACGGTAAACTTTAGACATTGGTCCGCAGATAAACTGACCCGCTACCCACCCCCCTTATACCAGGCCTTTATTTTTTCCTAAATTATTCAGCTTTTACGAGAGTATATACTCTGATAATGAAATAATTGGTCTCATAATCGGTATTGACAATTTTAATAATCGGCTATATGCGGTATCGGCATAATCAGCAAAAAGTGACATCTGTACAGCTTTAGAAATCATCACCTTGATAATTCAGTCATCCATGTTTATTGCAATTCTATAAACAATTTTAGCAGTATAAATAATTTTCCATATGGTTGCTGTTTTAAATGTAGGTATGCAGTATGAATGGAATGTATATTTGATTTTTTTCTGGATTATCAACACAAGATTTAGTGCCATATTTATGATGTACTTTCATGTTTACACCAAATTAATAAATATATTTTGGCACTAATCAAATACATATCATATTCTGGCACTAATCAAATACATAAATGTATTCTGGTACTAAACAACTATATCAATATATCTATTTTATCACATTTCCATTTTTATGCACTCCAATATAACTTTTGCTTAATATCAAATGACTTAATTGATTCTATTATTAGTATGACATTTTAGGAAGGCCAAGCTCAAGTTTGAATTTCCTTTCTTGTAGTGTCTGCCCATCAACAATTGCTTGTTACCACTCTGAAGTCCATATTTCTGATCCAGTTTTCAATCAGACTTGTAGTTTGGGTTTAGATCATCACAATATTGGACAAGTTAATAATGAGTATGCATGCTACTGAGATAATCTTGAATCTGATTGGTTAACCTTGTTACCACTCTGGAGTCCATATTTCTAATCCAGTTTTCAATCAGACATGTAGTTTGGGTTTAGATCATCACAATATTGGACAAGTTGATAATGAGTATGCATGCTACTGAGATAATCTTGAATCTGATTGGTTAACCTTGTTACCACTCTGGAGTCCATATGTCTGATCCAGTTTTCAATCAGACATGTAGTTTGGGTTTAGATCATCACAGAATTGGACAAGTTAATAATGAGCAGGCATGTTACTGAGATGATCTTGAATCTAATTGGTTAACCTTGTTACCACTCTTGGGGACTTTATTTGTTATCGGTTTAGATCAAAATATAATCTTGTTTCATTATGATTTTTGGATTAGCTCAGAAAGGAGCAAGACCCACACATGCTAATGAGGTGATCTTGCATATGATTGGCTGAGCTTGTTACCCCAATATAAGCCATATTTCTGATCTGATTTTGATAAGATCAATGCATACTAATGAGGCAACAAATGTCAAGTTATGCAAGACCAGTGAATGACATCAGGCACACGTGGGGCTCTTGGTGATGTATAGTTTCTGATGATAGATCAATACATGTTCCTGTAGTACCATATCTTGTTATCAAATTCAAAATACAATGGAATTTTATTTTGTCTCAATATTTTATTGAAAGTTTCAATTTCATGTCTAGTACAAAGCAATATGAATATATTACACATTTTAAATGTCTCTTGACTGAACAATGAGCTTGATTTGTGCTGAAGAAAAATGAAAATGAATCAGTAATTAACAATGACAGGAAAATCAATATCAGTTTATCATAATCTTGATTATTACATTATGACAAATAGGCCTAAAGGAAATATACCAAAACAAGAAACATCTTTATATAGCTAACAAATCATATTGAAGGAGTATGTCTTAATTTACATCACATAATATTTAATACACATTCCAGACACACCCCTTCTAATATCTATGCACGCAAGTTTTTGGAGTAAAATAAAAAAAAAACATGAATATTCTAAATCTCAAGTCTTTATAATAAGGAGACGCATAATTCCCTTGCTCCAAAAAACAGTTGCCTAAATGTCAAATATGAAAAATATAACACTTTTACAATAAAAAAAAATATGCATAGGAATGAAAACAATCAAATTTTGTTTAAATATATTTACAAAATAATAATAAACTGGCTTTAATTTTCAGTTTTCTTTAAATAACAAAGTTTTTATTGAGCCATTCTGAAGATGCAAGTGTCTTGTCACCTGAGGCAAATAGATTTTAAAAAATCTAGTCATATTGATATGTTGATCAAAACATGGAAACCTCAAGTCAAATGACATACATTAGAATGTAAGTTTACAGTTATCTTAGAAATCCTCTCTTGTCAAAACTTAAAAAGAGCTATATTGCTTTCAATCCAAATTTGAAACAAAATGTTCTTCAGATCTTAAATTATGTTTAGAAGCTGCTTGTCCACGTGATAATAATAATAATAATAATGATGAGGACTTTGTATAGCGCCTAATCTTTAGAAGCTCTAAGAGCTTTACACCATCAATAATGATATGACTACACTACAGAACAACAAATGACAAAAACAATGAAATTGGAAAACATAAAAACACGCTGAAAACATATAAGATACAAAACATGATTAGGTCGCTAAGTTTGTCCCTGCAGTCAAAACAGGTGTATCTTGAGAGCACTCTTAAAAGGGACCACTGTCTTTGTGTCTAATTTCAATGGGCAATTCGTTCCATGTCGCCCGGGCCCTGGTGTGCAAACGAACGTTGTCCATATGACTTTGTTTTCACCTTGGGTACGATGAGTGTATGATTATCAGCAGAAGAGCGTAAGGATCTAGCTGGTGTATACACATGGGTGAGGCTGGATAGGTATGTTGGACTGGAGTCTGTCATTGAAATATAGCACAGAGAACAAATTTTGTGTTTGATTCTGTATTGAATTGATAGCCAGTGTATGGTACAGAGCAGTGGTGAGGTGTGCTCTGATCGAGATACTCTGAAGATGATCCATGCAGCTGTGTTTTGAACTTTTTGAAGTTTCTGGAGTAAATATTGTGATGAACCAGACAGAATTGGTGACGAGTATTTTAAAGCAGAAGAGAACAGTTTATAAAAGACAAGAGAGGTCTGAGTAATGTATCGTATAATAATGTGTACTTTAAAAAAGAACAGAATTCCTATATGAAAAAATGTGTCCTATTGCACTGGCTTTAACACGGGGATAGGCAGATCAGTTTTCATCTTTTTTAAAAACACATTTAATGTGATCATGTTTTTATCATCATGGAAAAATCCACTTGGGTCCGAATAAGAAACAGATGGTTGGCCGACCGGAAATAATTTTTTGTTTGGCCATAGAGATAAGAAGGGTGCAGAGTGTACATTGTAATAGTTGGTACTTTCAAACAGAACAAGGGAATACTGTAAAAGAGATGAAAAGGGCCTTAGTAATGTATAGTGTAATGAACACAGTCTAGCTATATGGGATATTGTTATGAGCGGTGTTTACAGCTGTACCAATTGAGTTTAACAACAAAGTGATACATACTGGCAATGAAACAAAACTATTATTATTCCAGAGATGCCAACCCCTATATTGTGAAATAGGAATATCCAGTTTTGCATCTAGTGTTTTTGCATAATCTAAATATTTGTGAAAATCTGGTGCACAATCTTTAGTCCTATATTTATAGTTTGTGCAAATATTCATAATGTCATTCTTTTGTATAATCATTGTGTCCAGTAATTGGCCCAAGTTTATGGAAATAAGAATAGTACTAACAAGTAATAGAGCAATGCATTGCTTAACTCAATACACATTATCTGGATTTTGCATTATTCAATAGCCGATCCCACCAGTAGTATTTTTTTTTTTACTGCATTCAGTGGTCATTCCAGTCTTTTGTCATTTTGAATGTGTGTTAGATACAACATATCAGATTGGTTACTAATGGGTTTTTTTCATCCAAGAATCAGACCCAAGTTTCCCTAATTTGTTCAAACTTGCAGAAATTGCCCCATTTTTGCCTTTACAAACAGCTGACTATGAAAGAGGCTTCAGCTGCCAAAACAATATCACCAATAAAAAGTCAAGCTGGAAGTGCCACTGTTGGCACTGATCAAGCCGACATAATGATACACCACCCTGAAGTCCATTAAGAAAAGACTGCATATCCTGTTTCAAATTTCTGTAGCATATATAGTTTCTTTGTAAAGGTAAAATTAACAATGGCTATAGTTCTGACATCTCTTCATCTTTCTCGGGTGTCAGGGCACTAAGCTAACATGATTTCTGATTCATCAAAATTAATCTGCTTGAGGGCGGTAACATCAACAGAAAAGGCAGAGATTGCTCAAATTTATTTGTTGTGATACAGTTACTTATGTAGGCTCAAAAAAAGAATTATGACTGGACATCATTAGTGTTTCAGTGATCTAAATACTGGTGTTCAAGTTACTGTTCTCATGTATGTAAACTTTATCTGATCACATAATCAGACTATATCAGCGATCACAATTATATAATTCGAGGTTAATAATGGAAATGATCCAACCAAAATCAGAATGGTTGGCATCTCTGATAGTGATACAAATTTTATCAGAATAAAAAATAATTTATATTTAGAATAAGAACAACACTATTTTACAAAAAAAGAATTTATAATCAATAAAACCCGATTTTGGAATATGGGGTACAGAATGAATAAAAAGAACAAACTGTCTAAAATTCTCTGGTTAAAGCGGGAAACACTGCAGATAAAATCTCTAAAATGAGTGTACATTAGTGTTACCCAAACTCAAAACATGAGTTGGACAAAAATTGTAGCAAATTGTTGGACCTGCAAGAACTTTGGCTGGAAATTTCATTATTATTGTTTAATACTGTAAATTTATTGATCCATGTAAACTAATCATGCATGACTAAATAATTATATAAAATTTACAACTTCAAACTATATACATGTCTAATACAATAACAAAATTTACATTTGAAATTCTGAATGTAGCAGATAACTGTCTCATATTTTCCGTTTATGCTAGCTGATCCATTCATAATGCTTCATAGCAAATTTGTTTAACAGTCACATGCAGATTTCCTCGTCCGATACAAGACCAACATATATACCTGTCACATTCAGACCAAAACACAGATGTGTTTTATCATACAATGCCCATTCTCATCACAGACTAAAATTTCTATCAGACAAAAACCACACACTTGTAACTCGTGCATGCTGATGTCCTTAGCTTGTCACAAATTTATACTTTTGTCTTGCACATGATCACATACTTGGGCTGTGTTCAGTTAAAATCATGAATTGCATTGATTACGGACACAAAAAAGTTATTTTGTAAATTCTGACTTATTTTGTAAATCAGCAACACTTGACTTTATCCTGCATAGATTTTTTTCTCAAATATTTAAACTGAAAACTCTTAAGAATGAAATACAATTTGATCTGAGATTTGTCAATTGATTGCTTTCAAATTAGAGAATGCAATTAATGAGCTTTGAATACTTAAGATGAAAGAAATTTTGATTCCAACCTTAGCCTTCCAAGCCTGCATCAAATCATCTACTCTACCACAAACCAAAAGGAACCATAACCTTCCAAGCCTATCAAATCATACATGCCAGCAAAAAACCTCAAAGAACCTTACCCATCCAAGCGTTTCAAATCATCTATTCCAGTACAAGCCTTAAAGAAATGTACCCATCAAAACCTGTCAAAGGAACCTTACACCTCCAATCCTGTCATGTGATATACGCCAGCACAAACCATGAGGAACCTTACCCTCCCAAGCCTATGTAAAATCATATACGCCAGCACAGGACCATTAGAACCTTACACTTCCATGGTTAGAATTTATGACAATCTTGAACTCTGAAGTTCTCTAATCAGTAAGATTGTGTTACATGCGTGGATCTTAAAATTACACAAAGTGGAAGGTAAGAATTCATAACAATTAACCAGACTTCTTCATAGCCATCTATGTTTTGCTGACATAGGTACTTATGTATGTGTGAAGCCCATATGCAATCAGATCTCTACTAGTGGCTTTCTCGGTGGTTATATTTTGTTTTGGGTTCCCTAAACTATCAGCATCTCTAATAGTACTAATTATCAAATATTATACAATGGACCTTCAGTACTAAATGCAGCCCTGTTTGTCAACTCGTATTGCTAATGCATTATATCGAGAAACTGGAATACACACAGGTGTAATGACAGGGAGACTGTAAAGCATTTATTTAAAAATTATTAAATGTCCTTTGTACATATTTAAATAATATTACAGGATGAACGTAAGTACATGCAAATGAAAACACATGAATATTTGTCACTGTTTCTTAAATCCTTTCAGGATGGGATAAATATTTTCAAAAGCTTCATAGATTTCAGATCGTACTTTTGCACCTGAAAAAAAAAAAAAACAATTTATTAATGATATCTTGGCTAAAATTTGTATAAATACTATACTTTATCAGTCGATCTATGATTTCTCAGAGCTGATATAGAATTCTGAATGATAAAATGACTTTTCCCAAACTTTCAAAGACCACAAACATGGAATTCCAAGACCTATTTTCACTACAATTATGTAAACACATTATGTTATACCAGAAAACATTGAATGCAAAATACTGCAATATTGTTTAATGATGAAATTCAAACTATAATCAATTTCCTAAAATTGTTCTGAAATGAGCTTATATAGTTTAACATTCATTGTTATTACAGAAATATGTCCGTTACGGACCACTGCCATCTCACCTCTGTCTGCGTGGGTTCGAGTCTAAGATTCGGCTAATGTAGGCTAAGTGAGAAAGCTTGCCAGTAGCTTCTCGTGGGTCGGTGGTTCTTTCCGGGGTTTTTCCGGTTTCTTCCTCCACCACTAATACTGGCCGCCATGTATAGCCTATATATTGTGCTGAAAAATGGCGTTAAACCATAAAAAAACAAAAACAGAAATATGTAATATATGCATCAGTTTTAATACAAAATAAATTGTTCTCCTAACAGACATCAGTACTGTTTTAAATGCATTATTATAGTTGCTGTGTTAAAAAAGGGTTGGGTCTATTTAAATTTTCAAAGACTTTTAAAGACGTCATGGTAATCTCAATTTTCCTAAATTTTCAAGGCCTTGAAATGCAGCCTCATTTTCCCCAAACTTACAAACACCTTAAGAACCCTGTTACTTGCTGGTTATTTGTTTACCACACTAACACCTTAAGAATCCTGTTACTTGCTGGTTATTTGTTTACCACACTAACACCTTAAGAATCCTGTTACTTGCTGGTTATTTGTTTACCACACTAACACCTTAAGAATCCTGTTACTTGCTGGTTATTTGTTTACCACACTAACACCTTAAGAACCCTGTTACTTGCTGGTTATTTGTTTACCACACTAACACTTACAAAGTCAGCTAACTACTACCTGACAAAATTAAAATAGTTATGAAATATCATAATGCATTGAACAAAAATGAGTGTTCCACTAAAAACAGGTTTACTTTCAATTATGATATATATTGTATACAATATTAGGTACCAAAAATAACATATTTACATATTAGCAGCCAACAAAAAGTGACAAGTTTGTCTGTCCATGTGGAAAAAAAGCTGGTAATAATAAATGACAAACATGGCTACAACATCATTGATTTGTGTCATTCAAAGGACCATCATAATTTCTGCTCTAATAATAAGAGAGACTGGCAAATTTGACAGGGTTCAGGTGTTATTTTATTCACAACTCGAGACTTTACAGATAAAAACAAATCAATCAAATAACACTGATTTCATTTTAAGTTAAAAGTTTTGGGAATAACCATTTTGAAACTTTAGATAATTATCACAATTTGACATTTTGTTTGATGGCAAAGAATGCAAAATATTGTAATTGAATTTATGGAATATCATAAATGTACAATATTTGATGCATATGATTTTGGTTTGTTTCAATGATAAGCTATTTACATGGTTCAACCTACAGAAAACAAGAAATGTGTCAATGGAACACAAATGTCCCACCATAGTGCCTGAATTGACTTAAATGCAAATGCAGTCTTAACAAAAGTGTCATGGATTGTTAAGGTGGGACATAAAAATATGTGTGAAAAAGTTTTCCTTTAAGTCTTACCAGACTATGTCTCATTAAAAAGCCCTGATCGACAATGACAAAAAATTGGAAAATAACCATCACCTGTTAGAACAACTTTTCCAGAGACAAATATTAGTAGTACAATCCTAGGCTTCATCATTCTGTAGATTAAACCTGGAAACAACTCTGGTTCATAGCTGAAACAGAGAGAAAAGAAAATACTAAACAATGAAGTCTTTCAGTTATCTGCATTTTATGATCAAATTAAAAAATGTCTGGCGTATCAAATAATTCACTCCAGGATACCACTGTCCAAGCTAAAATTATACCAGATTTCTTAATCAGACCTATTAATACATTAACTTCATTATTATGTAATAAGCAATAGGTAAACTCATCAACATGTATTGCATACTTCATTAGCAACCTTACTTCAGTAATACTGCCTCCAAATGCAATGAAACATTGTTTTGACTTCTATTTTTTATTTGCGCTTAAAATATTTTGATCTGCTTCTATTGGACTCATAGCAATTTTAAGTTGGGGTCAAAAACAGCTATTGATGGGAACTAATTTAATGTAAATATTTACAAATATAATTGCTGATCAAAACAAAAAGAGTAAAAGAGGCATGGATAATTTTAGAACACATCAGAGTTTGTATTTCATGGAACTAATATGGAAACAACCACACTGTGAGTACTTTCTGGAATTTAATTTAATACAGTTTTTGTAACAGTTATATATTTTCTTTCTGACAATATCAGATTTGAAATTTAACTAACAGATATCACTATATGAACAAGTGAATATATCCTGATTTTCATACAAGCAGAAAATGTCTTGAATCACTGCTAGTATCTTCATGTAATAAAGAAATCTAAAAACACATTTTTTATGATTTATTTGTTTACTCTTCTCTGTAAAACATATTAACACAACTAAAACGGTAAGATAAAGTTTGTATTATTAAGCTTTTAATCACTTCTATTGAGACTGGGAAAGATTGGATATAAAAAAATATATCATGTTTTATTTCTTACATAAAAATTAGCAGGAAATGACAGTAACACATTTTCATGCAGAGAGCAATTACTTCAACAGATCATTTTTACCTTGAGAATTTGCCATGTGTTAACACAAGTCCTTCCAGTCGAATGGGAAATTTGACATCACAACTTCCTACCATGTTTTGAATCTTGAAATCCATGAACTTTGCCTAAAATGATTAAAGCAACCAAATTTTTAAATTCATTACCATAACCAACATGTAATTCATGGAACTTCAGTTAGGGTACCTTATCTTAAAAATATCTACATTTAATGCAAAGCATGACACACTAACAAACTTCAACAAAAGCAATAAAATCCATCTGCCACAGTTTATGGATATGAAATGATGTTATTCATTCAATAGAAGTTGATCCCATTGACAGTGATTTCCATCTTTAATACTAGACATTAGGTTTAATTGTTCAGAGAATTATTTAAAGACATGGTACAAGGATATTCAGATATAATAATAATAATAATAATAATAATAATAATAATAATAATAATAATAAAAATAATAATAATAATAATAACAATAATAATAATAATGACTTTGTATAGCACCTAATCTTTAGAAGCTCTAAGCGCTTTACAACATCTATAATGATATGAATCCCAAAAACAAAAACACCGATGAATTTGGAAAACAAAAACATGATACAAAGATATGCAGGCATTGTACATGTACGTGGATATACAATATGGTACTTGTACAAGGATATGGTAGCTAATATTAAAAATGTTTTCATGATTTGTGCATGCTGGGGAAAACCCCCAGAATGGATTGGAATTTTATATTACAGTCACTTATTTAGTTAATGATGGGTAATCATGAAACTTAACAGTAAATTGTATGTTATTAACTAAAGATGTGCAATTTTTTTGTAAAAGTAACTGACCTTTGTTATTATTACCTAATGGAGTGTGTGACAATCTTGCTAGCACAACTTGTCCTACAGTTTTGATGAATTGCCATTAAACTTGGTAAATGTTTTCATTAGCACTGAAGATGTGCATATTGACAAATCACACTCCTCCCAAAATTTTGTTAGTGAGACCTGTCGTACAATCTTTGATGGATTGGCATGAAGCTTGGTAAATAATATAATTATGGTAAAATCCACCTATCTCAACCTCAGTTATCATGAGAAAATCTACCTATCTCAATCTCAGTTATCTCAAGAACTTGTAAATAATGAGCATTTTGGTCTGGTCCCAAAAAGATCCTTCTCTGATATGTTAATTTTTCACTACTTATCTGGACCCCTGTAAAGTTGACAACCCCATTATTTCCGGCATAAGTTTTGGACCGAAGTAACATGTGGACCTGCTAAATTCGATGAATTGTCCATCTACGGTCCACCTTGCAGAAATTTTACAACGTATTATCTGGCATTTATGCTACTACTAAATACCTTGTACTGGCATGGATTTAAAATTTCAGTACTAGAGCCAAATTCTACCTGTACAAATGTTGATCAATGAATCCCATCAATGCGTGGTTTATCACTTGCATAGAGCAGAGAAAATTATGTTGTAGACAATACTTTTGAGTAAGGAAAGTGAATGAATGCATTTCTTACCATTACAGGGATTGGAATTTGTGTTCAAAATGGACATCATCACAAGTCAACACAACAACAATATACTTCGTTCCACAACATTGCAAATTTTATTTTATCTGCAACACAGTAAATTACCATGTCAACATCATTAAATGTAGCTAAAAATACTTAATTTTACAGTCTATATTTAAAATGAATTGGGTACTTTTAGTAACATTTAATGATGATAACGTGAAAATTGACAAAATTACAGATGGATCAAATTCACGATGCTTTGCGGAACATTTTAATATTGTCATAGGCAGTCACCAACTTAATCCATACACAATTAACAACTTTGGTTCAGAGTTCACTTATAAAGTAAATACAGTGTAGTTAAGTGTTTCCTTACTTGGTGTCAGTGCCTTCAACAATAGCATCATGTGACTTACAATCATCTATAAACAGAAACCGGTAAGATTCCAAATCAAGCTGGCACCCCTCCCACCCAAACACTTGTTTATTAATTTGTTTTCAACAAGAGTAAATAAAAGTACCAACAGTATTTTTAAAATCCATAGTGTTCATTAATTTTTTTTAAAATTAAGTTCTCCATTGGTAATTACAGATTTTTTAATGCAAATAGAATCAAGCAGTAATTGATAAATGCCTATGAAACAGAAAGGAGTGCTTTTATTTGTATTAATTTATCTTGAATTCAGTAATAAAGCCATACAATCAATCAAAGTGATACACCAACTTCTCTTACTGGCCTCTGTTGTTGCTGATGGTCACTGATCAAAGTCGGTAGGGTAATGTGACTATAACTGTTTGAACAGAGAAAGTCTTAAGGAATTTGACCACTCCAGTGGCCTAGTGGTTAGAATGTCCACTGCAAAAGCGAGAAAGTCGTGCATTCCATCCCTGGCTGAGTCATACCAAAGACTTACAAAAATGGTACTAACAGCTGCCTCGCTTGGCACTCAGCATTAAGAGGTTAGTGTTAGGCTGGTTGGCCTGTGTCAGGATAATGTGACTGGGTGGGACATCATGCTACATGTAGAGATATGACTGAAAAATTGTTAAAGCTATGTTAAAAATCCTAATCACACACTTTAAAGGAATTTGATGTTGAGATAATTATTTTAAAACACATTTTACAGTTCATCGGTAATTGAATGCAGACAGCTTCATTTTCATTTTAAATTTTATCAGTAAAAACAAGTGTAAAGGAACCTCTGATGATCAAGGAAAGTGATCTATTTTCATGTAAAACTTTGGTCACTTACATTTTGCTACTAGATAAAGTCAACACAAAGAAAATAAAATAAATATTTATTAAAAAACAGAACAGTCCTATAAGTAAATGTACTTAAATTGTCCTAGATTGTCAGCGTGAGAAAATTATTGCAAAACTGAATAAAAACAACTTTAAACCACTAACTTGAGTGCTGTAAAAGGATGTGACTTGTTACTTAATTTTACTTCCAATCTTTTTTTCTGCAACCTGGCATAACTTAATCATTATTTTGATTGTGCATTAGACATTTTGATTTTAGAAACAAAGCTCCTCATTTTTGTTATAAACTGCATTTGCCTATTATCCTTTAAATTTGAAAGCATGTTTACATGGGGAAGGAAAATCGCAGGTTTTGTACTGAATATTCTAACTCATCTCCCATCCGCACATCTCTACCCTCCCATTCACAGTTATTCTGGGGTCATAATGCAAAATCTGTCCCAAATAAGATCCACCTACCAACTATGACCACATATATAGAGTTTGGTGAAAATATTTGAAAATGTCGCTGTGATTCATATTCATATTTAAAAAATCTGCCATTTGACATCATCCTACTGACACCAGGGGAAGAAGAGAATGATGACATGCCTTTTGCACAAGGTTATCCAATGGCCAACATACCGTATTTTCCCACATATATCCCACGAGTTATACCAGATTTTACAAACCCCGTAAGGGTGGGTGGGGTGCGGGTTATATCACAATTTTTTTTACACATAATAATATTTCAATATATTATTTGAAAAATATAACTACATAACTTATATATTATACTTTGTCCATATTAATAATGGCAGAATGGAGAAAGTCAAGCTCCTGAATTTCCTTGGCGACGAATTCACGAAAATCATCCATCTTCTTCTCCCAATGCTTGGGTAGACGTTGACCGATGGTCGTTCGTGTTCTGACTGACAATTGGTTCCTCTTCGTAAATTTATATACCCAATGCACTCCTCCTTTGAAATCATCAATGTGCTTCTCTGCTGCCATGAGTTTGGCCTTCAGTTTGATGGCAACTGTCGAGACTGGTCGGTTGTTGTCCCGCTGGGCCACAATCCACTGCTTCAGGTCAGCTTCACAGTGAGGACATTTTGCTTTAGGTCCGCAACGAGCACGTCTTCGTGGATTCATCTTCTCTAACGTTCCTTTTTCTTTTCTCCAACCTCGGATTACACTCTCATCAATATCAAATTTTCTGCCTGTGGCTCTATTGTAATGAACTTCAACATACGCGATAGCAGTTAGCTTGAAGTCGGCTGTGTAAGACTTTCATTTCGGCATTTTTTAAATTAACAGAAAGAAATTATTTAAACTCGAATCTACAGTTCACAAGAATACAAGATTATTTAGAAATGTCCGTGTTTATGTAGCCTGTAGTTGAGGCACAGCTCCTATAGACAGCCTACGCGCACAAGCACTGTGTACCGAGCCTGAATAGTTAATTGACGTCATGCGAGCTACATTCGAAATTGACGATTGTGGCATTCAGCCTCAGGACCTCACACCATTGCATATTCGGCTCACAAGTACCAGGCTTCAAAATCCAAATCTGCCGGCTGCCAGCCGGAATATAGTGCAGGCAGGGTGACTAACTTGAACTGATGCAGAGGGATGAATATCTAACTTGAACTGATGCAGAAGGATGAATATGGACCGGGGCCGACTGACTTGATAGTGTAAATACAAATTTGCATGTTGGGTGGGTGAGTGAAAATGTAGTAGTTGTAGTATCGTTCGTCATCCACGTGTGAGCATTGACGAATTCGGTCCTTCTAAAAACAGTAATGGTAGAAAATGTGAACATACTCAAAAAAGTTCATCAATCTATGGTTGCGGGTTAAACAAAGGTGCGGGTTATGCCAACGATTTTTTTTACACAAAACCCCAAAACCCGCGGGCTATATCAGGGTGCGGATTATCTGCGTCTGCGGGATATATGCGGGAAAATACGGTAAATGAAAAGTGTTCCAAATTTCAACCTAGCTCTTTATTTAGTATATGTTGCAATGTACACATCAACAGACACATGAAGGGCCATTACAATATCTCTCATCTATGATGGGAAATAAATGTAGGAAACTGAATTCAGATTTACTTACTGGAAAACCGAGCTTCTGCACAATCCTAGCATATTTTCTAGCTGCTAATTTGGCAAGTTCTTCACTGAAAGAAACAAAACCCAATCAGAACAAGATTAAACAAAACTGATAATGTTTACGATTTCATTTACTTTTTTACCTTTATATATGCATGGCAATCAAGCTCAATACAAGAACCAGGTATGATAATGCACACCTACCTAAGTTTAACTAGGTCTTAAAAACACCCATATGAAATTAAATATACAGTACACACAGATTAAGACTTGTTCTTTCAACGTGGTGGATATAGACCTGGCAATTGGGATTATGTGTCAGCTACATATAGTGGAGGTCTCCTGACTCTGGTAAATATCTGCTAAGCTTTGTGGTCATCCACTTAATGTGGTGGAACTCCATCAGATTGTATTGCAGTAAAATCAGATTTTATAACACCCCTTCCTGATTTTATTGCATTTGCCCCATGAGTTGACACATTAAACAACATTAAACTGATTGAAGAAATTCGCAATATTGTAAACCCAACCATGGCAGGTGTCAATTTTATCCCTTTACCTGCACAAACTATACCAAGTAGTACTATTGGTATTTTGGTCTAATTAGGATAGATATAAATGCTCATAAATTATATAAAAAATATTCTTGGATATTCTCCCACCAGTTCAAGTGTACATCAGAAAACTCTCTGCTGACTACATGGACATGTATCTACTAACATATATACATGGAAATTTATATACTGTTCTGCATCACTCATTGACAAAAATGATATTTCAATAAAGTGCTTGATGTACAGGTCAATAAATTATCAGTTTCCCTTTTCATTTCCATAACATGTCCAAGGCCCTCTTGCTAACAAATTAAGGAAATCAGCATTTAAATAAAAAAGAAAGCCACATCTTATCACAAATTAATTTTTTCATGTAAAATAATTATCATTTATTGCATCACACAAATTTTATACAAGTTCATATCATGTAAACTATAAAATTGAATAAATAACAGAGACACATGCAGCAATAACTTCTGAATAAAATAATGCCAAACTTTATGATTAATAATTATGGTCAATAATGATTACAAACAAATTTCATAATATTTATAATGTATACATGTATATGCAAGACGAGTGCATGAGATATCAAGGCATGTATGCAATAATTCTGTCTCTAGTTTATTCAGTGGGAAAAACATGGCATAGTAGAATTGCATAATATAAAATATAAACAAGGTATGCTACAGTTTAGCTAACAAGACTTTTTAGTTCTGCACACTTAGGTGATGTGGTCAGAGAGAATTAAGATAAAAGCTCTCCACAATCTCTGTGTAGAACCTTAATGAAGCTGGCACAGTTTCTCATAGAGAACAGCTATGCACATCATGCTTTCCTTTTTACATAAAACAACCATCTTAGAGTGAATGCGGTCTAAATAACAGGGCATTTACATGGATAAATACTATCACTGCCATGGAGTGGCATAAAAATGAAATATATTATTCTTGTTATACCTCTTTGCTCCAGTGCACACCATCTTCCCTGAACTGAAAATAAGAGCAGTCGTCCTTGGTTCCCTAATCCTCATGATGACAGCAGCAAATCGCTTTGGATTATATTCTGCATTTCTAGCATGAAGGGCAATTTTCTTTAAATCCAACTTGCACCCAAGATTTACAGTACAAACAATATTCCTGAAACGAAATGGATTGCTCATTTATCCAGCAAAATGTCTATCCGTATGGTTCAAATAAGTCAGAAGACTTTGAAGATGACCTTTTCTTTTGCCTATCAAAAGACATAACATGATCTATTAAACAATTTTTACATTAATTTGTATTAGAATACGCTGAATGGTTCTTGATCTATGCTGATTACAAACACAATACATGTAAAGATATAAAATTGATCAACAAGGGCCATAACTCTGCCTGGTGTAATGGACACAAACCCATAAATGGCATATCTATGTCAAGAAAAATTGTTCTTAGCAAATTTGTTGAAAATATATTGGTCCTTGAGCTATGCTGATTGCAAGAAACACTCGAGATTTACATGTGAAGAAAAGAATTCACCTGACAAAGTGTGCAACTTCGTTCAAAATTGAGTGGATGAGTCTACATGCATAAATAACATATTAAGTCTAAGAAACAATGCCAATTTCAAATTACATCAGAATATGTTGAACAGTTTCTGCGATAATGCTTACATTCAACAGTCTCTGAAGGTATGAAGTTAACTGTCAAAAAGCCATAAATCTGTCCAATATGAGACAAAACACATAAAATATGTAATAAGGTCTATGACACAACGTTCATACTAAATCACATCAGAATAAGGGTCTTGCTGTCACAAGCAACATCTCATATGATGTCAAGGGCTATAATCCTGTTCAAAACTGATGGACCTTAAAAGGAAAATTGCTTGGTAACAGGCAAGTCACCTGCCAAATGACATCCAATGGGCAGATACAACTAAAGTGGACAGATAGATGCAGAGAAAAGGTGATTATCATAGATTCCCACAGCTTAATGTGGGTCACCAATTATATGTAAATTCAAAGTTATCAGACTTATTTAAATAGAAAATACAAATTGTCCAGTTTAACCATAAAGATCCATATATTATGTACCAACATAGTATGCCAAAGACATAAACAAATGGTACTAACACGGATAGTTCGCAAAGATTTTAAAACTGAAGTCCAGGACTCCTATTTTGGTAAAAATAGGAGTCCTACCAGCAAAGGTTGCAGTCCCTCTCAGAAAATGTTGAACTTTGCAGATCAGAAGAACCATTGGTTGCCAAACGAGTTTAATTTCCACATTCTTTATAACACTGATATGTACAACAGTGTCAGCCTTTTCGGTCCGTCTGTAATTCTGCACAACGACGCGTCAGTTCTGTAAACATTGGATCATGTGCTGTTTTGATTGAAAATTCAAATTTTGGTTGAAATGCAGACAGAAAGATTCAAAAATAATGTATTTCATTTCCATAGTCTGATGCATAAACATGACATCTTTTCAAAGCCATGTGCAGAATAGTCCGCTCTATGTGGAGTCATGAAAGCATTGGGGTGGTGTCCCATTTTTCCAAAATTAGTATTATTTTGAATAGAATATTCTTGTGACAATTGCCACTTTCAATTGGTAAGCATTGCAGAATTTTATTTTCATCAGTTGAATTTGGTATGGGTTTTAGCATCAATATTGGTGATTATAGGTGCACAGAATAGCCTGACAGCAGTGTAACTCTTGTTAGTCCTTCGGGGTGAGACTGAATTTTGTCAATCCAAGGAATGGTCTTATCCCAAACACTTAGCCAGGCATCACACACTTTCAGTTCTAGCAACTCATTGAAATCATTGTTAGTTTGCCATTTAATCCCAAAATACCTGTCCAAATTTGCAAACAATGTTTTGTCCAAGTCTTAATGTGTCTTGATTTTGAGGTCACACGCAGTATTTATTTGGCTACAAACAGAAATGAACACAATAATGGAAACTAAGGTTCTGATATACTCTTATAATAACCATATGTACATCTCAGGGTATTTTTGCTTCTGATTTCAGACATAATAAATAGCAACACATTTTTTAACCCAAGCCGCAAGCCGAAAACTTTGAACTTGCCGCCCAGCTATTGCATCGTCTTTTGATTTACTCTTATAAATTACAGCAGGCACATCTGGGGGTATTTTAATCACTGAATTCTGTCATTGTAAATATCAGCACAGCTAAAATGATCAAATAATCAATACATTCTCCAACTCTAAGTTGTTGAAGTAGGACTGGCAAGCCTTTGAATTGCCACCCAGCCATTTGCATGCATATGGAGGACTCCTGCATAGGTGATTTTCTGCATCCCAGATAAAACATTTGCATCCAAATATGCGTAATGAAGCATTTCCGAGACCTCTGTAACAGCTGCCTTGCTAGGTGCTCAGCATCAAGAGGTTAGTGTTAGGACTGCTTGGCCTGGTGTCAGGATAATGTGACTGGGTCGAACATCATGTTACATGTCTGTGGCATGATACATCAGTGCTTAACACAGACGTCTCGCTAGAACTATAAAACTAGGGGCCCAGGACTCCCATTTTGGTAAAAATAGGAGTCCCACAAGCAAAAGTTGCAGTCCCATCCCAGACAATGGTGAACTTGGAAAATTAGAAGTATTGTTGGCTGTCATTGAGTTTAATTTCACATTCTTAAAAACACTGACATGTACAACCACATCAGCCTATATGATATGTCTGGTAATTCTGCAAAACAATACATCATTTCTGTAAACATTGGTATACGTGTTGTTTTGGTTGAAAATTCAATTTTTGACTGAAATGTCAGAAAGAGTTCAAAGTAATGTATTTAATTTCCATAGCCTGATGCATAAACATTAAATCTTTTCAAAGCCATGCGAAGAATAGCCCACCATATCCCATTTGTCCAAACTTAGTATTATTTTGAATATAATATTCTGGTGACAACTGCTGCTTTTCAATTGATAAACATTGCATAATTTTATTCTTGTTAATTGAATTAGGTATGGGTTTTGCCCAATATTGGTGACCTTAGATGTGCAGAATAGCCGGACCATGGTGTAACTCTTGTTAGTCCTTCAGGATGAGACTGAAATTTGTCTATCCAACGAATGGTCGTATTCCAAACACTAAACCCAGTCATCACTCACTTTCTTACATTCGACTACTATTTTGTCCAAACTGTTGGTTCCAGAAACTTCAGCACTCTTCTGAATCTCATTAAAATCGTTGTCAAGTTTGCCATTTAACCAATGAATACTTGTCCAAATTTGCAAATGCTGTTTAGTCCTGATGTGTCTAAATTGTTAGGCTGGACTCGCTATGTATTTGTCCTAGTCGTCTATAATCAGAAATGAACACAATACTGGAAGCAAAAGTTCTGGTGTACTCTTATAATGACCACATGTACATCTCTGGATCTTTCTGCCTTTGAATTCAGTCATTGTAAAGCTCAGCACATTTTCCCACTCAAGCTGCTTGCTAGTCGAAGTCTTTGAACATGCTGCCCAGATATTGCAACATGTTCTTTTGACGTACTTTTAAAATACAGTAGGCACATCATGATGATATTTTAACCATGTGTAATGTCATTGTAAATATCAGCACAGCTAAAATGGTAAAGTAATCAACATAATCAACACAGCAGGTTGTTGAAGTAGGACTGGCAAATCTTTGAATTTGCTGCCCAGTTATTTGCATGCGTATGGAGGACTCATACATGATTAATTTTCTGCATCCCAGATCAAATACACATAAGTAAGCATTTCCGAGACCTCTATAGACATCAATATAAACTGCCAAACTGCAGACATCATAGAGACATGACTGAAAAATTGTCACCGCTACATTAAAAATAAAAAAAACATACAATTTTCTATCTAAGGACCAGCATTATACAGAAGACTAACGAATCCAGTTGGACCTGCAGGCAGTTCATGGGTTTCATATTAGCAATCTCTGACCCTTAAAATAAATAGATGCTCAAGGCTGGTAATTATTTAAATTATCTTCCACTTACTGTAACTGGGGGACTATTCCAGATCCCTCTGATGCAGGTGTTGCTGGGGAAATAGGGGTCATTGGGCCCCCTGGAGTTGGAGGTGGGTAGAAGCTTGAATTGGATGGAGGCATAAGTGGTGTAGCACCTAGTCCAAAGTTTGGTATTGCAGGTGACATCAATGGGCTCTGGAAAAAAAATAGGTAAAGTGAGTAAGAGTCTATGGTAACTCTTAAACACATATTCCTATCAAGAAATACACAAGAAATTGTATTCAATGACCAGAGTCTAGGAAAAAAGAAGACAAAAAACTAACTCTAGACAAGCTATTATAATAATACATATAGTCATCTGAACATATTTAAACACCGCAGTCACACTACGATCGATCAATTTGACCATCCTTTTTAATGGAAATGTTGATAATATAGTTCACTCCCTTTGTCATTGATGCACGAAAAGCACATTTCATAAAGTCACAGATATTGGTTGAACAAAGACAAAGAAAGTCAGAATTGCAAGAGATCTACATGACAAAAGAACTGCCTTTCACTATCAGGGGAAGTAACTGAAATTTCCCCCATTGTTTTGGTATTTTTAGGAGCCTATTTGCATAACTCTTTTTACATCACAATTCCCTGTGTTTCAACAGGAATTAATGTGGGAACAAGAGTGATAAATAATACTTTCAAAAAAATATTGAAATAGCAAGAAATATATGTCAGAATTCCTATAGGTATGATTAATTATCCTGTGGTTTGAAGTTGTTGTTTAAGTACCATATCTCATCTGTAGTAATACTTAATAATAAGTCTTGGACTTCACCTGTAATAATACTTAATAATCTGTCTTTGACTTCACCTGAAGTAATACCTTCATAATCGGTCTTTGATTTCAGCAGCTTACTCATCACTGCAGAATTCGGAGAGGTACATCGTTGTCTTCAAGATGTATTTCCTTTTATATTTTAAGCATACAAGCAGCACAATAAGTCTCATGAAATGGAGACATTTATTTTTAAACAGCACCACATCTGGTAATTGGTACTGTTTTTTGGCAAGCAGTCTCATATGGTCATCAATAAATTCATAATGTTTTTTCTGCATTAACATACAGTATGAATTTTGTTCATCTTGGAAAGTTGAACGATTCTGTACATAAATGTTGGGCTCTTAAGAATGGCCAGAAGACAAAATAACCCTTGTTGAATGATCACATGCTAGTGTTATCTGTGTCATAATATCTGTTCAAATAAACACAAGATTTGGAATCAAGAAGGAAAACATGATAAAACCAAACATTTACCAGAAGTCAACTAGAAGGCCTTTGCATCTTGCAGGAGAAAACTATTTATCTACATGTCTGGCAGTTTTAACATTACAAATAACGGTAAATCCAAAGCACACTGTCTATATAAAATGAGAAATATAAATTAATACACAATTAATGATGCCCATGTAAAAAAAATCTCTGTCCATTAATCAAGCCATATGAAAAAAAAAAAACATTTTTAGATGCAGCACTAGGCACGACTTGCGAAAACCCTTTTTGAAAACATCTTTAGTTTGAAACATTCTGATAAAAATTACACATTAATAATGGTAAGCTGAAATTCTAATCAAATACTGCTACTGTCTTTGCCATCAAAGTAGAAAGAGATTTCATTATTACATTATTGTTGGAGACAGACTTAAATTCATTCACATCAATGATGAAAGGTTCAAGAAAGGAGTTATCCAAGGGAACAAACACATAATCTGAATCTCTTAGATTCAGAAACATTACAATTTGTTACTACCCAACATGAATAAGCCCTTGCTTTTTTGTCATGCTAACTCTCATCTTACTTTGACTTTTTCCCTCCAATGACATCTTGTATTATTACTTTCTATCAGAAACACAGTAATTTATAGCAGCACGGCTTCAGCAGTTCCACACAAAGCTGCCACCCACAAAGCTATCACTTATGGAATGTGAATCACCTGCACAGTATATCCCAAAGTTCTGGTACCAGCCCAATATCCATTTTTTGTGGTGCCAGTCCAAGATTCCCTGGTTCTGGTTTTCTATTTCCATATTCTCTCATATTAACTTCATACAGTACTTCAACAGAAAAATATAAATATCAACAAGAAAATCATCAAAAATGACAAAAATATTTTACTGTTACAAAATGATTATTTTGATAATCATCAACAAAAATCCTAAGCAGTGGAAATTCACATGTACATGTAATTCTGAAGACCATGAACATCTGTTAAAACTATGCCTTGGAAATAAAAATCACATATTTCTTTCAAAATTTTCAAGATTTGTTCAATGTTTATAATCATGTTTATTCAAGGCTCATTCTAACATTAATTTTAAAGGATACATAAATGACACATTGTAAACACAAGATAATACTTACTATTACTTCATACGAGGAACATTTCTTGCAATTTTTTTTACTTTTTAAAAAACATGAAGTCATGGTTAAGATCATTGATATCATTCCCATTAATACTAAACATTCCTACATCTGGGCATTAGAATAATGAACAGTCAATAAACTATGCTCATTTTACAATGTACTAAATTATAATTTACAAAGTCCAAAATATTTTAGAGTTAATTTTTCAGTTCAAGCTGTTTTTTTCAAGAGTGATTTCAGCAATTTTATCCTTAACACTTTTCCTCAAAATATTTGACATCGTGATCAAGGAAATTTTCCTGACGGTCTCTGCTTTCAATGCATAGTCAGCAGCAGCAGCTGTCAATGTCTTTCTCAGTACTTGCCTTTCTTCCTTACCACACCCCAAATACACAAAAAGTAACAAAGATTTCTTTATTATCACTTATTTAAAAACCGTGTCTGGATATTTAACAATTTCATATATATATATATATATATATATATATATATATATATATATATATATATATTAATATTTCTCTCAACTTAGCCGTAGTAATTTTTTCCCAGATGCATGTGAGCAAAAAAGCATTCTCTCGCATTGCATGAAAATTGATATCCCTCTGGCATAATTTGCATTTTGCAAAGCGCTCTGTGAAAGATCTCATAATCAAAACTTTATATTTTTCTTAGTCTAGCCATTGAGGTTAGAATTATCAGCCAGCCATTTCAAAGCATACAAAATATTCTAAATTAACCATGGATACATCCCGACTATGTACAACTGGAAGTTCAAAATATATGACTGCATAGTGGCCAATTGTGGAAATTCCCCATCTGCCACAAACTCAGCAAGAGATCAATTTTTGTCATTTTATTTTTTATATAAATCTGTAAAATGAAAATTATTTAATAATTCCTTTTGGTGTCAAGAAAATCAAGGCTTTTCAAGGTACTCTGACAATATTTGATTTTTCAAGATGTTTTCAATACCCTGAAGGACAAATTCATTTTTCAAGGCTTTCAAGGTTCACTACAGAATCTGTATTTAAGAACCAATGCTGATATTTTAAGCTACATTTCGCATCATGTAATATTTTTGGTTCAAATGTTTAGCACAGGCCATTTGGCTTTGTGTGACTATCTGAAGTTGGGCCTACTATCATACTTTTATGGAATGCCAGACTATTTGTTCATACTACCACTGGACATTACCATGATTGCACCATCTTAACATGCAAGTGTAATGCACTAAATGGAATATTACCTTCTCATTGGCCAATTGAAAATAAGCTATAAATAGGTGAAGTGTGTCATTTTCCATTAACCAGTGAGAAGTATTCCATTCAGTAAGCTGCACTTGCATACTAAGCAGGCACAATGATGGCCATGTCAAGCAATACTGTGAGAAAATAGTCTGGCATTAATTGAAGGTATGATACTAAGTCAGACTTTGGATAGGCATATTAAGTCCAATGCCTGAACTCAGCAGTGTCAACACATACAACGATTCCTTCCCAAAAGGAATCTGCCTGTCAAACTCTCTACAATCGAATCTGTACACAAAAATTTGTCATTGCTTTTAGATCAGAGGCTAGCATGGGGATCGTTACCTCCCAACCAGAAATGTTTTTAATCAACTTTTTGCCACAATTGGACCTCTCACTACATTTACATGGTTCATATCATGTACATGCAAGTATTAGTCCTACATGTTAGCTCTTGATGCTGATATTTATGTTTTGGGCATCAGGGTCTTGCTGTCTAATTAACGGCGCTGTGTAGCCCGTTTTGATGCTAACTAACATCATAATGAAAGTCAAATTTTCAGGAATATCTCTCACACATCTGGCAACTAAAACAATGATGCTTTTTTACAAAGTAATGTCATAGTGTTTTAGTCAGACTTTACTTACTCTGATTCCTTTTCTCTATTAAATTCAAATTCTCACAATAGAAATGGACCTGTTTTCAAGTCTTGTTGACCTACATTACAGTTGGCTGGAAAGGAATGAAAGCCGAGAATGCCGAAACCATTTTCCAAGGAGACTGCTTGACATGGCCATTATCGTGCCCACTTAATATGCAAGTGAAATCTCGCTGAATGGAATACTTTCATCTCAAAGTTTAAAAGAAAATGACGTCTTTCAATTATTTATAACTTATTTTCAGTAGGTCAATGAGATGGTAGCATTCCATTCGCCACGTTGTTCCTGCATATTAAGCGGGCGCTCTCATGACCATGTCGAGCAGTAGCTTGGGAATGTGGCCTGGCATTCCTTAAAGGTATGATAGTAAGCTAGTCCTACATGCAAGACCTGATGCTGATATTTATGTTTTGGGCGTCAGGGTCTTACTGCCTAATGAACAGCGCTGTGTAGTGTGTTTTTAACTCTACTGACAGGAGAATAAGATGTGAAATTTTCATGATTATCACAAACTTGGCAATAAATATCAACATTAATCCACATATTTAAGATTTATTGGTATACTTACTTTGTTGTCTTGATCATAATCGACTAAAAATCTGACACTAGCAAATGAACGTATTTTTATGTTCCTTTGACATACATTTCAATTGGCAAGCAACATTTTGTTTCGTTCAAGAAACATTTTCCGATTGGAACCTACTTGAAAATACTCACGCATACCTCGACTACTGTTGCATTTCAACAAATTCAAATGTATGTCAACTGAACAAGAAAATGCGTCTGTTTGCAAGTGTCAGATATTGATTCCACCAGGATAAAAACAGCACAGTAAGTATGTAAGTATGCAAAGTATGTGATAATCATGAAAATTTCACATCTTATTCTCCTGTCAGTAGAGTTCAAAACACACTACTATACACCGCCACAGTAAGTATAGTAATTAAACATAAATTAGTGGAAGAGTGTCGATATAGGTTGCCAAGTATGTGCGATATTCCTGAAACTTTGACTACTCGTTCTGATGTCAACGACATCGGAACAGACAACACTAGGCTGTTATTCAGATCGTAAGACATAGCACCTAAACAAAATCAACATGTGCTATGTCTTACATGTAGGACTAGATAGTAAGCCAGACTTTGGACACGCATATAAAGTCGAATGGTTAAACATCAGTACCATCATTATTAGACTACACAAAAGGTAACTTGAAATAACAGCGTTTATTCTTAAATGGGTCGCGCGAGAAAAGACAGAAGTGTCCTCCCTTGTTAGTTATTTTATAGTACATGTATAACAGGCAAATTGTAAGCAACATTACGAGCCCCTGTATATATGCAGAGGTTGACCAGTTATTTGATATATACCTGAGGTGCTCGACGCGAGCTTGATGTGAAATAAAAAACAATAATCTAACGGAAAAAAAAATCATGCAGAGTGATAAAAATACCTTAGATTACCCCATGACCCATTTTGACATAGGACCCTCTCTATCATACTATATAAAAATACAAGGTTCGTTACTTCCAAATACTTGGTTCCACCAATGACCCTCGATTTCATTCTGCTATTTCCGTATTTAAAAGCACATGACCATTTTCTATGTCTTGTTTTACTCCCGAGATATTTTTCTATTCATCAAGCCATCGTGGACTTTTCTACGTTGTACCAAACTGAAGTTATGGCTTCCGAAAGTACAATTTTCGAGAATTTCTCATCTTAATATAAAATATAAATCATTTTCATGATCGACATATACCTGCTGAGGCGTAAGCCCGGTGCTAAACGAAGGAAATCCCTGATTACTGGAATCCATGGCTCAACTCAAAGCAAAGCTGTAAGCGGCTAATGCTGGTTCTTTGCACGACGAAGTTGTCGAAAAAAAATATGCCTCTTGTAATTGCTATGTGTTTGTTCTGTGGTCACTGAATACAACTCTTTCATGTCAAGAGTTTGTTATTATTCCTCTGATGAATTGATGAAAGAGACATTTAAGTTAGACCATTCGACAAACGAGCGCGAGCTATTCCCCTTCACTGTCTGCTTTGCAGTTAGTTTCGTAACGCTTACAACCATAACAAAAAATATATTTTGGTGCAAATCCATTAATTTCTTGCTGTGTGTGGTATTCATATTACTCTTTATGTTTGAAACATAAACGTGATAGTGATAGTTTTACTATTATCATGTTATTTATACAATATTTGTATTTTTAATGATATACGCGGCCAAATAATTTTTGTTTTGTTATAGAAAAGGATACAAGATCAGGTTCAACACTGTTCCAGAATAACCATAAACGTAAACTCGGTTCAAATACATACAAGTTGGTAAGGTAACAAATTTTCAATTCATTTCACACAAATGTAATACAGTAAGATCTATTTTAAACGAATGAAAATAATTCGGAACTTTTTATTGTGCTTGATCACCCATGCCATTTAGTATTTACGAATGTTCACGGTCTAGTTTCTTCTCAGAAGTTTTAATGGTTCTGGAGGAGAACTTTTGACCCACATCCTGGTCATTTTATTGTGTATTAAATTTTTATCTGAGGTTATTATCAACGAAATTATTTATTCATATTTTAACATCAATTTATTGGACTCACGTTTAGTTGTGTTCAGATATAATATGAGAGGAAATGTTTATTTCAATTATTCATTGGAATTACCAAGTGCTCATTTACATTTGGATTAAAACATTGCTTTGGGGTTATTGTAACTTCATTCAAAGACATTCTGGATGACATTATTGTGACACAGCAAGACCATTGGTCTATCGGCACATTCAGTATAATTTGTGCATTAAAGATTAAAATTCAGTCGGAAAATTTATTACTTTTGGACTTGTGACAGAACATATAAGATCATATGAGAATATGATGATGCCACCCCCCCCCCCCTCCTCCAAAAGAAAATACTGACACAAATTAAGCTTTGTGAGTAAAGGAATAATCATCAGCTGTGTGAGCAACATTTTTTTCTCCAGAATTGCTATTTTTCGCTCATCAAATAGGTCTTGGCATCACTATGGATGCAATTGCGGAACTCTTTAACTAACATGATCTGTTTGAGATTATCATAATTGTTTTTAACATTCAAAGCTTCCAGTGTCTTATCTACAATTCCTAAACGTTTGTCGATATGCTTCAGGTACCCAATCAGAAACTTTTTCATGATATAGTCCTGAATAGCATCTTAATCAACACTTTGTTGTACCAATAGTGAAGTGTATGCTTCATCAGCTTTGCCAATACGTTCGTTTTGTAATAACAAAGTCGAATGATCTCTGGGCCATTTCAAGTTTTCAACAATTTTATCAGAGTGAGGAACCTTTTAACTTTGTTCTTTTTCTTTAAAAGAGGGAATTAGCTTATTTCTGCAAACGTCAAAGCCTGAACTTGTGTCTAAAGGTCGACATGTGTGCTCCACCTGCAAGTCATGTGTCCTTAATTTCAAATGCATTTGTATGCATGCCTGCACACACACACACACACACACACACACACACACACACACACACACAGAGCAATCATTTTGCTAGATATATGAACACAACTTAAAAGAGAACATTCATCACACGCTACTCTCTAAGACTCAAATGAAAGTGATACATATTCATCTTCATATGTAAAAGCGCAAGAGCCACTGGTACGGCCGACCCTTGAAACAATATATCATGTTCTTGCAGCTAGAAATACCACATGATCCTGAAATCAGGCCGAACTGTTCTTACAATAACCTCTTAATGCTGAGCGCCAAGCGAGACAGTTGCTAGTACCATATCTTGAATACGTATTTGGTATGATTTTGCCTCTGTTCGAACCCGCGATTTCACGCATCCGAAGCGGACGCTCTGACCACTTTGGCTACCGGGGGATAAAGAGGAGTTTAACGTAATGGCTTCCAGTACTAAGTGTTCGATATATGCAGTAGATGTGAAAGATGTGGTCACAAAAGTGGCAGGCTGTTATATATTAGGTGAATAAGAAAAGAAACAAAAGATAAAATATATATAAAATTAAATCTTGAGAACAGAATTAACAGAGAGAGAGAGAGAGAGAGAGAGAGAGAGAGAGAGAGAGAGAGAGAGAGAGAGAGAGAGAGAGAGAGAGAGAGAGAGAGATGAATATTAGAAAGAAGAGACATAATTAATATGTGTGCTGTGCAGTTACATGAATACTGTTATTGCATGTACTGGTTGTTACACACAACTCCAAATGAAAAATTCACACCACTATGACTGAATAGGCTGAGATATGAGGATAAAGATTTGGAAAGTAAAGATGGGGGATAGCAACACGAGAGAAAAATATAATGACCAGAATGAGTTTGTGCTGCATCTATAACTCTACTACACTGTTTAGGACTAACCCATATCCACATAGTTACTTACAAAAATTAACAGAAAAGAGTGAAGACAACAAGCTTTGTAAAATAGTAATAATTAGCCAGTCATATTCTGTATGTGGTGAAAAGGTGTGGGATTACGATATGTGCATGTAGATACAAGATATAGTGCGCCAATACTAGCTAATCTTTTGTCCGTTGATCTTACATATCAATGACTATCTCTAAATCTGTTTTCACAAACTTTCTAATTTCACCTTAAAGTAACAAACTGAATTAATCGGTAAACTACAACCCAGTTAGGGGCCCCGAGTGGTCTAAAGCGCTGTCCGTTACGGATCACTGCCATCTCACCTCTGTCTGCTTGGGTTCGAGTCTAAGATTCGGCTAATGTAGCTATGTGAGAAAGCTTGCCAGTAACTTCTCGTGGGTCGGTGGTTCTTTCCGGGGGTTTTCCGGGTTCTTCCTCCACCGTTAATACTGGCCGCCATGTATAGCCTATATTGTGCTGAAAAATGGCGTTAAACCATAGAAAACAAACAAACAAACAAAACAACCCAGTTAATTCATGAGCTCTCCAATCAACCTCCAATAGGACAGATACAATCAGCTGCGTGACTTGCAAATCAAACAAAAAATAGCGTTGATGAGTATGCAGTGAAAATATTTTTTAAAAATATCGTAGACGTGTAGTTGTCGTTGATATAGTTGTGTATTCGGTGTCAGTTGTTATCGCTGGAACCGATGTATTGCTATCAACAATAACACGATCACAAGTGACTGCACCTGCGGTTATAACTATTTGTGTTTCAGCTGCAACAATAATTACTGGTGTTCTTAATATCATTGCAAAAAAAGAATATTCACGTGCAGCCAGAATAAACTAAACCAGTACATAGTAAAATTACACACAGCTACGCTAGCAAATTCCAAGTTTTCAGCGGCTGATATCACCGTGTCTTAACAACAGAATAATATCATATAGCGAGTTCACAGAAATAATTAAGATTTACGATAAGGCAATGACTACGTCTGATTTAGAAAATAATAATAACAATAATGTCGTCGTCGCAAGAACTACTGCAACAGATCGTAGTTAATACAATTCCGCTAAAGACAACAATGATATAAATAAGTTCCACTAATCCTGAATTTA